>CM034151.1:421857708-422605382 GCA_019776745.2 Taxus chinensis
TTTTTCTCGCATTTTTGTTTACTTGGCTTGGAATCAGGGTTTAGAGTGATGTTTAAGTGGATGCATGGTAGGATCACTTCCTGGCATGTCCGCGTAGGACCAAGCGAAAGCTTGGTTTGTGGTATGGGGAGAAAAGGTAGTAAGGCGGCTTGTTCTGATGTGTTAAGGGATTGTCTGATCTTCACAATGTGAGGATCCTCCTCCATGTGGATGTTGATTTCTATAGTCGATTCATTCAACATGGTTTGAGTTTCAGAGGGTAAGGTGCGTTGAATATAGGAGTCGTCCGCCCTAAGGTAAGTGAGGATGGAGTCGTCATCCTGGCACTCAACAACATTAATCGAAGGTAATCCTCTTCAATCATTTCTGGATAACAGAAGGGGGAGAGAAGAGGGGTCCTCAATTACCCCGCGTTGATGATTGAGAGGACCTAGGGAAGATAGCATTTATGAAAAAAAAAAAAGTTAGGAGGGATAGATTCGGGATCTATTGACTCTGTGGGTGAAGAAGGAAAAATGGGTGATGATGGTTCGGTAGGGGTGACGTCATTGTTTTCTAGAAGAAAACTAACACAAGGTTCCTCCTGTGTAGGTGTTTCAGGAAAACCGAGACCACTGCAATCATTGTGTTTGCATGTAGTCACGGAATGAGTGTATGTCGGCCTTGTTCATAAAGACCAAAAACCAAAGCCTTTCCAAGCACAGCGAGTCAGAAGTGAGGGCGAAACGACGATTTTTCAAGTATTGAAAATCAGATTGAAGGGAACCACACCAAGAGGGGGTTCAGGGGTAATGGAGGATGCGTTAACACCCCCATACATTAGGTTGGTGCGGCAATGGGGTGGTCCGTAAGAGATTACTTCCCCACACGACGGTCATAGGTAGGATGTGCATGTACCTGTCCGTATTCCCTGTGGGGTATGGTAAAGAACTAACGTTATATAGGTGATACTCCCCCAGCGTAAGTCGTTGAAGAAACATCTACTAAGGGGTCTGGGCGGTTGGGATGTGTAGCTGGCGGGAAGGGAGAGTGGGTTTTTTGCGATGGTGGTTTCATCAGTTGAAGGGCGTAGGTGCGGTTGAGGTGGATGGTTGAGGTACATTTGAAGAGGATGGTTGGGTTGAATGTATGGGTGTCTTGAGTGGTATAAGCACATCATTAGGGCGGTATAACATATTGCAGGTTTTTAAAGGGGGGAGGATCAGCTTTATGGTGTAGGACTTCCCCTCGTACTCAAATTTTATGCATCTATGTAATGTTGAGGGAACGCATCCCATAGCCCGGATCCAAGGGTGACCTAGCAATATGTTATATTAGAACTCTCCTTCAAGGACATAGAAGATTTTGGGTAAAGTACGTGGTCCTACCCGAATGTTGAGGATCACGGTGCCTAAGGTAGAGGTAATAGCGTCATTGAATGACCGCAACATGATGGGATTGGCACACATGTAGCTAGAAGGGATATTCATTTGTTGGAAGGATTTGAAGAGATGATGTTTAGGCTAGTGCCCCCGTCAATCATAAACACGACGTACCCAATGTCTCGGACGTAAGCTGAGATGAAAAGGGCAGGGTCAAGGATCTTCTGTACCAAAGTCAACAATTTCATCTTCAGAGAAACTGAACTGCCGCAGCTGTGTTGTTGTACAGAATTGGTTAGGGGCAGTGGGTTATTTGGTGAGAGAAGCAACGTGATTAGGTGTTAGAATGGAGGTAACAGGCAGGGTTCATTAGGTAAGACCTCGATCCCTTGAAGAATTTCAACGAGAGCTTGTCGATGGGAATTCAGAAGCTGAATGAGATCATATAGTGTCATTTTTACGGGCGATTGGTGAAGCTGTTTGATCATGGCTCGATGGGCAACTCCATTAGAGACGAGGTAAGTGGGTCCATGAATAACCACTTTGGGTGGTGGTGCAATCGGGATGCTAGATGGAGAAAGAGAGGACGCATGTGTGCTTTCTTTTGCTTTCTTGTTGTTTTTCTGCGCTCGAGTAGCAACACTAATCATATTAATCTCGTAGACCTAGATGAGGAAGATGGTTGGGATAAATCATGGTCTTCAAGAGGTGGGGTTGTAATAATGATAGATCTTGGTGAGGTGGGGATAGATGGTATAGTAGAGGGAATTGAAGCTAAAGGTCTCTCCCTTCGTAGTTGTCTTCTTAACCTTTGTATCTGGGGAGAGGTGACTGACGAAGGATGGTTTTTACAACTTTACATCTCTCCACATCATGTCCTGGTGTGCGGTGATAGGTGCAGATTTTAGACTCATCATAACCTATAGGTCGAGGTTTAGGTGGGTCATAAGGTCTAAGTGGGGGTAGGGAAATGGTCGCATTCTCCACCAACATAGCAAGGATTTTGGCGTACGATCCTTTGAGTGGTCAAAATCGGAGGGAGGAGGAGGGGTATTGAGTTTTTTGGGTTTTGTAATGTTTGGGGCTTGGTTTGGTCATACGGGTGGTGGTTTAGCTGAGGGGTGTTGACACGTGGTTTCACTAAACGTGGTTTCTTGGCGCAGAAGCTATATTCAGCTGGTTAGATGATGAGGCTACAGATGATGTGGTAGCGGGAAACAACCACAAGAGAAAGGGGAGTGACAGAAAATAAATCCTTTGATGAGGGAGTTTAGTTTAGGGTTGATGGTGGATAGGATATGTGGGGTGACAATGTTGATATAACCCTTTGATCTCTATATAGGTGCAGAAGGCGTAGGTCGTTTTGAAGAAAACGGCAGGAGGTATGATATATTGATGCAAGGTGGAGGGATGAGGTCCCAATATGGAAGGTAGGTGTGACGATGATGGTTTTGATTGTGATAGAGGCCGGATTGAGTTTGTCTCCTAGGTGGCGGGGTGGCTTTATTTTAGATAAATCAAGTCACTTAGGCGGGTGCGTTAGACTGGGCATTGGTGAGGTCCCAAGTGTAGGGGAAGATTTGGTTAGGCCTAATAGAGGGTGGATGGGCTACTTGGTATAGATACGGGGGATGAGACTGAGGACATAGGATTTTGAGTTTTCTGTAAACACTTAGGATATATTGGTAGAGGTGTCCGGATTGGTCACCTGCATTTGAGTAGAATAGGGGGTACTCAAACATTCCCATAGGACTCGTCTATCTTTTGGAGAATGACAATCTTCCAGGCATGAATTGTGAAATTTTGGTACAGAAGAAAGATGGGTTGTGATTCCAGTCCACTGTGGGTGTGATACAGGGGGTAGATGAGGTACTGTATCAATAGATATTAAGAGGTCGACCGGTTGTTTGAAAAGATTTAGGCGATGAGGACTAATAGGTAGGAGGCATGTTTGAGAGGGTCTGTTATGATTAAAGAATTTGGTGATGTTAGTGCAAGAGATTTCTCGTCTAAGGATGTCAAAAGGAGTGGTGAGCCTTCCTCTTGTGCAGCAAGAGTGGTAGAAGGGGAAATTTGGGAAATAGATAGATTAGATAACATCCGTTCGCAGTCTTGTAGGGATGTAGTGTAAGCAGACTCATTGATGAGAAGAGAAGTCTGGGCAGTTAACTCTTTTATGGGTAAAGGAATGATTTCGCTTTGGCTTGATGGTGGTGAAGGAGGTTCGGACTCTTGTGTTAGTGGAGAGGCTTGATTCGAAATTTTCTCGATAGAGACTTTTGGCTGGGAGTCGAAGACTGCATGGATCTCATGAACACTCTCCTTGGCTAAGATATCCTGGTTTACGTTACTGTTGGACGAGTGATTTGGGAATGGTTTGTTGAAGATTTTCAAATTTCGGTTGGCAGGGGCATTAGGATTATCGAGGGTTATATCACCCGTGTCAACCATTTCTTGCACTATGTTTTTCAACATTTTGTAGTTTTCATGACTATGTCCTTTTACGCGGTGAAAGTTACAGAAGTCATTTTCTTTGTACCAGGAAGGTATAGCGCGGGTAGAATCAAACCCGGAGTGAGGTTTAACAGGAGGTAAGGTAATGGCTCCTGCTTTGAGTAATTTTTCCAATATCACACCATATGTTTCTCCCAAGGGAGTGTAGTTGATGGGTTCTGCTTTATACTTATAAGTGGTTTTTGGCAGGGTATTAGACGGTGGTTGGGATTTGACCATCACCGCGTGCACGGCCCCTTTTGATTTCGAATCGGTCAATGGGTGAGGATTGGTGGTGGTGTAGGTTTGTTGGTGGAATCTGGAGTTCAGAAATTGGGGGTTTTTGTTGCGCAACCGCAATTTCTCTTCTTCTAAGGCTCGAATTTCTAGTTTCCGAGCCATGGTAAGGCCTCATCAAATGTGCAGAAAGTTTGAATTTGAAGAGTAGGAGAAATGTGCTTAGCACATGCCCACGTAAAAAGTTCGATAAGTTCAACCTGAGGTAAGGCATATGTAAGTTGGTTGATAAGGCCCCGCCATCGTCCAACGAAATCTGTGATAGATTCGTCTTCGAATTGTCAGATGGCATAAAGGTCAGTGATAGATACTTTCTTGGAAATGTTAATGGAGAAATGATCCAAGAAAGATTGGGCTAGTTGGTTAAAAGAGAAGATTGAGTGCTGGGTTAAAGCACTGTACCACTCCAAGGCGGGTCCTGATAAGGATATGGGGAAGGTGCGGAGTAACAAGGCATCATCATGAGCAATCAAATAACAGCATGTCTAAATGATCGCAAGTGTTGTTGAGGGTCCTCTTTACTGTTAAAAAACAGGTAAATTTTGGTAATTCCCATTGAGGAGGATACGAATGAAGGGGGGACAGACGGGTGAATAGGCTCCCGACAAACTTTCTCTGTATGTCAAGGCGCTACGAATTCCTGAAACAGAAGCCTCCAGGTTTTGCATTTTGTCCATCATTTGTTTAATGAAATCCATGGTTGGATGAGATGATGGTGCGATTGTGGTAAACAGAGGCAAATTGGGCCAAGGGCCTCCGCTGGACAATGGTGGGGTTAACTGTTGATAAGGTATGGAGGATGAATATGTTGAAGCGGCCGAATAGGGATGTCCCATATAAGATGTTGAGGTCACTGGATACGTGTATGGGAAAGAAAAGGTAGGCGGAGCTTGAGAAGGAAAGCTAGTGTGGATAGGTGGCCAGAGAGCAAGTCATGAACGGAGCAGTCTGCAAGAGAGATGAGGTAGGGGCAGTTGGCGGTAATGATATGTGGGGTCCAAGATTAACCAACAGAAAGCCAATCTGAGTCGTATGAACCTCTGAAGCCGTCGGATTGGGAGACGGGGCTAGAGATGCAGGAAGCAAGGCGGTGTTATCAGGTGGAGCGGGAGCTCAATGAGCAGCTATACTAATAGGCATACCAACAAGGAGCTGACCATCAGGCATACAGTCAGGGGTATGAGACAAATAGTATTGTACAACACTAGAATTAGCATCCAGAAACTTGGCAAAGTCCTTATCTCCCACAGGAATTTTAGGAACCTCACTGGTATCCGTAGGATTCCCCACAAAATGTGAAGGGGGTGATTCAAGCAAAGAAACAGAGCAAGCATGTGAAACCATGGCAGTGGCTTGCTTTCAAGTGATAACAACCATGGACAGGAGTTCACAGTAGGGTTTCAATCTGTCAGGAACAGAAACAAACTCAGACTGGTGAAATTGGTAGGTTCCTGGTTTGTCAGGAATTGGGAAAGACAGTAACTGATATCGGTCTAGTAACCGATGTCGGTTATACTATAGCCGACAGTGGTTAGGTAACCGATGTCGGTGTAAGAAGTCTGGGCCAACAAGATATAAAAGGCTGCTAATTTGATTTTTAACAACGTTTAGTATACTTGTCCAATTATTGATCACAGAAGACAGGGTATGAGAAAGAAAACAGAACTAAAAACAAGCAAGATGCACACGCAAATCCAGAGACTAACCCTAGGGTTAATTTTAATTATTGTGGGCTTATGCCTTTAGATGCGGAACGATGTCAATCCTAAACAAAAGAATTAGGGGAAATGTCAAGTTGTTTTGGCTTATAAGGTTACCTCAATCAGGCAGAGGAATACCGCAGAAAAGGGGGGATGTTTGAGCTGTTGTGTTAATTGTGAAGTGATTCGGTATGTGTTGTGCAGTGAAAGTAAGATTAATTTCTTGTCAATACTGTGGATATCACCCCCACGTGTACGACCTGTTACTTAATCTATGTTCACTAGAATTGAAAACAACAAGCAGTAATGCAATGCACGTGTTTTAAACCCAAATCGAAAATGATATTCAATGAAGCAAAAGAGATGACTTTCACTAATGCGAGATGTAAAAGCAAAGCAAGTTCCTTTATCAAAATAATACAAAACCTTGTGAATATCATTTAGAAGAAGAAAACAGCAAGTATACTCCCTATATGAAAGCAAGCAAGAAAGAAAGAAACCCAAAATGGGTCCCACCGGGCGTGCCAAAATGTTTCACTCGGAATGTTTCATTCCTTTTAAAAACAGATAAGGTTAGGGCTAGGAGGAATACCTGTTGAACGTCGAGATGGTGTGTGCGTACCGTAGAGAAAGATTAGGTTGACTGCGAAGAACTCCTTTTGTCTTGGAAGGACTACTGCAAATAAGAACACAAGACCACATGATTTTGATTAGACAATAAATGAGGGAACTGCCTTGGGCCCAGGAAATATAAAACTTCCTTTCGAAGGTGGTCAGTTCCCCTGCTAATATGAATTAACAAAAAAGATTGTAAGATATCAATTAAATTGCTTCGTTGAACTGGGTAGGGGAAAAGCTAGTTTTTGGTTATAGTCAGGATAACCGATACCGGTTACTGATAACTGATATCGGTATGGTCTAAGATCTGAAGGTTGGTTGTTTTGTGGGGTGGTTGTGTTGTTTGTAAGGCTGTATATAGGTGATATTAGGAATAAGGTGATGAGAGGTAGATGAATGATAGTTAGATGCAATAGCATGCTGGGTAGTGGATCTAGGAATGGATTTGTGAGGATTGTGCTTCAAAAAGTCTAAGAAATGTTATTAAATATGACATGCAAGATGTAACTTACTGGTTATTGACGAAGATGCAAGTCCAAGAACTCTGATGACAAAGGCAGAACTCTAGGTAGGATGGCTGGACAAATAGAAGATGAAATATCTCCCTCCCGATGATCAGCTGAGTATCTGAGAACTCTGGCTGTTCTGTTGCAGTTTTGGGCTTGATCTCCTTTTTCTGTAACTCTTCTGGCTTCTTCACTCGTCTCTGCTTGGTCAAGTGAAGATCTGGACTCTCTTTATCACTCCCAAATGATCTCTCTTGATTCCTAAAATCCTTCCACCCTGATCCAAAATGAAATTCCGATCCTTTGTTTTTGGTTTGGGGAGACCATTTACAGGGAACCGATAGCGGTTATGTAACCGACGGTGGTCGAGTAGGAACCAGCATCGGTAAGGAAAAAGTAGGCTATTTTTAGTAAAATAGCCCACCTTCCCTGCTTTTCTCCCGAGAGATTAGTTGCGAGCTTGGTCAACTGACTAGAAGGTCAGTTTTGGGTGCGAGAAAGGGGTCCTTAGTCATGGGTGTAGGTGTAGACCAAGTTATAGGTCTTAATTAGGTTAGTTTAGGGTTAGGGCTAGGTCATGATGAAGTGGCAGAATGAGGTGGCAGGTGAGATGATGTGGATTTATCAATTACAAGGTAATTAATAAATAATTGTGTAAGGTTTAGGTGATGAGTTTAGGTTGCGAGATGAGATGCGGGTCACAAGGGGTCGTAAGACACAAATTTGGTGTCTACAACTTGAAACAAAATAAAACTTGATATTCCCATTTGACCAAAATGTTTTTGGAGCATACATTAACATCAGTTCATACCTTGACATACTTAGATGATTTTCTCAAGACAAGCACCTTTTACTCAGCTGGGGTTAAAAAATTTATCAACTTATCCTCTTCCATGTAGAAATCCCTGAAATCAATTTTCTTAGGAAGATTCTCTTGATCAGATCACTAGTTCTATTTTTCATAGGCTTGGCACCATGAACCACTATCTAGTTTAATAAAATACATAGGAGTCTACAATTTCTTTCACATGTAGTCTTGAAGAAATATTTTTATAATTTAAGATGAATTAGATTGGATCAAGACACTAACTTGATAACATAGGGGTTAACAACTCCTTGAGACTACATCTCTCTTCAAGAACTCAAGTCTCAAAACTCATAACAAACGAAAGAGAAAAAATATATAAGACACTTGAAAATGTAGACCTAAAAGCTTTGTATGATAAACATTCATAATCAGATAAATTTTCATGAAGCTACAAAAATCATGAATTTTGGAAGTCTTCAAGACATATTTAAGATTCTTAGCCCATTTATTACATCCATCTTGACCCAAGATTCCTACATGAGACATCAACACCTTGGTGGAAGACATATACATCTTTGTTGACACATTTAAAGTCTCAAATCTTGATGATAGGTCAGATATAATAGAATTTGTTTAGATTAGATGGAAACATTATTGACATGCCATATGACATATGTGAAGACTATTTCCCTTTTCTGAACAAAAAAACACATGATCTTCAAGGTATTGCACGTAAATAGAATATGCTCAAAAATCCTATAAGAGAGTAAACTTCCACACCTTATGTTGTTCATTCAATTCAATGTAACACAAAGGGACTTCCATCAACACTTATGATTTCTTTGACTCTGGATCCTATATTGCTTCTTCTAGGTGATACATGCCTTATAGAATCCTAGAGAAGGAACTTTATTCTTGATAGACTCTCTCAAAACAATAAGAAGTCATCAAAGAGGCTTGATGACTCACTCTTTCTTTCTCTCTCCTGTGAAGCCTTGTATTTGTTCTTTGATATACTATTGGATGTTCTACCTTCATTTCCTAATACTTCCTTATTTTTCAGGCATGTATGATGTGTCTCATTTACTTGCCTTCTGTTGACTATGAGTTAGTTTTCTTCATGACTGGTCCTTGACTTGAGCTTGCATCATCAACCCACACAATTTTCTTGTCCTTATTTACTTCCTTAACTCTTGGGTTTGATTCCTTGACTTTGTATATCCATTTAGTTTTCTTCTTTTTAGGATATGTTTTAACCATGTCTGACTTAGTCTCATCACTAGGAATGATCTTCATATTAGATGCCTTCATATCTTTCCCTCTGAAGGTATAGTATATGTTTTTGTACTTAGATTGCTTATGATAATAGAATTTCTTTGCAAAATGCCCAAATTTTTGACATACATAACACATGACATTACTTTTTCCTCTTTTTGGATGTGGATAATAATTTTTATCATAATTTACATCCTTGAACTCATGACACCTTTTAACATAGTGTCCAAATTTATTACATTTGTAGCACACTAACATATTCATGTCTCTTAACTATTTTTTATCCCAAAATTGACTTGAAGGTTCTTCTAAATAGTTCCTGACAGTATGACCTTTTTCTTAACAGTTTGAAACATACTATATTCTTCTCATAATCAGTTTTATAGCCTCTCCATGGGGTTTCTCTGTAAAAATTATTCATGCATTCTCTAGCTCTATGTCCAAAACTATAACATGAATAACAATATTCATTAATATTTAATTCATACCTAAAAGCATTAGGTTACCTAGTAGGTTTAGGCCTTCTTGAATTTTTCCACTTAGGTGTATTCATGTTTGATTTCCCACTTGAACCAACTTTGTCATCTTCATCCTTCTTTACGTACTCCTTAATGAAGCCTATTCCATTTTTGTCATTTGTTGCCTTCTCTTTATCCAACACTTCATTTAGAGCATCGGAGCTCTTTTCTAACTTTCTATATATCTTTAGTCTCTCTGTTGCTTCCTCTAATTCAGATCTTAAAGATATCTTATCTTATTCATATCTCATGTAGGTGTGTTCGTTGGCATGTAAATATTTTTTCACAGTTTTAACTTGAGATTTCAGCTCTATAAAATTTTTGAGATGCTCTTTCTCTTTTTCTCTGAGAGATGATGAAACAAATTCCAATTATGCCTCAAGATATTTGACTCCATCTTCATATTTATGATTTTGTCTCTCCTCAATAATCTTGATCTACTCTTCATACTCTTTCTTATTTTCCTTCAATTTCTTATTCTTTTTCCATTGATATTTCAGTTCATCTAGAGCACTTATCAGTCTTGCTTGAATATTTACCTCTATTTCATCTTCATCTAAGATTTCATCCTCACTAACATGTTTTTATCTTGAACTGATACTAGGAATAACTTTAATAACCATACTTGTAGTTCAATAAGGATCTACTCCAATATGTTAGAATTGATTCCAAAGTACCAGGCTCTGATACCAATTGTTTGAAACCAAGATAATGAGAGTGGGGGTGAATTAGTTTCTTGTCAAATTCACCTTCTTAAAGTTTTCTATAATAAACATATAAAACAATACACAAGAAATTTGTAAGAGTGTATAAAGAGACACATGTTTTAATTTTGGAACCCCAAATTGGGAAAAAACCAACTAAAACCATGAACTAGGCTTAGGACCAAATTGTCCTATATCACTTGCATTGATTTCATGGTTGAGATTCTACCCAAATTGGAGATGTAACTTCAAAATTTGACTAAGATGCTACTTATTCTAGAAGCTTCATCTCCAAAAATTTAACCAGCTATAACTAATGTTTTGTAAGCCACTACTTATATGGAGGTTATAATCCCTTGTATGTTAAGCTGCTACTTATACTTGTTCTTGAGTTTTGGTCATACTTTTTTTATTGTATTACAAAGTTGATGATGACCTCTAGATTGCAACAATTTTCTTCTTATCTTTTTTTTATCATTCAATTACCATATAGATTTTTCTATACAAAGCTCATTTCATCCAAAGTTTCATATCATGTTCTCACTCCTTGAATCACTCACCTACTTACTTGCATGCTGCAGTTTGATGTTTACCTTTATTTCTTTGTATTTCATGAAATGATTAGTCTCTTATTCTTTATCCAATTTTCTGCTTACTTTAGGATCTTAAGAAGTATTTTCCTTGTTTCATGGAGATGGTCTTCACTTATTCCTATTTAACTTCAAACTGATTTCACTTCAAAAATTCTATCTCAAACCACATATTTATGCTTGTGCACATATCAGGTTTTTCAAGCTACAACTTGTGTCACATCTCATTCATATTTCAACAATATATCACACTCTTTTAACTTATATTAGCATAAATCTTATTGAAACTAATCTCTTTTGGTTTCTAGGACATATATAAAACTTTCATTCTCTAATTACAGTCTTCTATACTTCCACAAGATTTTCAATTTCCAACTACCTATCACAAAAAACATACCTCTTTCATTCATAATCTATCAAGAATATTCATGTTCTACTCATGTATTTTTAGATTGATCAATACTGAGTCCTAAGGTTGAATATTTTCTTTGATTCATTCACACTTTTTCTTACCTCTATCCCTCTGATTTTGACATATCACACACCTATATCCTACTACAATCTCATTGCAAAGATTATTAAATTTTGTTTCAACTCATTCTAAATGTTCCTTCACTACAATTTTCATCTACATTCACTCCAACACTCTAACTCATTGTGTATGTTTCATTTTTCAAGCACTTCACAGTCTAATCTCTAACTCCATAGTGCTAACTCTTTAAAGTTAAAAACATATAATTCACAACACTTCATAATATTTCACACACATCCAATAATATGGTTTTCTTCCATTATTTTTATATTTCCACTGCTCTGCATGAATTTTAAAAACCCTACATGACTGATCACTTGCCTTGCATGATTGATCACTTCCTTACATAATTATGCACTATTTTAGGTTTTGTATCTTTTTAGAATCTATACTCAAGTACAAGCCTTTTTGCATTTTATGAACTCAAAGAATCTCTCACTCCTACAGTTTTTATCTCATTCTAACCCTCAACATTTCACACATATGATTTGTTCAAGAATATTCAATTGTAACTCGAGCTCCATCAAGACTTAAAGATAAAACCAAATTCTTTCTTTTAGGATTTATTCCTTTTGAGCTTCTCATGAATTTTCATGTTATTTATTCGAACTACAAGGTTTATTCCCAATTTCTAACTGACCAAACTCTATCCAACTTCCTTGAGGCACACAGTGGCCAAACGTGATTGATCATGATTTTTAGAGAAACAATAGAGGATCTTGATTTTTGACAAGACATAAATTACAAGGAATGTGCATGAAATTTTCATATCACACCAATAATGAGATTTTTAAAATGATTCAAGACTAATTCCACCCTGATTAAGTTGTGTAATGGTTTATGAGAAACATTCATAAAGTTATATAATGTTTTCACAAAGAAATTTGTATTGAATCCATTAAAAATATGACCCTGTTATAGTTTTCATGAACTTGCATGAACACTCTCATGAAAATATCTTTGAGATCTTCACCAAATTGAAAATTTTTGTTTGTAATTGGAACACATCATCTTGAAAAACACTTCTATAAAAAATACTGAAATTTGGTTAGTTAAAAATGGTGATTCCATCAAAACCCTCCTTTGAACCCTAGAACCAGGGTATGATAAACAATGGAAGCCTGAGAGCAATCAAAATGAAATTTCTTCCCCAAATTTGAATGAAATATTGAAATTTAAAAAAATTTGTACTTATAGGCCCATTTCACATATTCTCCAACCAATTTTCAGGATTGAAATTCTTCCATTCACTCCCAGTAATATTTTTGGTATTTAACTTCTTCTTAGGTTCACTTCCACAAAGTTTCCTAATCTTCAATATTTGGCACACTTTGAGTTTGATATCCAAAGAATCCTTGTACCTTTTCAAACCCCACTATTAATAGCTAGTTAAAACTTGATATTTTTGAGGAAATAATTCATCATGAGTTACTATCACTCCTTTTGTGAGGAATGAAATAGAGATCCTTGACAGTCAGAGAGAAAAAAACACTACTTTGAAGAAAGATAGTATACCATAACTGATATTTGTTTGTAAAGCATATAGGTCACCTTCTTAGAGATATTTAGTCAATCCAAATGCTATACCTAGTGCATCAACACAAACAAAGAGTCTTTGAGTTCGACAACTTGCTCTCATAGTAGGTGTATCACAAATTTCATGAGAACATCTTCAATTTATGATCAACTTCACTTTCTAATAAAATTTGATAGGAATATCTTGAGAGAGAACCCATTCACATTGAACCTTGAATAAGAGAATTAGAGGAAAGGATTGTAAACATAGAGAAAAAATTTCTTAATGAGATTACACAGAACAAAAAAGGAGTAGCATAAACTGTACCTTCACACCAATTTTTCCTAGATTGTATTTTTCCTATAGAAGGAGATTATATTAACTTATTACTATAATTATCATACCTGTGCACAATATCCTACTGAATAATTACAATCTTGGAGGCCTTAAAACATGACTGCTCAGACTTATTTCTTCATAGCAAAGAGGATGCCCGTAGAGCACAATCCATCCTAAGGTACAAAGGAGTCATCATATTGACTTAGATATGGTATATTATGATTCTAAGAAGTATTTCTATCTTGTACTAGTGACTTAAAGTTTGAAAAATTAAATTGTTTCTCTCTACTCAAGAAGAAGCCCTAGAGAGAGAAAACATTGGCAAAAGAATGCTCATAGCTTTTTAAAAACATGTCCAATTCACCTAAAACCTTTTCCTATATCTCGATATTTAAGTCCTCTATAAAAAATCCTTCAATGATTTATCTTAAGGATCCGCTATATTTTTTTTGGAGTGTTAAGAAGTTAGACACCTTATTATGTAGTTTTCAAAAAGCTTGTTTTAGAAAAACTAGCATAACTTTCACATACCTTCTGTTGGTATCCAAATTAAAGACATATATATATGTCATGGAACTTAAAGACATATTAGACCATGTTATATGTCATTGTTAGCCAAGGATATGGTCTAGCTAGCACTCAGGTTTGTGGAGAAATGGATAGCACTCTAATAGGACTTGATCTTGTCCTAGTTGTTTTAGGTTGTGTCTTACAACCAAGGTAAGAGGACCTATTTTGTAAACTTGTAATGGTGAAGGAGATGAAGATTTCCTTTTCTTTGCTTGAAATTCTATGATGGAGACCTTGGTGAAAACATGATCAACACCCCAGATCTGAACTCTCAAGAGTTTTCACTTCTCAAAACATGGGTAGGTTCTCAAAACAAGGAAAAGGTTACTAAAGACATTGGAAATTCTGATATGTTATGCATACTTTTGTAAGTAGAATTTGATCTTCTGTGGGTATAAAAATGCAAGTCAAGGATAGTACATGATATGCTCTTTGTTTTTTAGTTGAATTTTGGTGGGGGAATGACAAGACAAACTGGGATAGATAAGATCTTTGACAATCTCTACAATACTTGAACAACTATTAGAAGAAATGCCTCAGATAATCAGAATGTTCCTGCAACCAGAAGAGGCACAAATGGAAGTCCAAGTTGCACTCTTCACACAATATTTGAGAACTCACCACAAAATCCTGAAGTAAATAACTCAATTAAACATAAAAT
Organism: Taxus chinensis; assembly: GCA_019776745.2. Taxonomy (NCBI): domain Eukaryota; kingdom Viridiplantae; phylum Streptophyta; class Pinopsida; order Cupressales; family Taxaceae; genus Taxus; species Taxus chinensis. The sequence continues at coordinate 421,872,197 of CM034151.1, forward strand.
CCTTGATCAAACCACGCCTAAGGTGCCCCCAAAGGCTTACAGGCAATCTCTACAGTCAAGGAAGGTAAAGTGATTTTAAATTTGTTTATCTCCTTATCAGATGAAGGCTCTTCTAAACATGATATTTGTAAATGCTACTTAACTATCAACAAGAAATGGAGATTCTGTGTGATTTCTAAAGACTTTCAATACAAGATTACAACAGGAACAAATGAAAATTATCCACAAGCACTTAAAAAATGATAATAGACACCATATTGCCCAAAGAAAACATAGATTTAATTCAAAACTTGTTTGATTCAACAGTAGGGGAGAGTTACATGAACAATCTCAGAGATGTGTGATGGCTATACACTTGTAACCAAATCACATACATGATTTTCCAACATATGAGACATTAACCTAGTTCTTTGGTGGATTTCTCAGAAAATGAGTTTTCTCTCAGAAATTTTCTCATGATTTTCAACTCCCTCCCCTTACAAATTTTCCAAAATGCATTATATACCCCATACCACATTGTATTCTTCCTTCCCAAACAAATAATATGTTGTGGGATCAAATTGTTATAAAAAACCTCATGATTTAATGCCAGTGACACCAAACGGAAAAACAACTAGCAAGTTGCTAGGTGTGCACAAAAATTTAAATCATTACACAAATTCAGATCATTTTCCACCCTAGGGGCACATTTTTATCATTCAAGCATGCAAACATCTTTCATTCATCAGTTTTACATTTTCCCCTTTTCAATTTTACCTTTGTAACTTTTGATTTTGTCATTTCACATTTTTTCATGGGCATGAGCCAAAATTACATAAAAAACACCATAGATCAAAGAATTAGGTCATGAAAATGATGCCATTGTTCTCAGAAGGCCAAGGCAACACAAATCATATAAGATTTGATGAAATTTGATGAAGAAAATATGATTCCAAGTTTCCTGGAGCTCCCATGGCGGCCAAAATAGATGGATGTATAGTAATCGTCGATTTTGTATCAAATTTAAATGTCCACCCTCCATGTGGAAAATGAGATCTAGAAAAAGGCTCAAAATTACCTTTTTAAACTTTGGATAAGGCAGGACACTTGTCAAAACGTGACTGGATTGGACACATGCCTCCAAAAACGCTTTTATGACCCTTTTTAAAGTTTTGCAAAATTTTGTAAAATTTCCCCACTTCTCCCCTGGACCCGCCACATGTCCATATGTGGGCCCCATTGAAAACCACAAACCGATTCTATCAATTTTTCCACCCTTTTGAAAAAAGGATATTTTTCTACAAAACCTCCGCGGGCTCGGAAGCCCAATCCCTTCCCTGCCACGTGGCGCTTGCCGATTCGCCACGTGGCCAAGCCTCCTATTCTACCTTCAAACCTTCCTGTAAAATGTGAAAAAAATTAAAACTTACTATTGGCCCATGCTCTTCCTTTGACTTCTTAGAATGTGGCATGTGTCCATCACGGACTTCCTGACTTTTTGCGGGCCTTCAGGCCAAAATTTGATGTTTTACCACTTGAAGTTAAAAACTTCAAAGTCACTGCAAAAACCGCTGCCCCATCTTATCCTTCTTTGGACATGTGTCCACCGATGATTTTCCGAGGGTTTTCGGGCCAAAATTTCAGTTCATCATTTTGAGCCAAAAAAATCAAAATTCTCCAAGTCCCTCCGCCATCTGCATGCCCTCCATGCCACGTGTCCTCTCCCTATTCGCTGCAGGCCTTTGGGCCAAAAATTGATTTTTTAAATTTTTCATAATGAAAGAAAAAAATCCTAAGGAAAGCCCGCCAATCCCCGAATCAATCAAAACATGCCACGTAGGCACTTTATTGCAGAAGGCGGAGCCATGGATTAAAATTTTCCCTTTTACAAAAACTTCAAAAAATGATAAGTTAGAGACATTTTCCGTCGTTGCTCGGTCAATAGGAACCCGCCATGTTTCCCTTACCTTGCGATGATAAATTTGACAGGCAAACGACACCCGTATGACTGTCAAATCGTGAAAAATTAAAGGATGCCCTACAAAATCAAAATTTTCAACAAGGATTACAAATTTCTTGATTTTAACTCAACTAAAGAATGATTTAACATTATTTTTGACCTTGGGACTGGATTTTCAAATATAAACGAGTAAGAATTGGTCAAATTCAATTTTCACGATCAAGAAAAAAGGGAAAACAATAGAGCCCACAGATTTGAAAAATCTAGGGCGCAAATAAGGGCACACATAGGTTTTCCTCTTAAATCAAGGTAAAACAATAGGTTTTTGGGTATTTTTTGAAACACTCAATCAGGGGGAGAAATTGTAGATCACCAATTTGAGCAATAAAATGTTTCTGAGAAAAATTGAAAATGAAATATTAGGGAACACTCATGCAAGCTCAGAAATGGCACCAACACCTTCTAAGGACTTGATGATTTTTTTCTTGGAGCACCAAAACTCACCCCTATACATGATCCATAAGATAATTTTCCATAATTAGGAATTTACTCTTCTATCCCATCTCATTTGCCTCATCCTACACTATTAATTCTCAAAGTTAACTTTTGCAAGCTTTTTAATTTTTCCTCCAGGAGTTAGACTAAGCTTTGTATTAGCTTACACATACCCTATAAAACATTTATAGGCTACTCCTATGCTTACTAGGTCTTTCTATGACCTACACTTATCTCTTACACCTCATTAGACACTAGAATTGTTCCTAATTGATCCATTTACAACTGTGATTCCAAACCTTTGACATGTTACTTACTCCATAAGCTATTTCTCATGCTATACTCCTCATGTTTGACATGTAGAACAACTATACCAAGTTTACCAACCATATCCATACCTTCAGTGTACTCCTACCTCACTCACCATGCCTACAAAACATTGAAACCACCATGAACTCTCTATGTGGGCTAAAATCATAATTAGAAGGCACTACTAATAAATATTCATGTCCCTTATAAACACTCACTTCACCATTCACTCATTTTACATAAATTCCACTTAACATCAATGATAACACTGATTACCAGGGTTCAATAGAAAATATGTATGAATTCATCTTGCGTTGTAAAAAAAAGGCAACTCCATACATGCACCCAACAACTAGAGAAAAGAAGAGCAGTATTCCAAAATGTCCCATGTTACAAATGAGCCCCATTTTACATATATACAAGTTGTGATCTAGAAAGAGATAAAGGATACTAAAATTTGGGGCCCCAATAACCAATCAAAGTCATTGAATGATTGCAAAACATCATGGAGATCCCTGCAAACCCATTCCTTCATTATATCATTGCTTAAGGAAGAAGAAAATGCCCCCATACCTTCATTAATGAATTCTAGGATGTGCTCTTTTGGAGATGGAGATTTTTATTTGTTTTTGGTCTACCAGATCCACCTACTTTCCATTTTTTATGATTTCATGCTGAATATTTTGAAAAAGTGAATTCAACAAGTATAATTTTGTTAGATTTGGTGCATGGGGGATCAAGTTATGGAGTTGAGGGTTTAGGGTTTTCATTTTTCCCATTTGATAAATTTTCAGCCTTAGGGTATTCTTAATATGTCAATGTCTAAATAAAACTCTGGCTCTTCCTTTGTTAATTGGTTATTGTGGGTGATTCAGGTACATGAGGAAATAGATTTAATCAGGTTTTTTGGGTCTTGTTCCACCGCAGTCTCTCCTTCTAGCATTCCACTTTATCTCCTTCCTTGCAACATTTTCTTTTATTTTCAGGTGGGTAATGGGAACCGAGAGCTAGGGGGACTAGGTAATAAGGGTATTGTTTAACTCATGGGTCCCCATAGCCCATACTCTCCATAATAAACCCTTTCCCTCTTTCCTTTGTGTTTTGGCTCAATTGTTTGTATGTGGAACTCATTCCTAAAAGGAATGCATTCCCCATAGCCCATCTATTCCTACATTCACTACCATTCCCAAAAAATATTCTCCCATTCACTATGGTAAGTTTGATTCTACGGGGAACTTGAGTCGCCGCATAACCCATTCCATCAAGAACTCACTATCCCACAACCTCGCTTAGGCCCACAAAACAAACTCAAGTCATGAACCCCCTTCAAATTAAAGCACTCAAATCCCTGCGGGGAGCACTAGCCCTAACATAACTATTTCTTTTGGGCCACTAGAAATCTACAACTCTGAAATACAAAGGACCCACTACTTATCCTTATCATTTCAAGCCTTAGAGCAATCCGGGGAACCCTATTCCATATGACCCTCCATTTTTTGCAATACACTACAAAGACCCCCTTTTCTAATTTTCTTGAAATTTCTAACTTTTTGTGGATTTTTCTTAAACTGAGGAGTTAGAAAAAATAGAGTAGAGTGTCCCAAATCCAAATTTCTCACTTTTATCCATTTTAAACCCAAAATTTGGCTAAGTATTGAGCTTCTAAAGCCTAGAGAAGGGGAAAAACATCCAAATGGTTCATAGTGCCCCAAAAACATGAAAATTACCTATTTTTCTCCATATTCTCTATTGAAGTCCCATAATTTTTCCTAATTCATAATCTCTCAAGTTATCCCATTTTTGCAAGGGTGTAAAAATGGACAACATTTTTGGCGATGGCTCACTACCAACCGGGGTTGCATCTAATTTATAGGGCAAGGGAAGGGTTTACTAACAATAAGGCTAGTCAAAAGGGAACATATTCCTGCTATATGATTTGATCAGTGGCCTTAGAGCATCCATTAGAGAAGGATTCAACCTGATAACCTTGATGGTAAGTGCACCAAGTTGGGGGACAACTAAGTGGACATCAAATCCTGAATTTTACATTAAAAACAACAAAACATCAAATTTAGTCTTCCACGGACTTGAACCATGCCGAAAAGTAAAAACTATGTCATAAAAATGGTACCATTGCATAGGGGAGACTATTAGCTTTGTAGAAATACTGATTTTAAAGTGAATAGAATAGGATAAATATCATTTTATAATTTTTTACTAATAGTAGGTATTTAAGACACTTTTTCCTGTGAATGTTTATGTCTACGTTTAAAACTGAAAAAATTGTTTCACTTATCAGAATGTTATAAGACTTATACCATCCCAACCATGGTGAAATTATATACATGTTCAAAAAAAAAAATATTTGATTTCAATATTTTTTGATGAAGTTATGGCCAGAAAACGGAAAGTGCTATGTTTTCTTTATGTTTTCATACCACTTTCACGGAAAAAATCATAAAAAATAAAATATTACTCAAAAAAATACAAAATAAAATCCATCCCAAGATAGATAGTGGCATATAACTTCTCACCAAAGGAAAAAAATATATATCAATTTTTGGTCATCCAAATTGTGGGCAAACGGACTATAATCTTATCGGCGTTTTTAAAAAAAAATACCAAGTCATTTAATTTTAAGTGTTTAATATAGCTAATCTTGTCCATTTTTTACAAAAATTAGTATTTTAGAAACTAGATTCTGGATGCTACGATTCATATAAATATAATTTTGTCTAATTTTGAGTGTATGTTTTTCTAATAATCCCTACAAGTTGATATTATGTTGTTATTTGCAATATGATGTCCACGGATGACCCTATATTTTTCCATCAACTTCCTGCACTTACCCTTGAAACTAATCTAAAAATTGAAGAAAAAAACCCTTAAAACCATCTGAGATATTGCATGGACTTGAAGCCAATCTAAAGCTGATTTGTTTTATCTCAATTGACCATTCACATAGTAAGAATTTTTTGACTCAAGGTTTTATGTGAGTGGAAAATTTTTGAACCTGAAATATCATCCTCTTATTATTCAATCAATGTTAAACTTGATCAATAGAAAACCCAATCTAAAATGCATACTAACATTGATCATAAATTCTTATCTATTTGGGATGAATTATTGAACCATGAATATTTTCCCAAAATCTTATTTTAGTTTTTCTACATTTTATTTTCTGAGATATTTACAACTAATCCCCAACACCTTGAACCCCTTTCCTCACCACATTCTTCTAGAAACATGATGAAAATAGTGCAATAAGATCAACCAAAAGCAGAAAAACTGTGCAAACCACTTAGGGAAAGGAAACCTATTCTACTAATAAAACAATGTGTTGAAAGCACTTAGAGGAATTGAAAACTAAACTAATATGCATAAGATTCAATGAGAAAACCTAAAGAGAATTCTTCTGATAAATCCCATTGACTAGGATTTGTAATACATCTCCATTAAGGTTTGACAACTCAAAAGAGTGAGCTTATTTGCAAGAAGTGATGATGTATGACCCACTCTAGATTTCATAAAACTTGGATTTTCTTCCTGGTTTAGCTCTTTTTGAATCCCATTTTAAGACTAGATCTCCAACCTTGTATGTATGATCTCTAGTGTTCTTGTCAAACCATTGTTTGGTTAATGCTTGATGTTGTTCTAACTTGCTCATACAATAATTCCTCATTTCTTCAAGCTAAAACAGTTCTACAATTCTAATTTCTCTTTGATTTGTACCTTAAAACTCCAATTGCAAATCCAATTCTAGTGAAGGAAACTTGAGTGACAAAGGAATCCTGACCTCTTTTCCATATATCAACTTGTAAGGGGAAGTGACAATTACCTTCTTAATTGTAATCTTATCGACCCAAAGAGAATTTATCACCTTTATGTATCATTTTATTTGATTAATATCCATTTTTCTCTTCATGATCCTAATCAGGTTCTTATTAGTAGACTTTATCAATCCATTACCTTGGGGGTAGTAATTGGAAGAAATCTTAAGATAAATCCCAAGTCAAAGATCCCAGTCAAAAAATTTATATCCTAGGAAATATTTTGCATTATTAGAGATGATAGTTTGAGGAATGCCAAACTTTGTTACAATATCCTCAAGGAAGTCTAGTATAACTTATTTAGTACCTTCCTTCAATGGCACAACTTCTATCCATCTAGTAAAGTAATCTATTACTGTTAAGATCCACTTGTGACCTACACTTGATGGAGGATTAATCATGCCAATGAAATCAAGATGCCATTGAGAAAATGGTTAATCTGCTTGAATTGGATGAAGTGGAAGGGTAGACAACCTTTTCTTATTAGTGAAGAGATAACTTTCCTTAAACTTTCTAACCCATTTGTGAGCATCAACAAACAATGTGGGTCAAAATTAACTTGTTTTTATAGTTTTTATGGTCGTAGCTCTGGAAAAGAAATGTCCACTAGAGACACCATTATGGAACTCATGCAACACCTTCTCTCAATGTTCAGCTTCAATGCACCTAAAAAAATCCCCATGAATGTTTGTCTTGAATAAAACCCCATTAATGAATGCATAGGGAATAGACTGTTGCATCCTAAGATGTCTTATTTTTGTCTTATTTAGTCTAAAAGGGTATGCACTAGTAGAAAAGATCCTAGTCATATCAACAATCCAGCTTTGATCATTGAATACATCTCCTTCATCCTCCTATAATTTAGTATTACTTAGAGGATATTCATTCATGAATGAGGTCTCGTTGTGATTTTGAGCATCTAAATCCAGTTGCTCACAAAGTGCTCTACCCCTTACTAGTTTTGTGGCCTTAATAGTCACATCATATTCCATTATTTTTGGTACCCATAATGCTCTTTTCTCACTGATTTAAGTTCCCATAATGAATTATCTTACACTGGAATGTGAGACTAAAACCTTGATGTGATTATTTGAAATCATACTATTCAACTTCTTAAGAGCTCTCATGAAGGAAAACACCTACTTTTCAACGTGATTGTACTTCAATTCATAGTCCTTTAGTGTTTTACTAAATAAGGCCACTGGCTACTCCAACCCTTGATCATTTTACTGAGTTAAGAAAACAAAAATTCTAGATCCAACTCAATATGCATATAGGATGAAATTCTTGGAATAGTCAGAGTTGACTAGTGTAGGGGCTTGAACAATCTCTTGTTTTACCTTGGAAAAGATTTATTTTCCTTTAGCTATCCATTTGAAAATTTAATCCTTCTTGATCATAAGAGTAATAGGCCTCACCAAACCTATAAAATTAGGAATTAATTTCCTAACAAAGTTGATTTTTCTTAGAAATGACTGCAAGGCCTTCTTGTGAGTTGACAGGGAGAGGGACAAGATAGCTGAAATTATTTTCGGGTCAATAGAAATGACCTCCTTAGAAGAAATTTGCACAAATAGTTTACCCCTAGGGACTGCAAAGATACATTTCTTAGGATTAAGAGACACCCCAAATTCTTGACATCTACCAAATATCTTCTCAAGATGAATGATATGATCCTTAGTTTTCTTTGAGAAAATGGTAATGTCATTAAGATAGAAAAGGATGAATTCATTGATATATCCCTTGAAAGAAATATCCATTGCTCTTTGGAATGTGATACCTTTGTTTGATAAGACAAAGGGAATTTTATAATATGTATATGTCCCCTATTTGGTTGTAAATGCACTATTATATTGATCCTCTCATTTAACTTTGATCTGAATAAACCCTGAATATCCATCAAGCATGGAAAAACTTTTAGCTTCCCACTGGTATCTATATAATCTACTCCATTGAAGGTAAAAGATAGTGATCCTTTAGGTAGGCCTTGTTCAAATCCTTAAAATCAACACAAATTATAATTCCCCATTCTTCTTTCTTATTGGAACAATGTTTTCTACCCAAGTAGAGTATTTAATAGGAAATATTATTTTTTCCTCAATGAGTTTGGACAACTCCTTCTTCATGAGGGGATTTATCTTAGGAGTAACTGTAATTTTCTTTAGCCTGATTGGCCTGACATTAGGATCAATATCAATAGAATGTTGAACAATTTCTTGACTAAACCCCTGTATATCTTCATAATACCATGAAAATACATCATTGGACTTTTCACAAAAGGAGAAAAAATAATTATTTTCTTCATTATCACATACCTTCCCAAGAATAAGTTCCTTTCCTTGTGTAATTATGACTGGCTGACAGTTTTCTTTCCTTACTACTATGTTCTTCTCTTCACCTCTGAATTCCTCATCAAGATTGAAAATGTGCTCCAAAGTGACTAATCCTTTTGGAAATTTATTTGTTTTCATCTGAATAATCTAGTCACCATAGATATCTTACAAATCTGATTAGATTCTTAAGAAAAAATCAGCTTCATTTTGTATGAATTGGATAATTTGTTCATGATTATCAAATAATTGCCAACTAGTTTCGGTGTCTATAATAGAAGGTGTGACCACTACGTTAACATGCTGTGCATTTTCTTTAACAAGATATTTAGCAGGTGAGAATAGAAAACCAAAAGCTACCATTTGATCTACTTCCTTTTTCAATTTTGTAGGCACCACTTATAGGTTAAGAGAATTAAAACTCTCTATAATATCCCAAACTCTATGTTTGTAAGCCTTCAACATCTTGTTCTTTGTAACACACTTCCCTTTAACCTGGTGGATGAATTATTTAGTATCCCTAAAGATCTGTAATGCCTTTATTTTCCTCTTTTCCACAATCAGAAGACAATACACCAATGCCTTGTACTCTTCCATGTTTTTGGAGCATGTAAAATGCAATCTACGAGAAAAGAATAACTTCTTGTTTATTGGATAAATCAACACAACATTTGTCCTGGATCCATTTTTTATTCTAGAACCATCAAATAACATCTTCCACAATCCAGAACATCTTCTTTTTCTTATTTAAATGGTGTCAGTAGAATGGATCATTCTTTAATACTGTAATAAGTACCAATACTAGTTTCAAAGGCTTCAAGTTATTTGGCATAAGGATCAAATTTGTGATGTATCTTAGCCCATTCATCTAGCAATAGATTAGGCACGGGAGGAGGAATAGGTTGTTCTTCTGAAACTGAATCTTGTTCATGTTCTTCTTGTATTAGATAATTTGATTTGATAGGGGTGGAATTATATGACTTAATGTGGTAAGGAAAAATGGTTTTAACATGTATAATAAACCGTGTACCATATCTAGTTCTTAAGATCATATAGGTCCAATCTAAAGAAAAATAACCACCTACCTTGGCAAAAAAATATCTAGAAAAACAAATGATAAACATGGGAGGAAATTCCATTATTGATATTTCATGGGTTATAGTAAGACTTAGGAAGGCATGAAGGGTTAACTCAAGATCCTTAATTAATCCCTATACAATAACAATTGACCCATCAAGATGTAAAACTCCCTTAGAAATAGGAATGTATTTGAGGCCTAGGACATCATTTACTCAACAATGTTGGAAGCAAGGTCCATGTATTTCTGCATCTGTGGCACACTATTTTTTTTTTCTATTGTTACAATATTGGGATAGGTGGATTTATTTGGGGAGCAACCTCCTTATCTGAAATAGTCTTGTCAGGAGCTTGAGGCAATTTGTTCTTATCTACTCTAACTTCCTTCTCCTTGTTGACTACATACCCTTAACCAGAAGAAGGTAGAGGTCTTGATTCCAACATCCTTTTCTTAGACCTTTTATTTTCAGTAACATTAATTTCAAGTCTACTAGAACTACCCACTACTTGATTGACTTCACAGAATTCACCAGCTCCAAAGAGCATGAAATTGATGTCAGGTTTACCCTCTTGGACTCCTTTCACATTATTTGGATTGGGTGATTCTAGAAGTGGTTCTTGGTGATTGGAAAATTTTGAACCATGAAGGCTTGAAAATGCAACACCCTTTCAAAAATAAGCTGATTATGTGGCTGATTACATGGAAAAAATATTTTGTTTCCTGAATGACATTATTTTTCAATGGAACCAATGCTTGACTAGTACTAGTAGTAGTAATTTATTTTGGAGGAGGAAATTTTGCTAAAGGAAAAGGTGCATTTTAGCTTTACCACCTGTTATTCTGCTAATTTTTTCCATATCTTTGATTAGAATGTTTATTCTTATTTGGCTGATATCCTTGGTTAAATATTTGATTTGAATATTTCCCTTGATTTTGATAATATCTATAGGGTTGGGCTTGTTGTTTTTCCAGGGATATAAATTTATTGGTCAATTTTTTAATTTAGGCTTTCATTTCCTCATTTTCTTTTTGTTATATAGGAGAATGAGATGTGAAGGCACTAGATTGTGAATTTTTCTCAGAAGTAGGAGTAGTAGAAGGTTGAGAAACTTGAGGAAATTCAAGATACAAGGGTGTGGGTGGTATAGGAGCTAGTTTCTCATCTTATATTAAAAAAATTTCATCCCTAATAGCTAATGTGGAGGCCCCGTGTAATGTTACACCCCCCATAAGTTGGATCATGATAGCAATATCAGAATTTAAAGATTTTAGATAGTAAATAAAAAAATTCTTCTGTTGGCCTCACTAGGACTCAATTTTTGTCCCACATCCTATGAAATTTGAAATTTAAGTCTGTCGTGAGCTCATTGGGAGCTCTCTTTATCATTTTCATTTATTTTAGCAAGGAGATATTATCTTCCTTTTCTCTAAACTAATTGTAGAGAGAATTCCCTAGCTGATTCCAATTTTGGATGGATCCGACTGCCAAAATCATAAACCATTGTAGAGCCTTTCCTTTGAATGAGGAATCTAAAAGCTTCACAACTACATCCATGTCCAAAATCTCATACATAAGCACAAATATTGGAAATGTCTTTAATACGGTCAACTGGAGTGGTATGATTTCCACTAGTGAAAAAAGGGTGCTCTTAAGTGTAGATGTTGGAATAGGATTTTGTGCATTCAAAGCAAGAGGATCGTTGCCAGTGAAGTTAATAAATTCTAGATTATGCTGTGTTGTCATTATAATAGGTCTAAAAATTATAGATATTGCAAGAAGGGCCTACCAGGTGGTGGTATTGAAAGGGTTCTGTTTGGTGGATATGGTGATGTTTGAATTGGTCTTCCCCTTCTTCCTCTTCTTGGTGATAATTATATGTACTCAAAAAATCCTTCTTCTTTTGTTCTAGACCTTGTTTAGATTCCTCTCATGGAATGAGACACTTTAACTATTGAAGCTAGTATAATTTGATGCTTTGAGTCACTTTATGTCTTGTTGTAAAGCCTCTAAAGGCTATAATTTTACCAAGATAAAAATATAAACTTATAATTTATGGTAATTTATGGTAATTATATTCAAGAAATATTAACTTATAAGGTCCCACCGAGTGTGCCAAAACTATTGGAGCTCAAAATTACACCTTGGATATGATCATGAAGGATCAATTATTCTGAGGCAACATGGGACTTTCTCTTAGTTATGGGACCTATGAACTGAGATAGACCTTCAAAGAAGGATAGCTTCCTCTACCTATTCCTACTACTAAAACTAATCTTGGGAATTGAAATGCAATTATCTAAATCTACTCTATCATTCCAAGGGACTATGGTGAGAAGGAGATGTATGAAATAGAAATCTTAAACTACATAGGTGATAGCACCAAGAGAAAGGTGGTGTGGATGATTCAAAATGAATGAAAATGGGAAAGAATGAAGGTAGAGAGGGTAAACAAAACACCATTTCCATGAAGCGCAATATCGTTAAACCTTGCAAGGAGAATAATAAATGCAAACAAATACCTGTAAATGTGAAGAAAGGAAAGACAATGCAATAACACCAAGATAGGGTAGGGAAATAACCACAAAACTCTAATTTTATTTCTTCAAATTGTTCCATTATACATTGTATTGAAGAAAATAGGCATTAATTCTTCATACAATGTCCATAAATAATGCCTAGAGCCCCATACATACACCCAATAGCTGGAGAAAAGGAGAGAAATATTTCAAAATGTCCCCCCTTACAAATGAGCTCCATTTTACATATATATAAGTTGAGAATTAGAAAGAGAGAAAGGAAACTTGAATTTGGGACCCTAATAACCAATAAGAGTCATTAAATGACTACAAAAAATCATGGAGATCCCTACAAACACATTCCTTCACTATACCATTATTTGAAGAACAAGAAATTAATGATGTCTGGGACATGCTATTTTAGATATGGAGAGTTTTCTTTATTTTTGGCCAACCAACTCCACCTACTTTCTATTTTTTTATGATTTCATGATGAAGAACTTAATTATGAATCCAACAAGTATAATTTTGTGAGATTTGGTGAATGGGGGGTAGAGTTATGGAGTTGCAAGTTCAGGGTCTTTATTTTTCCCATTTCATAAATTTTTGGCCTCGGGGTCTTCTTAACATGTCAAAGTCTGCATAACACTCTAGCTCTTTGTTAATTAGTTATTACAGGTGATTCAGGTACATAAGGAGCTAGAGGTAATCAGGTTTCTTGGGTCTTTTTCCTTTGCAGTCTCCCCTTCTCACATTCCACATTATCTTCTTCCTCACCATATTTTTTTTTTCGGGTAGGTAATGGGAACGAAGAACTTGGGGGACAAGGGAACAAGGATCTTGTTTTCCTCATGGAACCGCATGGCCCATACTCTCTACAATAAGCCTACACCCCCTTTCCTTTGTGATTCAGCACAATTTTTTGTGCTGAAAAATCATTCCCGTGAGGAACGATTTCCTTGTGGACCATCCACTCCCACAGTCACTATCATCCCCACACAATACTCTCATGTTCACTATGGAAAGGTCTTGTTTGTAGGGAACTTGAGTCCCCACGGAACCCATTCCATCTAGTACGTATGAGTACATGACCCTACTTTGGCCCGTAAAACAAACTTTACTCTCAGACCCTCTTCACAATATGGTACTTAAGTCTCTGCAGGAAACACTAACCCCAACGGAACTTGTTTCGTTAGACCTACAGATATCCACAACTCCAAAATATAAAGGACACTCACTTATCCTTATAATTTCGAGCCTTAGAGAAATGCGGGGCACATTGTTCCATCTAACCCTATTTTATCTAACCCTTAATTTTCCACAATACACTACAGAGACCCCCTTTTCCAATTTTCTCAAATTTTCTAACTTTTTTTTATTTCTCTTGGACCGAGGAGTTAGAAAAAAATAGAGTAGAGTTTCCTAAAGCCAAATTTATCAATTTCATCCATTTTTAGCTCATTTTAATAGAATGACCAATGCATCTATGATAATTATAATGTGCATGTTTATCAAATTTATTTCAATGAGGCTTATTAGTATCTATCTCAAGAGGATTTAGAAGAGAAATTAGATTACTTTCTAGGATTTAAGGAAACAACTTATGTGGTGGGTATGGTAATCAAGTAAAGGTGAGGCATGTAGGTTGGAGTTGGAGATTCATAGGCTGAGATACATCATTAACAATAGAATTAGAATCACTAGGATTTTTATTATAGGAAAATTTTCTTGGGAACTTGTTAGTAAATTGATCAGAAATATTAGTTCCATATTTAATTTTTCCCAAAGAAAATAACTTGATTTCACAAATTTTCATACTATGACGTAGATGATCAAAAGAGTGAAAATATTCAAAGAGCACACATTATTGCAAAGGAGATAATATGACTTGGGTAAATAGACCATGTAGTTCAAATTCAGTTAAGACATTGTTCATTTTAGAAAGATTAGTATTATAACACAAAACATAGTCACTTAGATGTTCATTATTTCCTTGCCATATTTCGACCATATGATATTTGTGTTCCAATATTCATAGAAAATTGAGCTATAAATATAATTTCTAAAGGAGTAAAAGATCAAATAGAATTCAAAGGAAAATCATAAAACCATTGTAAGGCATAGTCCTACAATCTCCTAGGAAACAACTTGGTCAATAGTGTGTCATCACAAGCACGATCCAAGCATGCCACATGAAATGATTGAAGGTGCTCTTGGGGATCTCCATGGCCATCAAAGAGAGGAAAAATTGGTGAGGAAAAATTGGAAGGAAGTGGATAAGAATAAATATTTGGTGCAAGAGGACTGTGAAGGAGAAGAAAGAATCAAGATGTGGATAAGAAGAGGAAGATGCCTATTGAAATTGATGAATTTGAGCTTGTAAATCATGATACAAAGAATATAAAGCTCTAGTTCCTAAATAATTTCTAGGATGGATATGAGAGATGATGGGGGAATTAAAATGAGTAGTGAGTGTGGAAATACACATAAAGATAGTGGATATTCCCACAATGGTAGGTGAATAAAAGGTAGAATATAAGAGGTGACAACACTAGAGAGCTCTAAGGTGTGAACCATACTAATATGAGTGGAATTTTCATGGGCACATTTGAATGCTAATAAAGCATCAAGGAAATATGTTATATGTGGAGGTTTTTCATGTAATGTAGAAGAGAAAGTGGTGAGAGCATCAAGTTGCTCTTGATCCACATTAATGTTTTCACCATAAGACTGTTCACTATTAGAAGTTTTTATGTTATGAAGGGAGATATGACGGGAATTATAGAGAGGTTTATCATGTGTGGTTTTATCCATATATTTGGAATAACTATAGGTATGTGGAAGAAGCTCATATTTTCATGGAAACCAAAAGTAACCACTATGGGTGATGGTAATGAAAGATAGATCTGATAATAAACATATAAGGATGAGGTACACCAAATAATTTAATGAAATTAAATATTAATCAGATAAATGAGGTCAAATAAATATAATAATAACAAGAAAAATATATCATGGAAGAAATAACTAATTATAAATAGTAGTGAAATAAGATTTAATTAGCTTTTATTTAGAGATATGGGCTAATTATATGCTACAAATTAAGTGGAACATGATATATATGGACTTGATAATATTCACATAGAAAATTGGGATCTGAAACTATTAGTTGGATAAAATTGACTAAGTATAAATAAAGTGTAGAGGATTATGTGCTAGGGTGCATGTGAAGGAGAACATAGTAGCACATAAGGTGAACACACAATAATTAAATAGGTCAGCGCACAAAGTTTCATGCATGCATGTATAAGGTCAGGAAATTTTTTCCAAAAGGGATAAAAAAAATATAAAAGAAAATTTGGAGTGATGCTCAAACAACGTATGAAAATAGCCAAAAGTGAGATAACTTGGTGGGAAAGTAAGGGATATAATTACATGTAGAGTAAGGAAAATGATAAACACATGGACCGATAAAAAATAGGAATTAAATCATGAGTAAAACATGCCATATATAGCTTGAACTATTGTAGAGTAAAATTAGAAAACAATGCAAGATGTTAATAAAACATGTCTATTCTTAAGAAAGAAAGCATGTAAGTGGTGAAGGGAAAGTACCCACATATTATAAATATGGGTAATGCATTCTTATTTTGACTAGTGTGAATAGAGAGTGGATTCGGAGATGAGTTATAGTTTAGAAGTTTAGGGTCTGGAGCCTATATGAGAGCACGCATGGTCAACCGCATGGATGTAATGAATATTATTGTGATCATCTTCTATTTTATGTTATCAATGGTGTTTTATAATGGATAAATACTTATGGGTTATAGAGATTACTATGTTTGATCATGGATATTCCAATATTGCTTGTTATCTTTCATGAATGATTTCCTTATTATATGTGTTGACCTCTCTTTAGCATTTGATATACCTTCTGGTTGAGTGATTGTTATGGTTTTTAAACATGCATTCTAACATTTTGATTAACATAATAAATAAGAGACGTGGTGGTTATTTGCACTTCACGTGATCTTCTAGAATTCTATTAATCAAGTTCTAGTATGCATAGTTATTGTTGGGTAAATAAAGACTACATTTTGGTTCCATTTCTAGGACCTCTTTTTAATTTTTCTACCACAATGTTCCATATAGATGGCATTTAGACTTTCTTTAGAGAATATTGAAAGCTATATTGAAGATGACCAAGATTGTTTTCCATAGAGATATAACACTGGACCTATTTCTAATGTTTGAAAGTGGGTGGAAGAAAATCTATATGACTGATCGTATGAGATGTTCTTCAGCTTCTTCATAGTAGACTTGTACCAATGGTTGGCATCTTACATAGAAAATAGAGGTTTTTGCTGAGTAAAGAAAGCTTAGATGCAGGAATACTATCAGACACTCTTTGATTTGGATGAGCCATGTAAAAAAGTTGTATATCATTGGTGGGAAGGTGTGTTGTGCAGTTATACCTTGGAATAAACAATCTCAACCTAGTCTTTCCTAGAGGAAGTAGAGTTTATGTTCTTGCATGAGCCAAGATGATATGATTTTCACACAATACCTTTAGCTATCAAGATCCTGATGGTGGAATTGGGAATGGATAGATAACCTATGGAAAACTAAAACCCCACCACGTGCAGGGGTAGGAGAAGGTTTGGGAAGGATGTCGGTGGCCCTGATAGAAGATATACATAGATAGGAAATACAGTTCAGATATAACAAGGTGTGATAGAGGGTAGTTGATGAGGAGCTAAAGTTGAGAAGAGTGATGAATGGCAGAAGTGATAAGATCCCCGTGGAAGAAGATGGACCATAGTATCATGTCCACCCAAAATTAGGAAAGTGCAATAGAGATATCCCATCGGCATTTGATGAAAGTGATTCTAAGTAGATAATAAGAACCATGTGTGTGCATCTGACCTATCTTGGCCTCCTATCCCTTCTAAAAGGTGTTCCAAATCCAAATTTATTTTTTGGATAACATCATAGTGAAGGCAAGAAATAATAATATCCACTTTGGGTATGAGACACAAGTAGAAATGTTTTAGTTAGCACTCAAGAAATGTGACAGGTTAAGGATGTGCACATGGTAGCGGAACATGTGTCATTGTTTGTAACAAGTACTTTTGGAGGTATTTTCTCAGGATCCTCATTAGGATAGTTCTGGTGCACATAACGCTAGAAGAAATCCTATAGGTGGTGATATAACACAAATAGTTGGTATCTACTTTAGAAAAATGGTTAGGACACAAGGGATTTCATCTACTAGACAAGTTGTAGTAAGAGGCTAAAGAGGCTTAGATCAATCAATACACAAAGTAAATCTTGGTGGGGGTTTAAGTTCAAGATCTAGCCCCATCCTAGGACAAGGGCCACCACCAAAATAAATTCCTTAGCAACCAAATAAACCATAGCAGGAGACATCTCAAGTTTTCTTTGAGATATATCTTAATTTACCAGAGTATAGATGTGTGGAGGATGCAATTGAGCATGTGCACAAGTTTGAATTGATATAGAGAGATAAGGGAATAAAAAATTGTGATATAAAGGAAATTCATTTTTCCACCACACTTCAAGGTGTGCACATATGTGGTATATAAAGTATGATGTACACCATAATTCAATGGATTACAATGTGCTACACATTACCTTCTAGGATGAATTTCACATTCCTGAGTTTGAGTAGTAGATTATTAGCACATTTAAGGACATCAATAAAGGTTAATATAAAGGTGTGAGGGATTATTATGCATAATTTAAAACTCTCTTGTCTAAGCTATCTTATAATATTCATTAGATCCAACATGCACATTGGTTTTTTGGAGGCTTGATGATTCCATTTTAAAGGGCCTTATTACATAAAACATTTACAGACTTGCACAAGGATTTTAAAGTAGGCCTATACGTTAAAGTATTTGGGAGTGCAGCCAATAGACTGAGCCCTTTTATTAAGGCACAAATAGTAGCTATAGATTACCAATTGGAGAAGCTTTCTACCAATTTGGTACATGAGACATGTAGTCAGTTATGTTGCACCGATTGCAATGTAGAATGGAATACTAAGGATAGTGATCCTCACAAGAACGTGTGCACACTATTATAATCTTGTGAGATTTTCCACAAGAATCAGGATGTCTATAATCTCCCCCTCTTATAGCACAAAACAATATATAATTTATCTATGTATTGCAATATTTGTGATGCACATACCCATGATACAACTAATTTTCATTTGATAGACCAAATTCATTAGGCATGCAAGACAGGATTACAACAAACCCCTATAGAAAGTAGATCCTAGGCATATGAAGCCTATCCTAATAAAGGGTGTAACAATGGAGATGGTAGGTTATTAGGTGGATATTGGAGTAGAGGATGTGGTGGTAGAGGAAGGTTCATATGCAGGACCTGTTATACTTGTGGGTCCCCAGATCATTACCAGTGTGAGTGTCCCAAGAATCAGGTCCACAAATATTGTGGAAAAGCACACAAAGTTAAATATTTCCTAGACCTCTATGAGCATATGTGTAAGAAAAATAAGAAGGAAAAAGGAACATGGATGATCAAGGTACATCACACAAAGAAGGATCTATGGAAACCTAAAAATATGGCTGATCTAGAGCTAAAATGTGTATTAGTTACTACACGTGCAGAAGAAGCATGTGCGCGAGAACCTCTTAAAGAAAAACCTCTCATTAGGAGGGAGGAGATTATGCATGAACTAAGTCTCTAGATGTGGCTCATCAGAATGAGGTCTATCAAGAAACCATGAGAGTAATAAGATATTTTCAAGGAGAGATTCATATCCTGAAGGAGAAGGTGCATCAAAGGTAAGACATGAATAACATTAAGCATAGAAATATGTAGATGATTTGAACAATGTGTGTAGGATACTACAACAAGAGAACTTTATCCTATTACTAGTAGAATGGAATTGTGAGAAGGTACCATGTGCAAAAGTTGAGTGTGAGCATTAGATCCTCCATGTCAACTTTCCATCACAAAACCATGAGTATAACATGGAAATTAAACTAGATGTAGTGATAGACGATTGGTTGGTGGGTAATATTTTGATTAACATGGGTGTAGAGGTAAATGTTCTAACTTTGGATGCCTAGAACTAGATGGAGAGACCATAGTTACATCCATCTTCTGATGTGTTATATACGGAAAATAAAACAAGGTCTATGCCTATTGGGGTTATGAAGGATGCTTCAATTACTATTCAGGATGATAAGTTTACAGGATATTTTGAAGTGTTGAAGTTGACCCAGGAAGATAATTTCATAACACTATTGGGGTTTCCTTAGTGTTATGCAAACAATGAATACTTGCACTTCAAAAAAAGTTACATTATTTTTTAGAACAAGGAGGATCACGTTGTCATACCCCTAGATGATGTGAATACTACATCCTACATTGAGCATGTGAGTGAAGAAGAGATTAATAAGATATATGCGCATACAATGTGTGACCTTGAGAATGTGTAACCCTCTAAGGAAGGCATACTTTAGTGGGAAGATGCATAATCTATCAGCAAGACTACCAATTTTTCTTGCTATAATTGGTCCCATGTCACATATGGAATGGTAGGATGTGAGGTAAAGATAAGATTCACTCAAATGATCAGGAATCACATGATTAGGTGATTGGGAATAATTCAATTACCAAAGTACATTAGAGAAGGAAAACCTAAGTCATTTCTACATTGTATGGAAGACCAGTTGAAAAATGAGGGATATAGATGGAATATGATAGTGTATACCTTTCACATAATAGCATCACACTGATGGGTGACACACAAAGGTAACTAACTATACACACCAAAATTTTCATGTGCTTTATTGTCAGAAATGGTTCAAAAAACCCCAATGATGATTCATGTCTTTTCTAAAATTGTTCGATCCCCTTTACCTCCTTACAATACATATTTGTAGCCTAATTTTCCTTACTTAGCCATTTCCTGTTTTGTTGTAGCTTTCTACATTGATTTTCCTTAGGTTTTGGCCTTTAGCTACAAATCCACAGTCCTTCGTAGGCAGAAGTTACATAACCACCTCTTTGTGTAACCACCGCCCTATTTGGGCAGTGGTTGCGTAACTGCCACTCTGCACATGGTGGCAGTTCTATGTGAATTGGTTGAGACTCTTTGGGCATGAATTAGATTCATTTTTCTTCACTCCAGTTCACTTTTAGCGCACATTTGTGAGTCAATTTAGCTGATTTTTGGATTTATTGATTCATATTCACATCCTCTTACACTTCCAAATGTTGATTAAGTGTTTAAGTTCCCCTTCATGTTTTCATATGGCACCCCATAGCTATGAAGTGTGCTAGGGTACTACCCAACCAACCTTCTATAAAAACATCACTTCTTCTGAAGAAAATGGCCAAAGATTATTTGTGTATCCTGCTTAGTTGAGATGCCAAAATCTTGTTAAAAATTACATGGCCAAGATATGTTCTCTTGCGTTGTCTTTCTTCTGTCTGCATTGCAAATAGACTACCATCAGGGTTTCATTGCTCCAACACTTTCTTCTTTTTGATTGCTATACATTCCCAGTTCCCTGGACTCAAGTGGACAAAAAAATATTAGTAAAGACAACTAAGGGGAAAAAGTGATACCACAACTGGCATTTCCTCTGCATTGTAATTCCATGTTGGGGGTTGTTATTGAGTTTATTCATTTCTTCATTTATTTCTGAACGTATGCACATTTATCAACTAGATTAGAAGAAATCATTTTAGTTGTTGTAAATAGTTATATCATTTTATCATGCAAATATTTCTTAGGATAGATAACTTCCTTGCTTGTATCTATAGATTTGTAAGGGAAGTGCTTATGGAAATTTTTTTTGCATAGTTTTAAGCATTCAAAATTTGATCCAAATTAGCCTCTATTAAATCCCTCTGAAATTCCACCGAAAATTTTTCAAAGGAATAAACACTTATAAGAAGCTTCTAATTCTTCCCATGACTTTAAGGTGTGTTTGAGGATTTAATCCACAATTATTGATTGAAAAAATCTTCATTTAAATTATAATAGACTTATTATATTGTTGCACAAATAAATAGCTACATCTAGCTATTCATTTGTATAGGATTTGTTAATTAGGATTAGAAGAAATTTATTTCTTCATTTCTTCTGTATGCACTGTTATTCCATAAAGTAAAAAAATATTTATTGTAATTAGATTAATTAATTTATATTGATTTATTTCTTTTATATTGGAAAACTACAAAAACATAGTGTAGCTTTTATTTACTTAGATTATCTTGTTATTTATTTTTGTATATTAAATGCATACATGAAAATTCCTGGACTGCAGCAAGAATGAACATATGGTAGTGATCCATGGGTGCCCTAATTGAACAGGTCCAAACTTCTCACAGGCATAGATACTGGAATTTGTATGCTTGTCCTCAGAACACAATCACACTACTCTAATTTTATTACGTAACTTAACATTTTAAACATCAAGGTCAACAAGGCTTAACAATATTGGACTACCCCCGGAAATAGGGTCTAGATCAAATACATATGACCATACAAGGACCACAACTAGAGAGAGTATAAGGTTGTGATCCAATGGTCCCCTAACTAAATGGGCCTGAAAACTAATTAGACTTAGACACCAGATTATGTATACTGGTCCTTAATACATCCCTGCTTTCATCAGAAATTATCAAATAACTAAACATTTTAAATGAATAATCTCATCAAACCCTCACATTCTAGACTGAACTAGATAACCACCCATGGATCTAACGGAACCATGCCTCTCTTTCTTATTCCATGACCTTGTATAAAAATCTTTACGAGGCACGTGTTGGTCTTCCATGTATCCCACAACCATTAGAAATTATTTCAGTGGAGCTTGACATTGACTAGAGTCTTCATGTGGCTATTCTTTCTAATCCATCCATTAGACCCATTTAAGTTAGAAGGGATTTTCTTTCCTTGATGAGAAGATCCTGATATTGTGCATCGAGGACAGTATTTTTCCTTGATAGCTTAATCATCTCATTTCCACATATTTTCATCCACATATAACATATTTGCTATGTTTCTCTACCCATATCCATCCACTCATTCTAGATCGGTTGTCGAGGCATGAATTTGGGAGGTCGAGTGTGACTGAAGGTCACATGTTGATTTTCATTCATACAAATTGGTGAGCATGACATGAAGAGCTAGTCTCTTTTTGTTTCCATTTCTTTCATCCATCTTACTCCTCTCCCATTATTTTGTAGGTATTCATAAACCCCTCGAATATGTAGGGACAAGAGTATAGTCGACCCATTTTGGGTCTCAAGGTGTATTACTACAAATGGGTAGGAAAAAGTTTCTCTCACTATATGGGTTGGCTGACACCTATTCAACTAATCTCCCTTCATCTCAAACTCTTCCTCTTCAAGGGAACAACAATGGATCCTTGGTTAGGATCGAGGAGATTGATCAACTTATGCATGGGCCACAGCTTGAAATCTCAAATTATAACAATATGACATTCACTAGAGAGTCAGTATCTTCTCCTTGGGTTTTTTTAAGACCACGAATAACTATGAAGTATGATTTTCTCCCATTACTGGATGAGGAGTACCTAGCACGTTATGCCCCAAGCAAGAAACACTTAAAAAATATGGACCAATCTCTAGATATGAATGTAAGGATATGTTGATGTCTTACTTTAGCATAACACCTCTACCCCTACCACAACAAAAAATATTTCTAATGAGGTGTGGCCAAATAATGAACAATTCATAGGAGGATATGACACTCCTTTGCAACCTAACAAGGTTCAACAACTCATACTAAAACATAACACCATACCATCACCAGGTGAGGTCATCTCAACATTGGTAGACAAGGTTAGAGAAATGGAACTTTCACATGCTACTCATGCCTCATCTTCTACTAAGAAAGGAAGGATACTCCATCATCCACAAAACTTTGACCAAGTACCTATTGTGTAAAATCCTCTTCTGGTTTACACTAGAATTCTGAGCCTTGGATATCTCCTCAGTGGATCGGGTCTGTTGGGTATGCCCCCTTATACCTACTACATATACCCTCAACATGCACCAACTAGAAGTACATTCTCACATGCCGTCCCAACTAGAAATGTGAAATTCCCTAGTTTTATGCCTCCCACTTTGTACCATAGTAATGTTACCCCATATCTACACGTGTATTCCAATTCACCACAGGGGTGCATGTTCTCTTTTCATGCCTCATATGCTAAATTGTATGGGATTCCTTATACCTCTACAAACGTTTATGGTGTGCCATATCATCCTCCTACACCTACTCAACCTCTGCATTAGGGTTCATCTATGGTAGATTCCTATGCTTTGGGAACGTATTTTGAATATCTTAAGGGGCCCTTGGAATTTACCATACAAAGCGTAATGTTCTGTGTCCTCTTCTTGACTTGTCAAAGTTTAAATGGGAGGTAGATCCAAATGCACATATCAAAGCATATGCGACTATCATTCGAGAGTTACTCCCATGGGATGTAGTTGTAGCAAAGATATTCCCTAAGAATCTTGAAGGAGTCACTGTTGATTGGTATTATAGGATACTTGAATCTTCAATACACTCCTTTAAGTAACTCGTGTTTGAGTTCATAAAATCATTCGACATGAAAAGGTTACTAATAATATGAATCAGGGAACTCCTCCACATAAAGAAAGAGCATAACAAATTTGTTTCCCACTTCATTCAACGATAGCTTCAGGTCCTCTACTCTTCAAAAAGTGCTCCCAATATGGATCAGATGGATCTTTGATATCTATTCATTCATTCCCTTAACTAGGGAAATAAAGGAATAAGTCCAAAAGTTCCCCCTTAGGAGCTACAAGGAGGAACTATAGTTTTCTCTCTACATTGATCACCTAGTAATAGATATCGGTCGAAAGACTTGTGATATAAATGGGAGACTGGTCACTCCCAACTAGGGTAACTCAAATTATCCCAACAATTCCAACAACAACCAAGGACCTAAGATCCTTAATAAGAACTATGGTGTTACAACGGACGACGTCACTGATCAAGCTAGAAATTTGAATGGTGTTAACACTTCAAGTGGAAACAATTTCAATAAGAATGTGATTGGAAATAATCAAAGGAGAAACAACTTCGCTCCTTCAATCAATGTGGTGGATTTTAATAGTTCTCCACCTCCACAAAAAATTCAAGCCCATAGCCCCAAACTTTCAATGGTACTGTGTCTACATTGGGAGAATGTAGGGATGAAAGCACCTGTCACAAGGGAAAACATGAAGCGGGGGGTATTCGAGCAAAAAGCCAGAAGACGCGGGGGTGTGGGGTGGGGGTAGTGGAAGTGGGGGGTAGTAGAAAAAAGAGAAAGAAAAAAGGGAAGATGAACTGGTTCGGTGGGTCGCAGACAGCGGTGGGGGGTGGGTTTCTCTCACCCTGGTAGGGAAGGTGGGGGAACAGAGGTGGGGACAAGGAAGGGAAAAGGAGTGGTGATGGCATGTGCAGGAAGGGAAGAGGAAGAGGTCTCTGGGTAACTAATAATCACAAGGGGTTCACCAAAAAAGAAAAACAAAGAGGGTGTTAGCACAAGTCTGGTAAAAGAAAAGGGTAAGGGCAAACGGAAAAGGGAAACCGAGGAACGACGGAAAAAAAAAAAAAGAGGGAAAAGGGGAAATAGAGAAGAAGAGAAGCGCACAAAGACCAAGGAAAGAAAGGACGGAGGGCGCACGCAAAGGGCGGCGGGGCGGACAGAGGAGCGCGCCGCAGGGGCGCACAAGAAGCAGGACCAGAAGGAGCCGTCGCTCGCCCGACGGAGCACCCTATATTTTTGTTATTGCTTATAGGGGGGAGGCATAGTCAAAAGGGAACTTAGCCATACAATTATAATCAATCGATCTAATTGTATGCCTAAAAGTAAAATCTAAGTCAAAAGAGTAAATAAGACACTCCCCGGTAAATTCACCGACATCCAGTTAAGCCCTAACCGTGTTGTATCCTCCTTTCTGACCAATATTGAGTCTATCGGTGACCGATGTCTTCCATACTTAACCGATGTCAATTACATCTATTCGTCCTACGATTTTCATATTACAATGCTAATCTAAACGATAATTTAGCTCCACAACTCAAAATATCCTCTCTGGAGATGATCACTTTAAACTGGCATTATATATGTATAAAAACGATTCCTTCTTGGACCTTCCTTAGCTTTGTTTCTTCCGCGCTTCAAGTCTCACACGCGAAGACCAAAATAATGAGGTTAGCTCCAATTCGCCATTTCTATATAGGCTTTTGTTATCAGATCCATTGGGTTTTCACGCATATAATTCTCTAGTTTTCGATTTCCCTCCTCAATACAAAAAAAAAAAAAAAAAAGCGGGGTATGAGGACCACCTTCAACGAGAATGTGTTTTCATGCTAATGAAACAGTGAGGTTTTTTCCAATGAATTCACTGGTTGAGAGTGACCGGGGTGATGGAAGAAAGGAAGGTTGGAAAATTCAAAGTCAGAATTTCGAGCGCTGAGGAAGGGGGGAAGTGTGCGCCGGTGATGTGATAGTTTGGGTGGGTGGGAGCCAGGGTGTAGAGGGGTATTGAGGCCGATAGGCTATGGTGAAGAAGACCCATTGCAATAGCTAGTATGGGATGGTCAGGTGTGCGAAACCGCGTTGTGTGTTTCTTGTGATATCAAAAACCTGGTCTAGTGTGTCAGGATCTGTCTGGTGTCAGCATGGAGGGATGACTGATCTCAGTTCGCACAGGGAAAGGTCTTATCCCGAGCAGCGGGGATGCGCAGGGGGGGAATTTGGGAGTGTCATCTGGAGGTCGTAAAAAGAAATAGAAAATGGGTGTCATCGCTATAAAAGAGAAGAGAGAAACTAAGGAGGGCAGCAGGAAACCCCCTAGATGGATGATCAGATTCTAGCATGACAAAGGACCAAAAAGGAATAATCCTCTAGAAAGAAAAAAAAGTAAAGCTGCCTCGCAAACTTCGTCTGAACCGGTCGAGACGGTAGGTGGAATTTTTCTCTATTTTTTTCTTAGTAATCGTTACCCTCCCTTTCGGTTGTTTGTCCTAGAGAGAAGAAGAGAAGATAAGAGGGTTGGGGGTCGTATGTACTACTCTGTTTGTTCGTCGATAGGAGTCGAGACGAAACAAGATTTGGGGAGTGGAAGGGGGTGGGGTGCCGGGTGGTGTGAAATATTTGAGGGGGCATGTTTGCGTTTGGGGGTTGTCTGGTGCTGTATGGCGGCTATCAGACCCAACGGGAAGTATGGTGTGTGGATATGGATGGGTGACAGGGACGTCGGGGGGTGACACGTGCTAGGGGACGCGACCAAGTGGGACCCGAAGCTAATAAAAAAGTTGCACTCGGAAACTATCACGGAACGGGGCAATCAGCTGGGTGGGGTGCGCCTGCCCCTGTCCCAACGCTACAACATGACATTCATCCAGAGCAGAAGCCTGCTACCTCTATAGCTCGCAACATACTTGGCCGGCGGGAGGGATGATCAATCCATACACCCGCTGCAAGGCTGAAATACAACTCCATGTTCCCACATAAGGGGAAATAATAGCCAGAGTGTCCTTCTAACTACCCTCCATATCTTCTCCACCGATCCCAAATAACATAACCACTAATAATATCCAAAACCATATAGCCTATACGGCATGCTAGATGTCCGCTCAAAGACCGAGTATCCATTAGACTACTTTCCATGTTCGTTACTTTGGACGACCAAAGTCGACTCACAGAAACTCTACTCACAACTCCGTACTTCCTGTGCAAAGGTGGTTGGCAGTATTGGGGCAAGTCCATAGCTACATGAGACTCCCAGCTTTCTAAACCATATGGTACTCATGTCACGTGGGGGGTAAATGGAATTGCTATCGTTTCCAATGTTGATGTAGTGGTACCACTGAGTTGGGTTGGTCGCTGGGCTGTGTGTCAGTTGTGGATAAAACAGGTTGAGGTCTGAATCTGACTGGGTGTGACCGCTTTTTAGCGTACTACCATAGGTGTACTTACAGGTTTTTGAATCTTGCCATCTTAAACCCTGGCCAACACCTTAGTTGGGAGTATAAGCCGCACTGATACACAATACAATTTCTTGTTCTCTTTTCTTCTGCAAATCTTTGTGTTAATTTGCATGGCCAATGATTTTCTTGTTGTAGGACGTCAAATCCTTTATAGAAAATGTGTGATATGAGCTTTCCCTTAAGCTTCACCAATGTCCCTCGCTTACTAGATCCTACAAGTAAGCATATCATCCGTACATACAGTAAAAATTTTAATATAGCTTCTTGTAATAAACACCATGGTCAATCCACATCTCAATTACCAATGCTCATGCCATAAAACTATCAAACCGAAGTAATCCGCATGTACTCATTTCCCTTGGATCTTGCTTGATACATTGCTAGAATCTTTGCAACCTGCGCACTAATTTCTGCTTAACCCTGTGACTTGCAATACCCAATGCGTGTTGCTGTATATAAATTCTCTTCATCGGGGGGGGCGGCAAAAAACCAGAAGGAAAGTACATCTTCACGATTCGTAGTTTCTCTAAATAAAATCATGTAGTGTCAACTAACTTAATACATTGTGAATAATAAGTTCCTCTGTTACAATAGAAGAAAATATTTCAACCAAAATCAATCTTTTGCGTTCTGTGTAATATCCGGCTTGATACTAAGGCCTTTCCTTATAGACTTTTTATGTCCACCCTCTTCGTCCTTGGTTGTGCTATAAACCCGCTTTTCTCGTGCACTGTCCTCTTACGCTGATGGGGCATGGCGTTAATCAATCCTCAAAGTCTAGTTTTTTGTTCCAATGGATTCTAAATCTTCATCGATCCATGGTGCATGCTCCACTAGGACGTTGATAGGTTTATCCTCACAATTGCTTCTTCCAAACTTTCGTCAGATCACCATTATCATTCAATAATAAATGAGATCGAGAAGGTGTAAATAGTTTATGGGAGGGTTACTTACTCTTTTAACCCTCTCACAGAATTTTGGGGGACCAGGTGGCACAATTCGGAGACGCCTGGACATTTTTGACTTATATTTAATAGTGATCAACGCCGGTCACTTGTAACCGATGTCAATTCTACTAA
The DNA here is from genome assembly GCA_019776745.2 of Taxus chinensis. Taxonomy (NCBI): domain Eukaryota; kingdom Viridiplantae; phylum Streptophyta; class Pinopsida; order Cupressales; family Taxaceae; genus Taxus; species Taxus chinensis. The sequence continues at coordinate 421,900,823 of CM034151.1, forward strand.
CTGATGTTGGTTTCGGTCTCTTCTGGTACTATACCAGTTGAGCCGACCGCTGTCGTTTAGGGGGGTCACAAATACACGGTTCTTGTAACCCTGAGGTGTATGAATTTTAAATCTAAGATTCATTTTCATTCACCACTTTGCAATGGTTTCTTTCTTCTGGGTACCACAATTGGATCTCGTACAGTCGTGTGCATTTCCATTCATATCATCAACTTCTAAATAATTTTAGAATTCTCTTAAAGCCAAAAAAGTGAATCCACCAGCACTAGATCATACCGATTACGAGTGCAGCTCCTCTCCTGGATGGGGGCACGTCCAACTTTTTCCTATTTTCTTTATCATAGCACAACAGATTATGACCAAAACTTTACGAAAAGAAATATCTACCCTCTTTCCGTCTAGAGGCTTCCTCTATTAGTTCCTTGATCTTTGAACGTAGGCCCACGATTATAAAGAACCATGATATTATAAAAAAATATAACTAACGAATAAGAAATATAAAAATGGGGGGGGACTGGGTCATAATATAAAGTACGGAATAGAACAGGGCGTAGCGAAAATACGGTAGCAAGACTTTAATGGCTGTAAAGTGAAAAAATGGTGAAAAGGTGTTTGGTTGAGCAGGGTGCCGGTAAGTGGGCGGGGGGGGGACGGTGGGACTCTATCGGCTAATGGAGACGGCATGAAGACGAGTGGGATGGGGAGGTGAAGTAAGATAAAGGGTAAGTCCTAACGGTAAAAAGTGTTGACACCGGCAGGCGATCCTAGTTCAGATATATATGCATAGGAAGAAGAGAAGGGGAAGAGGACGAAAGGGGAAAGGACAAGGACGGAATGTGGGAAGGGCGACAAAAGTTAGCAGCCAAAAGGGCTGAGGGGCACGAAATTGTTTTAGGGTGAACAACTGTACCAATGGTAAGACGAGCAAAAAAAGGAGATGAGAGAGGACTCGCAGTGTCGTCAGAGGAACCCAGACCACACGTGCGGAATAACACGTCAAAGAGACGCAGCCACTTCGACGGGAAAGGAGCGGGGACCCATGGAGACAGTCCTCTAAGAACAGTAAGATTCTAAAATGCTAGCGGACGTAGAGGGGAGCGTGAATAGGTATAGAGGCTAAGAAAAAGTTGCCACAGAATCAATATAGAGGAGTAATCATGGGAGGTGAAAGGCGAGTGGGTGGGTGGTACGGAGGAAGGGTGGGTCAATCAGTGGGGGGACTATGCGGTTAACATAGAGATTTGTGATTGTTGCAAAGTATTGTCGGGCTGAAGGGGAAATGAATCCTCTAGAAGAGGGACCTCGTGTTAGGCAACTGAGTGGTGAAATAAAAGAAGATCAGCTAGTGATATCGAGAATCAAACTGAAAAGAAATGATAAATTAGGGGCGTACGGCAACGTGCAGTGTTGAGTAAGTCGGCTAAAAGAAAGGGAAAGACCCCGGACAGTAACGTACGTGCGGTAAGAAGACAAACAAGTTACTTAGCAGGCTACAGACAATAAGAACGCAGAGATAAGTTCCACCCATAGCTTAGGCTGGAGAGGGTTAATGGACTAATATTCATTCGAGACGATTAACGGAAAGGGAGATGTAGATTCACTTCCGAATACTGTTACGCGAGAGTTGTGGACAGTGATGCAATTAAGAACCTGTAAGCCTTCCCATGCTACGTCCGCAATATTCCCGAGTGGGATACGTAATTGAATAATCGGTAAAACAAAGGGTGAAGGGCAAGTATTAGAACATCGAAAGACGTCAATTTAAACTTCAGGGCGAAGATCGGAGGCCTGCGGCCAAGTCGGAGGGTGGTCTGTGGAGACGGGAGAGGCATCAAGATATAGACTAGTGTATACCAGGCATAGAATACTTAGATCTGGCTCTAGAAAAGTCACAACACTAAAGCAGCTTAAAACTCAGACTAGGGACGAAAAAGATGAAGCGGTTAGATATGCGGTCTGTTCTAAGTGCACAAACATGGTGGGGGTGGCAACTTATGTGTCCCAAACCTTTTACGGGAATCAAACCTATTCCTCATCTTAAGTATGTTCCATGATTGTCCTTATTCATTCTTTCTACAACAACAATTTTCTTATGGGTGGTCTTAGCGCACCCCTTCTTTCTCTACATATTCCATTCACTGGAACACTTACTCAATGTGAAATTTTTTCGATAGTATTCACATCACCTTTACCAAAATCTCAGTACAACTTTTAACCTTTGCATTTTATTCATTCTCAACCACGGGATTTTCATCTTGGTAAAAAGTATATCAAAACATCAAATTGACTTTTACAACAATAAACTTGGTACCTTTCTTTGTAGCATCCCATAAATGGAAAGTAACATTAATATTGGGGATCCGCCCTGAGAAGTTACCTGAGGAGATGGTCCCCACACATCTGATGTATACGCTACCAACCTTTTTTCTCCTTCTTGATTTTAACCCCAGCCTTGAGAACTATTCACTCTATTTTTTTCGTTTCAAAAGAAGATACAATGCTCACAGAAATCAATTTCTAAATCTTTCAAATCTGATAACTTATCCTTAGCCTTTATAATCTACATTCCTTTTTGACTCATATGGCCCAAAAAATTATGCAACATGCATGCATCTGAATCTGAAGTATATAATGTAGAAAAGGAATCAGTAACATAGGTAGATAAATATAATGTTCCTACCTTCTTACCTCTTTCCATAGCAATATCACCCTTGGTGACTTTCCAAGAGTTTGTTATGAATGTAACCATGTAACCAACTTCACCTAGTTTCCTTGTAGAAATAAGATTCCTCTTGAGGCTTAGCACATGACTCACATCTTTCAATACCCATGTATTTCCATTATGCAATTTTAGATGAAATTACCATTTACCAGTAATACTGCAAGGTTCATCATCACATAAATAAACATGACCAAAATTTTCCTGGACATAATTTCTGAAGTAACCCTTATTTGGGGTTGCATGGAAAGAAGCTCCTAAATCTAAAACCTAAGATTATATTATATTATCCAAAGAAAGAATAAGATCATATTGCATTACCTTAGATACAATATTTACCTCTTTATTTGACTCTTTACCTTTGTATGGATGTTGGTTCTCTTTATCCTTTGACCAACAGTCTTTCTTTGCATGTCCTTTCTTTCCACATTTCCAATAGGTGATTCCCTTGCCTCTGGATTTAGATCTTTTATCCCTTGAATTTGATTTCTAATTACTCTTACTCTTGGATATCTCCTTCTTCCCACCCCTTATTTCTACATTCAAATCATTCCCAAATGATTCCATTGTACTTTTCCTGTGAATTTCTTCATTCAATATTATACTAACCACATCATTAAACTTCAAAATGTTATTTACAGATGTTGTATTACTAACAGTCATTACCAAGTTATCCCAGCTATCAAGAAAATAACATAAGAATAAAAGTGCTTTTACTTCATCATCAAATGGAATATCAACCAATTTTAACTGATTTACAATAGATTAGAAAACATTTAAATGACTAGATGTAGATCCACCTTAATTTATCTTAGAACTAAATAGTTTCTTCAACAAATAAAATTTATTTGAAGCACTAGGTTTTTCATATAAATTAGCAAGAGATTTCATTAACTCTACTGTAGATGTCACTTTTGTAATATTAGAAGCCACCGATGTTCCGGGCTCAATCTTATAGATCCCAAAGAATTTATGTCAATAATCTTCCATTCTTCATTAGTCATCTTCATAGGTCTCTATTTTTCATCCAATGGTAAGTACAAATCTCTTTAATATAGATAATCCTTAATCTGCATCTTCCATAATTGATAATTTTTTTCGTCAAACTTCTCTACCTTTTTTTTTTCTTATACCATTGTTGTAGCTCCCACTCAATCAAAAAATCCTCTGTGAGTAAATTTGTCAATACATAAAACCCTCAAGAAAATCTCTGATACTAGTTGTTGGGGTTAGCACAAGGTTATACAGATATATATAAGATCTAAGCATACATGCAATAAAAGTGGATATTATACCAGAAGAAATATACAACACAAGAGATATAAATAAACACCAGATTGAATGTGTTTTACCCAGTGTGGCCTACATCCACCAAGAAACAAGCCAATATATTATCCAAATCTTTCACAAGATATACAATTGAAGATCTATAATCTTCCACACCTCTCAGATTTACAGTAATTTCTTTCACTCAATCTTTTTCTTATTCTCTAAGAATTCTCTCTCTCACAATTATTCTCACAATAATCATTAACTCATTCAATTCTCTCTCTCTCTACTTCTAAACCCCTAGATTGTATGCTTATATAGGGATATAAAAACTTAGGACACTTATCCATGCAATTAGAATCAATAAATCTACTTTTATGCTAAAATTAGATCAAATCCTAAGAGTTAAATAAAACACTCTCGCATAGGTAACCGACATCTGTTACCCCTAACCGATGTCGATTTCTCCTTTCCTGACCAATGTCAGTCATAGGTGACTGATGTTGGTCACTCCTTAACCGATTTTGGTTACTATATTTTCCTGCAAGTTTCATATTGCATGTTAATCTTAAGTAATTGAGATCCACAACTCAACATATAACAATCAACATTTAAACAACAACTTGAACTTTGGACCAGCACAAAATGCAAATCAAAGACCTCAGGACTATGATCTTGAAATTTATTGTAGCTTCCATAGGGTCCAATGGTATGATGCCAGAAATTTTTGTGACTGTAATAATTTCATACAACACCTATCAAATGACCAAATGTAATTATTTATCGAGATGTTTTTGGAAAATCCTATGGCACCAATGCAAAATGCTAACATGGGTCCATTTTCCCCCAAAAACATTCCTCTTAGGATATTTAGTGACCCTCTTCCTACGCGTCTTGAAAATGAAAAATTAAACCCCCATGGTACAAAAAAATGTAACCCAATGGGAAACAACGACCACAAAGCTTCCTCTTCTTCAAACCCATCAGTAGCACCTCCATTGGACAATCGGAAAAAAAAAATTGTGGGTCTTCTTAAATTAGAAACTGAACCTCAAATTAATGCAACTACAAGAACTCATGATTATTCAACATAGCTTATTCCAATATACCTATCTACTTCAGATGACACTCCAATACTTCTGAGGTTGATAGGGGCATATGATCTAATCATGGATTTGACCAAGACCTTTTCTCACATCTCCTTCTTAGATTTGTTGAAGACCTCTCTTGCTCTTTGAGCCACTTTGTTAGAAGCACTAGGTATTGGTCACTTGATTAATGTTACCCCTCTAGCAGAGACATAATTCAACCACATATACTTTGATTTTTATCCTCCTAGGTGGTTTAAAAGGGATGTTGGATTCATATTCAACATTAGTAAGATGCCCATCGATTTCGAGTTGACACGTAGAGGTGACCCAGAATTGTATTTATAGGTCTGGATCTATAATAATTATGTTAAACATGTAATTATTGATGATAGGGAAGATGTTAATATTGTCCCCTTCTCATTCCTCCAAAATTTAGGATACGAGGAAATCAATTGTTCCTCGACTACAAATACATTGAGAGGATACAACAGTCTCAAAGAAATTTCCATAAAAACCATAGTACTTCCAGTTACTTTTGGGCCCAAGACGGTTCTAACCGAGTTTTATATTATAGATAGGGAAACCAACTATAACATTATTCTTGGCCAACCTTGTATCCATCAGATGAAGGTAATCCCTTCCACACTATTCTAGGAAGTCAAATTCCTACATTTGGGGAAAGTCTTTGCCACTCAAGGTGACCCAAAAACTGTTGATATTCACCTAACCAATTTAAAGAAGAACCCTGGTGTACATAATAAGTTTGATCTCCCTGTAAATAAAATAAACAAGCCTAAGGATACAACGTCAGAGTCTATGTTGGTCCCCATGATAGAGCTAGAAACTACCTTTTTAATAGAGGGGGTTGTCACGACTAAAGATGAAATTGTTATTGTTGAGATAGTATCAATGGAAACCACAGATAATATTGTTGAGTTATTGGATAAATATTTACCTATTTTCCTTCCTTTTGACTCCTTGAGAACAGGACATGCTCTAGGACTTTCATCTCTTCCAGCCAAAGAAATTTTCATGGTTGAGGTCTCAGAAGTGGAAGAAGGTACTATAAATGATCAAACATCAATCTTCTGTGTCAACTATTGGATGCTCAACTATGATGGAGTGAAGTGTCACTTTGGTGTTGGGGTATGCGTGATCCTCACTTCCTTGGAAGGGAAGCTTATTCCTTTTTCCTTTAAGCTCAATTTCAAATGCACGAACAATGGTGTCAAGTACAAGGCCCTTCTTCTTGGTCTCATTGTAGCCAAAATATTGGGTGTATTCAATATTAGAGTTTTAGGTGATTCCCAACTAGTCGCCAACCAAGTTTCAAAAGTTTACGGGACTTGAGCAGAGCACCTATAACTTTATAATATTTTCATACTTAACCTAATAAAAGGTTTTGATTTCATATCCATTGAGGCTATCCCACATGAATAAAACCATTTAGCTGAATCCATGGCTACTTTTACTTCTCACTTTTTTCCAAGTGGGGATTTGGATGATTCTAAATTCGTTGTCTTAGTACAAGCCAAACCCCTAGTTTGAAAAATGCCTACCAATCCAATTTTAGCATATGTTGAGGCTGAGAATGATCCTGTCACCTTAGATTATGTATAAAATGACAAAACTATACTAGGTTACCTTAATACGTACATTGATCTTCATCTAGAGGATCATAAGAGGGGTTTCACTCTCATACCTCACTCATCCTCCTATTTTAGAGATCACATGATGGTTCCCTCCCCATTAGAAGGCCTTGAGATCTATGAAGTAGAAGAGGAAGGATAACTAGAACTACCTCCATCCCCACCTGAATTTGGAAAATGAAATGCCTCTTTAATCAAGGTAGCCATTGATATAAATATCGGGATGGAGGAAGACCCTAAGATATTGAAACTTGGTTCTTCTTTAACTCCAGAAGAAGTGGAAATTTATACAAAGGTTATTAAGGAGCATTCAAAATCCTTCACATTCAGTTACAACAAAATGATGGGAATTACTCCCCATGTTGTGGTCCAAAATCTCATAACCAAACCAGACACCAAGCCCATTAAACAAAAGTTAATACCTATGAATTCAAAAGTGGCTCTGATGGTCAAAGAAGAGGTTATAAAACTCCTATAGTTGGGGTTCATCAAACCTATAGATTATTCAATGTGGGTATCAAACATAGTCCTCATTCTCAAAAATAATGGGAATATTTGAATATGCATTGATTTTTGGGACATAAGTAAAGCGTTTCCCACAGATGATTTCCCGTTACCTTCCATCGATGTCATCATGGATGCAATAGCTAGATATGAGTTGTTATCACTCATTGATGGTTTCTTGGGATACAATCATATTAGGATCTCTGAGGAGGATCAAAAAAAGACCACCTTCACTACTTCTTGGGGTGATTTTTACTCTGTGGTCATGTTGTCTAGCCTTAAGAATGCAAGTGTTACCTATCAACAAGTAATGACATATATATTCCATGATATCATTCACAATATTATGGAATTGTACATTGATGACCTTATGGATAAGGCCAAAAAGCATTGTGATAACCTTGAGGTGCTTTGCATCATCCTCTCTTGTCTCATTTAATATGGTGTCACATTAAATCTAGAAAAATGTGTATTTGGTTTGACGAGAGGGAATTTTTTGGGTTACATCATCTCTTCACAAGGAATTGATGTGGATCTAGAAAAGAATTGTGTAGTTATAGAAATGACCCCACCATTAGATGACTAGGGCACTAGGTCATTTCTTGAAAATCTCAGTGCAATCCATAGGTTTATTCCTGATTTAACCTTTTCTATTCATCTAATAAATAAATTTTTAAAGAAGTATTTCTACAATGTCTGGATAGACGATTGTCATGAGGCATTTGAATCAGTCAAACAATTCCTTCTTCTACCTCCCATGTCCATGCCTCCTTAATCAGATCACCCCTTATTTTATGTTCTTAGGAAATAGACATCTCATTATCCTACATGTTAGCACAAGAAAATGATGATAAGGATGAATGTGTAATTTACTTCATGAGTCTTACATTTCTAGACTACAAGATGTGTTATATGCATGAAGAAAAGGAATTCCTCGTAATAGTATTTTCAACAAAATGGTTAAGACACTACATGTTTAACCAAGAAACATGGGTTATTGTTAAAACAGATTATCTGCGGACATTCCTAACACAAGGTTCTTTTTTCAAGAAATTTGGATGCTTCATAACCTTAATGGGATAATATGAGTTTACTTATATCAACAAAAATTCCATTAAGTAACAAACCATTACCGATTGGTTGGTAGATAACCCATTAGATAGTGGAGAATCAATAGACCTAAGTTTCCTTGATGAGTGTATATACTACGTAGAAATCATACCTCCCATTATTGTGTTTCCATGGTATTTAGATATTGTCAATTTTATTATAGACCAAACATTCCCTAAGGGTTAAAATTTGTAACAGAGAAGATGGATATGCGACATAACCGCCAAGTAGGTAATTATAAAACAATTTATCTATCAAAAATCTTTTGACATGATGTTGTTAATATGTGTCAATGAGTAAGAGTCTAAAAATATCCTCTATAGAGCCCATATTGGGGTCTGTGGAGGTGTTTTAAGAGGAAATGCAACTGCTAGAAAGATACACCAGATGGGCTATTTATATCCAACCTTAGAACACGATGCAGTAGAGTATTTACGTAAGTTCTAAAAGTGTAAGGAATTCTCTCATAAGATTCATATACCTACCCAAGCTCTACAATCAATTGCAACACCTTGGGCCTTTTCCACGTGGGGCTTAGATTTTATAGGGAAATTCTCTCCCTCATCAATGGATGGCCACAATTTTATAATTACGGCCATAGGATATTTCATAAAGTGGTTTGAGGCCATGCCTTTCACCATCATTCTGAGGTCTATAATCATAAATTTCATCTTTAACTAGATCATCTATAGGTACGGGATCCCATAGGTCATTATCACTAATAATGACACGTTGTTTAAAAATGAAGAGGTGCGTGATTTTAAAAAAAAATCAAGATAAATCACCACACAGCCTCTCTATAATACCCTCAGGTCAGTGGACAAGCTAAGGAAACCAATAATACATTAAATTCCATCGTCCTAAAAACTGTTAAGGAGAACAAGCACAATTGACATTTAAAACTACTTCTGACCTTATGGAATAATTCCAACGGGGGTAACCCCATATTCCTTAGTACTTGGTTCATAAGTGGTTTTACCACTTGAAGTTGAGATACCCACTCTCTAGATATCATTACAAGGAATATTAGAAGAAGAATGATATCATGAGGCACGAATCATTGAGCTAGAAACCCTCGATGAAGCATGGCTCAAATATGAGGTGCACCATAGAGCTTACACTAATTGGATGTGTCAGCATTACAATAAGAAGGTATATGAATGTGAAATATTCATTGGAGATCTGGTATTGATACTTAACAGCTGAATAGACAAGAAAACCGGCGAAGAAAGGAAATTCATGCCTAAGTGGTTGGGCCCATATCAAGTCATGGGGGACTATAATAATGGGGCATATCTCCTGTGTACTCTAGAGGGTGAAGAATTTGGTGAGTCCGTTAATTCACTTCAACTGAAATGTTACTACGCATGATCCATCTACATTTCCACATGTACACTATTGCATCCGCATTGCATTTCATTTGCTAGATCACTTTATAAATTTGTAATCAAGGAAATTATCTTTCAAAAAAAATTCAAAAAATTCTGAAAATGTTGGCTAAACATTCAATCACACTTTTATAAGTATCCACAATATTATCATTACATTTCTAATCATTTCATCAGTTCACCAAGATAAGACAAAATTTTGAAACTAATCCTACCAAGGCCTGCATACTTGGTTCTACTCATATTTTTCTTCCAGCATAGGTTTCTTTTCCCATAGTTGTTTCTATAATCTTCTTGGTGTCATATATCATCTATAAAAACCTCTTTAGTAGCAAAATCATTCTAAACATTTTTACCCAGATCATTTGTTTTCCTATCTAAACCTTTGATGTTGAGCCCTCACATCTTACTAGTTGTATGGGGTTGAGGCTAGGGGAAATTTCTCCCTCCCAAAATCATAACTCAATTTTTTTAAATTAAAAAATTACATAATTCAAATCAAATAAATGTAAAAATGCTTTCATTTCAAAATAAAACTACACTTCTTTTCCCTACCATCCTTTAGTGATGAGACCATGCTTCTCATTTGTAGTATTTGGTTAGGAAAGGAGGGTGGTTCCCTTACTCACCTATTCCTTATCTTCGGTGATGAACCCATGATTCTTACTAGTGGCATGGGGCAAGGTATAGGGGTTCTCTTCAAATAAGTTAATAATTTGTAAGAAATTCATTCAATAAAAAGTGATTTGAAATCATAAATCCCAAACAAGTGAATTAGATGTGTATGTTCCACAATAGTTAAAACCTTAAAACTATATTTTTTCAATCAGGAGGCCATCTACAGGTCTAAGTATAGATAAAATTGTAAGCAAATTACATTCTAGATTGTGTAGTAAATTGTGTGTGGAGTTAAGTTATAGGTTTCTAATTAGAAACCTCATCTTTCTCTCATCACTTCCATTCATCAAATTCATACAACTCATGTCATTCCTGGATCTCAGTGTTGAGCCCTCACATCTTATAGGGTGTGTGAGGTTAGAAGTGGATTGGGTTCATTTCCTTATTTATTACATTCATCACATTTTTCTAACAAAATAAGAAGTATCAAATATTGCTTGAAAAAATAAATTTTTAACATTACATTGTGTTTACATTAGCATCATATAAAACAAAACGAAAAAAAGAAATCATTCTTTTAGCATATCATCATCCATAAAATGCATCCAAAAAGCATATAAAAACATCAGAAATTTTGAGCATCTAAGAGTATACAAGCAAAGTAAACCATCAGTGTGTCAAATTTTACACAAGAATGAGTGAAACAAAAAGAAGTATCGGTATATATATATCCATAATAAGTCAAGTCTGTATACAATGCCATCACACTCTAGGTGTGCTCAAAACACTCAAAATGAGTTTGAAAATCCAAAAAAGTCATATAAATGTCTCGCAAAATGACATCAAAAGAAATAAGGCCTATGGCCTATCCCTCCCTATGGGATCTAGACGAAGGTGCATGGATAAGGCTCCTGCAATGGCTCTTATGGCAGGAGTGAGAGCCACCATGGATAGATCTATGAGAAGGACCATGAGAAGATGAACTAGGAGATCTATCGGTGGTGCCCTCATTGTGGGAGTGCTCTCGCCACTACCTCCTCTCAGCCATCTGATATCTAGCAAGATCATTCCTCATCTTTTTCACCTCTTTTTATATGATCCATACTAGATAAAATACGTTAGTATGCCTCCCCATCATAATGGGATGCCCTAAATCCATAAGTATCTCATCTCAAGTCATTCCTATGGGGTGTAAAAAAGTGTCAAGAAGGATGTTTCGAATAAGGTTTCACCATCCATTAGCAGTGGTTACAAAACATAAGGAAAAATAATGGAAAATTAGAAAACATTCAAATAAAACCAAAAAGAGACACAATGCATATTTTATTAACAATTCTAGCTAACAAGTTTGAGAGAATAATATCTACATACATGGATCTCCTGGCATCCAGGAATGGTCACCTAGTGTAGTTGGTGGTGGTGGAGCCACTACAGGCACCTGTTGAGCCTCATCCTCTCCTTATGTGATGTGCTGACCCATCACATAATGCCCATCTCCGCCTCCCTCTCAAGAGAGTGGATCCTCTGAAACAAGGGTCATGTCCTCTACCTCTACCTCTACTCTCACATCCGTAGAGATATCCTATGTACCCCACCACTCGGTGTCACTATCCTCCTCATCATCATGCTCCTCTCCTCTCATATCCTTTCCACCCACAAGCTTTATTTATGAGGCGATATGGTCATCCTCTTACTCTACCTCCTCCTCCCTATTGTGGGTGGGTGCAACCTCGATATGGAGGAGGGATACTTGTTCTCTAGGGAATGTGACCTTCTCCACACTAATAGGTACCCCTGGTGTAACAATAGTCCAACCATGCTTTCCATTAGGGTCATCCCGTGCTTCTCTAATACCATGATAAATAATAGGGATGGTAGGAAATTCATTAATGTATAGAAGCTTGAACTACTGGGGCACTCTATCAATAGGGTAGACCTCCACCCTTCATGTCATGTACAATAACTGAGTCATGGTGCTGCATGTAATTAGAATAACTCTTTCATCATCCCACAACCTAGCCATATCCTGGTATGGCCTCACAATGAAGTCATTTGTGGTCAGTGTGGCAATAGGCTGGTGATCCCCCTGAGAACTATCAAAATTTTCCATCTGGTGGCTCTGATAGCCCCTTTGATAAGGGATGATCCTCTCATAGACCTAAGTCATAACCAAAGTAGGTTGGGTCAAGGATTTCCACTAAAGCCTAAACATGTGGTACAAGTAATGATAAGTAGTCCCTAAGATATCTGTTCCCTAAGAAAATATCCTACGATGCTTCTCAATGGCCATGATGATAGGATCCTATAAATACAAGAGCTTGTCACTACCCTTGTCTCCCACTAAATGCGAAGCCATAATACCAATGATGGCCTTGTATATGGTGGGGATAGGTGTAGAGGTAACTAATAGCAAATGTATACCTTGATTGGTTCCCACATTGGGCATCCCATCATCCCCCATATATGATGTCCACTGCCTATATATAGTTGGAGAACCTTTATCTAATGTCAACCATATGTCAGTTATAGGAACACTCAAGATCCTGTGAACATCCTCAAGAGTGATAGTCCACTCTCTTTTGATCTTAGGAAACCAAAATTTATTCCGGTCGACATCCCAATAACTTAACAAGTCACACAGTAAGTGATTAGTCAGTGCTAACAATGTTGTTTGAGAAATCCCCTAGGGAACATTTTGAATGGAATATTTACAAAAAATACCCCCGTTAGGTGTAGATTTTTCATATTTTTTACACTTAACGTTTAAAATAAACAAATGAAAAATACGGACCTTTTTCTTAGCTGCTAGGTTTCTCACTCGTGGGGCCATCACCATGTCAACATAATCTTTGATTTAATTGTATCCATGGTCAAAATGGTGACAGGTAATATAGAGCTCTAAAATCACTTTGAGGGCGAGTACAAATGAATTTAAAAATGAATGGTTTTAGTTATATATGTTTTTTTAACTTCATTTTGAGTGTATATGCTTTACATGGATGGAGCAATAGAGTAGGTATACTTCTATCCCCGTGCAAATGGTAAGTATTCATGTCATTAGCGTTTATTTTTTGATATCATATAAATGTTTACTTGAGTCTTGATTACATTTTACATGTAGAAGGATCTTGGATGGTGTCACTTCGACACATGAGCTTGTCAAGTATAACTTCTAAATCCCCATTTTAGGAATCCCATACTCAGATTCTACGTTTTACGCCTCTTCATGGCTAAAACACTTCTCTGAGGGTGAAATATGTATGCACCCAAATTTTTATGTGCTACATTGTCAAAAATAGTTCAAAAATCCATAATGATGATTCAGGTATTTTCTGAAAGTGTCCGAGCCCCTTTACCTCTTTGTAGTACATATTTTTAGCCTAGTTTCCCTTAGTCATTTCCTAATTTTCTGTAGCTTTCTGCATTGATCTTTATTAGTTTTTTTCCTTTAGTTACAAAATTTCCACTCTACTTGGGTGGCAGTTACATAACCTCCACCCTTCCTTGATGGAAAATGCATAACTACTGCCCTACTTGGGTGGTGGTTGCATAACCACCACTCTACACAGGGTAGCGGTTCCAAGAAAATTGTTTGAAACTCTTCCCGACATGAATTGGATGTGTGTTAACTCACTCTAGTTCAAATTCTAGCTCACGTTTCTTGAGTCAATTTGGATCCATTTTAAGGTTGAATTGATTTTTTATCAACCTCCTCTTCCACTTCTAATTGTTTATTGAGAGTTAAAATGCCATCTTCTTATGTTGTGATGTGGAATCTGCATTTGCCTGCCAAATGTGCTTGGACCATTTCCCATCTCGTGTTTCTATAAAACCATCACTTATTCTAAAGAAAATGACCGAAGATTATTTTTTTATCTTACTTAGTTGAGCTTCCACAATCTTGTCTAAAAATTGCACAACCAACTCTTTGTTCTCTTGCATTGGCTTTCTTCTTCCTGAATTACAACAAGACTATCATCAAGTTATCATTGCTCTAATGACTTTATTCTTACTTCTTTCCTATGAATTCCCAATTCCTTAGGACTCACCTAGTAGACACAAAATATTAGTAATTATAAATGGAGGGGAAAAATTGATACCACAATTAGAATTGCCTCTACACTGTAATTCTAGGTTGGGGGGTTGTTATTTATTTTCTTAATTTCTTCATTCATCTCTAAACGTATACGCACACTTATCGAACTAGATTAGAAGAAATAATTTTATTTATTACAAATAATTAGATCATTTCCAAGAAGTTTTCACATCTTGTATAGAATTTCTTAGGTGATAGATAGCTTCCCTTGCCCATATCCTTGTAGGTTTGTCAAGGAAAGTGATATATGGATGAAGCTTGTTATATCATTTTTAAGCATAATAAATAATTTCTTGCAAATTGTGGTTTCTATGTGAATATTCCTACTTAAATTCCATCCGAGGAAGTTACAAGGGAAGAAAATATTCTGAGGAGCTTCTAAATCTTCCCATGTCTCTAAGCATAGTGTTCAGAGGATTTGATAATCCACAATTATTAATTGGAAAAAGCTATTCATTTAAACTAATAATCGATTTAATATATTGTTGCACAGATAAATAGATACATCTGGCTATTTATTTGTATAAGAATCTGTTAATTAGGATTAGAAGAAATTTATTTCTTCATTTATTCTGTATGCAAAGTTATTCTAGAAAATACCAAAATATTTATTTTAATTAGATTAATTGCTTTGCATTGCTTTATTTCTTTTATATTCAAAAAATACAAAAACATACTGTAGCTTTTATTTACTTAGATTAGCGTGTTATTTACTTCCATGGATTAAAATTGCACAAATGCATACATGACCATTCCTGAGACCACAACTAGAATGAACATATGGTTCTAATCCACAAGTTCTCCAAACCAAACGGGCTTGAAATTCTCACATACATAGATACTTTATTTCATATGCTTGTCCTCAAAATACCATCACGATACTATAATCACATTGCACAAATCAACACTTTAACCATCATTGATGCCAACTAATATTATGATATATTGGAATACCACCAGTAATAGAGTATAAATCAAACACATATGACCATACAACGACCACGACTAAAGAAATTTTATGGTTATGATCTAACGGTCTCCCTAACCGGATGGGTTTGAAAACCAATTAGACTTAGAAACCAGATTATGTGCACTATTCTTTAGAACATCCCCACTTCCTTCAAATATCGTTATCATAACTAACATAATGTTCTGAATTGAAGAAACTCATCAAACCCTCATTTTCTAGACTAAACCAACTAACCACACATAGATCTAATGGAATCACATCTCTCTCGTACTTATTCCATGACCTTGATCTGGACATCATTTACGAGGTGCACCTATTGGTTTTCCACGTATGCCACAACCATTAGAGAGGATTTCTACATGAATCTCGACATTGATTAGAGTTTTTGTGTGGCTATTCTTTCCGACCCATGCATTAGACCCATTAAAGTTTAGAAGGGCCTTTCTTACCATTGATTAGTAAGCTCCTGATATATTGCACGTAGAGGAAATTATTTTGCCTTGATATCTTGTATTATCCCATTTCCACACATTTTTGTCCACATATCACATATTCATCTATATTTCATTATCCATAACCATCAACTCATTATAAATTGATTTTCCCAACATGACCTTCGGGAGTTCGAGTGTGGTTGAAGGTCACATGTTGATCTTTTATTCATACAAATTGGTGAACCCGATGTGAAGAGCTAGTCTCTTTTTTTTTACATATTTATTTCATCCATATTCTCTCCTCTTCCATTATTGTGTTGGTATTTATATAGCCCATTAAATATGTTGGGATAGGATTAGGGATAGGACCCATTCTGGGTCTTGGAGGCATTATTAAGACCAAATTGGAATAGGCCATAATCACCCTCATTATCAGGGTGGGTTGACATTACTTCTCAGATAATCTACCTTCACCTCAATAATTATCCTCCTTAAAGGTGCCAACAATGGTTCATCTGGTAAGGATTGTGGAGATCGATCATCTCTAATGCATGGGCCACAACCTGAACTCTTAAATTCTAACAATACGTCAATCACCAGAGAGTCAAGGGTTTTGGTCCTACGGGTTTTTTCCAAACCGTCATATACATTATGAAGTCTTATCCCTTCCCTTCCTACCTCTACTTCTCATGATGAGTACCTATGACACGCTTCATGCCGAAACCAAGATAATGCTTTAATGCCATGGACCAATATTGGGAAAAAAATGTGAGAGATATATTGATGTTCTGTACTTGAAAAAAATACCTACTACCCCTCCCCCTATATTGGGAAAGTATACCCAAAGAGGGGTGGCCACCAAGAGGACAATTTATAGTAGGATATCACATACCTCTACATCCTAACATGCTAAAAAATTATCCAAGAAAAATACAATTATATTTGGGTGATGTAATTTCTATTCTAGTAAATAATGTTAGGGAGTTGGAAATTTCCTAGTCATCTCGTGTTCTGCCTTCTTCCAGGAAAGGAAAGATCCCTTACCATAGAAAAAATTCAGGTTATGTGCCTTCTGTGCCATCACATTCTCTAGTTTATATAGGCATTCCAAACCTCGATGATATTTTCATTAGATTAGCAACGTTAGGTATGCCTCCTCACAACTTGTACGAATACCCTCAACAGGCACTAACCAGAAGTGCATTCTTGAATGTCGTCCCAACTAGAAATGTGAAGTTCCTTGGTTTTTTTCCTCCCACTCCATACCAAAGTAACGTTCCCCCATATGTACACATATATTCCAAACTGCCATAGGGGGACATGTATTATTTTCCTTGTTCATATGCATAACCATAGGTGATGCCTTATGCCTCTACAAATGTTTACACTGCACCATATCATCCTCATATGCCTACCCCACCTCCCCATCAAGGGTCATCCATATTAGATTCCTAGGCATTGGGAACATATGTTGAATATCTTAAGGAGACATTTGAATTTACTATGTAAAGTGTAATTCTTCCATGACTACTTATTGACTTGTTAAGTTTAAAGGGGATGGACATCCAAATGCGCATATAAAAGCATATGCAACTAACATTTGAGAGATGCTCCCATGGGATGTATTTGTAGAAAATATCTTCCCTAAGACTCTTGAAGGAATCACTCTCCACTGTTATTACATAGGATACATGAATCCTCAATACTCTCCTTTAAGACAACTCATATCTGAGTTCATTAAAGAATTTGACATGAACAAGTTGCTAAGTAATGGGAATAAGGGAATTCCTCCACATAAATCAAAAAGCACAACAAATCTACTACCCACGTCATCTCAGTGAAAGTGGAAACAGATCCTCTACTCTTCAATAAAGTGCTCCAAATATGAATCAAAAGGATACTTTTTGATCTATTTCCTTCATTCCCTTAACCAGGAAACAAAGGAAGAAGTCCAAAATGTTACCCCTTCAGGAGGTATGAGGATGGTACTAAGAGGATGCTTTTCTGCATTGATCAAATGATAATAGATAGCGGTCGGATAGACCTATGGTTTAAATGGGAAATTGATCACACCCTACTAGGGTAATTTTAATTACCACCAACAATTCCAAAAAAAATCAAGGACCTAAGGTTCACAATAAAAACCGTCATGTTAAAACGGACGATGTCACTAACTGATCCAAGCCAAAAATTTGAATGTTTTTAACACTTCTAGCGTAAACAATGTCGATAACAATGTCAAATGAAAATAATAAAAGGAGTAATAATTTCACTCCTTTAAGTAAACATAGTGGATTTTAGTCATCCTCCACCTCCACAACAAGTTCAGGCCCTAAGGCCCTAATCAATACCCAAACAGGTATCAAAATTAGTATCAAAACCAAGGGCAAAGGCCTCTGAATCTTTAATTGTAACAACCAATAGTTGAACAATAACCAGACACTTTTGAATGTAACAGAATGTAAATCAAAGACCTCGGGATTATAATCCTCACCTTTATTGTGGATTCCATAGGGTCTGAGGGCATGATTCCATAGATATTTGGCAAGACTGTAATTAGTTCATACAACACCTACCATATGATCAAAGACAAATCTTCATGTAGAGATGTTTTTGGACAAATCCTACGGTACCAACACGTAAAATGTCTAACATGGGGCTTGTTTCCTCCACAAAACACTCCTCTTAGGATATTTAAGTGCAACCCTCTTACTATGACATCTTGAAAATAGAAAATTAAACCCCCATAGTACGAAAATAAGGGTAACCCAAAGTTGTGGAAAGAATGACCACAAATATTCCACTTCTCCAAACACACTAGTAGCACCTTTGTTGGATGGTTGACAAAAAACTAAGATTGTGGGTCTTCTCAAATTGGAAACTGGACCTAAAATTAAGCACATATAGCTACAAGAACTCATGTTTATTCAACACAACCTATTCCCATCTACCCATATATTTTAGATGACACTCCAATACTTCCGAATCTAGGTAAAGACATATGAACTGATTACAGATTTAACCAATACCTTTTATCACATCTCCTTCTTGGATTTTTTGAGGAACTATCCCATACTCATCAAGATCCCTTTTTTAGAAGCATTGGCTCTTGGTCACTTGATTAATGTTACCCCTCCACCTGGAGGCAGAAAATCACCCACATAGAATTTGACATCTATCTTCCTAGGTCAGCCTAACATAGATACTGGACTTCATCTTTCACATGTCAGTAAGATGCCCACCGATGCCGAGCTAACACATAGAGGTGACCCAACATTGTATTTACAGGTATGGATCTATAATAATTATGTTAAACATGTAATGATTAAGGATGGGGAAGCTGTTAATATTTCCCCCTTCTCATTCCTCCAAAGTTTAGGCTACAGGGAAACTAATTATTCCTCAACTATAAATATGTTGAGAGGATATGACAATCTCAAAGCAATGTCCATAAGAACCTTAGTACTTCCGGTTACTCTTGGGCCCAAGACAGTTCTAACCAAGTTTTATATTATAAGGAAACCAACTATAAAATTATTCTTAGTTGACCTTGGATCCATCATATGAAAGCAATCCATTTCACACTATTCCAGAAATTTAGATTCCCTCATTTGGGGAAAGTATTTTTCACTCAGGGTGACCAAAAACCTTTCGATATTAACCTAGCCAAATTAAAGAAGAAACCCTTGGTACATACTGAGTTTGAGCTCCCCAAAAATTAACTCAACAATCTTAAGGATACAATGATAGAGTCTAATTTGGTCCCCACGATGGATCTAGAAACCACAATTTTAATTGAGGGGGTTATCAGGACTAAATATGAAACTGTTGTTGTTGATATAGTATCAACGGAAACCACAGATAAGATTTTTGAGTTACTACAAAATGATTTACCTAATCTCCTTCCTTTCGACTCCTTGGGAAAATGAAATGATCTAGGACTCGACTCTCTTTTATCTAAATAAATATGCATGGTTGAGGTCTTATAAGTGGAGTAATATGGTACTAGAAACAATCAAACATCAATCTTCCCTACCAACTATTGGACGCTCATAAAAGGACAAGGAAGAAACATTTCCTGATGTTTTAGTTGGAATGTTGTGGTAGATATGTGTTCAACATGGGAATCATGTGGTGGTTTTTTCCTCCCAGCCAAGGGAACATGGGGTGTGTTGAATGGTGCAATGGTATGATAAATGCATGTCTGTTGGCATGATATGAGTTTAATTCGCCACAGAGGAAAATAAATTTTGTAAATAAATAAATAAAAGAATGAATACCCACTATGGGTAAATGTCCATGAATATGGTTGTAAACATGACATGGAACTTGTGGAAGTGATTGGTTATAACATTGGCATATTTATATGTTAAATTTGAAACCTTTGTGATCCTCATACTTAACTATAAAAATTGAGAGCTTCAAAATAGGGTATGGACTACCATCAAGAAGCAAGGATGGTGAAAATTTATAGATGCAGATGTGTTTGTCATGGTAGTCAGATATCCAAAGCATGGGAGCATAGAAAAAATTGCAAACCATTTGATGGAATGCCTAAAAGAGGGATGAAGCCTTGTGGAATGCGGGTGAACCCGCATAGAGAACCTCGTACACCACCGATGCTAATATTCTCCAGCCATAGTCTCCCTTACATGCATATTTTATAATTTTCATACTTCTGGTTATTCATTTTAAATATTATAAAAATATTAAAACCTTAGATAATTATGCAATTGGTTATTTTAACCAAACTTTTAGTGCAAACAATAAAACTCCATCTTGTGTTTTACGTGACCGATTTACACCTTGATCATCAATCATGATTGCTACCAAAACCTTGTACGTTTCTAACCTAGGGTATCAAAACTAGGTTCTTGTGTCCTCCAGTACTGGTGAGAGTTAGATGATTCATCAAATAAAACTACCATTTTTGTTTGGTTTGTAAAGTTAGAAAAAAAAAATATTCGAAGACTCGCAAAATAACCTTTGGAACCTCAGAAAAAAGATGTCAAGTTTCACCTGCATCCCTTGTTATTTGGGGAGTCACATCAAGCCTTAGATCAACCCTGACTGACCGTTTGCTCCCTTTTCACCACCTTCTAAGAGTCTTGTTACCCCAATTTGTAGTTTTAGGAAGGTTCTAAAAGTGAAAAGATGGTTTTCATTTTGGATCACTGTTTAGACCTTGAGAAAAGAAATGCTTTTCTACCTTTGCAAACCACTAATATTTCTACTAGAAAATTTCTATTAACCTTCAGTTTTGGAAAAAACTCATTTATATTTAGTTTGGCGAAGTGGTTTTATAGGCCTTCGGTCGTTATTTGACTAGGTCAAATAGGAGGTGAATTCTCAATAAATAGGATATCATGTGGTAATTTTTCCCTTGAGCATTCATCCATTGGATGTCAGTTATTGGATGTGATTTTTTAGCCCTTGAGCTAAAATTGGTTTCTTTTGCAACCGGCACATTTACGACTGGGCCCCCAGGAAAACTAGCCTCCATTTGTAAATCTCTTGTCAATTCTCAATTCCATCAGTTATTTTGAATTCTTGGTATATAGGAGGACACATAGGAATTTACTCATCCTGCATTTTCCTATTAGAAGGTAGTTTTTTACCGCAATTTCTTAGCCTATGAGCCTAAATTGGACTTTTTTGCAACTAGAAGGAAAATGTAAAAACTTATTGACACTTATAAATAACTGTATGAAACTGTGTGTTATGGCTTGTTGTTTGAAATTTGAGTTTTGGGAAAAAGTGTTTCTCTATCCTCTCTCTTTTCTATCTCTCTCTCTCCTCCCTTAGTTAAGAAATAAAATGAATATATGTCCCTAACCCTCTCTTGTTGAATTTATATTATTCTTATTATGTAATTGGAAAACAAAAATGGTAATTATATTAGATTTAGGCGGATGTCATGCCATCAATTTTCGTTGACTCATTCTCACATGGTTTTTCAGGATGCAAATAAGATGGCGAAATGGCGTGGTTGTAATTCATTTTCGTATTATTGTAATTTATCTATGTTAATGGAGAAAAAATGTATTGTTATGTTAACAGTAAAGTTTTATCTTCCTATTGCTATCAAATAAAAGAATGTCATTGTCTTGCATGAATTTGTGATAAACTTGTAATTTTTCTTTGTCATCGAGTTCAAAGAATTAGCCAAATATTATTTAATGCTCTTCTTGAATCCATTTATAACTATGTTATGAAATTTATATCAATTATAGTAGAAATAATTATCTCTATATAAATTAAAATGGAATTGTGCTCTGAACCCCTTTAATTCTACATCATCCCTCAATTATTGCATTACTAGTAGGTAAGCTTTGATACTAGATAGTTGATAACAACTTGAGATTTCTTCCATATTGAATGACCCCAACTCTGAACATGACCATCCTAAGTACATTTGTTAGTGTTTACTAACTAATAATTCTACTCTCTGGTGTCGTGCTTTGATAGAACCTTGTGAGGATGAGTTTTTCCCTTGTGTTTCACTTTAAAAATTTCACATCTAGTATAAATTACTAGACTTAACCCTAATGAGGTGTTAAATCTAGGTAAATTTGACTCATCATTTATCCCATGGATTAAGCATTAAACATGTTTATAATTATGAAATGATGGTTTGAACCATGACTGAAACCCACCTCGTAATATACCTATTTATGAAACCTTTGATTTTGAAGACTTTTTCTCTTCACACATAGGGGTGTTATCTTGTTAGGAGTGCCTCTAGTTGTGTATAAGTTGCAAGGCAAGCATAACTGTTTTCTCTAGTTTTTTTTCTATTAGTATGGTATAGGCCCCTTTTAGGTGTTTATGTAAATTAGTCAAAAGTGGACCTCTTATGAGCATTAGGAAGAATTACACATTATTGTATTTTTTTTAGTGAGAAGGGTAGTCTCTAGAAGATCATCGAGTGTATAAAATTATAATTACATATCACCTTATAATATAAATCTAATACTTAAATTTCCTAGGAATAATCAAAACTTGGTTAAGTGTGCAATCATACTCCTTAGGTGAATAAGTAAAGGAAAAATAATATATGAACCTTAGTTGATAAAAAAAGTCATAATGGGTTCAACATAATGATGTAAGGGTTACAAGAACACAAGAGGAGATTATGGAAATTGTGGCTAAATGTTGCATACACTTGTATGAAGTAAACATTTTAAGATGACTAAGATGATTTTTATAACAGACAAAGTAAAATAATGTCTCCTTAGTGATCTTCTAGCCTAGTAAATTGGAGAATTGTGGTACGTAAGGGACAGAAAGAATCACCACACCCCTCAATGTGGTTTAAACAATATTATTAAATAATTAAAATTAAGAAAAAAGATATTTGAGGATTGACCATTTTGACTCGAGGAAAATCCTCTACTATGTGTCATGATCAATGCAAACTAAGTATCTAATGGAACTAGTTATAATATGTGGTTAGTTGTAATAACTTAACATAAAATAGTGTAACTCTAGTGCTTAAATACTATTATGAAAGGAACACACAATATGTTTACTCTTGAACTAATAAACTTCCTTTGTTTCATGTGAACCTTCCTTTTTGCAACTAATATAAATGGAAAAAGCAAACAAACATATAACTTAGAAAAAAAATCCTTAGATAAAACACTAGTAGCCTCATGTGTGTACATATGTTCCTATCAACAATTAGGCTACATCATTCTATTTTGATAAGGGAAACAATAAATATTAGAGGGAATCATAGTAAGTGAAATGTTAAGTAATATTTTCTCCATACATCATTCTATTTACACTAAAATCATTGCAAGTGAATTATGACTACTTACATCAACATGATAGCAAATACATCATTCTATTTACACTCTTTTTCATGAATTCAATGAGAATTTCACATGTGATGTGTTTCCTTGTTGTTTGAAAATAATGTTATTGGGATTGAAAAGTGTTGGAGTGTCTTTTTATTCTGTGATATGTATGTGGGATGATGTGTTGTATGACAAAATTGTTACATAGTGAATTAGATCATATCGTGATGTCACAACCATGTTGTGTTGTAACATGTTATGTCACCATGTTGTATCGCATCTATTTGTATCTTGTGATGTTATTCATTGTGTTCATCATATGTATAATTAGTGTGTTATGTGATGGTTCATGTTGGGAATTAGGGGCATATGGTGATTATACGACCCCTATTGTATTGTACTGCACCTTGGGTGCATTATGTGGAAACATGATATATTATAAAATGTGAAAGTAATGACTATGTTATACCCTATATATATACCATGTATAAGATGTTATGGTTAGTGTGCGTGAATCACCATTGATTTAGTAATGTAGTTATGTGTTATGTTGTGAACCTTACACTAACCAGCCCTAAGGGAAGCAATTGATAATAAGTGTATGTTTGGTGAAAGGAAATGAGTACCGTTGACCAGTCACTTGAGTTGAGTACGAGATAGAGAGTGGAGTCTTACATAGACTGAAAATCCACTTCTGTTCATTTGGTATGTATGGCACATTTTCCAATGGGTATCATATATATTGTGCTTCACGAACACCTTAGGCTTAGTACATGGATGGCGAGTTGTACCTTTCTATATCTCTTTATGGTTTTCATATAAATGACCTATGTATACCTATGCATTAGTGTACCGTTGACCGGTCACGTGAGATGAGTACAAGATAGGGAGTGGAGTCTTACATAGATTGAAAACCCACTTCTATTTGTTTGGTATGCATGGAACTTGCCCAACACGCACCATCTATATTTTGTTTCGTGAACACCTTAGGCTTAGTAGATGGAAACATGTACCCTCCCCTCTTAGACTACGTTGAGACTATGTTGAGACTATGTTGAGCCTTGTGGGAGTATGGAGGGAAGATTTAGGTAGAGATGATGGAAATTATATTATTTGATATGTTATTTTGTGAGATGAGGCTTTATTTCTGAGTTCCAGCAACTCGATGAGTACCACTTTGGTGGCCATATAAGGCCACATAGTGATTGTGATGTGTTATTCTCTATAATTATTTTATTTGTAAATTTAACTTTTATTTTCTTTCCCTTTTTTGGAACTAGTAAATTGTTCTATTTAACTTTTGGTTGAGTTGTTGCTATTTTAGGCATTTTGGTTGTTACACTAACATGTAGATTTTTGCACTAACTTCAGCTAGTTAGCCATTTGTTTTGCTTTTATTGAAACTTAAATTTAAGTTAAAATTCTTCCTTGAGCTTCAAATTATTTTCTTGTTTGGCCCAAAGTGATTGGACTTGATGCCACTTGGAAATTTCACTTATTAGTTTAGAATGTTGGTTCTAATTTTGTTATGTGTTGTAATAGGAACATGTGTAAACCAATGATTGGTGGTACATATGGGCCTGCTTTGTTGCATGGGGGTACACCCCAAGGAGTTATAGATAACTAGTGGGTTGTTGAACCATGAGTTATTATGTTGCTTGGGTTAGAGGTGTCTAGAATCTATATGTCAAGGGCTATAGGGTGACCGACCTCTTTAGTGGAGCTAAAAGGAAAATTTGTCTTTATTTTATTGTTGGGAGGTATATGGAGTTGTTTTGAGATGCTTTTGGAGGTATATGGATTTGTTTTGTGATGCTCTGGGAGGTATATGGAGTTCTTTTGTGATGTTTTGGGAGGTATATGGAGTTGTTTTGTGATTCTTTGGGAGGTATAGGGAGTTATTTTATGATTCCTTGGGAGGTCTATGGAGTTTTTTTTGTGATGCCTTGGTAGGTATATGGAGTTGTTTTGTGATGCCTTTGGAGGTATATGGATTTTTTTTTGTGATGTTTGGGAGGTATATGGAGTCATATTTTGATTCTTTGGGAGGTATATGGAGTCATTTTTTGATGTTTTGGGAGGTATATGGAGATATTTTGGGATGCTTATGGTGACTGGGAGGTATATGTAGTTGGTATTAGATTTATGTGTACTCGTGTGAACCTGTTTATGTTTTTTGATGTTGACTATTGATGCTCCTCATTGATGGTAAGATGTTGATTCCATCTTGACCCTATATAGCTACAGTTATGGTTTTGAGTTGTGTGAAACCTTTGTATATGCATTGTTGGAAATTCCATGTTGTTATAGTGTGCTTATGTTATGATTGCTTTTGTGCCAGGGGCATATGTGACTATAAGTATTATGTTGTGTGGGTTATGTATGTTCTTTCCATGAATCATTTGAGTTCTTTTGATGTGATATAGAAATGAAAGTACGTAGAATGATGTCTTGTGGACCATTATTGTTGTGTTTGGGATTTGTGTGGCATCTAGATGTCAATTTTTGTTGGGAACTCATGAAAATAAATTAATTGAAATCCTAAAAAATGAATATCAAGAGCTTGAGATTTATAAGTATTGTAAAGGAATATATTAACTAAGTAATAAGGTAAACTAGAACTATCAATCTTCACAAAACATTAAAAGTTTAAGAAATTGTTAAAATTTCTTTACTTCCCTATGGTCATGTTCTAACAAAAGATATATTATCCCTAGATGGAACTTGTCTTCATTATATTTCCTTAATTGTGTATCCATTTTTATACCCTTGGTGCTATGTCGCATAGAGGACGATGCTCTTATAAGGGGAGGGATATGTAATGCCCCCTATTTCTTCTCCCCCTATCCTTTATCAATGGGCCTTTTCAACGCCAGTTTAAATAATTAAGATAGATAAAAATAAAATAAATAATAAAAAGCAAGAATAAAAAAATATTTTTACTTAAAATATTAATTTAATTAAGATAATTAAAATTTAAAGAAATAAAAAAAATTAATGCACCGACCGAGGTGGTTAGAGGAAGTGAGATGCATGAAATAGGAGTGGCATGTGCAAGGATATTTCAGGAGGTTGGAGTGTGGTAGGAGGAGCTAGGATGCCATGGCAGTACATGGGGTGCACTTTCTAGCCAAACATGGAAGATACATAACCTGAAGGACTTTCAGACGTGTCATTTTCCTTGCATAATAATATTTACACTTTATTTGAGGTCAAAATGCATTAACCATGTTTAAAAATGATGTCAACATTGTAAATTTTAGTAGTAATAAGATAGTTTCAGTGTACATAATGTGATAGGGGACTGTGTTAAACATAGATCTCGCTAATAACCATCCTCAATCAGTCCCATCATAGGTTAAATCAGCCCTGAGCCCAGAGACAACTTTAACGTGAATATCTCCTCATTTTACTATAAATGAATTGATCAATATGTATGTATCTACATTCGAAGTGACTACATTTATCTCTGAGAGGAAAGAAAACTTTTTCCTACCTCTTCTTTATTTTTTGTAGAAGAAAAAAATGGGATTGAGGTTTAAGGGCACTTCACTTAGGCATAACATCTAGCTGTATGGATTTTTCTTGTTCTACTCCTAAGCACCCATGTTTTGTGCCCTATAACCTTTGTTACTTCATTTATTTCCTACTCTTTATCTTTTATTTTGAGTATTTGTATAGATTTAGAAATTTAAATTTCCTTACCTTCTATCCCACGTATTCCTATGTAAGATTTGTCTCTTTTTAAAATTTTCCTACACCAAAATGGAATATTGAAAATGGACATGGACGACCACAAAAGCAAAAGAAATAAAATTTTCCTAATGTTGTAGTAGATATGTATTCAAACTGGGAATCATGTGGTGGCTTTGTCCTCCTAGCCACAGGAATAGGGTGTGTGTTGAATGGTGCAATAGTATGTTAAATGCATGCTAGTTGGCATGATATGAGTTCAATTCGTTGAAGAGGAAAATATATGTTGTAAATAAATTTTAAAAAAAGACTGGAATTTTGAGTTATGGTTCATGAAGATAAATTGGAAATCTATGGACATTGGGATAACTCATGGAAGTGATTATAAATAGTACATGGTCCGCAGATTTAGCAACGGCCTTAAGTAATGAAACCTCTTTTGATTCTCATACCTAACTATGAAAAATGGGGGCTTCAAAATTTGGGTATTAAACCCCAACTAACTTGACAATGGATGGTTGAAAAGTGGTATGATCCATTGATGTGAACAAGATTATCTTGGGAGTTAGATAACCAAAGCATAAATGGAAGATAGGTAAAGAATCTTTCAAAACCAGTTGCATTTGGCAAATTCCTAAGTAAGAGGTAAGAAAAGTCTTAGTGGCATAGAGGTGAACCTGGGTCAGGGAACCTAGTACCACTGTGGATGCAAGATTCTTTGAGACATAATTACTTTCCGTCTTTGGTGCCTACATATTTTATCCTTTGCATACCTCCAGTGATTACTTTTCAAATTAGATTATAAAATCTTAGATAATTATGGCTTAATGAAGGCTTATCCTAACCAAAGCTGGAGTGGTGTAGTGCATTCAGTAAAACTAAATGTACATGACCAATTTTACCTTAGATCATCATCCAGATAGCTAACATATCGGTAGTTTCTAGACCCATGGTATGCACGCATATGATAGGTGTACCAAGCATTCTGATACTGATGCAGAATGTAATGACTAGCTAGCGGTATGACCTAAATTTTTGCATACTTTACGCAATGTTAGATACTCACTTAATGGGTCGATATGACTTGTAAAAAGTTTTTTTGAACTATCCTTACAAAAAAAAAAATTCATGTTAGCTTCCAGTGTTAAAAATGTGGGGGAGTCACAATTATTAAAGCCTACATGGACCCTGATCACTTTGCTTTGATGCCCTTTTCACCAGCACGGTAGGATCCTATGTTAACTTTGCAGTTTTATGGAACATGTTCAAAGTTGAAAATTTCGCTTATTCAGTGTTGGCATCACCGTTTGAGACCCTGAATTGAAGATATTTCATTTTTCACCTCCAAAGATCTATTATTTCTAGTATAAAATTGCTAAATAACCGATAGTCTGGAAAAATAAAGATATCAATCTATATAGGCCTTGGAAAATGTAAGTTTTATAGGCCTATACGGCTCACTATTAATTAATAGGTCAAATGGACCAATCTACAATGAATTCGGCAGCTTATTGAAAAAAATAGGCATCATTTTAGCCCATTATTGTCATTGGGATCAAAACAGATATTTCCCCAACTAAAGTGATCCATTATCGATATAGAGGAGATCATGTAGGAATTTTTCCCTTGAGCATTCATCCATTGGAAGTTAGTTTTTGGACGTTGCTTTTTTAACCCTCAAGCTAAAATTGGTTGCTTTTACAACTAGCCCATTTACGACTGGGGCCCCTAGAAAACTAGCCACCATTTGTAAACCATTTGTCAGTTCTAAATTCTGTTAGTTCCTGTGAATTCTTGGTATATAGAAGGACACGTAAGGAATTTACTTGTCATGCATTTTCCTATCAGAAGGAAGTTATTGAACACAATTTCTTAGCCTCTGAACTTAAAATGGAAATTTTTGCAACTAGCAGGAAAATGTAAAAATAAATCCATAAGACCCCAGTCATGTTAACAAACCATCATAAAAAATTATTAACACTTATAAATAATTGTGTGAAACTCTATCTTGTGGCTTGTTGTGTGAAATTTGACTTATGTAAAATAGTGTTTCCCACACACACACACTTCTTTACATCTTGCGCTCTCGCGCACGCTTTACGTTACACACAGTGACACATGACACACATGTCACACTACACACACACACTTGTTGCACACACATTACACACATTACACACACACACACACACACACACACACACACACCCATGCATGAATGCACTCACAAACTTTTTAGATCAACTTAAATAACAATGGACCATATTTATACAATATCAAGATTGTGACATCTCGCTCTATTATGCGATTCAGGTATGTATTATTGTCACATTATCATATGCCTAATGGAAAAAATGTGGGATTTCTATTTTGAATGAATAAAGTTTTATCTTCCTATTACTATCAAATAAAAGTAATGTCCAAGTCCTGCACTTAATTTGTGATAAATTTGTACTTGGTGTAGGGGATCAAGGGTCTAAAGAGTGGAGCCAACTATTACTTTTGTGACCATCTAGAATCTACATAGTGTAGCATCTATGTTGTCACATTTTTACTCAAGTATGATATGACAGAAGTAGCTATCTATAAATTAAAATGGAATTGTACTAAAAAACCTCTTCAAGTCATACATGTATTTTTCTTGATTATTGCACTGACTAGCAGGTGAGGTTTGACATTAGAAAATTGATAAAAACTTGAAAAATTTTCGTATGATTGAGTTACCCCCACTATTTTTATGACCATGATATGTATGTGATAGCTATTTTTTATTCAAATTAATTAGTTATAAAAGACATGCATAGGTGTAATTTTTTGATAGAACCTTGTGATGACGAGTTTGGTCCTTGTAATTCACCTTTGTACCCTCTCATACTAGTGGAATTCTCTCTAGACTTGTACCTAGACCCTATGTCCCTTGAACCATGAGTGGAATCACATGTTTTAAAATTGATATGTAAGGGCTCCACATTAAGGCTAGGATACTTTTTCTCTTAACAATCACTTATGTGGTGATTATCTTGGTACCCAGTGTCTCTAGTTGTGCAGAGGAGTTTTAGATGCTCAACTAATGGCTCAAACTAGTGACCTTCCAGTGAATAACAAGCATACAAATATATTAGGTTGTGGAGCCTATTTTCATGTGAGAAAGTGTTGAAGACTGTACACTTAGAGTACTGTACACTTTCCACAGTTGTCTCACCGAGGTTCGGGGGCGTAGCCCCTAAGAAAAAATTTCTTGGCCTTAAAATGTGTCCGATAAACCACGAAACGTGCTTTTCTCATATGGGCGGGATTTTGACCCATAGGTTTATGGGACGGTTTTGGCCCATGGTTTTGATACCCATGGTTTTGTAAAAATGCTTAAGCATTTGTCTATTTATATGGTTTTGTGCATATGGTAGGTATTATGTAACATTATAGATGTGTTTTGAATTAGGATGTGAAGTCTATACAGTTTGTTGAGCATATCTCCAAACAGATCTGGGTATTGTATTGAGAGAGTGGTGGCTTGTAATAAAATCTGAGCAAGTGATTCTCGGTGGACGTAGCTCAAATTGGATGAACCATGTTAAATACTGTCTATTTGTGTTGTGTTATTTTATTCTACAATTTTATTTGAGATTTGTAATATTTTCTGCATATTAGTTTCTACTGTTACGATTCTGTGAGGGATTATTCCACATATTTTATCCCTTATTTCCTAACAATTGGTATCAGAGCCTGGTTTGGTTTGCTGAAGTGTTGAATCACAAGGAAATTTTTATCTTGAGTGGGAGCTATGGCAGATGATGGAAGATCTAGGGTTGATAAATTCAATGAGAAAAATTTCAGTCTTTGGAAGATGCAGATGGAAGATTAACTTTATCAGAAGGATTTTTATATTCCACTATTTGAGAAGGTGAACAAACCCTCAAGCATGATAAATGTAGAATGGGATTTGCTGGATAGGAAGGAACTTGGGACAATCTAGTTGTGTCTTGCATCTTCGGTATTATTTAATGTTTCAAAGGAAAAGACTACAAAAGAACTAATGGATGCATTAGGGAAGTTGTATGAAAAACCCTCTGCCTCTAATAAGATATTTTTAATGAAAAAGTTGTTTAATATGAAGATGTCTAAGAATAGTTCAGTAGCATATCATCTAAATTATTTTAATACGGTTGTAAATATGCTAGCTTCGGTTACAATAGAATTTGATGAAGAAGTTAGGGCTTTATTAGTTCTGTGCTCTTTACCTGAGAGTTGGAATAGCCTGGTAATGGCGGTAAGCAACTCGGTTCTAGCTAACTCAAAGTTGAAGTTTGAGGATGTTGTAGGGGTGATTCTAAGCGAGGAAATGTGAAGAAAAATCTCTGGTGAATCTTCTACTTCAGGGAATGCTTTGACAGTGGAAACTAGAGGGAGACAGAAGAATAGAGGAAGCCGTGGAAAATCAAAGGATCGGGAAAGGTCAAAATCCAAAAGTAAGATAGTATGTTGGCATTGTGGAAAGTATGGACATGCAAAGAAGGACTATTGGGAGCTCCATGACAAAAAAGAGACAACAGGAAGAAAATATGGGGGAAAATGTGGCAAGGAGTAATGTATGTCAGGATGCTTTGATTCTTTCTTTGCACAATATTATTGAATCTTGGGTTTTAAATTTGGGGGCTTCTTTCCATGTTACTCCACATAGGCATTATTTTGTTGACAATGTTCAACAGGATTTTGGGCATGTTTTCCTTGTTGATGATGATCCTTGACAACATAGTTGGAAAAGGTTTTGTTCGGGTTAAGATGCAGAATTGGAATACATGGCTATTGAAGGATGTTGGACATGTGTCTACTTTAAGACTATATTTGATATCTACAGGGCAGTTGGGAAGTGATGGTTAT
Source organism: Taxus chinensis (assembly GCA_019776745.2). Classification (NCBI taxonomy): domain Eukaryota; kingdom Viridiplantae; phylum Streptophyta; class Pinopsida; order Cupressales; family Taxaceae; genus Taxus; species Taxus chinensis. The sequence goes on from CM034151.1 coordinate 421,933,044, forward strand.
ATTGTGATATTTATAAAGGACTCTTGGAAGGTTACTAAGGGTTCTCCTATCTGGTGGAAAGAGGTAAGAAGGTTGGAAAATTTAATTTAACCACTCATATCACTAATTTTTTTAATCTTGTGGCTTCAAAAGAAAATACAACATTGTGGCACTATAAGCTCGGTTATATGAGCCATAAGAGCATGGAGATAATAAAGAAAATTTTTCTCGGATATACAGAAATAGGTTTGGAGTTCTGTGAGGACTACATATATGGAAGACAGAAGGGAGTAAGGTTTCTCAAGGTTGGTCCTTCAAATAAACAGAGTAAGCTAGAGATGGTACATTTTGATGTGTGGAAGCCAACTCAGGTATCATCTCTTGGGGGCTCAAGTTACTATGTTAATTTTATTGATGATGTAACAAGGAAAGATTGGGTTTATTTTATTAGAAATAAATATGATGTATTTGACTCTTTTGTTAAATAGAAATCCTTGGTAGAGAATGAAACAGATCTTAAGCCAAAATGTATTAGGTCAGATAATGGAGGGTAGTATTACAAGAATGAATTTGATGATTATTGTTCTAAGAATGGAATCCGTGGGAAAAATATGGTTCCAGAAACTCCGTAGCAGAATGGGGGATGTCAAAAAGGATTAAAAAACAATAATGGAACGTGCTAGGAGCATGAGGTTACATGCAAGACTTACTCTTTCTTTTTGGAAAGAAGCAGTGAACACAGATGTGTACTTGATAAATATTAGGACCCTCAAGTGCCTTGGATGGAGGCATAATTGAGGAGGCTTGGTATAGTAAGAAATTTGATTATTCATTTCTTAGAGTCTTTGGATGTGAAGTGTTTGTCCATATAGACAAGGATGATAGGACTAAGCTAGAGGCTAAATCAGAAAAATGTACTTTCATTGGTTATGGTGGTGATGAATTTGGTTTTAAATGTTGGAGTATTAAGGACAAGAAAATAATTCGATCTAGGGATGTGGTCTTTAATGAGAAAGTCATGTATAAGCAACTATTGTAGGAAAATAGGGAAGAATCCAAGAAAGAATATGTAGTGGTAGAGGATCTTCCAGATGGGAAAGTGATATATGAATCAGTTCAGGAACCTCCTCAACAGGAACCCCAAACTCCTATATTGAGGAGGTCTTCTAGGGTAAGAAGAGAACCTGAACATTTTTCTCCTTCTCTTTATTATTTATTACTCACTGACAGTGGAGAGCCAGAGAGATTTGATGAAGCAATGCAGGTAGATGCCAAAGAAGTGGGAGCAAGCCATGGATGAGGAGCATTAGGCTCTCATGGAGAACCAGACATGGGATTTGGTGAAGCTACCCAAAGGAAAAAGAGCATTACAGAACAAGTGGGTGTTACAGATTCAAAGAGGAAGAAGGAGGAAAGAAAAGATATAAGGAACGATTGGTGGTCAAGGGGTTTGCATAGAAAAAAGGTATAGATTTTGATGAGATTTTTTCTCCTGTAGTAAAAATGACTTATATTAGAACTGTTCTTGGAATAGTGGCAGCAGAAGACTTGCACTTAGAACAATTAGATGTAAAGACTACATTTCTCCATGGTGATTTGGAGGAGGAGCTATATATGCAGCAGCCAGAGGGCTATGAGGTCAAAGGTAAAGAGGAGATGGTGTGAAAATTGAAGAAGATCTTGTATGGCTTGAAACAAGCTCCACATCAATGGTATAAGAAATTTGATAGCTTCATGATGGAGCAAGGTTATATTAGATGACATTCTGACCATTGCGTGTATACAAATAAATTTAAGGATGGAAGTTTATATTATCTTGTGTGTGTATGTGGATGACATGTTGGTTGAGGTAAAAATATGTAGGAAATAAAAGTACTCAAGAAGTAGCTAAGTGAATCCTTTACTATGAAGGATTTGAGGGTAGCCAAACAAATCCTTGGTATGAGGATATATCAGGATAGGAAGGAATGAAAGTTGACTTTATCTCAGGAAGAGTACATTAAGAAGGTCTTGGAGAGGTTTAATATGCAGGATACTAAACCAGTTGGGACTCCTTTGGCAGGCCATTTCAAGTTATCAAAGAAGATGTGTCCCAAGACAGAGCAGGAGAGAAACCAGATGTCAAAGGTACCTTACTCATCAGCGGTTGGCAGTTTGATGTATGCCATGGTGTGTACTAGGCCTAATATTTCCCATGCAGTGGGAGTAGTGAGTAGATTTATGAGTGATCTAGGTTGAGATCACTGGCATGAAGTAAAGTGGATCCTTCGGTATTTGAGAGGGACCATGGAGACAATTTTGTGCTACAGTGGATTAGACACCACTTTGAATGGTTATGTAGATTCAGATATGGCTGAAGATATAAACAACAAGAGGAGCACGACAAATTATATTTACACTGTAGGTGGGACATAAGTGATCTAGATCTCGTGAGTACAGAAGCTGGTGGATTTGTCAACTATGGAGACTGAGTATGTTGCTACCACAGAGGCAAGCAAAGAGATGATTTGGTTACATCAATTGCTTGAGGATTTAGGGCATAAGAAAGGAGGAAGGGAAGTTACATAGTTATAGTCAGAGTGAAATACACCTAGCTAAGAACTCTTCTTTCCACTCCACGATAAAGCATATACAGTTTAGTTACCATTTTATTAAGAGAAATGTAGAGGAAGAGTAGTTGAAATTGGAGAAGATTCATACTAGTCAGAATCCTACAGACATGATGACCTGGTCACAAGGGAAAAACTGAAGCTATGTTCAGCTTTGGTTGGTCTTCGCGGAAACTAGTGAAGGGTTGAGAAGCTTGCTCAGAGGAAAACTAGTCTCCAAGTGGGAGATTGTTATGGTTGTGGAGCCTATTTTCATGTGTGAAAGTGTTGAATACTGTTACACTAAGAGTACTTTACGGCGGTTCGCCGGTGAGCGGGTCATGTTTGGGGGCGAAGCCTCCGAAGCAAATTTTCATGGGTGGTTTGGCCTTAACCCATGCACCCGGTATATCGGGTAACTGTTATGGGCTGTTTTTGGGCCCATGGTTTTTTCGGTCTTTTGACCCATTGTTTTGATACCCATGGTTTTTTGCCTTTGGTTTTGATACCCATGGTTTTGTATCAAACTACTTAAGCAATTGTCTATTTATATGGTTTTATGCATATGATAGATGTATAATGAAAATGTATTGCAGATGTGTTTTGAATTCGGCTGTGAATTCTGTAGAGTTTGTTGAGCATAGCTCCAAACGGATCTGGGTATTGTATTGAGAGAGTGGTGGCTTGTAATAAAATCTGAGCAAGTGATTCTTGGTGGACGTAGCCCAAATTGGGTGAACCACATTAAATACTGTCTCTTTGTGTTGTGTTATTTTATTCTGCAATTTTATTTGAGATCTGTAATAATTTCTGCATATTAGTTTCTACTGTTGCGATTCTGTGAGGGATTATTCCGCATATTTTATCTCTTATTTCCTAACTAAACTCAAGCTAGTGGACGCTAAGTTCAAAATAGGTCATTCAGTAACTTGATATACATTAGTCAAAACTAACATTCAATATGTCTTTCTTTACTTAGTTAAATAGTAGTTACTTTTCAAGATCAAAATATGTATATCATTTAAATACCTAGATGCGACCGTTAAAACTAATCTATGTTGATATAATTTAAATAACATATTGTTTTACCTAGCAGCCGCTAAGCTTAAACTATGTCGATTTAATTAATGAAATTGCAGTGACCACTAACATCCAAATATTATGTTTTGGTGTAACCCGCCGACCGCTAAATATTGTGAAAGATTGTAAAATATTGTAGTTGAAGTTATTAAACCATAGCGAATTGAATACCCAAAGTAATCATGTTGTGGCATAACCTAATCCGCTAAGCTCATAGTACCTAATTTAGTTTACGAAGTCCTAACCACCACTAGACTTCAACGATTTGTGGCAACATAACCTAGTGGGTGCTAGAATGCTCGAAATATCTTAATTTAAAATCTTAAGATGAAAGGATATATTCAATTAATTTATACAATGTTTGCATCTTTGAAGATTACTATTTTTTTTTTTATTAAGGGCAAATAGTTTTGAAGGGACTATACCCTGTATACAAAAAGGCTCAAAAGCCAGATAGTAAATATGAGAGAAGTAGCCCAGAGAAGGGCAAAACAGTCAACCAAGGAAGGCTCAACAACCAAATATTATAATATAGGTGAAAAAGGATCTAAACGTATAGAGATCCAGAACTAAGAAGGCAAGATCAAAAAGAAGCCAAAAGAGAAACAGAATAAAGAGCTCTGCCAAAAAATAGCTCCAGAACCACCCGATGACAGCCACATCACAGCCAAAAAACAGCATCACAACAGCCCGTTACTTGATGGCTCTGTCAATCTTGGTCTTGATAGCCTGCAGTGACATTAAGAAGGCAATGGCAGTGGCCTGAGAGGGGTCTTGCATATCTGCTTGGGCAATTGCAATGTCCCTATTCTCTTTAGGGCCCCATATGTCCTCATTAATTCCACTTAAATTGTAAACACTGTGGACATGTTGTTCAATGAAGTTACAAATGCTTTTGAGGGCAGACAATATGCAGTCATTGCGGCTTTTAGCATTCCCCAATTTGCCATCTAGGGACTGTAGTTTCTTGAAGACTTCCAGCAATAACCCCTTCTTCCTCCTCACTTTGAAGGATCCTTTTACCCTTAGGTCTTTCCATGTTTTTTATAGCCCCTTTGAGCTCTTGTATCTCCTTTTCTAATATGTCCACCCTATCCAGCAATTCCTCCTCTTTGGGCTCCTCCACCGGCTTGCTAATATGTAGGAGGTTTTCAGCTAGTTCCAAGTCTTTGTGGCTCCTTAGGACTCGTTGGGAAGCAGGGATTTTAGCTTTGAGGCTCTTGCTTTTCTTGCTGGAGCCAACATCTTCATCATTTCTTTTTAGCAGGGGGGGAGTGGGAGCAGTGTGGGTAGGTGGAGGTATGGAGGAGGGAGGTGGGATAGGATTCACGGGAGGGTAGCTGGAAAAATGGTGGTGAATCAGGAGGATAAGGCCCTGGTGTAAAGGGATAGCCCTAGAGTGGCTTTGAACTTCCCTTATAGATTTCTCCAGGGAGTTAATCAGATAGTGAGGAAAGCTAATAATGTTATTTCTACGAAAATGATTCAGAAAAATCAGATGCTTATGAGGTATAGTCACATATCTTCCTTCAAGGGTAACATACCTTACCACCATTTTGGCCAGTTCATCAAAAGGTTCAGGGATCGACTCCACCTTGAGGCCAGCAGTCACGAACTCAAGATTCTCTCCCTCTTCTAGAAATTTCTCGGTTTCCACCTACCTGTCGACCTTCTTATTGAAGAACTTTTGTGCCTTCTAGGCTGAGGCCCGTGATCTGAGCTATGAGCTCTTCTGTGATTTCCATTTTCATGTTACTATATTTGACTATTCTGTTCTTCCAACCCTTGGCGAATTTGATGGAAATGTCTTGGTCGAAGCCTTGAGATCCTTTCAATGAAATTCGACAAGGCCCCTGATTTGCAAGTACTCCCAAAGCTCCGTGTTCTCTTTCCACTCAGGATTGTGGGTCGGTTCGGTTTTGCATGGCGGACCCCCCATGTTTCCTCTATTCCTATTCCTGTTCTCAACGATAAAATAGCTACCAATGTGCGGGACAGGCCAAACTATGATTTTGGTATTTGAATCTTTCCTTCCCGTGAAAGCCGGTTTAATTATTATGCTACCACTTGTTATTATTGCCCCACTCCTCGGCTTTCCTCCTATGCCAAGAAATGATGGCAATCCAGCCCGCAAAAATCGCAACAATCATCCAAATCTTTTGTGATGTCATCATCATGTACTTTGGGATCCGCACATTAGCGTCTAAAATACAGCCGTTAGTTATGATTTTCACTGCATCCATGTAGATCAATGATAATGGCATTTATTGACATGAGCGGGAAGAACGTCCCCCCCAATCCAAGTTTGAAAGGAATTATTAACACCGAAGTTAGCCAAACTGTCGGCGACCCTATTTCCTTCCCGATAAGTGTGGGTGATTTGGACATTTTCAAAGCTTTTGCATATATCAATAGCTTCCTCAATATAATCCCTGATAGACCAGCTGGGGTGTTGCTTTTTATTCAGAAGATTGATAATATTTAGAGAATCACCTTCAATTATGATATTTGGAATATTACAATCTCTGGCAAGTCTAATACCCCAAAGAGCCGCCATGGCTTCGGAATAATGATTAGTCTGTCTACCCATTCTCCCAGAAAAAGCAGCAACATAACAGCCTCTTTGATCCTTGATGATTCCCCCTACCTCCAGAGTCACCCGGATTGCCTTCTTGAGGCCCCATCAAAATTTAACTTGTGCCAATCAGTGGGGGGTTTAATCCATCAGACTGTGTTTCTGTTAGTACCATTGTTATTTCTATTGACAGTGGCAATATTCCATTCAGTCAGAATGCATTCTTCATTCTCCGGGTAGAGTCTATTTTTAGGGGGTTTAAATCTAGAAATATTATCTTGCACAACAATGATAATTTCCTTATATACTTTGTTACAAGCCTGTCTATTGTTTCTGAAAATACTATCATTACGAGCCTTCCAGATTCTCCACATAGTGTGGGGCAGAACAAGTTGCCATAGTCTTTTCACCATGCAATGTTTAAATAGAGAGCTCCATTGCTCCCAAGCCTGAAGGCAGGTAAGGGGAAAAATCCATCTCAGATTAAATTTTGCAAAAACAAGCTACCAAATTTTGGAAGCAATCTCACAATGGAGGAATAAATGTTTTATATCTTCAGCCTCTTGCTGACACATGCAACATCTATTCGGCATGATGAATCCCTTCTTGATGAGGTTATCATTAGTTAGGATCTTGCCATTAATAATTAGCCACCAAAAGAAGTTCACTCTAGGGGTTAGCTCCGACATCCACAACTTGTGCCACTTGATTTCGCTTTCCATGGATGCAAACAAAGAATTATATCCCGATTTAACAGTGTATTCCCCATCAAAAGAATCTTTCCAGATGAGCTCATCTTTAAGATTTTGATTACTTATATGGATTAGGGAAAGTTGATTCTGGAGAGATATAATATCAGCCTGAATAGTATCATTCTCCACTTTTAGCTGCTTCCATTTTCTTTTGTTTCCATCCCTCTCAATGTACCCCTGGATTTTATGTCCATACTTTGCATTTAATTTGTCTTTAATATGATCATAAGCAGAAATCCAGTTAGAATCCGTGCACTTATCAGTCCAGAAGTTTATGTTTTGCCCATCTCCAAGCTTCCAGCTGCACCCCTGAGAGAGAATGTGTTTGCTACGAAGAAGGTTGTTCCAGAAAATAGAACCACTCGGAAGGGACTGATCATATATGAAGGAAATCTTGTTTTGATTTGAAATATATTTGATCTTAATCAGCTCTGTCCAAGGTCTGTGCTCTTTTATAAGCCTCCATCCTAATTTTGCAGTAAGGGCAGTACTCATATGTTTGATATCTTTGATGTCTAACCCCCCTAGTCTCTTAGGTTTACAAACCTGTTCCCAAGCCACAAGATGATATCTGAATCTTTCCTCAGTACCGTGCCACATAAAGTGTTTTTGAATCTTCTCAATACTGTTCATCACAGCTATAGGCATGTTGAACATTGACAGTATGTAAATAGGCAAGTTTTGAAGCGTGCTTTTAACCAAAAGGCACTTACCTGCACTTGAAAGGACGGCTCCTTTCCAGCCAGCCAACTTTCTTTGAAATCTCTTAATAAGATCATTCCATACCTCCACTGAAATCTTGCCAGTACTTAAAGGTAACCCTAAGTAAGTAGCTGGTAGAGAATTAATAGTGCATCCTAGAATATTAGCAATCTTTCTTTGCCTCTCCTCAGGAGTATTGAAGAAATAAATAGAGCTTTTATCAAAATTAACTTTTTGTCCCAAGGCTTCCTCATAAAATCTGAGGACAGTTTTAATGGCCTTTGCCTCAATAATAGAAGCCATTAGTAGCAGCAAAGTGTCATCAAAAAACTGCTGATGAGAGGAGATCTGATTACCAGTAGTTGGAGGGAAGCCTTTTATCATGCCAATGTCAATAGCTTTGGAAATAGATCTGCTTAAACTGTCAGCCATAATAATGAATAAAAGAGGGGAGATTGGGTCGCCTTGCCGTATACCTCTATTACTGGCAAAAAAACCCACAGGTTCCCCATTAACAACCACAGAGAATCTAGAGGTAGAGATGCAAGAGTGGATGATTTTTCTGAATTTGCTTTGAAAACCAAATTTGGATAGGACCTCATCCACGATTCTCCAGGAGACTCTGTCAAAAGCTTTATGCATGTCAAGTTTGATGGCCATCCCCGCCTTTTTACTTTTATCCATAGAATGTATAGTTTCATGAACCATGATAATTCCATCTTGGATAATTCTTCCCTGAATGAATCCGCTCTGCTGTTGTGAAATGATCTCCATGAGAATAGGTTGCATTCTAGTGGTGAGAATCTTTGTGAAAATCCTATAAATGACATTAACCAAACTGATAGGCCTGAAATCTTTGAAGTCTTTTGCATCCAACTTTTTTGGGGCAAGCACAATGTGTGTATTATTTAGTTCTTTAATAAGATTTCCTGTTCTGTAAAATTCATTAACAACTTTCAAGAGATCTTCAGAGCATATTTCCCAACATCTTTGGTAGAAGTTAGCCGAGAAGCCATCTGGACCTGGAGCCTTATCCCCTTCTAAAGAAAAGACAGCCTTTTTTAATTCCTTAATGGTGACAATTTTTGAAAGACTTTTAAATCTCTCAGTAGGCATTAGATTAATAGGAATGGAGTCTAAGAGGAAAGAGGCCGCTTGTTCATTATAGGGGTATCTTCAGTGAGGAGGTTCTTGTAAAAATTAAGCACCTCTATTTTGATATCCTCAGGATCCTTAGTAATGTTTCCATTTCCTTTAGCAACCTTTGAAATTCTGTTACAAGCTCTATGTTTGATGGCTGTCAAATGAAAAAAATTTGTATTTCTATCTCCATCCTTAAGCCAAAGGGCTCTAGATTTCATTCTCCAAAAGGTTTCTTCATGACTTTTTATATTATGCAGATCTGATAGGAGTTTTTTTTCCCGCTGATGATCCTCTAGAGTCATACCTTTCATGGAAACATTTAGCTCAAGTTCTTCCAGCTGTTGCTTAAGTTCTTTCTTCTTTTCAAAAATGTTTCCAAATACCTCTTTATTCCAAATTCTAATCTAGTGATATTCTAACCTAGTAAAATGGAAACTTTTGATACATAAGGGATGAACATAATCACCACGCCCCTCAATGTGGTTTAACCAATATTATAAAATAATTAAAATTAAGATAAAGAAATTTGAGGATTGACCCTTTTGACACAAGGAAAATCCTCTACTACGTATCATGATCAATGTAAACTGGGTATATAAGGGAAATAGTTAGAATATATGGTCAGTTGTAGTAACTTACTATTAAAAATAGTGTAACTCTAGTGCTTAAATGTTATTATAAAAGGAACACGTAATTTTTTTACTCTTGAACTAATAAACGTCATTTATTTCATGTGAACCTTCCTTGTTGTAACTAATATAAATGGAAAAACAAAACAAAAATGCAACTTATAAAATAAATCATTAGAATAAACACTAGTAGCCTCATGTGTGTACATATGTTCCTATTAACAATCAGGATACATCATTCTATTGTGATAAGGGAAACAAACAATATTTTGAGGGAATCATTGCAAGTGAAATATTAATTAAAATAAATATAATGTAGTATAGTAAAAATAAAAATGAAGGACTACATGATAAGTGATTTCAAATAATTAAGGTCAATAACAAAATATGAATGTAAAAAATATATAAACTGGGAGTTATACTATAGTTGAATTATTATGTTGTGATTTTTCATTTGGGGAAAGGTGGCCATGATGTGCATCATGAATTTTCATGTTATCTATGTGGGATAATTTTTGTGCAATTGTCTCATGTGTTATGCGTTTTCCTAAGTGATACCTTATGTTGTCATGTATCAAGTAATGTAAGTGAAAAAAATTCATTCCGGTATTTTTACTGTTGTATTTGTGTGTCAAATTTGTGGGCATTACACAAATAGAAAGAAAAAGGTAAGATGGTGTACCTCATTGATTACGAGGAAGTAGATAACCTAGATATTATCCATACAGAGGGTGCATGTGAAGTGATGGAATCCACATATTAGTGGGCACGTGCATACCATATACATATGTAGACTAAGAAGGTTAATATTGGTACTAAGGATGTTCCTAAGGAGGCTATCATTAGAGACTATTGGTCATAACTAGAGGTTGCAATGATCATTGAACTATTACGCAATTTCCAAGATCTATTTCGATGTGGTTATCATGATTTTAAAGGTGTACAACCCTCAATGGGAGAGATGAAGAATAAGCTAAAATAAGACACACGTCTAGTTTGGGAGAGGCCTTATAGGATGAACCCAAACCTACACATAAAGGTTAAGGAAGAAATTGAAAAACTTCTTAAGTTTGGAATCCTTGAACCAATTAAGGAATCTGAGTAGGCCAACACTTGGTGATCAACATCAAGAAGGATGGCCAGATTAGGATCTATGTAGATTACAGAGAACTAAATTCTTTATGTGTCATAGATCCTTTCACTACGCCCTTCATAAAGGATATCCTTAAAGGAGTTATAGGGTGCAAAATCTATGATTTCACTAAAGGATTTTTAGGGTACCACTAGGTACACATTGGGCACAAAGATTAGAAAAATGCTACCTTTTCTAATGAAGGGGGAAGTTTTGCATATATTTTTATGCCATTTGGGTTTAATAATGCACCCACAGGGTTTGCATGCATCATTTTCTAGGCCTTTCATGATTTTATTCATAAATTTTTACAAGTATAGCTAGATGATCGGATCGTAAATGGGTAAGTAAAGGATCATTGTGATAATTTGATATTGATGTTTGATATATTTAGGTATCTTAACATCTAGCTAAACATTAATAAGTGCATCTTTGTAACCCCCTTTGGTACATTACTTGAGCATATCATCTATAAGGATGGATTTTTGGTAGATCCAGCTAAGATTGCAGTCATTTTAGGGCTGGAATAACCTACCAATTAGAGTGAAGTGCGTAGTTTCTTTGGGAGTACTATTTATTACAAGAAGTTTATCAAATGTTACACTAAGATTGTTGTGCCCCTAGAAGAATTCCTTAAGGCCAAAGGAAATTTTTATTAGGTTTATGTGCAACAAGAGGCATTTGAGACATTAAATGAGAAGCTTACCATTGCATCTATCTTGTGATTACCTTCATGGAAAAAACCTTTCCATGTACATGTTGATGCTTGTAGCGCCCCAAAAGTTTTCAACTAAAGTAAGGAATTTTTTTTGTTTCACTATTGTGTGAGGAACTTGCACATGGGCCATGGTAATTTTTCTGTATCATTCCAATTTTATTATATCTCTCCAAAGATTCATGGTGACATTATTATATGTATCTGGTTTAGTTGTAACTGTTATAGCAACAATAACTATGTTATAAATATTATAACATATAACTATATAATCATTATTACAACCAATACAACATTATGACTGTTATACACATCATGACGATAAGATACTATAATATTATGATAATCACAATATTATATAAATAACATTATAATATTATAGATATTGTATGATTATGTTGTATATATAATAACTTATAAATAGTATATTACCATTTTGTAATAAATGAGTTTATATAATAATTTATAGAAAAAAATTTATGATTATAATAATCTATAAATATTATTTTACCAATTATAATATAATATATTATATCTATGCTATAATGTATTATATTAATGATGATGTTATATTATTTATTATACATTACTTTATTACCTTATTTATTTAATTACAATGAAGGTGTTCCCCCTATGGGAAAGGCCCTTCCTGACATTTCTATAATTATTTTAAATTTGATGCCTATTTGGATGTTTTTTCAAGGCTATTAAACATGACGTTCGTTTTGATGGTTTCAAAAGGTGTCTAGACATTTTTTGTATTTTTCGGCATTTTGCAGTTGCATGTTATATTATGGACTTTCTAGGCATGCCGATTATGAACTTTCCAAGCATGCGGATCATGGCAAGAGCAGGTATCATGATAGAAGTAACGATAAGAGATGGCGTGAACACTCCCGATCATACAACCATGATGATCATTCAAGGTCACATTCACAATCACCAAGGGGATGCAACCATGAGTCATAAATTAATTTTTTGGCACTAGCATGTAGTTATTGGCTATTTTTGGATGATTTATTTTATTGTGCTAACTTATGCTTTTTCTCCCAACTACATGTTTGATTATTTTGACTTCATGTAGGAACCATCTGTAACACTTGTTTTCAAAGGCTTATCTCAAAAGACTACAGAGGATGATTTATATCAAACTATGGTATCCATTCATCCTTTTACTTTCTTTGGTTTGATCACTAGACAGAGTAGGTTTTCTTGATGGATTATGATTAAATTTTTTTAATTCAATATTCTTAGGGCCCCTTGCGCCATGTTTGTTTTATCAAAGAGAGGAATTCACGCTTATCTCGTGGATTTTCCTTTGTATATTTTCCTACTATTGTAAGTTACTTTTTTTGTTGTGTGATGTCCTTATCTGAAAGGTACATTCATTCACATAGTGTAGATGATAAGTTATATTTGTTAAGTTGAAACTCAAGAGCCAGAAGATGTAATTAAATCTGAATGCATTTCGTCAAAAAGTTATCATGCAACCTCAAATCAGGAAAATTTCATGTTGAGATCAAATTTAAAATTTCATGTTTTTCAAGAATCTATAACTATATTAATGCTCCATGTTTTTTTTAATTTGAGATGCAAATGGCATCCAATTTGTAGAGAATTAAAATGTCCTATGCATTTACAATCATTATGAATGGATTAAACAGAAAAAGAATGAAAAATCATGGTTGAAACAACTCCTGACATATAGAATAATCCCCTAAACGTGAGTATATTGTAAAATACTTTATTTGAGACTTTATTTATTCAGAGAAGTGGAAACAATGTTTTTTGTAGATCCAAGAGTAGAGAAAATTGAAGAAGAGAATGAGAGGTCTCCTTTTCCAACTAAAATAATCCTATGAAAGTTTGTATAGTGTATAACCCTTTTTATCTCCAATTGGGGTTGTCTTTATAAAAATTTCAACATAAAAAAGAAAGTCTTGGAGTGATCCCATGGCTGAGAATAATGACACAAGTGTTCTTGTTTTTGAATTGGGTAAGAAGGCTAACAATGCTTTTAAGAATGTTTATAGGAAAGAACTATGGAATTCTCTGGAGAGAGGAGAAGGAGTTGAAATTGGTGAACAATGGTGTGATTCTTGGGAGAATGCAGCCGGTGAGGTGCTTAGCCAATGCTATGATGACATAGATCATGAGATTTGCATTGGAGAGAAAGGGAAGGATCCCATTTAATGACAATGTGATCCGTAGATATCTTCTCCAAATAAGTTCTATTCTTGGGAAAAATATCATTGACCATGTTCATGTTGTGGAGAATTCATATTCCATTATTCATTCATTGGGCAAGTCTTAGCAGAAGGATTTGTTCTTCAAAAGAAAATATTCTCCTTATGTTATTATACATATGGGTATGGAAATTTGAATGTGGGTACTAATTCAACTGTAATAGTTATGGAGTATATATGTTCTTCATCCATTGATGAAGTGGCTAATGGGGAATGTGACTAGGTAGATGTCAGACATCATGACCACAATTAGGAGGTTTGTTTAATTTTCATTGGCTTTGTTTTGGATTGTATTTAAGAGAATTTAGTGGGATAACATTAGCATTAGATTCTTTTGTAGATTAATTTGGCTGTCATTGGAGCCATGGATATTTTTACTTGCACATTACAGATTGCTAGTAGGGATCATTTTATAGTTTCCTTTCATTTTATTTCCCATGGACCAAAATGTTATGGTGATATGATTATATCACCATGTAAAATAATATTTTTTTGAAGATGTATCATGAAGTTTTGGATCTCTAAAAATTTTATTTCATCATATTTTATCTTTTTTTGCATGAAAAATGTAGCCTCACAATAATATATTTTCCTTACCCAAAACTATGTGAGATTCTCAATAATTCTAGCAAAGAAGCTACGGATTTTCTCAGCTTATCTAAAATTGTTTGGTGGCCAAGGTGCACTGGCTTAAAATCTAGAATTTTCTAATATAAAATGCATATCTAAGAAAATATTTAAAGAAACTTCTGGTTTTTGGTTTCTTTGTTTAGCCTTACTCATTGTAATTGGGGTTCATGAAGTATTTATAATCCATTCAATAGAATGGATCAATCACTCATTAAGTGTTCAAAAGTATTAGAAACAAAGATAAGTATAACAGGAAATTTTCAAAGTGTATATCTAGGTAAGTAAGTTGTTTTTTCAGGGGTTCTTTGTTATCTACATTTTTAAAGACCATTAATGCATGAAAACTTATGCATGAAGAAATGAATGGAAAATGGAAGGTCTTCAAAAGGAAGAAAAAGACGATGATGTATAAACAAATTTAGGTTTTAATTTTCTCTGCACCGTGTGTCGTGGGAGTATAGACACCGACCATTTTACCTTTCAAATTTGGAACCATCCCACAAAGTTTTCAATGCAAAGTTACATTATATATAGTATAACAATATACCCACAGAATGTACCATGCTACAAAGGTAGTTGTTGCAGAGTTGCATGTATATACCCACAATAACTATAGTTAAACATGGACAAGAAAAATAGACAACATATGTTAGACAATTGTGAGATTTGTGCAGCTTGCTAGGGCCTTTTTCAATAATTTTCGATGTTATGAATTCGTTTCCAAACTGTATTTTGATGAGCAAGAAAATGAAAACCAAAAGAAAACAAAATATTTCTAATAAAGGGCATCAAATGAGGTCATTTCCATACAAAAAAAATCATAACTAAAATTTTGAGAAGAGATTAGAAATAAGAGGACAAACTCACAAGATGTGGAACTAAAACTGAAATGGATTCTCTGACAGGAGGAAACCCATTAGAAGGAGAGTAACCATGCGGGAAAGATAACTGTTGGTAAAGATATTAAAGTTTGCAGGCATTATTCCAATATCCCCTCCAAATGACCATGGATCTTATATAGAATGATTTGTATGAGAAAAATGTTAATGTTTTCAAGTGATTTGCATCACTTGTCTGCTTTTTCAAACTTGTGATAGTTGAGATGATGGTTTCAACTTCCCGAGAAGCTATAAAATTAAGGACATAACAATGTTAGTCTAGAGTTTGTGTTGACCAAATTCAATTTTTATGGATCATAGTAGCAAACCAACTAAATATTTAGGTGCACCTCAAGCAGGACAAGTAAATTTTGTAAATGGAGCAACTCAAGGAAACTCAAGAGGTCCAAATATTTTAGTTTATTGGATGTGTATTGTATGTGGATGTGTCAACTTTTCTCACTGGATGTCATGTTTTCAGGTCAGCTTGAGATTGAAGTTATGGTCTATGCATGTGATTTGCAAATGATTTTATATATTCATGATTTTTTTGACCATGATTGTGTAATTTTGCTTTACAATCTTGACTTCCAAATTTTTACGTTTTTTCAATTTCTAAAATCATTGTAGTTAGATTGTTATCATGTTTTGTATGAGCAATGTAAGTGCATTTTTTTATGCTGGTAATGTAAAATTTCAGACCTCACTATTTGGTTGATATAATCGAGTGAATAGTAGAATGTTTGTTTTAAATTTGTTATAGGTCTACTTAATAAGCTTCCAATGTTAATTGAAGTAATCACAAGCCATAAAGAATTTACTTTCATTTTAATTGATATAAAATTAAATATGGTAATAACAATGTTAAAGAAACAAGGTCTAATATCTAATGCTCATCATTTCTATACTTTACCCTTATTTTCATCATGGTTTAAGGTCCTTGACATGTAAGAACCATCTTCTCATTCTTTGGTTGTCGCAAAGTTTTTTCGGTCTTGATCCATTTAAGCTTGAACAGCTTGCTTACTAATTTAGATACATGCATTAGCTACCCTGTGCATGATTTGATGTGGGCCTATGGTGGGCCTTTTAGAATGGTTTATACTGATGCAATATGTTATGTACATTGTAAATAAAAGTAATACATCCAATTTTTCTCATGCACAAAACCTTTATACTGATTCTATTAAACATCTTGTCATTATAACTTTGTTTCATAATTGTCTCTTATAAGCTCTTTCCATGACTCACAGTGCAATGAAGGGTGAACTGAAGATGCTACCCCTACAAATGCAATTTCTTCTAACACACCAACAATAAAGAAAACATTTGAGCCTAGTATTTGCATTATTTTTTTTAATGGATATAACTTGTGATATAGTGGTATGATTGTGGATTTTGGGTTCATAAATATGATAAAAGGGGGTTATTTTACAACACCAACTCATGTATTAGTTGTTTGAGGATGAGATGAACACATTTCTGAAGAAATGTTACACTATGAGTTTTCTAAACATGATCCAATCAAGGTAAAAGGTGGTATTTATTGAAGAAATTATCCATAATCTGTACATTATATGGTTATTCATAATCCTAACAATTTGAACGTGTTCCAAGTATAGCCTGATTATTTTAATCTGTCAAAGTATGTCTAAAATGAAGTAATTTTATCTCATTACATGGTAGCTCATTCACTCTTGCTAACATAAAATTATTACATGGTAACAATGCATGTGCTTACTTATGTAGGACCTGTTAGTGTAAAATCACAGCACTCCCAAAATGAGTTATGGATCTAATTTTATAAGGCAAAGTCATTTGGTGTGATTACACAACATTGAGCTTTCCCAAAGTGTGGGACCTTTGCAAATGGGGAAATCTCTCCAAAGAAGGTTGGTTCCTCTTCCTAAACTACCTGTCACAAGCTATTCCAGTGCAGGCAAGCTAATCTAGCCTAATCTAACTTCCAAGGAGATAAGGAGAGGAGGAAAACAAGGAAAAAATAGAGCCTACACTAAAATGGTGATACACCAGAGAAGGAAAGTCTTGATTATCTATCAAAACTACCATGGAACAAGAAGAGGTGAGCAATGGAAAGGATGGACAAGTGCATCATAGACCAAAGATGGGCTTCACACAGAAAATGTTCCAAAAATCCATGAACACAACTCCAAAACCTGTAATGGACATCCAAACATGCATAAATACCCTGTAATGAAGAGAGGTAAGAAAAAAAACAAAGAAAACGAGCCAAGGATGGACAAATGCATCACAAAAACACATTTTTTTATTGCTTAGAATTTACACAGCGCATCATTTCACGGGTAAGAGGAAAAAATGCCATTATAGAGTAGGGGAGGAGGTTCAAACTTCATTTTTGACCCTAGGGAAGAAAATAAGGGAGAGGCAAAGAAGAAGGATGAACAACCTTTTACAAATGATCCAAAATTGGTTTTTTATCGCTTGAACAAAATGAAGGAAATGAGAAAACGCGAGCAAATAAATTTTAAAACTCCAACCACTAGTAAGATCCATTTAATTATCCTTCAAAATGATGGTTTTCCATGAAAAATAACATACTTCATCGTACATTGATTCGTAGAGCAAGAAAGAGGCCCATACTTCATTAATTTTGGTGGTTGGGGTCATTTCCTGTAATTTTTCCATGCCAAATACGTTTTCCCATTTTTCTCCTACAAAACTCTATCAAAAATCAAAATTGAAGTTTCCATTGTATAGAGGATTTCAACATCTTTCCATTTATACCAAAATCATGAAAATCTGAGCTCTAGTGAGAAAGATATGCCCCTTTGAAGATTTAGGGCAAACAGGGCAAAATTAGGGCAAAAATCAGGTTGGTGGGCCAAAACTTGACCTTTTCCCTTTTTGCAAAATTGGGAAATTTTCCTAAAATTCTCTATGGCCCCGCTACTCTGAGACATGTGGCATCACTTGGTTAGCTGCGGGTGTGTGGCCCATTCTTGCCTTTTTTATTTTCGTAACTTTGGCAAAATGTCCTAAATCCTCCCAATTCCCGCCGATGAATGGACATGTGGAATATTTTTATTACTTTGTGGGTAAACTAGAAATTCTCTTCGGCGTCCGCTGCTCCACCTTGACACGTGGCATCATTTCATTAGCTACGGGCCCTAAGCAATTTCGTTTCCTTTATGGGCTCACGGGAGCACAAATGAATTTTGCGCTTTTATCGCAAAAAGTGATAAGTTCTCAATTTCTTCCTCCGCTCCACTAGCCCAAGCCTCTTTGGCATAAAACTCTCATAAGCTCCATGGGCCCACCTCAGAAAAAAATTTCCTCCAAACTCTACTAAGCCATAACTCAAAAACTACAAGGAGTTAGGAGGACTTCTTTACCTTTCTGGAAAGGGGAAGAAAAATCCTATCTAATGAATCCATTTAAAGAGTGCTTGCAATATGTGAAAATTAAAGTTGAAGTACAAGGAAGGAAATAATGAAGGCAAGTTATCCAAAATAAGCAGGGGCTCATTTTGGATAACAATTTTGGTGACTCAGAGGGGTCATCTGCCTGCTAGATGAATGATTAGTGGCCTTTTGAAGCATCCATTGGGCATGGAGTCAATCCTGCTAACCAACTCTAATCTGAACTATGAAAATCTGACCTCTAAGCCACTTGGAAACCCACTGAAACTTGGAGTTGATCTTCACCAAAATCCACTAAATGCACTATGCAAGAGCAACCAAAACAACACCAAACAACTATGTACAAAATTGGAAATCATACATACCCCAAGTGGGATATGTAGAGTGTGCAAAAGCACTTATTTTGCTGAAAAAATACCTACCTACACTACTCTAACCAAGAGCAAAGGGAGCTCAAACAAAGCCTACAACTGGAAGGGAGAAATAGTTTCCCTTCCTAAAAAATGGGAGCCATGTAACTGATTTGGCACAAAACACGGCTGGTTGGATGAGTGAAAAACTAACTACAAGCTGATCTTCCACCCAAATCATCAAGGTGTCAACTAAAAATAAATCAAATACCTCTTTTAGTTATTCTGCATTTGGATTGAAGAGGCATTGTAGTTGATCCTTGGTACTTTGATGGTCATTTTGATGCTTAGAAGTAAGCATGACTGGTGGAAACTCCTCTTTTGGATCCAATGAAGCCAAATACCTTATTGGGAAAGGTCTGATCCATTTGATATGCCCATAGCTCTGAAATTATCCTCCAAAAATGGATTCTTCTTGTAGACCTTCTTGGGTGGATGATGTGGAAGGAATGATGAAGTTCTCCTGCTCTTTCTCTTCTTCCTCCAATGAAGAACATGGAAGATTTAAATCTCCCAAACTTGATTCCAAAGAGTTGTTATAAAGTGTAGGCTACTGCAAATGAATGCTCTCCTCCATGAAAATAGGCTCAAGTGTCTGTAAGATGGATGATGAAGGAGAAAAAGGTGTCATTTCAACCGGTTCCTCTCCATCAAAATAGTCCTCCAAATCTGACAGATAAACTACCTCCATGTTGTCTTGGTGCAAATGCTCAACCTCTTCCATGGTGTTCTTTTGATCTATAACTTGATCACCATGGCTATCTTTATTCTCAAAGATGAAGTTTTAAATATCAAACTCTTCTTCAACATTAGAGCTTGAAGTGAATGAAGTAGAAGGAAGAACTAAACGTTCTTTTATAGCCTATTTTGTGTTCAAAGCTTTTAGATCTACACTTTTATCCGCCACACCTAGAATTTACTCCTCTTCTTTTGGATTTGGAGCACCTCCTCCTTCCTCTACTTCTTGAAGACCATCTTGCTCTTGATTGAAATCTTCCTCTAGCATGAATTTTGTCAAATCAAAATCTCCAATCTGTTATTCTAGAGGACAAGTTGGGGCTGCAAGATCTCTTTTAGAGCTTTCCTCCATTATGGATTCATTGACCAAATCAGGAAATTCAAATGAAAGCAAGAAAACATCAATGATGTCTTCTTCTTTTGCTGCTATAAAATCTGATTTGGTCTCACCCATTTGCTCCTTTACAATGGGACTTTGACCTGATTTTCCTTCTTCTTCCATGGTTGATTGTGTAACTTGAATTAGACTAGCATTTTCTTCAAGTAGAGTGCCAACATGGACACTACATTTTGAGTAAATAGGCTGATTTTCTTGCTCCATTGTTACTACTGTGAATGTGAATTCCATGATGGAAATGAAGTCATGATTGCACAACTTCATGGAATAGAAAAGAGTGAAAGGGATGGAAAGAAGAATGAATGAAAAAGGAATGGAAATGAATGAAAAGGAAGGTATGTAACTTTAGATATGGGTTTTTGACCATATGGAGTCGTCAGATGTGTTTGCAATTGCCTCCAAAGGCTGAAATATTCACAGGAACACACCAACCTAAAAAAAATGAAATGGGATACCTCTTAGGTCCCACCGGGAGTGCAAAAACTATTTTTGTAAAATCATAGCACCCCCAAATGAGTTATGGATCTTCTTTTCTAAGGAAAATTCATTTGGTGTGATTGCACAACATTGAGCTTTCCCAAAGTGTGGGACCTTTACAAATGGGGAAAGCTCTCCAAAGAAAGTTGGTTCCTCTTCCTAAACTACCTACCACAAGTTATTCCAATGCAGGAAAGCTAATCTAGCCTAATTTAACTTCCAAAGAGACTAGGAGGGGAAGAAAAAAAGGAAAAAATAGATCCTACACTAAAACGGTAATACACTAGAGAAGGAAAGTGTTGATTATCTATCAAAACTGCCATGGAACAAGAAGAGGTGAGCAATGGAAAGGATGGACAAGTGCATCATAGACTAAAGATGGATTTCACACAGAAAATGTTCCAAAACTCCATGAACACAACTCTAAAAACTACAATGAACATCCAAACATGCACAAATACCCTGTAATGAAAAGAGGTAAGGAAAAAAAAAAAGAAAACAATCCAAGGATGGAAAAATGCATCACAAAAACACGTTTTTTTATTGCTTAGAATTTACACAGTGCATCATTTCATGGGTAAGAGGCAAAAATTCCTTTACAAAGTAGGGGAGGAGGTTCAAACTCCATTTTTGACCCTAGGGAAGAAAATAAGGGAGAGGCAGACAAGAAGGATGAATGACCTTTTACAAATGAGCCAAAACTGGCTTTTTATTGCTCGAACAGAATGAAGGAAATGAGAAAATGTTGGAAAATCAATTTTAAAACTCAAACCATTGACAAGATCCATTTAATTAGCCTGTAAAATGATGGGTTTCCATGAAAAATCCCATACTTTATCGTACATTGATTCGCAGAGCAAGAAAGAAGCCCATACTTCATTAATTTTGGTGGTTGGAGTTATTTTCTGTAATTTTTTCATGCCAGAGACGTTTTCCCATTTTTCTCCTACAAAACTCCATCAAAAATCAAAATTGAATTTTTCATCATGTAGAGGATTTCAACAGCTTTCCATTGATACAAAAATCATTAAAATCCGATCTCGGGTGCGAAAGATATGCCCCTCTGAAGACTTAGGGAAAACAAGGCAATATTAGGGCAAAAATCGGGATGGTGGGCCAAAACTTGACCTTTTTCCCTTTTCGAAAAATTAGAAATTTTTCTCAAAATTCTCTGTGGTCCCGCCACTCCGAGACACATGGCATCGCTTGATTGGATGTGGGTATGCGGCCCATTCTTTCCTTTTGTGTTTTCGCAACTTTGGAAAAATGAACTAAATCCTCCCAATTCCCCTCGATGAATGGACACGTGGCATCTTTTGATTGCTTGGTGGTGATGTGCTTCTATTTTTTCCTTTGACACATTTTGACCAAATTCCAAAACCTATAAATTATCTTTGGCACCCGCTACTCCACCTTGACACGTGGCATCATTTCATTGGCTACGGGCCTTAAGCAATTTCATTTCCTTTGCGGGCTCGTAGGAGCGCAAATGACTTTTGCACTTTTGTTGGTCCAAAAATATTTTGGGTGGGCATATCTATGGATAGATGAGCCAATAATGTGCACGACATAGCCCCTCTTTGAGACAGAAAAGTGAAACTATTTTATTGTTATTCTACCAACAGGAATCTGTGCAAATCCTATAGAATTCTGCCTTCAGGGGGTTTGGGATCTCGTCCCAGTAGAGGTAGTTCCAGCGAAGAACAGAAAGGAATGAAGGGAAGAAAGGAAGAAAGATGGATCTGAAATGAGAAAATAAAAGAATTCCAAAGTAGAAAGGTCAGAGGTTTTATGTTTTAGGATGGTAGTAAACAGAGCCAAACTTACTCACATAAAAAAACAAAGCAATACTGATAAAAAAATTACAAAAGTATAGGTGAATCCAACAGAATAAATATGTAGATCTAACTTAAGAAAGATCTAACACGTAACCCAAAATTTCAGCACAAAGTCTTAATTTTGTATTAATAAGTTGTTCTATTACAAGAAAGCTCAAATTCTTTCTCTCCTCACTTCTATTTTTCATACAAATTTGCTCACACCAAATACTAAAAGTATCCAAGTATTTATAGAAGGAGAAGGAGAAAGAAGACAAAAAGGAGCCAACAACTATTTACAAAATATCTACAAAATATTTAAAAGTAAAAAGTTGACTTTGCGGAAATTTTGTGGATGACAACATCTCATGATGCAACATGGATGATGTCATTATTTGTGCCAACATTATTTTAAATATTTTTTAAAAAAGGGACAAACTCTAGGAGAAAGGAGCCTATTCATCATCATCCCTTAGCTAGAAAGGAGTGTCCTGCTTCTACTCAGGAGAGGATATGTGAAATTGATCTCGATACTCCATGAACTTGCTAACCATCGTTTGAAGTTGATCCTGAGTGGGACCTTTGGTGTGATCCCCGATGACTTCACAAGTCCCCCGTTCATCTCTGAGTCTTTTTGGGAGTTTAAAGTATTCATTACCTACCTCCATCAGGTATCCAACAAAGTCACTGTAGGCTAGAAGGTTGTTGATAGATTCTATGTCAAAAGTGGCCTCTGACGCTAAACCTTATGACGTGATTTCCTTTAAGAGCCAAATAGTGTCATCTACCTTCCTTAAGGTGTATGATGGGGTGAGAAAACTTGGATACATCCTTAAGACGATCTGCTCCATTTGATGCATTACATCCAAGGCTTCTTCCTTGATTTTGTCTATTTTCTCCAAGACAAACTCCATCTGGTCAACCCAATAGTCTAGAGCAGCAAGGATTTTATTGGGTGCTCTCGGGTGATCGAAGACGCCAAATTTCATCAAGTCATCAACTGGGTACTCGAGAACCTTTTGGAATGTCTTGTGTTGTAACCTGGCATGGTCCCACTCTTCAGAAATAGGTGTTGCTATTGCCTAGAGTTCCTTGTTAGCTTGATAAGTATTTTGATGCAACTTTGTGAACTTCGTAATAAATTCCTCGCTATCTTTGAGGATCTACTCTCTCTAGGAAGACACTGCTACACCTTACTCACCAATCTTGGCGTACTCATTTATCTTCTCCTAACTAAGTGCTTCACGATTTTTGGTGGCAGTTACAGGAGGTGCATTGCCCATATTTTGCAGGGCTTAAAGAAGATGCTTGTTTTGTTCTTTCAATATCCTCTTCTCTTCCTTTTCTTCTTGAAACTTTTTGTAATGGGCATCCACTGTGGATAAGGCCTCTTCTTGTAGGCTTTCTGAGGATGTTCCCATTGTGACCCGAGTCACTATAAAATCTATAGGAGACAAATATTTTTTCTCCTTTGTGGGATTAGGGTATGCGATCTCCATAACTCTTTCACCTGAAGTGCTTTGAGAGAAGTGAGTTATAGCATTTTTCTTCTTAGCCCCTTTAGTTGGAATAACAGAGAAGTCCATAGGTACAATAGGGACTTTCCTCTTCAGTTGAATCAGGTGTTTGGAGATCCATTCTAGACTTAGGGGAGTGGGACTAGAGGAAGAAGAGGAAATGGGGGTGGAAGAAGGAGAAACTATAGTGGACACGGGGAAATGTGTTGAGACACTTGGTGGTGGCATTGAGAAATAAGCCAACCCTCCAACACACACGGGGGTAGGAGTCACTGCAGAAGAGTAAACCATGGGGGTGGAAGGGATTGGTGAGATGAGGGGAGAAATGTTGGGGGACAGATCCACGAGGGAAGAGAAGATGGAGGAAGAGGGAGGGGGAGCGGTAGAAGACGGGGGAGAAGACAGAATCAAAGGAGTGGTTTGTTGAGCGACATGAGGAGGGGAAGGAGAAGTGGGAGATGGGATGGTGGGAACCTCACTAGTTGTAGTAGTGGCAACATCTTGAGTGGATGTGCCCGTTGAAACACTTACCGCTTCTTCTTCTCTTGGGGATATCAGGCTAACCACCTATTCCTCGGCAGCGAAAGGAGGACTCTCAGGAGGTTCCTCTTGAGCAGTGCTTGTCTCTCCCTTGTTATCTTTTCCTTTTCCTTTAGGCAAGTGCTTTGGCTTGGTGGGTGCATTACCCAAGGGAGAAGTGGTAAAGTCTACTCCAAGGTAGATGAGACTATTTGTCTTGCACCAATGCTAAGTGCATTACAAAGTTCCTTTGGCCCTTTCCTCAATAGTCTGAGGTGCCTTATTTTTATCAATTTCAGCAAACGGCCAATTGTCCCTGTCTATGTCTAGATAAACCTAATCAACTTCTTGATCAGTTGCTTGGAAACCTTTCAGGATGATGGCCACACTATATTGAATGATCTCTGCCAAGGCCAGGTAGGAGTGATCCTTTCGTCTGAGCTTGAATTCATGATACAGATCAATGTAGATGTCTTCAATCTAAGGGATGTGAATCAGATCGAGATTTTCCCTTGGAAGGCAATCACGAGGATCAAAGGTTGGCCTTTCTAGGAAATTATGCTTTAAGTTGAGCAATTCAAGATCCACAAACATCTCTTGGTATTTTCTCTGAGAAGTGTAGGTGTACCTACCCACTATGAGGGGGAATGGAGTTCTACCCTTCTTCCTTTTTAAACACTTCTCATGGTATGTGATGAACTGTCTAGATAACTCCAATACAATCAGCTTGGGTCCCGCATACCTCGGCAGTTTGGTGGGCTCTCCCAAGAATTTAGCAGCTCTGAGATAGGTGAAAGTGGGGAATTATGTGAATAACGCTCCCCACTTCTCTGTGGTAGTTACCATGCTCTTGGTCGTTAGACCGTGAGTCATATTGGGCCTCAAGAGGTAGACGATGCCATAGAAGAAGGCATCGTTGACTTTGCTGAATTGGGCTATACTATTTTCCAGTATTAACTTTGGATAATACTCATATATTCTAACTTGGGGCCATACCCCACATTGATTCAATGTTGGGTAGTACCTTTAGGAGGTAGCAACGTATACCACATAGGATTTCATATAGAACCTCCCAGTTGCTGAAAGATGTTGAATTTGCTCGGGAATGGTGCTGCTAATAATCTCTTCTCATTCGAAACGTTGATCAGGGACATTTTTGTTCATGGTTTCTAAATATCTGAGCATCCACTTGTGAAAGTAATGGGCATCAGGAATCCCAAACACCCTACTTAGGAAGGTGATGGTGTCACTCAGCTCTTCTGAAAAGTCACTGCGATGAATGACTTGTGGCCACCTGCTTACCACCTTCTTGTTTTTGAGGTACACCTCATTCATTAGCTATATGCATTTTTCTTCGTTGTCGTTCCATGTCTTCATGCAGTCGTCTTGGCTTACTGCTACAAAATGCTAGTGGTGGGGGATACCCAACATAATCTCAAAGTGCCAGGCAGTGAGGTTGATTATTACCTCGCCCTTCTCATATTTGACACATCTTGTGTCCTTATTGTAACAACGGCCCACTAACATCATGAACTCGTTATTGATTGCAATCATGGGAATCCTTGTAATGAAGTACAGACCATTGCCAACCAATTTATCCATCCATGGGCTATCTATGACCTTCTTGGTTCTGGCCCAGAAGTCTTCCATGTTGATGTGACCGAGTTCTGAATCCTTGATATCTAGGTCACACTCTGCAAGGGATTCAAGCATCCCAACCCTTTGGTATTTGTATTTCATTTCTTCTTCCATTAGCCTGGCTTTACCTTTGGACTTAGTTGGCTTATTACTTGATGAAGACATGTGTGAATCTGAGTTCAGTTGTTGATCTGCAAGAAGAATCAAGGAAGTCCATCGTAGAAGAGCCATGTTAGCTATTAAGTCATCCATAAAAGCTTATAGAATGAAGAGTTAGAAATTTATGAGTCTCTAGGTGCAAGGCGTAGCTCTACTTGAGGCTGCAAGGTTTCAGAAAAGCAAGGCACACTTTGGGAACATGTTGCATCGAAGGAAACAACGCCAAAGGGGGTGCAGGGTGCGGAAAGACTACACACAACATTCAGATGTTGGTGTCAATGGATATGCGCTTGAGCCATATGAAGGGTTTTAACTGGGCGCAAATTTATTCGTTGTAGCAAGGTCTCAGGGTGTGCGATGGGCGTAGATGTGGTATATGTTGCAAAATATTATAATGTGCCAAGGATTTAAGCTTCACACGGTGCAGGAAGATCCTGCACAACATGCATTTGCTGTTGTAGTTGTATGTGCGCTTGTTCCTGCGCTTGTGCTTTAGGAATTTATAAGGCACGGGAAAAGCTAATGTTGTGTGTGAGGATAGTGCACCTATGGCGCAATTGTGTTTGGTGTAACAATGACAAAGCCTACACCTTAAGGAAAAACAGTGGGCTTGATTGCAAATAGTTTATAATTTTCACTACCTTTTCTTGTAGTTTTAAACGGATTAGGAGGGAAAACCTTAGCATAGCAAGGACAAAAGAGTTGAGTAGTTTTGAGGCAGGAACATCCAGTTTTGCAAATCTGGAAGGTGGACGGAGATCGGTTTGAAGTGGGTTTTATTTTGCAAAATAGGTTGGAGTTGCGTTACCTTCTTTGGTTCATTGTTGTTTTTAATAACACAAACCACCAAAACAAACAAACAAACCACAACAAATCCACAAGAAGGGAAAGGTCCACTTACCAGGAATATATAAGATAGAGGAAACGATGTGGGGTCCACGAATGCAATCAAAAGCAACACATGGGGTTGACATGAATGCTGACAAGTGCAGAAGAATAAATTTTCACTTATTTTCAATCATGAAAATGACAGGTCGGATGCACCTATATATAGAAAAAGGTGCAATAAATGTGCCACCAACTTTTCTAAGGTGCACCAAAATGGATGCTGACACGAAGGGATTTGGGCCCTAGGTGCAACTTTGGGTGTGTCAACACCTCATTTTCAGCGCCTTGGTGCATCAATGGGAGGTGTAACATTTTGAATGTTAACAAGCTGGCGCATGCACCTTAGCGCACCCTTGACAGGTGTAACATTTATAGGCGCAACATTTATAATGTTGACACTCAATAGAATGCACCAAAGGAATAGAGGGGGTGTAGTTTTTATTGATGTAACGTGAAAGAAAACTGCGCCCAACCCAAAAAGGTGAAAAAGACCAAGTTCTAAAAACTAGATTTTTCGGAAAGGGATTTTATGCCATTCCGAACGCTAAGAGACCTTGACGGGGAAACAAAATAGAAATTTTGGTATGGTTACCTGTAAAATTTCCCTTATCAATTTTATAGGATAACAACTTTTAGCCCAAAAAGTGCTAAGTTCTCAATTTCTTCCTCCTCTCTGCTGGCCCGAGCCTCTTTGGCACAAAACTCTCCCAAGCTCCGTGGGCCCGCCTTAGAAAAATTTCCCCTCCAAAATCCACCGAGCCATAACTCAAAAAATACAAGGAGTTAGGAGGACTTCTTTACCTTCCTGGAAAGGGGAAGAAAAATCATATCTGATGAAAGCCATTTACAGAATCTTTTGAGTGCTTGCAATGTGTGAAAATTGAAGTTGAAGCACAGGGAAGGAAAGAATGAAGGCAAGTTAGCCAAAATAAGCAGGGGCTCATTTTGGATAATAGGACCTTCTTCTTCCTCATGATAAATTCACTCATGTTTCACGGGGTTTTGCATTTATACACTTCCATTTGGTACATTAAATTCTTATATGTTTTTATCTATAGAAAATGACATGTTTAGTTTCTTATTTAGCTATATTTTATCGTCATGATCTCAGTGTTGGGTTTTAATAATTGGAAATATGGATTTTAGGTAGAAGAGGAAACCAAGGATTTGGAGGCTACCAATGGAATGGTTCTTGAAAATAATGGGCAAGTCTTGAGATTCCAATATGCAAAGAACATTGTTGGACCAGTAACAGAACCATACTTGATAACAAAATGAAAATATGGGCTTCCTCTTATACTCTGGTGGATTAACATCTTATTCCAACAGGGGTTATTGTGCCTATAAAAGGAACACCCTATGATTTTAATAAATACACCACTGTTGGGAGCAGAATAAATAATGTGCCTGAAGGGTATGATATAAATATGGCTATGGAGCCTCCAAAGAAGAACCTTGTTTTGAGACATACAATTAGAGTGAAGGATGATTTTAGTGGTAGGATTCTAAATTTGTGGACAACTACTCCGGGCTTGCAATTTTACAGTTCCAATATGTTGAATATGACTGTGGGAAAAGGAGGTGCAATCTATGGGAAATATTCAATCTTGGCCTTGGATTCTTTATCGTGTCCATTGGTGTTTCTAACTTCATGCCTTTTACCTTTGTTGTTATTTTTTGGTCCTTAGAAGGCTCTGAATGATTTTGGTAGATTGTGGCCCATTTTTAAAAACATAAAATCACATCTCTATTAATCGGCTTTCTCCATTCATGTATTCCTTAGAAGCAACACCTTGCCTTCTTCCCTTTATAATACCCAAATATTCACTTGACTGAAAATCCCCAAAATTTGGTCCAACGTAAAAATATACAATTTTTTCTAAAGACTCGAGGGAAGAATACACAGTTTTAACCCCCAAAA
Organism: Taxus chinensis; assembly: GCA_019776745.2. NCBI lineage: Eukaryota > Viridiplantae > Streptophyta > Pinopsida > Cupressales > Taxaceae > Taxus > Taxus chinensis. The sequence goes on from CM034151.1 coordinate 421,961,975, forward strand.
CAGATGGTGTGTCTAGATTGGGAACACCATTTATCAACATCAACTACACAAGTAATAACTATCCCTCTAAATCAAATAACATATATCGTTCGACAATCACATTACATTGTATACATATGATTGCTAGCATAATAATTTCACCTATTCCCTAACCCAAATTCTACTTAGTTGTATCATCTTATTTACTAAATATTAAATATTACCTAATTTATGTCATTTTATTTATACAACATAATACTATATAGTATATTCTTTTAATTCCTAAAAGCTAACTTTAACTTATTCATATTCTACGTGGCTTTTAAAATATTTACTATAATAATATAAATATTATTATTTTGAAATTCTTAAACTTAACCTAAACCTCATGTAATTACCCATACTCCAAAGGCATCTAAGATTAAATAATAAAATTAAGAAAGAAAACCTAACATTCCAGTCTCCAAGTACGAGCAAAGTTTTAGAGTTTTATTATTTCAGTTTTGCATTGAATATTGTCCGTCTTCTTTTTACTTGTTATCTTGCAGCTTATTTTTTACTTTTTTTTTGCTTTGTTCTTTTGACAGGATAGGGAGTTTTGCAACAGCCATGAAGTGGGATGGAGGGAGGAGATATTTATCTTCATGTGCAATGCTGATTAAAATCCATAATGCTACTAATTTTATAACGGTTGTCAACGAGAGCTCTGTGTAGCTATTTAGTTATAAAAATATCTAACCCTTCTTGTGATGCCTACTTCAACTACCACTTGAGACCAAGAAACAAATTAGGAAAATTATGGAATAATTTTTTTTTTATAGGAAGAGTCTACAACCAAGTTGCAAGACACTAGTTTGAAACTAAATAGGTTCCAGAACAAATTCTGATTAACCAAACACAATATTTCCATTTTTATCTTATAACAAGTTTACTAGGTTCCAATTTGGAGGTTACAAGTTTTATTAAGGTTCAGGGAGAAATTTATCGCCAAGCCTGCTCTCTATCAAGCCCTAAACTTAAACTAGATTTATCACACACTTATAGTTATCAAAACTTTCCTAAACTAGGCTCATTGGATAGGAAATTTCCTCACCTTTCCAACCATATAAAGAAGTCCTCCTAACTCCTTGTAAAACTCAAGTTATGGCCGGGCAGAGTTTTAGGGGAAAAATTTCCCTTGGAGGTCTGCGGGGTTAGGGAGAAAATTAGGAAAATTTTCCCAAATGCCACATGTCATCACCTAATTGGTGTGGGCGAACGGGTCACGGGGAAAATTTTGAAATTTTTCCCAAAACCAAAGTCTCAATTTTCCAAAGGAAAATTTTCCTCCATGCCTCCGCACTTGCTCAAATGGCCACGTGGCGCTTTGTGATTGGCTGCGGCCCTGCGGAAGAAAAAGTGAAATTTTTCAAAAAGTTTAAAAAGTTAAGTTTTCAATTCTAAATCCTCATTCCTCCCTACCACATGTCAGCACATGATTGGTACAGGGCCGAGGGGTTGCGGGGATAAAAGTGAAAATTTTCCAAAGACAAAAAAAAGTAAATGGTTAAATTTTTATTAAGGATCCAAACCTCCAAGGTGCCATGTGGTGACTTTTGATAGGATGAGAGGGTGGCAGGGTCGTGGGAGTTTTTGAGAAATTTTTCTATAGTTCAATTTTTTTTTATTTTTTTTTCTAAGGTCGAATTATTTCATTTTTGTTTTGGGATGGCCATTTTGAAGTAAAACTTCAAATGGCCATAACTTTTGATAGGAAGCTCCATTTTAGGCAAACGAGGACTTTCTGGAAATCTCTCGGAGTCCTCTTTACACAAAAATCATAAATTTTGGAATTTAGGTGAAGTTTAGAGGGTTAATTTTAAGAAATCGATCTGCAGGGTTTATAAAATTGAAAACTGGTAGTTTTTCAAACTTGCAATTTTTATAAAATTGAATCCCTTCCTCCACTCCACATGCCAATCAGACATGGGGGATCAACTTAGGGAAGAATTAAAATGTTTTAAGTATGTCAATTTGATCAATTTATTTAAGTTGTGTTTTTCTCCATCAAGGGACAAAAAAACGACCTAGGAAGGGGATTGTTTCAAAATTTAAATTTGTTGGATTGTTTCCTCGAGTTTACTTTGTCAATTTGAGTTTGGTGTAGTCTTGGCATAGTAACATATGACATTTTAAAGTTAATTAAGAAGTATAAATGTGAGCTGTTCATTTATTCAAATGTATATTACCAGTTTTAACTTTAAAATAGTGAGTTTATTCCTCTAAACTGATTTTGCAATTTTATCAACTGAATGTGCATATTGTTCTAATTCAGACAATTACAATGCTCCTTAGATTATACATTCAATATGCAAGATTGATTTCTAGTTCAAAACTCATTTCAAAAATATAAAGCTTCTATCATTTCTTTTATACGTACTCTCTTTTCTAAAATAGAATTTGTATAATATAACAGCCATGTGATTTCCAGAACAACAATGCAATTGGGAGAAGGATATATTTCTTTCATTGATTTCAAACAACACATTACAATTTAACTCCCTTCCAGTTGATTGAATTTTCAATTTCCAAAAGGATACAAGTATATCATTTCAATTTCATTTCTTTACAAGTAAAACAGAGAATTACAATTCTTCTCTACATTCCTCAAAGTTTTATTACATCTTTCAATAACAAGGTAAACATCTCACATATCTATATAAATTACATTCATCCACTTGAATTGGGTGGAGTTAAATTAAAAATACTCAAAGGAATGACTATCAAACTGATTTCTCCAAGATCCAAACAACAACATACTGATTTCTTCATCCTTTAGCTTTTAATCACAACAAGGAAGGGGGAAAGGCAACGCTCTCCAGCCAGCCAAGACATCCAATGGGAGAAGAGAAGCCATCTTTCCCCATTGGCCCCCGAGCCCCAACCATAATGGAATGGATCATGAACATCAACACATGGCAACAACGATTCTTCGCATACAAACATATGTTTTCAGAATTACAAAGAAACACAAAAAATGAGGTGTAGTTCTCAACTACCACAAGTAATTTTAATCAAACTAAGGCTCCTTCTCCAAGAAAGTGAGCCAACAAGAGCAAGATCTATGGGGGTCTCCTTATGCCTCCCATGTTGAAATTGGGCATCCACCAAAAGCAAACCACCATAAACTCAATCAAATCCCATAAACCTTATATCTCTCAACCCCTCCTTATGCCCTCCAACATTTATCCCTTATACCCCCCCAAGAAGTAGGAAATGCAAGCTATTTCCTTTCCTAGGTGGATCCCAAACCAACACTCCCTCCACAAAGAACAAATGCCAATGACAATTTCCTTATGCCCCCCCCCATTTGAAACCCCATAGTCTTCTCTTTTTACACCATGTCCTAGGCATTCTACCCATCCCTCAAAGAATGCAAACACAATACCATTCAATATTTTGCATGCAAGAAGGGGAAAACAACAATTTAAAGGAATGAGAGCCTACCTCTCCATAATGGATATTTGCTTTCAAACAACAGATTCTTGTTGCTCAAATCAGTCCCAAAATAGCAAATGCAAAGAATGCAAATCAGTCCAAGCTCCTTCCACAAGAACAAGCTCCCAATGCAAGAGAAAATTTGACCCCAAGAAGCAAATGGCAAGGTTTCAACAACCTCCAAATGAGGAAGAAATTCCATTTTAAAGGAGAGGATGGAGGAGGATGATGTGGATTCCAAGTGGGATGCCACATCATTTTTCCTCATCCCAAAATGAAATCACATCAAATGCAAATACATCATAATAAATGTGAATGAAAAAATTATTTACATACACAAACTCAACCCATACCCAAAAGGAAAATGCATTTAAAATTTGTAAGGCAAGTGCAATCACTTCTTTCATAAAATCATGTCAAAACATAATAAAATAAGTTGCTTTTGACTCTAAAATTATAATCATGGTTGGTGGAGGTTTTTGAGAGGTGTGGAACAAGTTTAACTTGTCCCAAAAGCCTCCAAAATTTTCCTTCAAGGCCAAATTCGAATTTCAAAGAGGAAGGAGTGTTTGACCTTCCAAAATCAGCCTTACAACCTCTTACAAATTCTCACACAACCCATACTTGGTAACTTACACACTCTTCTAAAATGCATTAACTTCTATGACATTTATTTATGACAACCTTTTGACATAAGATTTATTTAATTACTATAAGGTTATAAAATATATAAATCAAATTTCATTTTCAACCAAGGCAAAAACATTTTAAATTTCACATTCCACATCCCATTTAATTTAATTAAATTTTAACTATATGACTCCCACATAATACTATCATATTTAAATAATTACAATAAAAGCACATTACAAAATAAAATACACACAACAATAAATAAAAAAGGAACACATAATAAACATACACACATATGCCCCATGGTCACAAAAGTTTGAAATCCTAACACAACACAACACACAAATCAACACAGTTGCCATGGTGACCTTGTTGATTTCACACTGAATTCCAATATGGTTAGTCTCCAGTCCCCTGACATTGTTGTGATTTTTAACCTGCAAAATGCAAAATACCCCTTTGGCCTCGTGGCCATATCAGAACATCCAAATGATATAAGCAACATACAATTATTAAATCTAAATCACAACAATATCGATAATTTAACATTTATCTTTTAAATTCAATTGCAACTATATCATCATCCAATAGATCTCTATACTAGAGCTATTTAAAATCTCAATGTCACATGTCTAAAATTAAAAGCAATATGATATCCATGTCAACCAGTATATCCTCATCAATAAAATAACAATAATGTATCAATGATCATCAAGAAAAATATCTACATCCAGATCAATACTAATCCAGGATCTAACATCTAACCATCATACTAATCAAAACATAATAGTGTCCATAATAATCCCTGATACATCATACTACATCAAAACATAATAATATCCAAAATATGATCAATAGTGTCAGGATCAGTTATCTAAATAGTGTCAAAGGAGAGTGGGCACTACATCCCCCTCCCCTTAGACTTGACTTCCTCCCGAAAGTCACTGGAACAAATGTGGAAACTACACTCATAACATAGTAGCATCCTCCCAAGTGGTTGCAGTCTCATCATATTTATCCCACTGCACTCGTACCTGATCAATCTCTCTGCCTCGAAGGCCCATGGTCCTGCGATCGATGATACAGACGGGATCCACCATCACATGCCCCTGATCCTGTACCTGCAATGATGTCCAATCCAGCACATGAGAAGGATCTGTGATGTATCTCTTAAGAATAGAAACATGAAACACATCATGTATGTGAGACAAGCTGGGTGGCAATGCTAGACGGTAAGCCAACGGGCTGATACGCTCCAGGATCTCAAAAGGTCCAACGAACCGAGGATCTAACTTAGAACCTTTTCCATAATGGATCAGACTCTTATGTGTCCTAACACAAAGGAAAACCTTCATGCCCACATCAAAATTACACTCGGTTCTATGCTGATCAACGTACTTCTTCTGCCTATCCTGTGCCTCCTGCAATCTCTGCCTGATCAACACTACCTGTTGCTCCATGTCCTGTAAGAGAGCTGGTCCAAGAGATACTCTATCCTCCAACCTATCCCAATTAAGGGGTGTCCTGCACTCCCTACCATACAAGGCCTGAAAAGGAGCCATGCCTATAGAACTCTGATAACTATTATTGTAGGCAAAATCCACAAGATACAGATACTCCTCCCACTTAGACTGCTGATCCATCATGTACATCCTGAGCATGTCCTCCAAAATTTGATTCACCCTCTCAGTCTGTCCATCTGTCTCTGGGTGATAAGTTGTGCTGAAGTTAATCTTTGTCCCAAGAACATACTGCATGGTAGTCCAGAAATGGGAAGTGTATAAAGGATCACGGTCACAAATGATCTTCCGCAGGATCCCGTATAACCTGACGATCTCATCCAAGTAGACACGTGCCACTGCACTAGCTTTATATGTGGTCTTTACCAGAGAAAAGTGAGCTACTTTTGTCAATTTATCAACCGTGACCATGATGGTGTCATGGTGATATCTCGACATTGGTAACCCAACAATGAAATCCATGGAAATGGTGTCCCATTTCCACTCCGGTATAGCATGAGGATAAAGAATCCCAGTTAGGTGTTGATGCTTAGCCTTCACTTTCTGGCACTCTAAGCACCATGACACAAATAGAGCCACGTCCCTATGAAGACCTCTCCAGTGATATAACTATCTCAAGGTGGCGTGCATCTTCTTCACCCCAGGATGGGCTGAATAGGGTGCATGATGTGCCTCTGTCAAGATGTCCTACCTCAAGCCTCCATCTCTAGGAACATAAATCTGACCTCTGTGCCTGAGAAGACCATCTACCTCTAGTGAGAAACCATCAAATTTCCCCTCAAGGGGTCTCTGGGACTCAATCTCTTTTTGGGCTGCAATGTAGAAACTGTCAAGAGGAAGCTGTTGAAGGATCCTGCTCCGTAAATCTGTGCTCACTGAAGTAGCCATGCTCAAATGCCTCCATCTACTGAGAGCATCTGCAACCACATTCTCCTTCCCTTTCACATGCTCTATCTCCATGTCATACTCACAAAGCAACTCCATCCAATGTCTCTGACAAGCATTTAGATTGGGCTGCATGAAAAGGTGGCGAAGACTCAAATGATCTGTCCTGAGTGTGAATCTCCGACCAAGAAGAAAGTGTCTCCATCGAACTAAAGCATGCACAAACACCATAAGCTCAAGATCATGGGTAGGATAATTAAGCTTGTGATCCTTGAGTTTGCGAGAATCAAAAGCTACAACTCTACCATCCTACATAAGAACACCTCTAAGGCCTGCCAACGAAGTATTTGTGCATACAAAGAACTCACCATGTCGATCTGGCATTGCAAGAATGGGTGCTGTAGTGAGATATCCCTTCAGGGTCCTGAAGGCCTACTCACACCTGTTTGACCAAAAAAACTTTGTCCCTTTCCGCTGAAGGGAAGTGATGGGGTGTGCTATCTGAGAGAAGTCCTGAACAAATCTCCTGTAGTATCCTGCTAATCCCATAAAGCTGCGCACCTCTATCACTGTAATGGGTGCTGACCAATCCATAATGGCTCTAATATTGGAAGGATCAACTGCGATACCTTCCCCTGAGATTATATGACCCAAGTATTGTATCTCTGACTGAAAGAAAGCACACTTCTCCAAGTTCCCGTAAAGTTGTTGCTCACGAAGACACTGAAGAACCTGACAAAGGTGTTCCTTGTGCTCCTTACGTGTACACGGTAAATCAGAATGTCATCAAGAAAGATGAGCACGAAGTGATCTAAGAAGGTCCTAAATACCCCATTCATCAAACTCATAAACACAGCAGGGGCATTCGTCAAACCAAAAGGCACCACTGTGAACTCATAGTGCCCATACCTCATACGAAAAGTAGTCTTATGGATGTCTATCTCTGTAATCCTCAATTGATGTTACCCAGACTTGAGATCAATCTTAGAGAACACCGTGGCTCCCCTCATTTGATCAAACAAGTCATCAATGTGAGATATGGGATAACGATTCTTGATCGTTACCTTATTCAGCTAGCAGTAGTCTATGCATAACCGTAAGGATCCATCCTTCTTCTTCACAAATATAACCGGTGCTCCCCAAGGGGATACACTAGGATGGATAAGGCATTTCTCTAGAAGGCCCTCCAGCTGCAACTTGAGCTCACAGAGCTCTGGGGTGGTCATCCGATAAGGAGCTCGTGAGATAGGCTCTACTCCTGGAACCAGATCAATATGGAAATCAATCTCACGTGGGGGTGGAATCCCCGGTATCTCCCCTGGAAACACATCTAAATACTCTCTCAAAATGGGATGGTCATCTAGCGATGGCCCAATAGATCTATCCTCTGTCCAGTCACTAACTGTGACTGCATACATCTAACAACCCCGTCGCACACACCGCTTGAGCTACATAGCAGAGATAGTGTGAATAGAAATAGGTCTCCTGACCCTAGAAATCACCGACTCAACTCCAAGATTGTCTACCCAAGATATAGTCTTGTGATAGCAATCCATCCTAGCCCTATGTGCAGATAACCAATACATGCCTAAAATGACTCCATACGAGCCCAAAGGAAGTATGCGGAGATCTGAAGTGGTGGTGAAAGGTCCCAAGTTAATAACACACTCCTTTACCAAGGAGTCTACAAAGACCTTGGCTCCCGAAGGCATCTTGACATCCCAACTATGAACCTATATTATAGCCACCAGCCTGCATCGCTCTAGTAAGGATTGTGTAATAAACAAATCAGAAGAACCAGAATCAAATAATATAGAAGTAGGAACAACTCCAATGCTACCTATAGTCTCAATGACCGTGCTCTGGTGCTCAGCCTGGCAGTTCTCAACTGCTACGTAGATCCTGTGACTCCGTCCCATGTCTCTGACTATAGGATCTTATATGGGTGCCTTACCCTTATTAGGGTTCTGGGGTAATCTCTCCAAAAGTGTCCCGCTGCTCCACACCTGAAACAACCACCTGAACATCTCCAAGGAGTGGCACTGCAAGAAGGTTCCCTAGAGGTAGGTGCTGTGGATCCTGATGATCCAGTTATAGTCTGTTGTGGCCTTTGTGGTTGAGCTCCTACTGACTGAGCTCTAGCTCCACCTTATGTCCTGGTGGGTCCCCTAGGAGGAGGTCCCATACTACAACCTCTCTATGCATTGGCTCTCTGAGGAGGCCTAAACGGTGGGTAGGACTTCTACTGCTGCTACTGTGGTCTGAAAGATGACTATGAAGAATGCTGACCACCATGAGGAAGAGGATCTGACCCCCTCGATTTACTATCCTACAACTGCTGAATACGGCTCCTGACCCAGTCTCTAGCCTGCTGGGTTTTACCCCGAGTCTCCTCTGCAATGTAGGCCTTCTAAATGGCCTCTGCTAATGTCTGTGGGCAGTGGATCCGAACTGCACCTCCAATGTCTATATTAAGGCCCTGGATGAACCTATGGATCTGCACCTGCTCATCCTGCATGTAATCAACATATTGAAGTAGGTCCAGGAACCTACTCTCATACTCGGCCACTGTAACAGAATCCTGTCGAAGGTCATGGAACTCATCAATCCTCTACTGTATGAATCTCTATGGTAAGTATCTACTCCTGAATCTCTCCTTAAACAACTCCCAAGTGACTGTCTCCGAATCTATATGGAGCTTTTACTCCTCTGTCCTCCACCATACTCCAGCTCTGTCCTTCAGTAGATGGATCGCAACATGAGCTTTCATGTTTCTAGAACAAGGACAAAGCTTAAAGCAACCACTCAAGCTAACCAGCTAGGCCTCTGCCTAGAAACCACCTATGTCACCTGAATAATGTGAGGGCCTAAGCTTCAGGATCTCCCTGATATGATCCACAGCTAGGGCATGACAGCCTCTGGACCTCTCTGCCTGCCTATCCCCGAGCCTAGGGCTCTGAGACCTCTCTCTCTATCCTAAAATATGGTCACCATGTCCCCTTAAAGGAGACTCTTCTCTAGTTGACTCTCCATGAAAATTCTCTCCTCCATCCTCCTCACCCTGTGGAGGAGGTGCGTGTCCCTCAATGGAAGTATCTCTGTCCTGTCTACCTGAGTGCCCTCCTACTGATCCTCTACATAAGGTGGCATTAACATCCTAGAGCGTCTGTAAAATCTATGGTAGCATAGCTGCTAAACCTTGGTCTGGTGGTGGTGGTGGCGGTGGTGACTCTGAGCCTCTGTGAATGTTCCTCCTACTCCGTTTGAGCTCCCTGCATAGATCAGAGTGGGAGTTAGTTCATTACCTTGAGTTTTCTTCAGTTTTCTAAGTTTACTAACATGTTCAATTTTCAATTAGTTTTGTTTTCTAGATTATCAATTTGCTAGTTTTAGGTTTCAAGTCTCAATATTTCTAGTGTGCCCAACAGTCCAAGCTTTTGAACCACTACTCTGATACCAAGTGTGATTCCTACTTCAACTACCACTTGAGACCAAGAAACAAATTAGGAAAATTATGGAATAATTTTTTTATATAGGAAGAGTCTACAACCAAGTTGCAAGACACTGGTTTGAAACTAAATAGGTTCCAGAACAAATTCTGATTAACCAAACACAATATTTCCATTTTTATTTTATAACAAGTTTACTAGGTTCCAATTTGGAGGTTACAAGTTTTATTAAGGTTCAGGGAGAAATTTATCACCAGGCCTGCTCTCTATCAAGCCCTGAAATTCAACTAAATTTATCACATAGTTAGATTTATAAAAACTTTCCTAAACTAGGCTCATTGGATAGGAAATTTCCTCACCTTTCCAACCATATAAATAAGTCCTCCCAACTCCTTGTAAAACTCAAGTTATGGCCGAGCGCAGTTTTAGGGGAAAATTTTCCCTTGGAGGTCCGCGGGGTTAGGGAGAAAATTGGGAAAATTTTCCCAAATGCCATGTGTCATCATGTTATTGGTGCAGGCGAGTGGGTCACGGGGAAAAATTTGAAATTTTTCCGAAGACCAAAGTCTCAATTTTCCAAAGGAAAATTTTCCTCCATGCCTCCGCACTTGCTCAAATGGCCACGTGGCGCTTTGTGATTGGTTCCGGGCCGGCGGAAGAAAAAGTGAAATTTTTCCAAAAGTGTAAAAAATTAAGTTTTCAATTATAAATCCTCATTCCTCCTTGCCACGTGTCAGCACGTGATTGGTGCGGGGCCGAGGGGTTGCGGGGATAAAAGTGAAATTTTTCCAAAGACAAAAAAAAATAAATGGTTAAGTTTTTATTAAGGATCCGAACCTCCAAGGTGCCACGTGGTGAATGCTGATAGGATGAGAGGGTCACGGGGTCACGGGAGTTTTTGATAAAATTTTCTATAGTTCAAAATTTAATTTTTTTTTATAAGGTCGAATTATTTCATTTTTGTTTTGGGATGGCCATTTTGAAGTAAAACTTCAAATGGAGATAACTTTTGATAGGAAGCTCCATTTTAGGAAAACAAGGAATTTTTGGAAATCTCTCAGAGTCCTCTTTGCAAAAAAAATCAAAAATTTTGGAATTCAGTGAATTTTAGAGGGTTAATTTTAAGAAATAGATCTACAGGGTTTATAAAATTGAAAACTGGCAGTTTTTCAAACTTGTAATTTTTATAAAATTGAATCCCTTCCTCCACTCCGCATGCCAATCAGACATGGGGGATCAACTTAGAGAATAATTTGAATGCTTTAAGTATGTAAATTTGATCAATTTATTTAAGTTGTGTTTTTCTCCATCAAGGGACAAAAAAATGACATAGGAAGGGGATTGTTTCAAAATTTAAATTTGTTGGATTGTTTCCTCGAGTTTACTTTGTCAATTTGAGTTTGGTGTAGTCTTGGCATAGTAACATATGACATTTTAAAGTTAATTAATAAGTATAAATGTGAGTTGTTCATTTATTCAAATGTATATTACAAGTTTTAACTTTAAAATAGTGAGTTTATTCTTCTAAACTGATTTTGCAATTTTATCAACTGAATGTGCATATTGTTATAATTCAGACAATTACAATGCTCCTTCGATTATACATTCAATATCCAAGATTTATTTCTAGTTCAAAACTCATTTCAAAAATATAAAGCTTCTATCATTTCTTTTATACGTACTCTCTTTTCTAAAATAGAATTTGTATAATATAACAACCATGTGATTTACAGAACAACAATGCAATTGGGAGAAAGATATATTTCTTTCATTGATTTCAAAAAACACATTACAATTTAACTCCCTTCCAGTTGATTGAATTTTCAATTTCCAAAAGGATACAAGTATATCATTTCAATTTCATTTCTTTACAAGTAAAACAGAGAATTACAATTCTTCTCTACATTCCTCAAATTTTATTACATCTTTCAATAACAAGGTAAAAATCTCACATATCTATATCAATTACATTCATCCACTTGAAGTGGGTGGGGTTACATTAAAACTGATCAAAGGAATGACTGTCAAACTGATTTCTCCAAGCTCCAAACAGTAACATGCTGATTTCTTCATCCTTTAGCTTTTAATCACAACAAGGAAGGGGGAAAGGAAATGCTCTTCACCCAACCAATAAATCCAATGGGAGAAGAGAAACCATCTTTCCCCATTGGCCCCCGAGCCCCAACCATAATGGAATGGATGATAAACATCAACACATGGCAACAAGGCTTCTTCACATACAAGCATATATTTTCACAATTACAAAGAAACACAAACAATGAGGTGTAGTTCTCAACTACCACAAGCAATTTCAATCAAACTAAAGCTCCTTCTCCAAGCAATAAATCCAACAATACAAAAATCTATGGGGGTCTCCTTATGCCTCCCATGTTGAAATTGGGCATCCACCAAAAGCAAACTGCCATAAACTCAATCAAATCCCATAAACCTTATATCTCCTAACCCCTCCTTATGCCCCCCAAAATTTATCCCTTATGCCCCCCCAAGAAGTAGGAAATGCAAGATATTTCCTTTCCTAGGTGGATCCCAAACCAACACTCCCTCCACAAAGAACAAATGCCAATGACAATTTCCTTATGCCCCCCATTTGAAACCCTATAGTCTTCTCTTTTTACACCATGTCCTAGGAATTCTACCCATCCCTCAAAGAATGCAAACACAATACCATTCAATATTTTGCATGCAAGAAGGGGAAAACAACAATTTAAAGAAATGAGAGCCTACCTCTCCATAATGGAGATTTTCTTTCAAATAACAGATTCTTGTTGCTCAAATCAGTCCCAAAGCAGCAAATGCAAAGCATGCAAATCAGTCCAAGCTCCTTCCACAAAAACAAGCTCCCAATGCAAGAGAAAATTTGACCCCAAGAAGCAAATGGAAAGGTTTCAACAACCTCCAAATGAGGAAGAAATTCCATTTTAAAGGAGAGGATGGAGGAGGATGATGTGGATTCCAAGTGGGATGCAAGGCAAAAGCATTTTAAATTTCACATTCCACATCCCATTTAATTTAATTAAATTTTAACTATATGACTCCCACATAATACTATCATATTTAAATAATTACAATAAAAGCACATTAAAAAATAAAACACACACAACAATAAATAAAAAAGGAACACATAATAAACATACACACATATGCCCCATTGTCACAAAAGTGGAAATCCTAACACAACACACAAATCAACACAGTTGCCATGGTGACTTTGTTGATTTCACACTGAATTCCAATATGGTTAGTCTCCAGTCCCCCGACATTGTTGTGATTTTTAACTTGCAAAATGCAAAATACCCCTTCGGCCTCGTGGCCATATCAGAACATCCAAATGATATAAGCAACATACAATTATTAAATCTAAATCACAACAATATCAAGAATTTAACATTTATCTTTTAAATTTAATTGCAACTATATCATCATCCTATAGATCTCTATACTAGATCTATTTAAAATCTCAATGTCACATGTCTAAAATTAAAAGCAATATGATATCCATGTCAACCAGTGTATCCTCATCAATAAAATAACAATAATGTATCAATGATCATCAAGAAAAATATCTGCATCCAGATCAATACTAATCCAGGATCTAACATCTAACCATCATACTAATCAAAACATAATAGTGTCCATAATAATCCCTGATACATCATACTACATCAAAACATAATAATATCCAAAATATGATCAATAGTGTCAGGATCAGTTATCTAAACAGTGTCAAAGGAGAGTGGGCACTACACTTCTTGGTAAAACAGAGCTTCGACTTCTACACTCACGACAACCATTCCGTTTACTGCTGGGTTTACATCATTAACTAAGGTTTCAGCGAGATAAATGCCTCTGGATTCAAATAAAGTGCTATTATTATTATGCAAGGGAAAATGACACATCTGAAGTGCCATTTAGGCCGCACCGCCGGCCATGCTAAACTCGGGTTTTGAAAAATTTTAACCTGATTTGTGGGTTTTTTTGACATGGGTTTGTATTTGTTTTTGAAAATCATCTATAAATGATTATATATATATGACTCCTGATCCAGGAAGATAACGATTTTAGAATAATAATTTTTTCCTAAGCTCATACTAAAATCTGATTAACTATTTTATTGCAGTAATAAAATTCTAGAAGTGGAGTAATTTTATCAGGTATAAGATTGATGCTCAAACATAATGAGATTCATTTTCCTCTCATATGCCAAGAATGTAAAACAGTAATGTTGAATTTGCAAGATGTCAACAACAAAGTGTCACAATGCATTATGATGGCCAACAACATTTTAAAGTTTCATTTCTACAACAATATAAAACAACAAAGCCAAGTTTGTATATGAAACAACAATAATAAAATTTTATAGACACTAAATGACAGTATTCTCCAATTATGATAAGGTAACAAGTTATAAGTTCCATTCCTTCTCTATTTATTAACATCTAATCAACGAGGAAAACTTCCATTTGTAGTAGCAAGCTAAATAAAAAGAAAACTTCCATTCACAGTAGCAAGATAAATGAAAAGAAAACTTCCATTTGCAAATTTGTAGAGTATAACAATGGTTAAGAGAACAAATTTATCCATCTTGCAATTTACAACATTCCCATAACAAAAGGACATAAAATTTTCACAAAGCTAAATTTGGTAACATTCTTCACTAGGGTCCAAGATGTATCTCCATCAATTTGCATGCCAATTATTTACAACACTTTACAATGCTCTAAGGGTACATCCCTTCTAATACTTCTGGATTTAAGGATACGAAAAGATGTATTGCAACTACTCAATGACCAATTTCTCCAACAAAATGGAATGGAGTTGTCATATTGGCCTCAAATTAAATTAAAGCGATCCGCAAATCACATAAGGGGAGACAAGCGATGCTCTCCACCCAACCAAAACCCATTAGCGAAGGGGAGCTTTCCCACAATGGCCCCCGAGCCCCAAAAAAATGAACAATAAATGAATCAACAACCCCCTTCAGCAACACAAAAGGTTTAACTCCATAAGACCCAACACACAAACACAAAACTCACACAAAATAAAAGAAAACACAACAAGAACAAAGGTTTGTAAAACAAACCAAGTGGAAGAGGGAGGAATGTGGGTTAGTCTCCTTTTGTCACCAAATGGGTAGGGGGATTGGACTTGAACCTCCAAGTTACCAACCTCCTTATTTCTCTACTACATCTTATACCTCCTATACCACCCCTTTTCCCTCCACCAAAGGCCAACCCTTATCTACCCCAACTCCCTCTAAGTGAAATGCCAGAAAGATACATCCATAACAAACCTAAAATAATCATTTTCCCTCCACTAAACTAACCCCACATACTCCCCTCCAACATCCCAATTCTAGAGTCTCTTTACCCATCTAACTTATTCAATGCAACAAGAAAAAAATCCAAAAATATCAAAAGAACCAAGATAAGGCAATCAATCAAGAACACTATTTCCATGCAAGATAACAATAACAATGTAAAAAAAATGTTTTAAACCCTACCTCAAATCCATAGCATTATCCTTCCTTTTCTCCAAACTTCTCTCTTTCAAAGCTTCCTAAAGCACATGCAATATCCAACCAAAATAAAACAAGGATCAACTAGCCAATCCCCAAATTCTAATCATAACTCATTATTTATAGAATAAACAAGGGGGGACGGTGAGTTGGCTCCACATGGATGCTAACTAGGAGTACCTTCTCCCACTCACCCAATGTACACTAGCATTCTCTAATGCACATTTATTTATTTTTTCTTCAAATATAATAGTCAAATATACATTTCCTCTCAAATCAAGAGTACACCCCCAAAATCCAAAAGGAAAATAAATGACAAAAATCAGGGAAATTCAATACAAATTATCACCTTTCAAACCCCCCACCCAATACTCACATAAAAATCTAAGAAAACAATATTCACCTAACAATGAAATCAAACCAAGAAATGAAAGTGTATTTAAAACTTATGAAAAAAGTCACATAAATGAGTAAAAATTAATAAATAAGGCTACAGAAATTACCCTATACCTATGTTAGGTTATGGGCAAGTGATCTAATTTAAAGTAATAAGGGAAAATTTAGGTGACAAGATGGTTGCCCACAACTTCACTCCAAAATCAAATCCGCCCCTCCATTATTGTTTTGGTTTTTGGAACTCATTAATTGTTCCCACATATCAAGAGGATCATAGAAACATCAAATCAACACATGAGGTGAGGGGATCATTACAAAAAAAATTCAAATTAAAGAAATGCAACAGTGAATATATAAAAGGGGCCATCAACATAGGATAAGAAAAAATTAAATTAAACAACCACAAGAAAATAAAAGGCCTAGCCACTTTTCTAAACCCACAAACATTGTTGCTCAAGGTGGCTAAGGGGTCTTGGCCCGAATATTCTTCACATGTTGGTCCCTTAGTCCCCATGTGTGCTTTATATATATATAACATGTACGACACTGCACACTACACACACATTGAATCTATCCAAGATATTTCCAAGCATATATTGCATACACTAAGAAAATTGAAATCAAAATACACCAATATCAACTGTCTATAATTTTTATTAGTGCAATTTCATGTACTACAGGAAATTCAAGAACAATGGTGTTATTAAATAATTCCAGCATTTAAAGTTTTCAAAATATGGACATTAAAACATTTTCACAATAATCAATTAAGCATGATTAATATAACACTATACTACCATACTCCCGCATCACAAGATTAGTGTCATACATGCATATAATATATAGACATATAACCATCACTTCATCTGATTAAGTCTGTCATGTCACGCTGATATAAATAATGTTCCAATATCAAAGTATTAATATCAAAGTCCCCTAATAGTGTGTCCAAAATAAAATATGTAACCAACTAAAGCAGCTAATCTGATATCATAAAATGGGTCTAAGGGAAGTGGGCATTGCAATGCTTCTGGCATGGCAATTGGTGAAGTTTTGGTGCAACCAAGAGAGGTTAATATGGATCCTACCATATGCTTTTTGATTAGGAATTTGACACCAGATGATCAAAACTATACAACAACAGAGCGCGAGGCATTATTTATGATCTACGCGTTTGACAAGTTTCAATAATTCTTATTGGCCACTTCATTTATCTTTTACACAGATCATATGACATTGATATACTTAGTCAACAAACCTATTTTACAAGGGCACATCTATTAGTGGATACTCCTTTTTTGGGAATTTGATTTCATAGTTGTATTAAATTTAGGAAAGAGAAATATGGGACCTGATCACTTATCAAGGATCAATTATGGAGAGGATGCATAGAGCATTGAAGACACTATGCCAAATGCACAGTTGTTTAGGTTGAATCATGCGCCAACTGATTTGGAAGACATTGCATTAT
Organism: Taxus chinensis; assembly: GCA_019776745.2. NCBI lineage: Eukaryota > Viridiplantae > Streptophyta > Pinopsida > Cupressales > Taxaceae > Taxus > Taxus chinensis. Next base: position 421,979,321 of record CM034151.1, read on the forward strand.
GTTTGTGCACTGAACTTATGCACGGAAGGACTTAAAACCTTATAAAATAAATAACTTAATATTTGAGCTACACCATATCAACTTATTGGATGAGACCTGTATAAAATGGGTAGAGATGAGGTCTTGCGCAAGTGTGTTATAGAGCATGAGATTGAATACATTATGGAGGAAGCACATGGAGGCATCATGGGAGGACACTGTGTAGGGGAAGCAACTACACGCAAGATCCTTTTGGAAGGTTTATCGTGGGAGACATTGTACAAAGATACTAAGGATTTTGTCAAATCATATGATCATTATTAGAGAATTTGAAAGCTTGGAAATAGAGATGAAATGCCTTTGAGGCCTATATCAAGCGTAAAACCTTTTGAAAAATGGGAAATTGATTTTGTAAAACCTATTACACCACTCGTGTACAAGACTGGAGCGTGTTACATCATCACATATACTTACTACTTTGCCAGGTGGGCACAAGTTGTGCCTATAAAAGATTACATGACTGAAATGGAAATGAGGTTGTTTTGGGAAAATATTAACATCAAATATGGATGCCTATTAAGTCTAACCATTGATAGAGGAACTCATTTCATAAATAAGACCATTATAATTTTATCGACATAGTTTATGGTGATACACCATAAGACTACCCCTTATCACCCTCAGGTAAATGACATTGCTGAAGATTTTAACAAGATCTTGGGACAAATACTAATGAATATATGTGATGTTTGGAGAAAGGATTGGGATGATAAGGTATCAACCATTCTTTGGGAATATAGAATCACCTATAAGCGATTGAGAAATGACACACCCTTTGATTTGGTGTTTGGCACAGAGCATGTACTACCCATGGAATTTATGTTACCATCACTACGTATTACATGTGCAGGTGTATTGGAGTATGAACAAGAAATTGATGAGTGTATTGACAAATTGATATAGTTTGATGAGAAACATACCATTGCGCATTAGAGTTAGAAGATAGAAAAGGTATGACAAAAGGCTTAGCATGAAAGACACATCAAGAACAAGTATTTTATAGTTGGAAAGATTGTACTTTTGTATGATTCCAAGTTTACGCTTCTTTTTTGTTTCTAATAAGGTAGTATTTCTAATTAGCTTAGATTTCCCTTTCATGTATTTTCTTTTATTTTTTGTTGTAATAAGCATGTTCATGTGCAAGATTTGATTATTACTTATTGAGTTGATGAGTAGAGGACTATGTATACTTTTTGTGTGGGGTGAAGTAGGTGTGACTGCATTCAAAAATTTTGAAATAAGGGTACTCGATGGATATGAGATGGGAATATGTGAAAGTAAAAGGAGGGTGTTGCAAGTGTTTAGGAATGATGGTGCTGAAAGGAATTTCTCAGACTTGGAAACCACATGAGAATGAGGCCACATGGTGTAATGCGAAGGAGGCAGTATCAGAATGAACTACTTGGTATTTGGAACAAAGGAAGATGGGTTGCAGTGTAAGAAGAAGTGTGCAAGGATGTCTACAGTCTTGAAAGTAGTTGTGCGTAAGAAGGTTACGACTGTCATGCATGAAGGAAATCAAGAAAAAGACAAAATCACATTTAATGCTTTATTAGTGGTAGGTGAGGAACACTTAATGCAGAAAAAATATTGGAAAACAATAAAAGGAGCACGGGTGATTTCATTATTACCTTGGATATTAAATAATTTTGAGTGATTAAAAGAGAGATTAAGTGTGAATTGTGTATGTAGGTACGAAGAGCTTGTGTGAAGGAAAAGACTAAGAAAAACCAAAACAAGATTACAATTTGGGTTTGGAGCTCCTTTGGTGGGACTAAGAGTGTGAGAAGAAGGCGTGGAGGTAGGAAATAGATGAGGGATGGGGTTTGAAGGGTCTATATTCACAGAGCTAAGGTTTGGAGAAAGGTGGAATCACAAGAATCAAAGTTGCAGTGTTAGGGAACCAAATTGACAAGAAGTAAAGTAGGGATTGGGTAAGTGAAAATGATATTTTGAGGGTGATGCACTTTATTACACTATTTGAGTAAGTAATTCGACACTTGGGGAATGCATTTTTCTTTGTCCTAAAATTTTGAAGTTGAACAATTGTGAAATTTGTAATGACACCCAAGAATGCGGTACTAGTTAAGAAGTCACCTAAGGGAAAAGGTAAGGGCAAGAACATGAATCCTGAAGTGGTGGAAGTTCCAAAGGATTTGTTTCTAGAAATTCAGTACCCCAAAAAAGTTATTGTAGGGCATCCATGGGAGTCATACTTGACTAAGTGCAAGATTAGTGACTATAATCATTGCTCAGAGGCACATGAAGCCAAAATCAACAAGGAAGTAATGAGGAAGATGGATTCCTTGTAGGGAATGGCATCAGACATTTATGGATTCATTAGGTAGCTAAAGGATAAGGGTGAACAAATTACCCCTAAAAAAAGTGTCAAATATAGTTTTCCAAGGAACTTATACAGTGGGAAGAGATGGTGAGTATTATGAATATAGAGTTTCTAGAGTTACTTCAACCACCTCAAGAATAATTTGAACGTATGGAAGAGAAAATTTTCTATTCTTTGATTCATTAGGTATATGTCAGCTATTATTTGGTCTTCCAATTAGTTATTCTTTAATTCTTTAAAGGGCATTCTTTGATTCAATATTTTCAAGGATGGACAATATCCCTAGTGTGGGGTAATTTTGGTTAGAGAAAATTGACTAAGTATCAATAGAGTGCAGAGGATTATGTGTAAGGATACGTAGAAAAGAGAACATAACAACACTCAAGGGACACACATAAAAATAAAACATGTCAGTGTGTAAGGATTTGCACATGCATGCATAATGTCAAGGACTTAGCCAATTTTACAATAGGGGTAAAAATAGAAAAGAAGATTTGTATTGGCAATCAATAAATCTATGAAAATAGACAAAAAAGAGATGACTTGGTGGCCAGGAAAGGTATATAATTACATACAGAGAAAGGAAAAGGATAAACACATGTATGAATATAAAAATATGAATTAAAGCATGAGTAAATTAGGATATTAATAGCTTGAATTATTGTAGAGTAAAATTAGAAAAACATGCAAGATGTTAATATAAAATGTCTATTATTAAGAAAAAAAGCATGTAAGCGGTGAAGGGAAAGCACCCACCTAGTATAAATACGGGTAATGCATTCTTTTCTTGACTAGTGTGAATAGAGAGTGGATTCTAGGATGAGTTAGAGTTTAGCAATTTAGGGTCTAGAGCCTGTATGAGAGAACACATAGTCAAGCACATCGATTTACTTAATATTATTTGTTTTTGATGGTTAAAAACTTTTGACCAGAGCTATGAATTGGAGGGGAAAGGGCCCCAACCCAACAAAGAAGAATGAATAATGAAGAAGGAAGAAGGAGAAGAAGAGAAGAGTAGAAACATTCGGAGGAAGGAAAGAGAAGAAAAAGAAGGTGAAGAGAGGAACTAAAAATAGAAATCCTAAAAGTTGAACAGAGTGAAAATGGAAAATGAAATCTCCAAGACATCCAAACCAAACCAGCACAGAATAGGAGATCAAATGAACTGTGTACCCACACGGGTATTGGATTCCCTAAAAAGAAGCTTGAAGGCCGTGCCTGCACGGTCTCTAAGATCATTCAGGTTGTCAACAATAGAGTGAATCAGGAAGAGAGAAGCATCGATGTCAACTAGAGGAAGGAGTTTGTGATCTAACCTCCCATAGACAAAAAGAGAATTCAAATTTTGTGTTTAGTGTAAAAAATCTTGATATTGGCCACATAGCCATTAGATGCCCTGGCCTGAACCAATGTAATCTCGTCAACTTCTTTCACCCACAAAAATGGATCAGCAAGAGAGAAATCTATCACTTATTCATGTAAACCCACTTAGTGAACTAGGTAAATCTCATCAACTTCCACAAAATCCATGACCAATGGATCTGGGTGAAGTAGAAGGTAGAAAGATACAGAGGAAGCAACACTATCAGAGTCTATTCTGGAGTGACACGAGCAGAACCAATAGGAGTCTTCAAGGATGGTTTTAATGGAAAACACTTCATCATAAGAAAAATACCAAAAGATTTTAGACAACTGATTGTGATTAATTTCCTCTGTATTTTCCAATTCTGGATGCTCGCTATGGAGATAGACAAAGGGAAAACCAACAAAGGCCATTGGGAGAGGAACCAAAATCCACTGAGCAAGCTGAAACAAGACCAAGTGACTAAAAGTCCAAAAAATAGAGTGAAGATACAACATGACAATGTGATTAAATGTCCTTCCTTTAAAAGGAAATGATAGAAAAGAGCCCATCCCATACATTTGCATCACTTGAAACTTTGACAATGGAGGGGAAATCAATTGCATGATTGGCAAGGAGATTCGCTGCAGAGTTGGATTCTCAAAAATTATGACAGATGCTCCATTTTTTAATTTATGAGCCAAAAAATTATGTTGTGAATGAAAGGATTGAGTTTCCAAGAAAGTTTTATCCTTTAGAGATTGCATGAGTGATAATTTAAGAATCCCTTCAATGAAAAGAGAATTACAACCATACTTAACTGTAAGTTTAACACCTTCCAAAACGGCTTGAACTTCGTACAAATTGGGCATGAACAATCACCTTCCATAATAAGAAGACCATTATAATTTCTAAGAATACACCTGACAACTGAATTCCAAGGATTTCCTCTAGAGGCTCTGTCAAAGTTTAGTTTCTAGGAGCCTTAAGGGGTAGGTATCCATCTAACCTGCTTCCTTCGCAAAAGTTTTTCCACTTGGGATAAACGTTGCTTTTTCAAAGATGGCCACTTCTAGTTTATTTAGAAAATCAGGGAGGTTAGAGGCCTCTTCTCTGAAGAGATACAGATTAAACTCCCGACAAATATGCCAAATTAGAAAAAAGGAGCCATAGGCCAAATTAAACTCATGAAATTTTAGACTCCATTGTAGGTCAAGAAATAATATTGTCTTTTATGTTATTACATTGAACCCAGGCAAGATTAAGTTTTCCAAGAAGCCATTGCCAACACTTGGAGGAAAAGGAGTATAAAAGAAAGAGATGGTCAATATCTTCTTCAACAATGCCACAAAGGATGCATTTGGAGGGCCCAACATAGTCCCAAGATCTTCTACACAATTGAGTAACAAATATTTGGTTAAGAACCATCCAACTGAACATTGCCACTTTGGGGAGGATAGAGGAATTCTAACAACCATACTTGATGTGGACCCCAAGGCCCGACTGAGAAAGGAGCCTGGAATAACCTTATTTGATAGAGTAGACACCCAAGGAAGAACCAAGCTAAATCAAATGATCATCATAGTCTTTGAATGTTGCATTTTTGGAGGTAAGAGCCTCCTTACAAGATGAAACTTCCAAAGTGGATGCACCAAGAGAGGTGATATCCCTCCACCACCAAGTGGGAGAACTGTCTGGATGACAGTGACCAAAGTGAGCAATGTTACTACCCAAAATGACTTTGGTAACATTCATTACTCAATTGAGAGAGGGATCAACATTGAGTAGTGAGAACCCATTCCAACTATCCTCCCGGAAATTTATCAAATAACCATTGTTAATATGCCACGAGACCGAGTCTACAATCAGAAATATAAAATTACAGATGAAGTTCCAAATGTTAGAACCTTTGGGAATATCTTCACTAGAAAGAATGAGCTCAGGATGACTTGCCTCCAAATATTAATGAGAAAGAACCTGGTGGACCAACCTCTTAACATCAGAGATAAAGTTCTATACTAATTTTTCTCCAAGAGTAGTATTCTAATGCACTGAGTCCATGATCCCCATACCACCTAAAGATTTGGGTAGTTTAACAACGTCCCATTTGACCAAATGAAATTTTCTCTCCTCAATATTCCCCTGCCAAAGAAAGGATCTAACAACCTTCTCAGAATTAAGCAAGACCGATTTGGAGATCACCAAGATTGATAACATATAGATCGAAAGGGAAAAGAGAACCAATTTAATCAGAAGAGATCTACCAGCCAAAGAAAGCCATTTCCCTTTCCAAGATTGCAACCTTGATGAGAGAGAATGGAGAAGATCATTCCATAAGCTAGCTTTGTCTTTGCCAAAATATATATGGATTCCTAGATATTTATGAGGGAGGGAACCCACTACAAAACCTAGAACCTCCTTAATCTTTCATTGCATATGAGGAGAAACATTAAAGAAGAACATAACATATTTATGAAAATTGACTACTTGGCTAGCAACAATAGAATATGAATTCAGGATATTAGACAAAGCGTGAGCTTCCAGGACTGTAGAAGAGCTGAAAAGGAAAGTATCATCTGCAAACTATTGATGAGAAAGGGGAGGAAGGCTGGTAGTGAGGGGGATACCAGAAAGGGAACCATTGCTGATCATCAATTTGATACTACGGCTCAAAGCTTTTGCAAGCAGAATGAAGAGAAAATAAGAAAGAGGATCCCCTTTCCTGAGACCCCTTCTACTACTGAAGAAACCTTCTACATAACCATTATCCAAAATAGAGAAGCAAGGAGAAGAAATACAATTAAACACCCAATCACAGAAGTGTTGCAGAAGCCCAAATCCTAAAGGGATTTGAGAAGAAACCTCCAATTAATACAATCATAGGCTTTGATAAAATATAATTTCATCATTATACTAGGATGAGAGGAAAGATGTAGGGTGTGAATTAACTCATGGGAAATGACAATACCATCAACGATGGATCTTCCAGGAAGGAAGAAAATGTTCTCTTGCACCACAATTTTATGAAGGGGAATGATACGGGAGGCAATGGCCTTGGAAATGATTTTATACAAGGTATGACAAAGGGAGATGGGGCGGAAGTCATCAATCTTATCAGCAGAGAATTTTTTGGGAAACATAAAAATAAAAGTGTGGTTCAAAACACCTAGAATTTTACCAGTGCTTCTCGATTCTTCCACAACATGCCAGACATTATCCCCTATGATGTCCCATAGGTCTTGAAAAAATGTGGCTAAAAAGCCATTCAAACTAGGAGATTTATCCCTTTCCATTGAAAAAATAATTTTGTGAACTTCCTCTTTGGAAAACGGGGAGATGAGCCCAGCATTATCAGCATTATTGATCATCTTTTGAGAGTGCACCAAGAGAGGAAGCTATGAAGCCAATGAAGAATATGATTCATCATTCATAAGATTTTGGATGAAGGAAACATCCTTAGCTTTAATCTATGGTTAGGTAGAAATCAGTGTGTCATCATCCAGCTTCAGGGAGGAAATATAATTAGAAATTCTTTTGGATTTGAGCAAAGCATGAAAGAATTTTGTGTTTTTTTCCCCATCCTTCAACTATACCTCCCTCTATTTTTTCTTCCAATAAGTTTCTTCTTTCAATAGGAGATCACCAAGATCGCTAAGAAGGGATTTTTCTTGAAGATGATCCTCTTGACGCATACCATTTCTGAAGACAAATTCATTGAGAGAGCGAAGTTCCTTTTCTACCCTTAGCTTTTCTTGAAAATAGTTTTTAAAATAAGAATCATTCCAAGTAATCAACCAATACTTGAGCAAATAAAGTTTTTTAAAAAGGATGAACATCATGACACTTGCCATTATGAAGGAATTCCACCAAGATTTAACTTGGGTCCTGAAAGAGGGATCTTGGATCCACATGGATTCGAACTTAAAGGGAGAGCAACAAGGAGGGAAATTGAATTTTATGTTGAGGGAGATAGGGATATTATTAGTGATAGAAAGAGGATTGACAAAACATTTGAGAAGGAAATTCTAAAGAATCCAAGCTTCAGAAATCAGGAATCTGTCAAGTCTAACAACCATATACCAAAACTCAGGATGTTGATTGTTCCAAGTGAACCAACCTGAATGAGGTTCAACATCCAATAAATTAGAGGAATCAACAAAGGAAATGAATTCAGCTTGAGAACATGGCTGCTAGTGAATACCACCCCACTTATCATTATCTAAGAGGGTAGCATTGAAAACCCCGTTAATGATAGATTTGAAATCCTTGAAGGAGCCAAGGACATCCTGGACTTTAGACCACATTTTCATTTTTTTATAGGATTATTCGAACCATAAACATTGTAAAGAAAGAAGAACTCATCTGAATGTTTTAAACTAACCTTACACCATTGGAAATTAGGATTATCTTAAAGCTGTTCAATGCTACATGAACTAGTTTTCCAAAGGATTCCCAACCCGCTCAAGGCACCATCTGAGTTGATGAAAAGACCCTCCTAGCATTTCCAACTGTGAAACCAACCATCATGAAAATCCACGCTAGACATTTTTGATTCTTGAATTAAACAGATAGAGACATCTAACTCTGAAACATAGTGTTTGAGTAGACACTGTTTTTTAGGGGCATTAAGACCCCTAACATTCTAGGAAAGAAGGTTCATATTTTCTTCAAAGACGACTCGCCTCTCCTACTTGAAGATGGGAAAAAAGAACGTAGTTTTAATTGTTTACCAGTTGCAACCTCCTTTAAAGAAAGACTATCTTTAGAAGGGTGACCGGGAGGAGCTCTCAGACCTAGATCCATATTAAGGATTGCAGGAGTTGGAAGGATCCTGGTATCTTTTCCATGGAGTTAACTTTTAGCCTATGAGTCATTATTCTCCTCCTCAACACCTACATCTTTGGATCTAATAAGATCTTATTTATTACTAACCTAATTTTATAAGGAGGATGCATTGGCATCCAAACCCAGAGCAATGCCTTCTCAAAACAAAGAGAGGTTTTGAGTGGAATCATGAACCACCAACGATGTCTCTTTGACTAAGGATATGGTACTGGGGTCAAAGGAAGGAGGTTCCTGGGTGAGAACCTTATCAGTAATGTCAATAGAAGGACTGATGGCCTTGACTAGAGAAGAAGCAACAATAGCCTTAGGGTTTGAAGTCTTCCATACAATAGATCTCGAGGAGGGAGGGATTTTACAAGCATTTTGAAAATTTCTAGGCTTCTTACAATGAAAGAAACGATTTGAGACCACCTCATAATCAACCTTTTGAACCCATTTACCATTAGAGGAAAGAATCACTATGAAATCTTGAAATTTTTTGGAAGGATCTACAGAAATGCAAACCTAGGTGAAGGAAGAAAGAGAGCCTTTGAGAGTCACCGGATTAATACAGATAACACGTCCCAGGCTAGAATTTTTTTTCTTAAGAATGTTAGGGAACCAAAACTCACTAGGAAGATAATAAAAATGAATCCAAACTTGAAATCCATCCATTTCAGCTTGATCCGGGTCAAAATGAGTGATCCACCTTCAAATATGGATCCCAGAGTTAAAAAAAATAGTCTTTCCTTGCTAAATAATCATCCCGTTGAGCTTCGCTATGAAAGATAACCAAGAAATTTTTTTTATCCAAATAGTGGATACGAAGGCCACTCCCCCATTAGGTGTCACACTAGCTATAGAACCCTTCAACAGACAGACATTGACCCACAAATTTGGCTATAATTTCTCTCTTACCAAGGAGGTTAAGCTGAGATTTGAGATCATCAGAACACTCCAAGGAGAGAGACAAAAAATCCGATGGTAAAGAATCTTCTTGTACAGAAGCGCTCCCCTGACAATCATTGAATAACCATTCTGAAGTAACCAATCTGGGTCTCAAATGATTCAGGAGAGCAAGGGACAGGCCAGAGCCCGCTGAACATTCTTTCACCCCTTCCAAGTCGCGAACAAGTTTGGAACCGTTGTGGCATTTGAAATTTGAAAAATATGACCGTTCTAAGACAGACCCCAATATTTTTCTGAGCATCTTCTTCTACCTCATTTTTTCACCTCGTATGTGTTCTGGTTTACTTAATATTATGGTGATCAAATTCTATGTTATTTAATAAATGATGTTTTGTAATGGATAAATACCCTTGGGTTACAAAGATTATTGTGTTTGATCATGGATATTTAGATCTTTCTTGTTAATTTTCATGAATGATTTCCTTATTATATGTGTTGCCCTCTCTTTATGATATGATATAAATTTTGGTTGAGTGATTGATATGGTTGTTAAACATGCATGATAACATTATGATAAACATAATAAATGAGGTACATGGTATCTGTGGGTTCTTCGAGTGAGCTTCCATACTTCTCTAGATGAAGTGCCATCACACATTGCTATTTTTGGGTAATTAATGACTATATAAAATCTTTCAAAAATTCCCACCAAACTGAGGACTCAACCATTTAGGTGTCAATGTCTAAAATTGGTGCTATTTTTCTCATAAATTTTCTACTTTTGATCTTCTCAAAGTCTAAACTTGTCTAATTTCTTTCACTCTTTGTCACTCTAGCTTCGTTCTAGGGTTTCACTACTACACCTAAACCTATAAAACAAACCATAACTACATGCACAAGCTCAAGAAAACATTATATGAAACAAGTAATGCATATTATTGATTTATAATAACCTATATAGTCACCCCAGTGTGATTGTCACTAAGCGCTACACTTCATTTCAAACTCTATGTAGTTTTAGTGTGTGTGATTGAATTGTGTCCCTTGAAGATAGGTTTCCCTTGTGCCATTTGCACCAAGATAACATGATAAAACTAATTTCCCCCCAAGATGAATGTGTGATATGGAATTTAGAAATAGTCCCTCCTATGCAATAAATAATGTATCCCAAAATGTAGTCCTTGAATGTTGATCTTTACCCAAGTAATAGATAATAAGTAATATCCCATGTTTTCTAGCCCCCAATGATAGTGAGTAAGTCATGTATATATAAGATTACCTTGTTTTAATTTATCATTAACAACCAAAAAGGATAACCCAAAGTGATAAGAAATGCTCTAGAAAACATAACAAATGATGTATCATCTAAAATTTGAGAAAAGGAGAGAAAATGACATAAGTGCCCAAAGGGGACAATAACACCTGGGCACTCCTATCCCTAATGGGAGGTACTTTACAAGATGCAAAAAGGATAAAATAGAAAAAAATATAGATATGTTTCATACATTATCCAATGTTCACAAGTAAATTTGTTATTCGAGAAAAGTAAATAACAAGATTATGGAAAATATAAAGCAATGTAAAGGTAAAACAAGTGTTGTTAATGTATAGTTTTCTTACTTAGAAATCATGCATATAATAACATACTTAGAGGCACTATTTAATTAATAAGTATGTGATTTCATGTCTACACCAACTTTTCAAGGCACCACTCTTTAATATATAACTGTTGAATCTCGATCTTCCTTATGGTTCCATATTTACCATTTTCAAGAATGAAGACGTTGTGGATGTCAATGACAAATATGATTTTACATTACACTTCGATGGATCCAAAATACAACAAGGGGTGGTGTGAGAATTATATTTATCATTCCTTAAGGAACATTGATTCCACTCTCATTCAAATTCCACTTCCCATTTATTAATAATATGGTTGAGTATGAAGCACTTGTCATTAGCCTTCAATTAGACCTTTGTTTAAAAAATACAAGATTACACATTGTCAGTGATTCATAAATAATTGTAAACCATATTCAAGGGTCATATTAATTTTTTAATAAAACTCTATACACATATAATACCCTCATTGACACCTTCCTCACATGATTAACTCAATTTGAAATTGAGTCATCTCAGTAATCCATGGATTCTATATACCTCTAGAGAACAATACCAAGATTGATATTATTCATGTTATCATTTGATTACCATCTCAATCATCCTTTAGTTTTATTGATACTCTCAACATAATCAACATCAACACTTTATCTCCTCCTATCTAGTATGAGGACATTGTTACCTATATTAAGTTTAATACATTATTTACAAGACTTACCAAATCAAGGAGACATAAATTCTTACAAAGGCCACTCAATTTTTAATTTTGAGGGATTTCATCTACAAGTGAGGGTACAATGGAATTATCCTATGTTATCTCCTTCCCCAAGATTTACTATTCACGCTTGTAGAAGCTCATGATGGTATGTGTGGTGGAAACTTTAGTGTTATTGATATTTTAAAATTCATTCTACACATGAGTTACTTTCATCCCTCATTACAAAATTACTCTTGTGACTATGTTAAGCACTACAAGAAATGCCAATAGTTTTCCATTTTTTTCTTGTCCCCACTTAAGAGTTGTAACCCATCTTATTTATATGGCCTTTCTTCCAATGGATATTATATCTTATTCGTAAATTTTCACAATTTCTCTCTAATGGTCATGTAGTCATCATCAAATTATACCATATAATATTTTTTTAAATGGGTTGAGGCTAGGGGAAGATGGATATATTATAGGTTCCCTTAAATATAGATATGGTGAACCTAGTTTACCAATAATATGCACATCATATCTTCTCCTCTTATGATATAAAGGGCCTCTATATAGAACTAGATCTATAAGGTGTTATGATGTAAGAACATCCCATGTTTAAGGTAATCTCACTGAATTTTTCTTAAGTATAAGAGCACACATGACTTCAAAAGAATGTTAAATAAGGAGAGGACACAAGAGGGTGTATGGAGTATATGGAAAGAAGAAAGGAAAAAGGGTACACAATGGAGATGCAAGGAGTGAGGTGGAATGGTGAAATGGTGTAACACGTGAGGTTTGGAATGCACAAAAAGACATGGAAAGTTGCATAGAAACATGAAATAATGTTGGGTGTAAAGGATAGTTGGCACATGAAGAGGTAGTAATATGTAGACAAAGTAAAATATAAAGGTGCAAAAAATAATGAAGGCATGATAAAAGGAGTGTGCAAATATTTTGGAGAATCCTAGAATGGAATAAAGGGAACAAGGGAACCATAGAGAATGAAACCTGAGGAGAAGATTTCTAGAAGAGATGGTAGGAAAAAATATAGATGTTGAACCTATCTAATCACATGGGCTAAATGAAAATTTAGTTAAAGACTGATAAGATAATCACACCTTTGGATGGACATTGCATAATAGGAGTGGTCAGATGGAGATAAGGTGTATATGAGAATTCATGATCCCAAGTTCAAATTTGGATATGAGTGGGAAATTTTTTTTGATCCAATGAGGAGGAGACAAAAGTAGGAAATGCATTAGATGTACAACTATAAAAAGGGGATGGGTTTACAATTTTGAGAGTTAGTTAACATGTTTTGAATCGAGAGATAACCAATTTTAGGTAGGCCTTTATGGAAATACACCAGAAGTTAGTAAATATCAATGTAAACAATTTTAAGCTCTTTAGAGAGAAACTCTAGAAGATTTTATAAGGCCTTTGTATGAGTATAAGTTTGTAATTTAGTTCAGCCTATTGTATGATTCTATAGGTGAGTGCACATAGTACTCAGGGAGGCTATAAAGTGGTATCAGATCACACTATATTGCAATTAGAGATAGAAGAACACAAAATAAGAGGAAGTTAGCATAAGAATGTTGGGTTTCCACTATAATAAAGGGTGGGTAGAGGATGCAATTAGATCAAAGAGTATAATGGTTAGAAAAAAGAAATAAGATTTATGAGCCCATCATTTATCCACTTTTCCCCATGTAATAACCTTTAAATCCTCATTCCATTCTTCTTGAAAATTAGATTTTAATACAAATATTAATTTTTATTGTTAAACCTTAGGAGTTTCCTTCGTAATATTTATATTATAGTTAATCTAATCCCTATTTTTCTTGGAAATATGTTAGCTTTTGTATGTATAGGAAGTTTGAATAGAAATACCAAGATTTGTAGGAATTCACTCAAGAATATATAAAGTTCATATGTTTTGAACGAGCTCCGAAGGTTTCTTAGTTAGTTTTGAAGCTTTCCCAATCATCTCTGGAGGTTCTTGATTGAGCTTCAAACAAAATAATTCCATCTCCCAATTCTTGAATTGAGGAAGAGTTGAATTGCTATTTTGGGAAAGGATCTCCTCTATTATAAAATTATGAATTACTATAATTAGATAGTAACATTTTCAAAAGTTTATTTTGTAATCTAGGCAAATAAATTATAGTTGTACTCTCATATCTAGTTGGGTCTAAATTGATTCCATATCCAAGCTCCTCAAGACTCTCCTTCTCTCTTCCACAATATATGGAGAGTTGTTTTATTTTGTAAAAATATCTAGACTCAGATGCTTGGGATTATATTTATGTTTTATCATCTCTCTCTCTCTCTCTCTATATATATATATATATTAGTTATCTGAATAAAGGAATTATAGTGATAGTTCAATAATTCCTAAGTAGGAATATACAACTATTTGTAATTAATTATTTATGCATGCACTAAAATAAGGATCTCAATCGATGTTTTAGTAAAGATCTTTAGTATTTTTCAACTACATTTAAGGGAGGATCAAGTGCCACTCTCTCCAATAAAGATGGATTATTTGATAACTTAGTTTACTTTTCATCCTTCTAAATTTTTAGTGTAAAGCATTTTAATCTATTTATATACATTAAAAATCATGCAGGTGTGTGTGTTAGGTGAATTCTATCATTTCAATTCAACAAGAGTGTCATTTTAATTCAACAATAATTTTATTTCAATTAAGAAAGAGTGTCATTTAAATTCAATAAAATGTATGATTTCAATTCCATAAAGCATGATATTTTAAAGCAATAAGTTTATTAATACAATTTTTATTTAGTTAAGTATAAATTACTTTCCAAATGTGTGTATAACCAATCCTATCACTAAATTACAGACCTATTACATATATCCTTAGGAAACTACCTGGATTAAGATCATATATTAATATATAATAAATTATTAGGCTTGATAACACCTCATAATTTTTGGCCCCATTGTCACATAACCAAAAAATGTTTATAGGAATGTTAGTAATTTGACAGTGTTGGAAATATTTTTTTAAATTGATGAATAGACTTATAGACTCATCAGATGTTGCAAAAACACCACTCAAAACCATAGGAATTTACACATGATATAAGGTACATGAGGAATCCATTCTATCTGTAGAACTCATTAAATAAGTAGGAAGTCAACTTGATAAAATAAAAGAGGAATTTCAACACCTTCAAAAGAAAAATCAATATTTGAGGAAGGATTGTAAAAAAACTTGTCACCTATATTCACGGAAAGTGTTTTAGAAATAAAATAAAATATTGAGGTTTAAATTTTAGGAGATATTGAATCTTAAAAAAGTGGATGTACAACTCTAGAAAGAGTTATTCCCTAAATAAATAACAAACCAGTGGCTGATGGATAAGGAAATTTTGAGAACGCTAGACGTGAGGAAAAAAATTATTCTTATCCCATAAACTTAGAAAGAAATGAGAAATCCCTTATGAAAAATATTTCTCTAGATCATCAAAATACCTTTAAAGCTACGACCACTAAAGATCTTGATCAGTTTATATTCAAATTCAAAGTGCTTTGTCAAACCTATGATTATACCACTGAAAACTAAAATATCAAATTGTTTCCATCTACTCTTAAGGATTCAACAAAGAGATGGTTTCTGAGACTCATATCTACATACATTAGGAGTTGGGATCAAATTGAAATAATTTTTTTGGATAAATGTTAGGACTATTACAGGATTAGGGATAGGAAAGAACATTTTCATTGCAAATAAAAAATGATGAAAGTATAGAAGAATATTTTGATTGATTTATATTTACACTTTAAATATGTACATGATTACATGATGTTGGTTGAGTAAAATGATATTTATGAGAGGATTGGATGAATAATCTAGAGATTCTCTAAACCTTATGGGTAGAGGAGATATCAATAATCTAAACCTTGATGTAATTACTAAACATTTTATTAATTATTCAAGGAAAAATCTAGGGGGTAGGACAAGGAAAATCATGAGTCAAATACAAATATTAACCATCTCATGAGAGAAATGGGAAATCTAAAATGGATAACTTGTTCAAATAAGCACCGCATTAGATGCATATCATTCCAAAACAAAATATGATGACATGTTGACTATGTACTTACACGATATAGGGACAAACATCCTCTTCATTAGTGTTCCTTGGTTAAAAATAATATCTAAAAATTTTATGAGAAGGCACATCAAACTGATTAATGTAAGATCATTCATACTAGTAGGCTAGAAACAAGGGGGTTCCTTTCCTTATAACCCATAGATAAACCATGTTAATCTAAGAACATCTAATACTTGGCCACCTAATCCTTGGGCCATGTACTAGTTAATTATACCTCCCCTACATCTACGATGGGGACCATAACCATGGGTTGCACCAAACTGTAGTAATCCATCCTGGCACAATAAATGGACACCTTCACCATAATGGATCAATCATATTACTCAACAAAAAAATTACAATCAATATAATTAAATAATATTTTCAAATCAACAGACTCAAGATTTGATGGTTGGACCCTCCAATATACCTCAAAAAAGTGAGTAGGTAGCACAACCATAGATTCCTTCTTAATATATGGATAATCCTAAAAACAATAGGAAAGGAAAATATTGTTTTATTGTGGAAAAATTAAAAAATGTAGATATTAATGCCATTGAGTATCATGATATAGTTAATATTTAGAAAAAAATTTCCTAATCATTCTCCACCCACCATCACGTAAATACTTGAGGAGAAGGATGAAGAAAATTCTCCTAGCCATTTGAAAAATGAGGAACAAGATTTTCATGATCATTCCAACAAGGAGATACAAGCTTCTCCTACCCATCCTAAAAAGAAGGAAAATAAAACACAAACCACAAACCATGAAAAATATATTATTACACCAATACCATTTCCTGAGAGATTCAAAGAAAAGGTGAATCAAGGAGATTTAGAATTATTATAGGAATTACAAAAATTCAAAATAATGGATCTTTCAAACCTCAAAAAATATATCAAGGAATAGTGTGTTAAAACACCAAGAAGGAAGAAATGGTATCTTAAGACCATACAGATGGACGATAAGTTATCTAATCTCTTGGCTGGTAAATTGGTTTACTTAAAGTATGGAGACATGGGTAGTCATGTTATTATTGTAACAATTGGAAATAAATAAATTCATAATGTTTTGGTATATTTAGGAACTGTAATTAATGTAATATCTTATGATACATTGTAAATGTTGTATTTGTATGGAATAAAACCAACCTCAATAGTTTTACAGATTTAATATCAATCTACTACAAATCTAGAAGGAATATATAAAAGATATACCGGTCATAATTGGGACCTGCAAATATCTAGTCAATTTCATGATTATGCAACCAAAGACACCAAAGCTAA
This sequence comes from Taxus chinensis, assembly GCA_019776745.2. Taxonomy (NCBI): domain Eukaryota; kingdom Viridiplantae; phylum Streptophyta; class Pinopsida; order Cupressales; family Taxaceae; genus Taxus; species Taxus chinensis. The sequence continues at coordinate 421,996,510 of CM034151.1, forward strand.
GATACCCTATGATTCTTAGAAGACACTGGTTAGCCACTATGGCAGCCATAATTGGTTATAGGATGGGAAACATGATCATTTAAAATGGTACACATTACAAGAAGATTTCTTTGCACTTTCCTACAAAACCATTTTGGATAATTTATGGGTAGATGAACCTAAAGAAAACAGAAATAACATCTCCTATCTGGTTGGGGTAACCGTGAAAATTCATCTAAATGATTTTGAGGAAGAGTGTAATCAAGCTTCAGAGTTCCACCAAATGACTCTTGAGGTTTCAGATCTAGAGGTTTAGGGATCATATCGAGAGGTTTCTTGTTTGAGATGTATAGCTTAACTACAGAGAATCTTGACATGGTAGATGTCGGTAAAGGAGATCCTAGCTCATCTTTAGATAGCCTTATAATATGTCTTGCAAATTTGTCTATAAATTACATACATATTTTTAAATACCATTTTTGTAGTCCATATTTTATCCCTTCATCGAAGTCATCCTTGAAGGTAAGGAATTTTTTGAAAATGTCACTACTTTCTATATGACTGAACCCTACCGTTGTCCATTAAATTCATTTACGAGTAATTTCAAATGGATAGATCAGAGTAAATATTAAGACCCCCTAAAAACTGTATATATTATTAGCTGAATCTATAAAAATGACTTTACAAATGATGGATAATCTGAAGGAAATGGGTTTCGAATGCATTAGAGAATAATTTGATAGTGGTGTTGGCCAGTAACAATTTTTGGTTGAATGTATATATTATTGGTTGACAGTATATGCCATCAGCCAACAACATATGTAATTTTTTAAAAATAATTTATGTGACCATAACAGTTTAAATGGTTGTCTCGATGAGAAATTTTTCCTTGTAAAATATGGCATAAAGAAAAAAATTTAAAAAATATGAATTTTTGTGAAAAATAAATGTAGATTTCTTTAGTTTTGTATGGTATTTTTTATGTTTTTTTATTAGTTAAAATGATCATCTCAATGATAAATGTTTCCTCAAAAAATTCTATTAGTTAATAACATACATTTATGCTACTAGTCAATAGAGTTTTTTCATTCTACTGGCTGGTAGCATGCTTCCATTCTACTAGCTAGTAGCATGCTACTAGTCGGTATCATAATTTATGCTACCAACCTATAGCATATTTTATGCTACCGGCCGATAGAATATTTTATGCTACCAACCGGTAGCATATTTTATGCTACCAGTTGATAGCATAAAGTATGCTACTGCAAATTAGCATTTTTTTGCTACTAATCGGTAGTATAGAATATGCTACAAGTTAGTATCATATTTTTTACTACCAGAAGATAACATTGTTTTCTGTTACGAAATGGTAACATATATTTATACTACCTACCAAAATCATATACATTATCTACATGGTTATAGGAAAGGATTTTTTTGGAAAGAGGGTAAAGTGAGGGTTTTAGAAGGTCCCACAACCTTATACAAGGAGCCCAGTGGCTATATTATACTATGAAGCTTACATATAGAAAAAACCCATGAAAATTTCCAAAAAAAAGGCAAAGCAAAAAATCCCAAAGCAAAAAGAACAACATCAAAGGAGATTTTTCAGCTCAATAACATAATTCTTGGCTTGGATAGAACCTAACTCATTGGCAAGCTGGTCCACCAATGTTAACAACTCAGTGCAGTCTTTGGTAATGGCCACCATGGTGTTTTTCAGTGAAGGTTTACTAGGATTTGAGAACCAAGAAGGAATGTTGCATCTTGGCCAAGATGGAAGTCACCAACTCGACATGGCGGTCTTCCGGCTAGTTCTCGATGTCAGAAACAGATTCAGTATTGGCCTTCTCAATGTTTCTAGACACAGAGTATATCCAATTAGGGAAAAAATCCATCTGCACATCCTGAGGGTTGGTGTCATGATCCTCCATGATGATATTATCAGCATCTAGCTAGAAATTAAGCCCCTCCTTCTTGAGCTCCACATCCAAGCCAATCGGGTCAAAGTCTGGGGAATCAAGATACAGTTGAGCAAGACCAAGTAGAGCATCCGAGAGGTGGAGCTCTGAGCTAGAAGTAGGAGAAGAAGAAATGAGAACCACCAAGGCCATAGGGTCAGCAATACAGGTTTGGCTCAGGGAGGGTGGCTGAACATGGGAAACAAGGGGAACAAAACCCACAAAGGAGGGACCTAGGATTGCAACATCAGAGTTGGAGTCAGAGGAAACTTGTCAGCGGTGGTGACGTTTGGAGGAGGGAGGGAAGTAGGTGATGGAATGGGGGAGGAGGTGGGAATATAATGGGAATGACCATGTTTGGGAGGAAAAAGGTTCAATTCAACAGGGGAAGCAACAAATTTGAAAAGGAGGTAGAGAAGGCCCTGATGTAGAATGGGCCCTTCACCCTCCCTAGCCATGTTAATCAAATTTTCAAGCGATTGGAATAGAAAAGCAGCTAGGTTAATTTTCTTCCCCCAACATAAGTGTGAAAGGATGAAGAAGTGGGGACCATAGACCAATTTGTAATGCCCATCAATGGTGAAGTACCTCATGATCACCTTAGCGACTCTGTCTCAGGGAGGAAGGAGGGATTCTTGAATATAACCAGAGAGATACTTTGTCAGCTCCCCTTTGGCAATAAAATCTTGAAGCTCTACCTATAAAGGTTTCTTGAAGTATACAGCCCCCAAGGTAGGAAGGCCAGTGACAAAGGTGATGGAATTTTTGGAGATGGTGAAGTGGGTGTTGCCAATCTAGACTATGCTGCATGACTAGGTGGCCAAGGTGCCATACAAAACTAGCGCTGAGTATTCAAACATCATTTCAAGGAACGTTGTTATGCCATTGTCCCTAAATATGTTCCAAACGTCTTGATCCTCCTGCAAATAGGTCCAAGAAGTAGGATCAATTCACTTGAGTTGCCCTCCCATGTTCAAAAAATCATGAATGTGTGTTGAGGTGAAGATCCACGACTCGTCTTTAATAAGTTTTCCATATCTATAGGGGCCTTCTACGTCATCCATCCTTCTAAAATTTAAATAATTATGATGCGAAATGGTGAATCTCATACCTGGATCCACACAAGTGTAGTAATACTCATCCCACATGCTTGGCTCCATAGAGAAACACTTCAAATTAATGTGGAAATCATTACCACCGTCAGAAGTGAGGATGGAGTGATTTTTGCCAGGTTTGCTAACATAAGGATCAAACTCCCATTTCCATGCATTAGCTAGATAATGAGCAACCATCATGGGTAATTTGAAGGAGATTGGTTGGGAAATTATCTAACCATATTTGCTGAGAATCAAGGAGGACACTAATGTTAGCCAAAAAAACCATCACCTTATTTCCTTCCCAAAGAATGTGATGGAACTTAATCTACTGAAATTTCCTTTGGAGGAGATGAATGTCAGCAATAATGTTTTTAATAGTCCATTGACCTGGGTAATCCAAGTTGAGGAGAGTTATAATATTGAGAGAGTCACTTTCAACAATTAGGGAATCGAGTCCAAGTTTAAGACTCATCTCTAGCCCCTTTAAGATAGATAAGGCTTTAGCACAATGATTGGTACATAGGTTAAAATTTGCTTCAATAGAAGCTTGAGGGGAACCATAGGAATTTCAGAGGATCGCCCCCCAGAATTCCTTGGGTTACCCTTAGAAGCACCATTAGTATTAAGTTTCAACTAACCTAATGGAGGAGGGAGCCACCTAACAGTAGAACGAGCTTGGGAAGAGGGCCTAGCTATGGGAAGGATCATCATCTGCTGACACTAGTCCTTGTGATTACATAACTAAATTTTTTACTGATATTTATTCCATAAGTAGCTATTGAGATTATCTTGGAAGAGAATAGCTATATGGTTGGTCACCCTCTCTGGATCTCAACATTGGTCTTTGAAGATTCTCCTATTTCTCTCTTTCCAGATGCCCCATAGGCTATGGGGGAGGATGAGTTTCCAAACTAGGGAAAGGGCTAGGTGAGTGAAGGGAGAATACCATTGTATGAGGGTATCATGAATAGAATCTGGGAAAGTCTAGAAAACTCCAAAATATGACAAACGGCCACTCCAGATAGCTTGGGAAAAGGGGCAGCGAAGAAGGAGATGAGAGGAGGATTCCAAGGCTTTACAACAAAGAACACAGTGACTGGGAAGCAAGAAGCCTCTCCTCTTTAAGTTCTCTCCCAAGATGAAAGTATTCTTGAAGGAGAGCTAGGCAAAGAAGCCAATTTTAGGAATAGACTCTTTGGGCCAAATTTTGAAGAGGGGAGGGCCAGAAATGGTCCAGGGCTTAGTGTTATAGGAAGCTTTAACAATGAAGGAACCAGAGGGGGAGAGGGGCCAGATATGTTCATCAGCAAGAGAGGAGAATGGAATATAGAGGGAGGAAAGGGTAAATATCAACTAAATCAAAAGCTGACTCTAAAGTTCACTGATGCCCATCCAAACCGGTATATACCAAGAGGGGATTGAATTCAGAATTCTCCAATAGCCAAAAACTTTCCTACCATGCCTATTGATGAGGTTCCTTTTGATAGGGTCCCAAACAGGTTGAGGCTCAGAGGTTTATCACCAATCCACCAATCTGACCTGAAGTCTATTGATCTGCCATTACCCAACCTCCACTTGGTCCTTGTATAAATAAGAGGAAGAGATCTAGTAATCGAGTTCCAGATAATCGAGCCACAGGGTGGGGAGGAGAGAAGAAGTCTTCATCTTGCATCAAATATTTAGATCTCAGCAGCTAAACCTAGTGTGAATTATCTTAAGAAACTTCCCAACCAATTTTATCTAATAGAGTAACATTCATATCAGCAATCTGTCTAATACCAAGCCTGCCCAGAATGGTATGCTTACAAACTTCATTCCAAGAGACCAGGTGAATCCATTTTTTGGCCTCCACCTCTAACCAGATAAATTTATTTTGGATTCCCTCAACAACATAAATCAATGAGGAAGGAATTTTGAGAAGAGACATAAAGTAGATAGCTAAACTCTATATAGAGTAACTTTGACCAATTGAAGTTTTCCATCCTGATTAAGAATTGCACCTTTCCAACTGGCCAAATTTTTTTGGTATCTCTCAATGATAGGATTCCATAGATTCTTGGTTTGTTTGCCTTAGAAAAGGGGAATTCCAAGATAAGAGGAGGGTAAGTCCGTAATTTTGCAACCAAATATGTCAGCAATCCTTCTTTGAGTTTGAGCCATGGTGTTTAGGAAGGAGATACTACTTTTTTTGAAGTTAATCAATTGTTGAGAGGCATTTTGACATTCTTCTATAATTTCTTTCAGGGCATGAACTTCAATCACCAAAGCAGCACTCAAGAGTAGAGTGACTTCTACAAATTGGCTGTGAGTGGAAAAAGGGGATATGGAAGTGATTTTGATGCCAAAAATGACCGATTGACTTTTTGCCGCCTCAAGAGCTCTGCTGAGGGAGTCTGCCATTAACAAGAAGAGCAATAGAGACAGAAGGCCCCCCTGTTGAATGCCTTTGCTATTTTTGAAAAATCTTGTTGGGATGCCATTTATGAGGATCAAGAAGCAAGGGGTAGCAATGTAAGACAAAATCCAGTTGCACCACTTATTCTCAAACCCGTAACTTTTTAGCACTCGGATCAAAAAATTCTAGCTTTTTCTATCAAATGCTTTTTGCATGTCTGATTTGAGGATCATCCCCGTATACTTTGAGTGATGGGCTAAGTGGATGGATTCATGAACAGTGATGATACCCCCTTGAATAAGGTGCCCACTGATGAAACCATTTTGATTCGCCATGATGAGGTCATTCATCAGGGGCTTAAGCCAAGCGGCTAACATTTTGTTGATGATTTTTTAGGAGGTCTTGCAAAGGATAATTGGCCTGAAGTTGGAAACTGATTTAGATCCAATAGCTTTAGGAGTAAGAGCTATGAAGGTGGTGTTCCACTCTTTTAGGAGGGTGTTGTTGGACTAGAATTCCTTAACCACCTTATAAAGATATTGCTTTATGATTTCCCAGAAGATTTGGAAAAAGGTAGAAAGGAAGCCATCAGGGCCTGAGGCTTTGTCACATTTCATAGTGAAGATTACTTTATGAATTTCCTCCACAGAGAAGGGTTTTGTTAAATTTTCATTCATGTCCTTCGAGATTAATTTGGTAATGTGTTGGAGCATATTGGACATAGATTTCTCATTGGGAGGGTCATGTTCTTGAAGGAGATTAGAATAAAAGGAGACTAATTCATTAGAAATCACAATGTCAGAGGTTAAAGTGTTAACTGCCAGAGTAAGCAATTCTTTGATTTTGTCCCTACTTTTGTGCTTAGAGGCTATAATGTGGAAGAACTTGGTGTTGCAGTCTCCCTTCTCTAGCCAAAGCACCCAAGATCTCTGCTTCCAATAGGACTCTTCTTCCCTTAGGGTATTATGGAAGTCACTAAGAAGATGCCTTTCTTGTTTATGTAGTTGTTTCGTTCTTCCTTCAACCTCCATTAGAGTAGAAATGTTAGCAATTTCCTAAGTCATCTTTTAATTATGATTTTTGATGTTGCCGAACACATTTCTCTTCTAGATCTTAAGCTACTTTTTTTATTTCCTTATATTTTCTAGAGAAATTAAACATTTCAGAGACCTGAATTTTGATATCCCACTTGCTCTTAATAAGAGGGTCTAGTTGATTATTTTCCAGTCAGGAAAGCTCGAATATGAAGGGAGTATTTTCTTATGTTCATCTTATTGTTGGCACAAAGGATTAAAGGGTTGTGGTCCGATGGTGCTCGGGATAAGGAGCTGAGAAAGAAATCAGGTTAAAGTGAGATCTAATCCAAGGATCCAAAATCTCTATCCAATCTACTTTGTATGTGATTTCTGCCCACTCTACAATTAGACCAAGTGAAGGAAGTACCACGAAGGTCCATATCAAGAAGAGTCTCCCCCCGTATAAAGTCAGCCAAAGTTTCCATGATGTTGGCATTAGCAGGGGCTCCTCCTTGCTTTTCAGAAGGGTATAAAGTCCAATTGAAGTCTCCAATAATGAGCACAGGGAGATTTCCGCAAATTTTTATGAAATTTGAGATGCCCTGCTAGAGTCTTTCACGCTGTGATTCCAAGTTTGGGGCATAAACATTGATTGCAATCTAAGTAGCATCAGAATATACTTCCTAGAAGTGTGTGCACATAAAATTAGGGTGATGTAGAAGGCAATCACCTTTGAATTATTTGGGGTCCCAGAGAGCGCATAAGCCTCCCGAATTACCTATTGCAAGCTGAGAAGCAAAAGAAGCAATTGGCCAAATTTTCAAGATACTGTCATCCTTTTTAAGTTTGGTTTCCCGAAGCATGATAATTTCAGGAGAGTAGTTAAATTTCATATCCTTGAGGACTCTTTGTTTTTGTAGAGAGTTCAACCCTCTAATATTCCATGAGATCACCTTCATTTCTTAGATTTATATTTGCTCCCCACAACCATGGGGATGGTGCTCTATGTTCCTTGGGCCAAAGCTAGGGCTGATTCTTGTTATAGCTTAATATTTCCTGGGGTATGCCCACATAATTTCTTAGAGCCAGTATTAGGTTTCCTACTACTGCTTCGGGTCATACGGGGATTAAAACTATCATCAGAGGATTGAGTGGATGGGGAGAGAAAGGTATTAGAGAGGGAAAGGAAAGGAGGACCGATGAAAGTGGGGTTAGAATGAGGAAGCTTTGTGCCAAGCTTGGGGATAGGGGGAAGGGAGAGGAGGAGGTTAGAGGGTCACGAGCAGGAAGATAGAGAGGGGGAGGGGGCTGCAGCAACCATGGAAGGGGGGGGACCACTAGGGGGGAGGGGGAAGGGGAGGCCAGGGAGACCTCCTTGAGAATAGAGACTAAGGATAAGGGAGGCAAGGGGTCAAGAGAGGGGGCCAAGTTGGAGTCGGTAGTGATATATCCTTCTTCTAAGAGGGAAAAGGGGTTAGATGCGGGGGATGACCGGGGGTCTCTTCAGGAATGATCTTAGGGATATATTTTCCTTTCTTTTTGGGAGAGGTAACCATGGTTTTGGATTTAGGTTGGGGTTTGGTGGGGCATCCAGAGGCTTTGTGGCCTATTATTTTACATATTGAACATGCTTGTGGGATATATTCATATTCAATGGATTGAGACCAGGTTCCAAAATCAAATAAGAGATCAATCGATTTTGGGAGAGGTCAACTTACATCAGCGTTAACACAGAAAAAAGCATGAATGAATCTAGTCTTGGCCTTAGTGGCCTAGTCTATTGTGATTAGAGAAAACATAGATAGAGTAATACCTTCAATAACTGTAGGGTTCTATAGCTCCAGAGGAAGGCCTAGAAGATGAACTTGGATTGGATCCTGTGTCATTGTTTCAGTAAGCGGGTTAAATCCAGGAGACCATTTATTGATATAGAACCCTCTTCTACCAAAGAACCATAGACCACCTAGTAGAGCTCGAGCAAAGTCTTCTTTCATGCTGAAAGAGAAGAGGAAACATCTGTTTGGCATTGCAACTATTTCTAGCACACCACAAGGGTTCCATTTTAGCTGGGCCCATTTTTTTATGTCTTCGAGGGGGGTCTAAGACCCATTAGCTTGTCGACAAGGGATAGATCCCTGGAGGAAGCAACAACCTTCGTGATGTGAGAAGGGATGTGAAGAGAGATGGCCCCATCAGAAAGCGCGGGCATCAACTTCTTCTAGGGGATGAAGAAGAGGAACCCTCCACAACTTTATTCCAAGCCTCGAGGAGAGGCTGGGGAGATAGGCCCCCAGAGTTTGCAGGGTAGTACTCCTGATCTAGACCAGAAGGGTTCGATATCAGAGCCAGCACCAGGGAAATAAGAATTCAAAAATTCAGAGGGGCGGTAAAAAATTTCTCAGCCACCATTAATCCAATTATCAAAAGTGTTTTGGGGGTAACTCTCATGTCACAATTCTAGACATGCCTCATCACATTAAACACAAGATTCATGCCTGACCCTAACCCCTTTTGCATTGAACATTGAGCTAGCTTGGCACCACATCGAGAGACCTACGAGATATAGAGGTGGTTAGCTTGGGGAATGGACCTTGAGACCTCCAACATACAGCCCACATCCCCCACCGCTAGGGTAAACTAGGTAGGATTGAAAGCGGTTTAGGATAAGTCTTATGCCGCAATGCCATACATGCCTCATCACATTGAACACATGATTCATGCCTAACCCCGACCCCCGTCGCATTGAACATTGAGTCAGCTTGACACCACATTAAGAGACCACCTTCGCCACTGAAGAAGCTAACCTTCCCAGAACTACCTAGCCAAGTAATGATGATCTATGGAGGTTGTCAGCCCAGGGAATGGACCCCGAGACCTCCCATATATAGCCTACATTCCCCATCACTAGGGTAAACTAGGTTGGCTATGCTTATAGGAAAGGATTACCTAGGGTCTTGAATGTAATTTTCTATTGATCATCAACACCCAAACTAAAATCATAATTCAAATTTCATATATAGGAGAATGTGGGAAATTTATATTTTATAGTAAAGGTAAATTTAATATAAACAATCGACTATTAGTCTCAATTCTTGATGAAATGACCTAAAAAATAATTTATACCCATAAAATTAAAGTGAAATAGCAAGCTAATGGCCCCCTAAAAATTCACTAAAACTAAATTTTGAAATCCAAAATATTCACGAATTAACAAAGATTCACCACTAAAATTTTCCCTGAGGCAGATTCAATACATGCAGACACTAAAAAAAATGAAATTCATCTAGGAAAAACCCTTACTATTAATAGTTGGTTAATTAATGATGAGGAATCTAAAATGTTTAACATATTATAGAAATAAAAAGGATAATTTTCATAGGACTACATTGATATGAAAGGAATAAATCCTAGTGTGTTTACCCATTACATCTATATAGATAATTTGAATCAAGTCAGGAAGCCACAAAGGAGAATAAACCATATTCTAAGGGAGATAGTAAATAATGAAATTGAAAACATTTACCCAATTTCTAATATCAATGGATTTCCCTTTTAGTAATAGTCCCCAAGAAAATGGAAAACAAAGAGTATGTGTAGATTATAGAGAACTTAATAAAGTTACTCTTATTAATAAATTTTGACTTCATTTTCTTGATTAGGTGTTAGATAAATTGGCTAGGAATTACTTCTCCTTTCTATATGGATTTAGTGGATATAATTAGATTAGAGTGGAACCTATGGACTAGGACAAAAAACATGTACTTGTCCATGGGGAACCTTTTCCTATAGGGTTTTACCATTTGCGTTGTGTAATAACCTTCTTACTTTTCAAAGAGAAGTACTTACCCTATTCTCTAATTTTACAAATGAATGTGTTGAAGTATATATAAATGATTTCATAGTTTATGGTAATTATTTTGATGAAGCACTTAAAATTTTGGATAAAGTCTTAAAAAATGTGAAATTCGTTAGTTGTCTCTTAGTCAGGAGAAGTGCTTAATGATTATGGATTAGGGAATTCTACAAGGACATCATATATTGGCTCAAGGAGTACAGGTAGACCCAAAGCAAGTCAAGGTCATTTCCAAACTTCCACCACCTAAAATTCAAAATGATGTAAAGAGTTTCTTTAGTCAAGTAGGATATTATAGGAGATTCATTGAATATATCAGTAAAATAGTTACACCTGTGTTTTCTTTTTTACCAATAATTGTGATTTTGTTTGGACTGATAAGTTTCGAAAGGCTTTTAACATGACTAAGGATAAATTGACCTAATCCCTAGTCTTAAAGGGACTTGATTGGTATAGACCTTTCCATATTTTCATTAATGTATCCAATTCATCCATGGGTGTAGTTTTAGGACAAAAATATGATAGTAATAAGATGTATGCAATCTATGATATTAGTAAAAACTTGACTCCCAGATAATTTAATTACACTACTACTGAGAAATAATTTCTTGTAGTAATTTATGCTATCAAAAAAAATCACCATTATATTGTTGGTTATAAGATATTTATCTATACAGATCATTCAGCAATTAGATATGTGATTGAAAAAATAGTAATATGTGGTAGAATCATAAGTTGGTTGTTACTATTGTAGGAATTTGACATTACCATTATTGACAAACTAGGTAAGGCTAATGTGGCTGCAATTTTTTTGTCCAAACTTAATGTTTTAGGTGAAGAAGGAGTTGAATGTTGTTTTCCTGATGAGTAGTTGTTTTCCACATCAGCACAATCACCATGGTTTTTTGACATGGAAAATTATCTTCCCACAAGGAAGTTTCCTAACTCTTTCACTTATATGCAGAAGAAACATTTGATTAGAACTAGTGCTCATTTTAAATGGATACAGGGAATTTCGTTCAAATTAGGACCTGATTTTTTATTACGAAGGTGTGTTAGGGAAGATGAAATTTATGACATACTAAGGGGTTTCCATAATGAACCAAGTGGGGGGTATTATTCAGCAAAAAGTACCATTCAAAATATCCTTGGATCAGGATATTATTGGCCTTCACTACATAAGGATTTGAAAAGCTATGTTTGACAGTGTGATTCTTATCAAAGGATGGGGAAATCATCCCCTTCTACTGATATGCAGCTCCATCCTCAAGTGGTTTTAGAACCATTTAAAGAATGGGGTATAGATTTATTTGGATCTATGAACTTAACCTCACATGATAAAGAATATATTTTAGTTTGTACTAATTATATTACCAAGTGGGATGAAGTGCAGGCTCTTGTATTTTCTAAAGAATAGAAATTTGTAGAGTTTCTATATGAAATAATTTTGAAAAGGTTTAGAGCACCTAGATCAATTGTAACAGGCCAATGACCTTAGTTTATCTCTGAATTGATCAAGACTTTTACTAAGAGATACAATATTACTCATAAAAAATCATCTCCTTACCACCCTCAAGCTAATGGTCAGATGGAGGTTACAAACAGGAATTAGATAACATCACACCAAAGATGGTGAATATCAGAAGAAAAAATTGGGCTCGCATATTACCAAAGGTTGTTTGGTCTTAAAATACCACACAAAATATTACTATTGGTTTCTCTCCATATGATCTTGTTTATGGGAAAAATCCAATCATGCTAATAGATTTTGAGCTCCAGACGTTAAGGACAACTATGGAGGTAGGAATTGACTTGACAAAGAAGAGAGAGAGAGTTTTGCAGTTAAATGAATTGGAGGAAATGAGGTTAGAATCAGTTCAACAAATAATGTTATTACAACAAAAATAAAGATATGGCATGAAAAGAACATTTGAGATAGGAAGTTCAAAGTTGGAGATTGGGTCTTGTTGTTTGACTCACAATTTCAGAATTTCAAGGGTAATTTTAGAACCAGATGGCTAGGACAATACCAAATAGAATTTTTTTTTGAAAATAGATCAGTTCAACTACTACCAATAGATGGTAATAGAAAGACCCTCTTGGTCAATGGTCATAGGCTAGAGATTGTATAATCCACCGTTCATCAAGGAAGAATTCATTAGGCAATCACAATTGGAGAAGGAGACCTATTCTATGGGGGACACGTGTTATCCTTCCACCATGCATGTTCCATGAGCCTCTTTCAATGGAATAAAGGAGGGAGACTAAAGACCAGTAAATGACAATCTCTCTCCTATAAATAATAATAATAATAATATATATAATAAAAGGGGTTTGAAAACTAAAAAATTGTGGCCCTTCAATAAGAACTTCAAAATTCACATCTAGCAGAGAGGCTAACAATGTGTTTGATGCCAAGTACTAATTTTTTTGTAACTTTTTTTTAGGAACTCTATAGGGAGAAGATAAAATGAAAAGGAATTTAACTATAAAAGGTAATCCTAGGTAATTTTCAACATATTTGTACTCATTTCTAATCATAGGATTTAATATTCTTCATTGATTTTCAACTTTTTGTACTAATCATTACCTAAGCTAATCAAAACCATTTGTTAGCTAGAATTCAATGAAAAGAGGATGTTGCTTAGTTCTTGTCCCTATCCGCACACTTAGCAATGATTGGGCCACCAAATCCCACACTCCAATATTTTTAGGGGAGCATCATGTCATATTTTTACCTCCACTTGTCTAGCATGCTTCAGCAATTAAATGTTATAAATGCGATGGGACTTCCAAATACCTCGGGAGCCAAATTAGGGATTCAAAAATAAACATTAGGGGCTATAACTACCATTTCCAAAATACTTATGGAAACTTGTCTTCCTCACATTTCTATTAAAATCAATTGGAAATTTCCTGAAATAGCCTACCTCCTTACCTCTACCTATAGTGCCTGCACATTCTCTAAGTGGAGTGTTTAAAAATGGGCAAGAAAATACAATCAGAACCCAACTCATTGGAAGAATTGTTAAAGAATCCAGTAGTGGTAGAAGTTTTTAGGGAAGCAGGATGGATGGAATTCATGGAGAAATTCTAGGGGTTTAATCAATAATTGGTGGAAGAATTTGTTATCAATCTGAAGCTATGGATCACTCCATTGTTTGGGGTGTTAAGATCTATGTGAACATTAAAGTGCTCTTATGAGATCTCTGGTTTACCTATTCCGGGTACCGATGTACATGCTAAATCCTCATACAAATTTCTTGTCAGTATATTTATAGATCCAGACAAACTAATTCTAGAGTTAAGTATGCCATCATAGAAAGCCTCTAAAAATAATTGTAAGGGGATTCTCAAAGAAAGTAGGCATGAACCATGGAAATTAGTTTCCATCTGGATCATGAGATATTTCACATGTGATGGCCAATTTAGCACAATATGGGATCTTCCATGAGGTTGTTGATACATCTCAGACATGAAAAGATAAAGCCTCAATGGGTAGTCAATCTACCCAAATATTTTTATGATAGTATTTACAGAATATGGTTTGCAGGATAATGCAAGGAGTTGGGATTTTGAGACACCATGGCCTCATTCAATTAATTTTCCACCACCACTTCCTCAAGAAGAAAAAGGGAGAGGCTCAATGGTATAAATTCTTGTCAAAGTCATCCTCTCAAAGGAAAATATCACCAGTTCCTAGTCATGTTTAGACCACAACCCCTCCATTCCAAAATTCATCATCATCTACGAAAAGTAAGAGGACCCAAATGTTCAAGTCACCATCTCTTGAATCTGCTCCTACAACAGAGGGACTTGTGAATTCCACAAGTAAAAATGGAGAAAAAATATTCCAATTGTTCACCTCTCTGATACTGAGGAACCTTCCAAATCCTCTACATCTCCCTCTTTATGAAAAATATTGAGAAGACATGGGGCCATAAGTGAACCTATCAACTCTAAAATACCTACTAGGACACAAAAAACAAAGAAGGAAACTTATCCTCTAAACTGATGATGATGTACAGAATAGGAGGGAGCTGAAAATATTGAGTAGTTTGACTAGAGGTTTCTCTTCTATGAATACATCAGCTCCTAAGGCGACTACTAATGAAGGAATATGGATATTACATAAGGAGTACCACAATAACCTCGCTCTATTGAACAAGAAGAAGAAATTCTTACAAAAGGAGTACCACAAGAATCTCCCTTTGTTGAGCAAGAAGAAGAAATGCTTGCAGAGGGAGTACCACAAGAACCTCCCTATGTTGAGAAAGAAGAAGAAATGCTTGCAAAAGGAGTACCACAATAACCTTCCTCTTTTGAGAAAGAAGAAGAAATAGCCAAGGAAACCATTGATGTAGAAATACCTATAAAAGAAGCATTCCATGAGCCTCCTTTGGTTAGACATGAAGAAGAAGAAGTGGCTACTTCATATAAAATGGATGAAAAAATCATCAACCTCTAACAAATAGAGATCTGGGAGCTGAAAATCCAAATAGAAGGTAAATATTTTGACATCTCTGTCTTACAAAATGAATTATTACAATTACAATCTAAGTTATAATTGGAAAATTCTAGGATTCATATACCGATACAAAAGGAAAATAAATATGTTCAGATAGAAATAAAAATTTTCATATAAAATAAATAAGTACAAACATATCTAGAGTATAGGAAAACTAAAAATGTATCGATGAACACTTTCTGTACTCTCAAAAATATTGATAAGTCTTTGGAGGAGTTAATAAAAGAAAAATATACGTTGGAAGCAAATTTAGATACTACATATGAATTGGAAGAGGCAGTAATATATTGCAGAAGGCCTTACCTGTGTATGTAATGTATTTAAGAGAATTATTCTACAGGTGGAAGTTGTTAATAATTACACACATATTACCCCACAAGTTTGAAGATGATTATGAATTTTGGCACGCATATTTTGCTAGCCCAATTGGGGAATAGAACCTTGTGTGAGAATTTTTTCTACAAAAGTATATTTTATGCCATGTTCTAGATTTCATGATAAACATTTTTATGGGAGACTTACAAGTTAGATCCTTCCTTTCCTTGGTGCAAAATTAGAATATTTGGGGGAATTATCAAGACCAATGTGATGCAAAGGGAAAAATTATGATCTCCTCATGAGAAATGATTTTATGCACCCTCTTACTTTCATTAGAAACTTTGTAACGCCCATTAAAACAACCCACTTGAGACCTAAGAACAACCTAGGATTAGTTAGGAAAATTATGGAATAATTTTTTTAATTTAAAGAGTCTACAACCATGTTACAAGACAACAGTTGTCACCAACAGGTTCTAGAACAATTCTAATCTACTAGAATATATTTTTCCTTTTATTAATAATTATTAGAGGTCATAAGGTCCAAAACTTAGGGTTAGAAGTTTCAATTAGGTTCAGAGGGAAAATTCCACTCCATACCCACTCTCTAACAAGATTAACATTTCAAATTTATTTTTCTCACCCTTAATGGATTCAAAATTTTCCAAAATTACTCCCATTGGATAGGAAATTTTCTCACCTTTCCAGTAATATAAAGAAGTCCTCCTAACTCCTCATATTTTTCAAGTTATGGGCCGACGGGATTTGGGAGTCAAATTTTCCTAAAAGAGCGGCCTTGCGGGCCTAGGAGAGGAATTTTTCCCCAAGCGTGGGTTCTGTCAGCACAAACACAAAGGTTTTTCACCATGAGAGGGATGTGTGGGTAGGTCAGCGGGAAACATTACACTTTTTGACCTTTGGGTTAAAAATGTGCAAAGGCACAAATGAACCCGCACCTCTGCCCCCACCCAAGGCAGCCACATGACAACCATCCATTTACTGTGGGCTTCCAGGGTGGCGGAGAAACTTTAAGATTTTCACCCAACAATAAAAACAAAAAAAATGAAAAGGAACCAATGACATTTTCTCTTCCACTATTGTCTCGTGCTGCCACATGTCACTCTCTATTAGCTACGTTACGATGGGCTGGCGAAGAGAAAAAGGACTTTACGCCAAATTTTTTATAAAGGTTAAGATTACAGCGCATGCCCGCACACCCGCGAAGGTACTCTTCCTAGATGAAGGCGGGGATGAGGGTCTGTGGAGAAATTTGAGAAAAATTTCCAAAGTTAAATTTGAATATGCTAAGTTTCAAACCCTATCATCGTGCCTCTGCTGAGCCATAAGGCAGAACCCGAATGGCTGTTGGTTGGCGGGGCCACAAGGAAAATTACAAAATTGTCAAAATTTTATTTTCTTAAAAACGTTGGGTTAAAATTCCACTTTTTTCCTCTACTGAGCCACGTGGCAGCACTTGATTTTCTGTGGGTTGGGGGGGACGTAGGGAAAATGGTAACATTTTTCCAAACTTTTTAATCTAAGAAATTAGCTGTTTTTTTAAAGGCCGAAAAAAATTAAAAATTTCAGATCACTATAACTTTCGATTGGGAACTCAGTTTTGGGCAAGAGAGGACTTTTTGGAAATATCTCGAAGTCCTCTTTGTAAAACAAGCTTAAAAATTTTATTTTTATAAATTTTCAAGGGTAAATTTTGAGGAAATGTGTTTCTTGCTTTTAAACTGAAAAAAGGTAAATTTTAACTTGCACGATTTGATCAATTTTTCCATTAATTCATTTTCAACCTGTTAAACATGCATGGAGGATTTCACTAGGTAGGTTTTTAGGATTAAAAGCAAGGTTGGTTTGATTATTTGATTATGCAATTTGAAAATCCCAATTTTGACTGCAAAACATGACTGTTCGAATCAAATTTGTTTTGGTCTTTTATTTCTTAAGTATTTTGATTGGTTTGGGGTCTGTTTTGATCATGTAAGATCATGCTAATATTCCATTTTCTCGATTCAAATTTACAAGATCATTATGAGAAATCTGGTAAACAAATTTTACAATATTTTTTTTGCAGTGTACAAAGAAATCAATGTAATTTAAAAACATAGATTTCAAACCTATTTTATTTTCCATACATAAGGTTCCATTTCTTTCATCTACTTCAAGTCAAACTTATAACTATCTTTCCCTTCTTTTTTAATTTTTTGTATGCAAAACCAAAATACATAGCTAATTTTTCAATCCATACATATTTCTTTTCATTTTTTCAAACAAAAATTTCGTGGTGCATTTAAATGATCAGATTTAAACATACAAATGACATTTAAGGAAAATAATTCAACCTTTTATTGATTTATGAAAATATATTACAACTTCTTTCATTCCTTGAATACAATAAACAAAGTTCAATTTCTTTCACGCTCTTTCAACAGCAGAAAACATAGTTCATCTCTTTCACAGTCTTACAAAAGTAGAATACAAAGTATATCTATTTCAAAATTTGAAATATAAATTTCATAGCTCATACAGAAGCTTCTTTCCATCAAAAATGATTTACAAGATCATACACTCCATAGTGGGAAAAGGTTACAGTAAGAATTGATCTCAAACATGGACAGTCAAAACTTGCCTTCATTGCTCTTCTCCAAAACAACAATATGGTGCATTATAATTTTCCATTGATCACATCAAAAAATGGGGAAAGGCAACGCTCTCCACCCAACCAATACATCCAATGAAAGTAGAAGCCATCCTTATTCATTGGCCCCAGAGCCCCAAGCACAATGCAATAAGAAATATATTTCAACTCATGGCAACAAGGCATTCCAAATCACAAAGCAAGCCACAAGGAGAAAGAACACAATGGGGGATAGCTTACTTACTGCCTCCCGACATGACAAAACAAATAAGGCATCATCAACCTGAGTACAACCCACTAAGGAAATATGGGGGATAGCTACTTATGCCTACGGGGAAATGGGTATCACCATATACCAAAAATATCATTTCAAACCCTCAAACCATGCATCCTTATGCCTCCCCCAAGTACCCCTCATTCCTCACATTTCCTTATGCCTCCCCAACCTCTTATTGCATGCCATAACGAGTAAAGAAATGTAAGTTATTTATTTTTAAGGTGGAACCCAAATCCCAACTCCCTCCACCCTTATACCTCCCTAAAACACACTTATGCCTCCAAAAAAACAAACCCATACTCTCCTTCTACAGCATTCCTAGGCCATCTATGCAAATCCCACAACAATAACAAACATAAGAACATTTACATATTCATAAAAGGTAATAGAAGAGTATTTCCAAGAGCCAAGCTCTTACCTCTCCATGAAAGAGTTGTCTAAGTTAAAAAACAACAAGCTTTCCAATGCCAAAATATAGTCCAAAATAAACAACCAACAAGCATGCAAAGGTCTCCAATATCCTTCCAAAAGCAAGCGCTCCACACAAAAAAATTTTTCCCAAAAGGATGTATGAAAAATGTTCAACAACCCAAAACAAAGCAAGGAGTTCTAATTTTATATAAGAGGGAAGAGACGAGGATGAGGTGGATCCATGTAGGATTCCAAATCACACATCCGCAACTCCAATAAAAAAATTCAAATTCATTCTCCAATGAACAATAAAAAGGTTGGTGAATAATATGACAATTTACTTACACACTCCAAAAATCCCACACCTCATAAGGACTAAAAAATAGTAAAAAGTAAGAAGAGTGTAATTAAAACATATAACTAGTCATTTCAAAATGCATAAAGAAGGTCTAAATTCAACCCTCCAACCATAGGTAAGGTTGGTATGCATATTTAAGAGGTATGGGACAAGTTTAACTTGTCCCAAAAGCCTCAAAAATCAGCCTCCAAGGAAAAATTCGGATTTCTAAGGAGGTGGAGTGTTTCATATTTCAAAATCTACCTTACACATCTCTTACACATACTTACACATCACTTACAAATTACTTACACATCACTTACCATATTTAATACAAGAGCCAACAAATTCTTTAATTACTTTGTTATACCCCAAATTTGATTAATTTATTTATTTTAACAATATGATTACTCACATTAATTCTTCACAATTAAATGAATAATGAAAGGGGTAAATGCATCACAAAATAAACACATGTAAACAATAATAAAAAGGAACCAAATTAATAAAATACACATAACTCCATGGTAACATTCAAACGTAATTTCCCCCATGGGAATCCCTAACAAAATACAACACACACAACAAATACAGTTGCCATGGTGACCTTGTTGAATTCATATATAATTCCAATGTGGTTGGTCTCCAATCCCCGATGTTTTTTGTGATATTTTAAAGCTACACAATACAAATACCCCTTCATCCTCGTGGCCATATTAGGACATCCAAATGAATATAATATAATTTCAAAAATCATCTAAATATACATGAATCACAAAAACATCCAGAAAATCAACAATATCACTTACAATTTCATCAGCAACTATGTAATCATCAATTTTAAATTCAATTTTCTCGATCTACTCAATATATCCAAATATCACATGTCCTACTAACATCGATAAATATATATATATATATATAACCATGTCCAACAGCATGTCAACATCTATATAAAATGTCTCTAACAATCATCATGCATCATATATGAATCAGAGTCAACAATAATCCGTGATTTGACATTTAACACCATAATAAATCAAAACTATAATAATGTCCATAATATAAACAGTAGTATCATGATCAATATCAAAAGTTTCGAAGGGAAGTGGGCACTACATCACCCTCCCCTTAGACTCGACTTCCTCCTAGAAGTCACTGGAAAGAGAGATAGGAACAAATGCAATAGAAAAAGGATCACTCCATTATGGGATTACTTGCTTCAAACAAGTGTGGCTCTATAGAACCTAAGTTTGGTCCAATGCAATTCAGAAAGAATAAGGGAGATTGCAACAGATGAGCTCAAAACTCTCTGCATGCAATGCTACGAACACTTAAATCTAGAGAGTAAATTTATTCTATTAACCAAGATACCACACATATCAATATAACATGAATAGTTCAAATAAGTCTAAGATTAGCCACCACGTAGAGGAATAATAAGGATAAATCCATGAGTTTGAGAATGATCACATAGTTTCCCAAGGAATACAACATACTACATTAATAAAAGTTAAGGTTTCTACACACTTAAGCCATGATTTCAAGGTTCGTTGTCTAGACAAGGCTAGCAAAAATTAACTATAACCAAATTTGCACGAGGAACAAATCTACACAAGGTCCCACAATTTGAGGATCACACAGGATGAGGTGAATCAACAAGGACACCTAAATCAGAAAAACATTTAAAATCAAGGAACTATTCTAGGAAAGCACTTCTATAACTCGAGACAGTATAATTAACTTTTCATGGTAACAAAAGCAAAGTAAATACCACAAGTTTTCCTATAGTCTGATTTTTAAACTTTTGTTTTAAGAATCAAACACACCATACCAACCAAATTTAAATAAGTCAATCATTTAACAAAAGATATATATATATATATATATATATATATATATATATATATATATATATATATATATATATATATATATATCTCTATTTATATCTCCCTTAGCAACTAACATATAAATACAAGTAGCATACATTATAGCACAATGGGATTTATTTATCTTATTTCCTACTCATGCTCGGAATAACCATAAAGAGAGCACAAGAAACACCAAGGACCACTCAAGGTCACTAGGGAGAAGAACAAGTAACATGGGGTCCAATTAAAATCCAAGGGTGCATCGTATCAAAAGTAAATAACATCATCTTAAACTTTCCATCTTAATGGAAAAGGGGCAACAACAACAAGGTGACCCAAGAAAATATGAAGAAGAGAAGACTTCCTGAAGTTATTTTATATCCTTAACATATGTTGACTTAAAATTACAATAACTTAGATCTCTAAGGACAAGACAACACCCAAGAAGGTTGCTTCTCAAACAACAGATAAGTCTCAATCCAAAAGGACCACAACTCACATTCATCGAGCTACGGGATGATAAGGGTATGATGACCCAAAACTCCCACAAGAAAGGCACATACATCTATGAACAAGAAGTACTAAGAAACTAGAACACATTACTATCCACCAGGTGTTTCACAATTTTAGGTAGGCGAAAGAACTACAAGTTCAACTATACATTGCACTCAATACACATAAATCTTACTTATTTTATAACTCAACTCATTAAGTCAAAAGTTGTAGTTTCTTTTTTCCTAGCACATTCCTTTATGAGTTTTCTTAATTAAAATATTCCTTTTTTATTCTGATATCACATGTTTGTGTTATAAGGATCACCACTAAGGTGGCCATGATATCTCACCATTTTGTATAGGCAGACAAAAAAAAGATTTATTCTACTCCCAGGGGAAGTAGATGGATTTTTTTTTTCCTTTTCTGTTATTCTACATGGTTTTTATTCCTTCTATTAATCTACCAAGGTTAAAGCAAGGACCATTTTCTCTTTCTATGTTCCAGTTTATTTGTTAAGCTTCAAGGCCAAATCTCCTTAATTACAGTTTTATGATGTTTGGGTGAGTCAATTTGTCAATTAAAAAAATTAATGAGAAGGAATGGTAAAAATATCACATTATTACTTTTATGGGAGAGAGAGGTAATTCAACACATCACATTTTTAATTCTAAGGAAACAAGGGATGTTCAACATAGAAAGCACATTATTAATTTGGTAAGAACTAGGAAACAATCAACCAACATGGATCACAACAATATTTTGATATTTTTTTCCCCACTAATTACAAGTATCATAAAACATTCCTAGTGGGTTTCTACAAGTTCTCAAAAGAAGTTACGAGGAAGACCCATTAAGGAAGCATAGTTACTTTTACTGATCTACTAGGGTTTAACATTATTTGTTGTTTTGGCGAAAAACATTTTACTCACCTGATAAGACAAGGAAAGTTTTCAAATCTACACCCATATTACCAAAGGATACCACCAACCAAGCAATCAAAATGACAAGGAAATATTTTAACTATAAGAACACCACATACTCATTAGAAGCGTCAAATGTAAGTAGACAATCAACCATCTTATTCAACATGGCTTTACGACCAAGAGTTACAGTTTCACAAGAGAATCACATTATAAAATACCACCGAGATTAAATTATCAAGGTCTAATTACACTATCATCACTAATGTCATGGTCCAAAAGACTCAAAGCATCCATAAGTGTCTCCACATAATCCAAAATTAATAGGTCATAGAGTATTATTCATAGTAACTAAAAAAATTTTAAGGAAAGGGTAGACTTATTTATAGGTCAAGAGGGAAAACAAACAAACTTAATTTACACACACAATACTCAAATGGGATTAATTATAACCATAATTACCAAGATGCATACAATCCACAAGTCACTACTTTATATAATGAAATAAGAAAATCCTGATAAAACTTAGCATGCCATCAAAGAGAAGCCACTACTAGACAAACACTTTTCCACTAACATCCATAAGCCAGCCAAAAGCAAACCGATCCTAACATAATTCATCAGCCCACAATTAAACACCTCTACTCTGACGAGGTTCAAGCTCTTACTGGATTGTAAGAGAATCACCACCACCACTAACAGACTGCCAACTAGAACGCACAACACAACGAACTCTCTTCCCAACAAGGTCAAGTAATGAAAAGGTCACTCTAAGATCCTAGATACACTCAAGGTTCCGTGCATCTAAAACCAAGGCATAACTTTAAGAACCTAAGAAGACATTCAAGACACCAAGGGTGTACCCCCATACGACGAAATGTCACAATACAAGAAGCATAGAACAAACTCATCATCATGCAAGAAGGAACCACGTAACGTTTAGCTAAATAGCCAACAACATAATGAGCTCTGAGTCACCAAACAAAATAAAATCCAAGAAATGTCTACAATCAAGGAAAGTGGCTAAGTAGCTGCATTACAAAGTCTTAAAATTCTCACAAAAATATAAATAACTAAAAGAGCCTCAGAGCTTCTCAATCCAATCATAAAATAAGATGTTGGTCCTTGATAAAATAACACAAGATTACGAATGTAAAACATAAAAGTTAACACAACATTCACTCCGCAGCCCTTCATGGCTGCCAATAGGGGTACTCTACCTCAAGGTTAGTTCCAAGGATACATACACAGGATTGGGTCCAAAATGACACTCAGACTTAATGCACACTCTCCCATATGGGTAACAAAATGGAAAAAAAAACTGGCAACTAGACCATCTTTCCTAACCACTGAAGGAAGGAAGCTCTAAACAACTTTTAATTTAATCTTCTCAACCCCATATCACAATCATTATTGTCCAACCACAAGAACCACACCATACAATTTATCATTCCAACCACTCCAATAAGGAAGGGTCTTAAAAGGGATTAACACATCATACAATTAAATAAAGATTTAGGACTTGTAAAACAACACATTTTCAAAGGAGAACCAAGTTTCCACTACACTAGAAGTTCACAAAAATTAATTTAATTTAACATTCTTAGTTACCCGGGTTCAGAAAAAACCCCACTGAGTGAGTACAACAATTCAAACAACTTATTATTTTATTATCATTTTAATTTTGGTAGTTCAAATGAATAGAGTAATGTAATATTTCTTCATAAGTATTTTTGTTCAATTTTCAAACAAGTTTGTTTTCTTAGATTCAAAAGTGTGCTAGGTTTACAGTTCATGTCTCAAGTTTTCTAGTGTGCCCAAGGGTCCAATATTTTGAACCACTTCTCTGATACCAAGTGTAACACCCATTAAAACAACCCACTTGAGACCTAAGAACAACCTAGGATTAGTTAGGAAAATTATGGAATTTTTTTTTTATTAAAAGAGTCTACAACCATGTTACAAGACAACAGTTGTCACCAACAGGTTCCAGAACAATTCTAGTCTACTAGAACATAATTTTCTTTTATTAATAATTATTAGAGGTCATAAGGTCCAAAATTTAGGGTTAGAAATTTCAATTAGGATCAGAGGGAAAATTCCTCACCAAACCCACTCTCTAACAGGATTAAAGCTTAAAATTGATTTTTCTAAAACCTAACACATTAAAAATTTTCCTAAATTACTTCCATTGGATAGGAAATTTCCTCACCTTTCTGTTGATATAAATAAGTACTCCTAACTCCTCATATTTTTCAAGTTATGGGCTGGTGGACTTTGAGAGTCAAATTTTCCCAAAAGACTGGGTTTACGGGCCTAGGGGAGGAATTTTTCCCCAAGCACGGGCCTACGGGCCACGGGAAGGTTTTTTTCACCTGAGAGGGATGTGTGGGTCAGTGGGGAAACATTCCACTTTTCGACCTTTTGGTTAAAATGTGCAAAGGCAAAAACAAACCCGCACCTCCACCGACACCCAACCACGCCACATGTCAAGCCCCTGTTGGGTTCTATTCGGTGGGAAACCAGGGAAAGTTAGAAATATTAGCAATAAAAAGGAAAGAGGATAAAAGGTTAAATGTGCTATGTACCTCCACCCTCACCCAAGGCAGCCACATGGCAGCCATCCATTGGCTACGGGCTTCTAGGGCGACGGAGAAACTTTAAGATTTTTACCTGGAAAAAAATAAAAAACAAAAAGGAACCAATGACCTCCACTCCACCATCGCCTCATGCTGCCACATGTCACTCTGTGATTAGCTACATTATGGCAGGCCGGTGGAGAGAAAAAGGACTTCACGCCAATTTTTTTTAAAAAGGTTAAGATTACAACATGCGCCCGTACGCCCGTGAAGGTACTCTTCCAAGACGTGAGCAGGGATGTGGAGCCATG
Source organism: Taxus chinensis (assembly GCA_019776745.2). NCBI lineage: Eukaryota > Viridiplantae > Streptophyta > Pinopsida > Cupressales > Taxaceae > Taxus > Taxus chinensis. The sequence continues at coordinate 422,021,507 of CM034151.1, forward strand.
GAGAACTTTGAGAAAATTTTCCAAAGTTAAATTTTAATATGCTAAGTTCCAAACCCTCCCGCGCTTCCACTGAGCCACGTGGCAGAACCCGAATGGCTGCGGGTTGGCAGGGCCACGAGGAAAATTACAAAAATTGTCCAAATTTTATTTTCTTAAAAACATTGAGTTAAAATTCCACTCCGCACCTCTGCCAAGCCATGTGGTAGCACTTGATTCACTGTGGGTTAGTGGGGATGCAGGGAAAATGGGAACATTTTTCTAATTTTTTTATTTTAAATAGTTAGCATTTTTTTGAAGGCCGAAAAGAATTAAAAACTTCAAATCACCATAACTTTCGATTGGGAACTCAGTTTTGGACAAGAGAGGACTTCTTGGAAATATCTCAAAGTCCTCTTTGCATATCAAGCTTATAAAGTTTCAAGGGTAAATTTTGAGGAAATGTAATTTAGTAAATTTTAACTTGCGCGATTTGATCAATTTTTCCATTAATTCATTTTGATAAAGGTTTTTTGAAAAGCAAGGTAGGGTCAAAAATCCCAATTTTGACAGAAAAACAGGAAATGTATTTCTTGGGGTCATTTTCATGTAAAATGAAAATTTTGTCTATTCAAAGTTATAAATTTTAACTTGAACAAAGCGATTTGATCAATTTTTCCATTAATTCATTTTCAACCTATCTATCTTTCCTTCTTTTTTCCATGTAAAAAGGCATGGAGGATTTCACTAGGTAGGTTTTTAGGATGAAAAGTTCAAAAATACTCCCAAGGTTGATTTAAAGTTTGATTATTTAATCAAGATTATCCAATTCAAAAATCCCAATTTTGACAGATTCAAACCTCCACAAAACAGGTGGTGACTGTTCGAATCAAATTTTTTTTTGGGAAAATCAACGGCTCTCATTTTATTTCTTAAGTATTTTGGTTGGTTTGGGTCCTCCTTGTCAAATTGAGTTTTGATCATGTAAGATCATGCTAATATTCAGGGGCATTTTGTCTATTCAAAGTTATGGGGGAAGAAGGATCTTATTGCTGAAGCAATCTTGGAGGGTAAATTCTTCAACAAAAGGGTCGATTATAGTTTTTACAGCGGGCCTGCTTGAACAAAGAAAACAATGTAATTCAAAAACACACTTTCGTAGGGAGTTTGAACCATTAATTTCATTTGCCATGCATAAGGTTCTTTACACCAATCTCTTTCATCTACTTCAAATGCCGAAGCCCTGTCTCTCCTTTCTCTGCCCTCGCCACTTATAACTATCTTCTCCCGTTCCCCCTTTTTTCCATGTATGCAAAAGGGCTTCTAGGAATACAAAACTATTTGAAATTTTTCAATCCATATTTATTTCTTTTCACTTCTCAGCAAATTGAGAGAAATTTTGGACTCCCTCTTGGTGCATTTAAATGATTGAGATTTCGAGCAAATATACAAATGCAACACTCTGGGGTTTGAGGAAAAGCAGATGGATGGTAATACAACCTTTTATTGGAAGAATTTATAACAATATCTTGCAACTTCTTATTTTTTCATTCCTTGTCACAATACAATAAATAGATTTCAATAAAAAAAAACTTCTTTCATGTTCTTTCTGAATACAGATTTCAATTTCTTTCACAGTAGAAAACAAAGTTCATCTCTTTCACAATCTTCCAAAAGTAGAATACAAATTATATCTCTTTCACAATTTGAAATATAAATTTCATAGCTCATACTAAAACATATTTACATCACAACTAATTTACAGGATCATACACTCCACAGTGGGAAAAGGTTACAATAAGAACTGATCTCAAATAGAGACAATCAAAACTTTTCTTCATTTCTCTACTCCAAAAAAACAACATGGTGCATTATCATTTTCTAGTTTGGTCACATCAAAACAGGGGGAAAGGCAATGCTCTCCACCCAACCAAGATATCCAATGAAAAGGAGAAGCTTCCCTCTTCATTGGGCCCCGAGCCCCAACCATAATGCAGAAAAAGATGTGATTCAATGCATGGTAACAAGGCTTCCACAACACACATGCAGCATTTTCACATTTAAAAAAAAAAGTAGTTCAAAATAGAGTGTAGTTTACAACTACATTAAAATATACAAGCAATAACTAAGGCTCCATCAAGCAAGCCAAAGGAGCAAGGAACTATGGGGAAAGCTGTTTATGCCTCCTAATGGGAATTGGGTATTCACCTGTAACAAACCGTCAATATAAAACATCTCCCATACATCCTTATGCCCCCCACAATCCCTCCTTATGTCCCCCACAAATTTCCTTATGCCCCCCCACAAATTTCTTTATGCCCCTCCCCCAAGAGTAAGAAATGCAAGCCATTTATTTTCCATGGTGGATCCCAATAACAAACTCCCTCCACAATAAATTTGATGCCACTGGCATTCCCTTATGCCTACCCTCAATGATTCCCCATAACCTTCTCGTACACCATTTCTAGGTATTCTACCCAACTAGCCAACAAACACACAAAACATTCACCATTCACACAAACATAAAAATAAATAAAAACATATATGAAGAGCTAATCTCTTACCTCTCCATGGTAGATTTTGTTCCAATACAAAAATCTTTCAATGTCATATTATAGTCCCAAAATTAGCAATGACCAAGTATGAAATGGTCTCCAATCTCATCCAAAATCAACAAGATCTCTAAAACAGCAAAGGAAAATTCACCCCCAAATGAAGAATGCCAAAAAAGTGAAATCAAGTAACCAAGTAACCCACAACAAGCCAAGAAAATTTGAATTTAAGGAAGAGGGAAGAGAAGAGGATGAGGTGGATCCATGTAGGATGCCACATCACACATCCTCAACTCCAACACCAAAATTCAACTTCATTTCCCCAAGCATAATAAATAGGTGGGTGAAAATATGACAAATAAACTTACACACTCCAAAAATTCCATACCCCATAAGGACTGAATTTAATAAAATGTAAGAAGAGTGCAATTAAAACTTATAATTAGTCATATCAAAATGCATAAATAAGGTCTAAATTCAACCCTCCAACCATAGGTATGGTTGGTAAATAAAATTAAGAGGTATGGGACAAGTTTTATTTGTCCCACAAGCCTCCAAAGTCAGCCTCCAAGGACAAATTCGAATTTCCAAGAAGGTGGAGTGTTTCACACTCAAAAGTAAACTTACACATCACTAACAAAATCACTTACACATAATTACAACATTTAATACAAAATCCAACCACTTCACTAATTACTTTCTTATGACATATTGATTTGTTTACTTTAACAATATGATTACTCATGAAATTTACACACCATATAATAATTAATGAAAAGGCTAAAAGAAAAACAAAATAAACACATGCAACGTCAATAAAGATGAACCAAATAAATAAATACACATAACCCTTGGTCATATTTAAATGTGACCCCCCCATACGAATCCCTAACAATCAAACACACACACACATGAATAATACAAGTTGCCATGGTGACATTTTTAAATTCATCTAGAATTCCAATGTGGTTGGTTTCCAATCCCCTGATGTTTGTTGTGATATTTTTAACCTGCACAATAAAAATACCCCTTCGGCCTTGTGGCCATATTAGAACATCCAAATGAATATAATATAATTTCAAAATCATAAATATATATATGAATCACAACAACATCCAGACAATCAATAATATCACTTACAATTTGATCAACAACTATATAATCATCAATTTTAGGAAATATGTTTGAAAGATCTCCTTAGAGCGGTGAATGAGTTCTTTAGAACGGGTAATCTTCTTAAAGAACTTAATAACACTCACATTGTGCTGGCCCCCAAAAAAATGGATGCTAAAGATTTCAAGGAATTCAGACCTATCAGCCTGGTGAATGTCATCTATAGAATTTTTAACAAAATTATTGCTACTAGGCTCCAGCTCATTTTGAATGAACTTATCTCAAGGTAGCAGAGTGGCTTCATTAAAGGCAGAATTATTCAAGATGGAGTGATCATGGTTCATGAGACCATACATTCAACGGAGAATAATAAAAAGGTGAGTATGGTCCTCAAGTTGGATATGAATAAATCCTTTGACAAGGTCTCTTGGGCTTTCCTTGACAAAGTTTTAACAAAATTCAGGTTTCCGGAAAAATTCAGAAGAATTATTAAGGCTTGCATATCCACGGCTAGATTTTCTGTGGTTGTTAATGGTGAACCAGTGGGTTTTTTCACCAACAGCAGGGGACTTAGACAAGGAGACCCTATCTCCCCCTTACTTTTCATTCTCTTGGCTGACAGCCTTAGTAGAACAATTGGCTAAAGCGGTTGAATGAATGGCCTTTTAAATGGATCTAAGACCCGCTTCATTCAGCCAAGCTGTCTCTCATCAACAGTTTGCGGACGACACAATCCTTCTTCTTCTGGCCTCAGTTATGGAAGCCAAAGCTATTAAGGACTTTATTACAACTCTATGAATCTGCTTCTGGGCAAGAGATTAATTATGACAAAAGCACCATTTTTTTCTTTAACACTCCTTAGGGAAAGATAGCTCAAGATTGCTAAAATTCTGGGCTGTAAAATAAGAGTGCTTTTCCAGCAACGTACTTAGGCCTCCCTCTTGGTACTAAGAAAGTATCTTGCACATGGTGTGGGATGATCTATTGGATAATATTTCAGAAAAAGATGGCCAGTTGGAAAGGGGCCACTCTCTCTAGTGCTGGTAAGTTCCTTGCTCATTAAAAGTACACTTCAAAGTCTGCCCATCTATATCATGTCACTTCTTCAAAATTCCTTCTTCCTTCAGAGAGATAAGATTGAAAGGATTCAGAAAATTTTTTTATGGCAAGGCATGGAAGAGAAGTTCAAATTTCACCTCGTGGCCTGGGATAAGGTCTGCACCCCTAAATCTATGGGAGGGCTGGGCATAAAAAATATTGAGAAAATGAATGAGGCACTCATCGCTAAGATGGGTTGGCGATTGCTGATCTGAGAAACAACCCTGGATTGATGTTAATTAAAGCAAAATACTTGAATCAACAAGCTGTTGTACTCCTATCCTGCATGATGAACAACTACCCAATGGTTCCATTTTTTGGAATAATCTGGTCAAGTGTAGAAACTTCATCAAGCAGGGCAGCAAATGGAAAGTGGGGGATGGCAGTGAGATAAACTTCTGGGAGGATAAATTGGTTCAATGGACAACCTCTTGGAGAGTATTTGGGATAGCTAAGGGCAGCCTTATAAGCAAGTATGGAACGTCAAAGTCAAGGACTACATTGAAGGAAAATGGCACCAGACAAGACTTGGAAAAGACTTTCTATGGAGCGAATTGAGCTGAAACAAATTACTTCCTCCCTTCAGGATCTTTTAGATCTCTATCCCTTTAAGTCAGTTGAATTCCAAGGATGAGCTGGTTTGGAGCAATTCACAATGATGGGAAATACTCAGTCAAATCTGGTTATACCAATCTTCTCTCACAGTAACCAATCTGACTTTAACTGGAACAAGATCTGGATGCCTGAGTTAACCCCCAAAATAAATTTTTTTCCTTTGGCTGGCCATCAGAGGAAGAATTCTCACCACTGAAAATTTGATGAGAAGAGGATTTATAATTCCTAATTGGTGCTCACCTTTGTAGGAATGACTATGAAGACATTAGTCATCTGTTCATACATTGTGCTTATGCCAATAGAATTATGGAGCTTTGTTCTTTCCAAATTTGATGCTCTTTGGGTGTTGCCGATGAACCTTAATCAGCTATGGAATCAATGGAACCCACCATTCAGAGCATTGTGCTATCAAAAGAATCTGGAAATTAGCCATCCCACACTTAATCTGGAGGATTTGGAAGGATAGAAATAATATCATTTTCAGAAATAAGAAAGCAGAATTATAAAATCAGTATTGGTAAAATTTCTCAATGGTATCAAAGAGGGACATGGCCTGGATTTAAACCTCCCAAGAACAAGATGTTATCCTGAGAATGAAGAGCACATTTTATCTAATTGGCAGATTGGATCAATTAATAGTTGGAGCATTCCCTGGGAATAACATGTAGATAGATCTTTGATTAAATGGCATCCTCCTGACTCTAAATTGGTATAAGCTGAACTTTGATGGCGCCTCTAAGGGAAACCTTGGGACATGTAGCTGGAGGAGGAGCAATATGAGACCACAAAGGTAATTTGATTGCTGCTTATGCTGGAAAAATGGGAATTCAAACCAATCATTTTGCCGAAGAATTATCTGCTCTCTGGGGCTCTGAGAGTTACCCATGGGCTCAATAATATTCAGAACCTTATTGTTGAAGGGGACTCCCTTAATATCATTAAGCTTCTTAATCAATCCTCATCTCCCAGTTGGAGTATTAAAGACTTTATTGCTGAATCCATAAGAATTAGCCACACCTTCAATAGTATCAGAATCATACATACTTACAGGGAGGGCAATAATTCTGGCGGATGCACTAGCCAATTATGGCATTAATATAAATTTTACTGTTTAGGATAATGATAGTTTCCCTAATCAGCTTCACAACAGCATCTCATGCGGATCTTCACATACGGAAGCAATCTCTAGAGATGAATGCCTTAATCTTTGGAGTGAAAATGGAAAATCATCAATTCTTTCACACGTGCTGCTTTATTCTATATGGTTTAGGCAAATAATATCTATTTCAAATAATAGCAAGATAGTCTGATTCATATGGGAAACTTACAAGTGGAGTTATCCATGATTTTGAAAATTGCGCACACGAGAGCTGTACATGTGACTGTTGATATCTGGATGCCAAATATCCACGAAAACCGAATGCAGTAAATACAATGTGATTGATTGACAGGGAAAGGGTTATTCACACGCGACTGTTCCGCAGGCTCAGTTCAACAATACACGCAGCCGATCGTGGGAATAACAACGGATCTCATTTCCAGTTTTGTGCAGAACTATAGGAAAGAGTGTACTAGCTTTGGCAATCAGTTGGGAATTAGTTGCAAACAGCTTAGAATAGAGAAGATGGGGGGTCCTCCTTGTCAAATTGAGCCTAGTGTGGACCCAGATTGGAAAGACAATATTGAGTTGTGGAACATTCTTAGTAAGCGTGGCATAACAAACTTCATGGAAAAATTTTAGGGACATGACTGGAGCATCTCTATGCACTTTGCAAAAGATTGGAAGGAGAGGATAGTGGAGTATGGGGGGCAGAAGGTCTTAATCAATGAAGAGCTTATTGCTGAAGCGACCGGCCTTGGCTTGGAGGGCTTCAGATTCTTTAACAAAAGGGTTGATAGAGATGTGGAAGAGAGAAGATTTGTTGAGGGACAGGAGAAACTAACCCACTTAACAGTGGGCCTTCTTGTCAGCTTGATCCCTCCACCATATGATGAAGTAACCCGCATGATGATACGGTTCATCTAATTGGAAGGGAGGTTTGTTGATGTTCCTGCGAAGCACCTTATTTTTCTTAATCATTTTCATAGGGATAGGCTGGTTTGTTTCCCCCATTACTTATTGAACTCCCTTGAATGATCCATTCTTGAGTTTCAAAAGAATTCTGAGGCAGTTCCTTTACACCAGGGGCTCATTTTGTTGCTACACAAATGCTATCTTCTCAGGTTTCCTGGTCTCCCATCCTCCCCTAGCTCAATTCCTCCTTTGCCAAGCTCTGTTGCTGCCAGCCCTATTTCTCCTTTCTCTATCCCTGCCACCGCAATTGTCACCCCCATACCAGCCGTTCAGGCTTCTTCCCCTGTTCCCCCTTCTGAGGCTCCTGCCCCCCACTTGGCCTCTACCTCGCGGAGACCGGTTACCAGGGCTTCTAGGAAGCTCAACCTCGAGACCCTTGCTGTGGAGAAGGGTTCTCATGATTTTGAAATTTTTCATGACCTCCTGCATATCAGCAGTGCCAGCCCCCGGGAAGTGCAATTGGAAAGCCCTACTAAAAGGCTGGAAGCCTTAGAGGCAGATATGAAATTGTTAAAGGATGAAGTTAAAAACTTGAAAAAACAGAAAGGAAAGAGGAAGAAGGAGGAGGAGGAGGACGTGGACAGCAGCCAAATTGAAGATATATACAAGAAATTTCACTCCTTGGACTCTCGCTTAGGGAAGGCCAAGACTAGGCATGATTATAACATTACCATCTTTAGGGAAATTGAGGAATTTATTGAATAGCACGTCAGAAGTGTCTCCAACCTAAGCGGAGTGCCGGAAACTCTTTGGGGTACTGATAAAGAAAGAAAGAAGACCTTGGAGTAGCTGGATTGTAATGACGCTGCCCATATGACTACTTTGGGAATGTTTAATTCCTGGAAGAATATCAAAACCATCTTAGACAAAGCTACTAGGAAGTAGCTGCAGTTGATTCTGTTGTCCTTGTTTACTTTTTTGTTGTTTTTTTGCGGATCCTTTACTGCTTTTTTGCAGTATTTTTGCTGTTCTGTCTCATTTTGGTAGCTGTTTTTTAGCTACTTTGAGCATCATTGTAACATTTGGATTCTGATCCTTTTTCTCTCTGGTTTTCTTGCTCATCCTGGCTTTTAGGCCTTCTTTTGTATTCAAGGGTATAGTCCCTTTCAAAAAACTATTTGCCAATAATAAAAAAAACTATATAATCATCAATTTTCTCGGTCTACTCAACATATCCAAATATCACATGTCCTAACAACATCCATATATATATATAACCATGTCCAACAACATGTCAACATCTATATAAAATGTCTCTAACAATCATCATGTATCATATATGAGTCAAAGTCAACAATAATCCATTATCTAACATCTAACACCATACTAAATCAAAACTATAATAATGTCCATAATATAGTCAGTAGTATCATGATCAATATCAAAAGTGTCAAAGGGAAGTGGGCAGTACAAACTTAAAGAGTGCACCTTAAAAACTAGCAAACAAATACTAATATGCTCTTCATTTGTAAAAAATGTAGATGATTTTAAAGAAATATGTGGCAGACTATTTTTTTATTTCTCAAGAAACTTGTAATAGAAGATATAAAAATGTGAATATCCCATTAAAAAGTGGAGAACTAATCTATCCCAACAACTTAAGATGGTATTGTAGATGTTCTCAGGATATCTTGGAAATTATATTAGAATTAAAGAATGAGTAGATATGATTAAGATATAGGACACCCTTACTTTTGACTCCAGCTCCCCATTGACAGAATCTAAATTTCCAATCAGAAGAAAACTTCAAAAAGTGGGTAGAAAGAGTCACTTTTTATAGGGGATACCATAGGCCTTACGATAAATAATATACAAATATGTTATTAGAATTTGATTTGGTGAGGTGAAGTGAACATGTTTTTCTAGCATGAGATAGGTAGTCTACCAAGGGTCTGGAAAATAAATAGGTACAGGGGAGGTGATTATCCCATCATTTAGCCACTTTTTCCTATGTAATATAACCTTCAAATCCTCAATCCATTCTTCTTTCAAATTGGATTTTAATACAGATATTAATGTTTATGGCTAGTGTAAGAATGAATGTTATTATTATTAAATTAGTATTTTCCCTACTAGTTGTAGTTCTTTTATTGTTAATATAATACCTAATTTTACTAGAAAGATGTTAGATTTTGTATGTACAAGCACTTTGAACACAAAGACCAACATTTACAGGAATTCACTCAAGAATATTCAAATTTATTTTATTTTAGATGAGATTAAGAGGTTTCTCAGTTAGCTCTAGAGGTTTCCCAACCATATCTGAAGGGTATTTATTGAGATTTAGAAATAATACTTCCATCTACCGAATCAAGGAAGAGTTGGAGTTATATTTTAGGAATGGATATGCTATGTTCTAAAACTAGTAATTACTATAATTAAATGGTACCATTTTTAGAAGTGTATTTTGTAATTTGGGATAATAAATTCCAGTTCGAATCTCATATCTAGTTGGGTCTAAATAGATTCCATATACAACCTCCTTAAATATCTCCTTCTCTATTCCACAATATCTAGAGAGTTATTTTATTTAGTAAAACTGGATAGAATCGGATGCTTGGGATTAGATTTTTATTTTGTCATATCCCTATAAATATTGTGGTTATCTAAATAATGGAATTATAGTGGCAGTTCCAAAATTCCTAAGAATAAATTGTTTGTAATCAGATATTTATGCATGAATTAATATAAGGATCTTAATTATCCTTCAGTAAAGGGATTTAATGTTTTCCATCCTCTTTTGAGGGAAAAGAAAGGACCACTCTCTCCAATAAATCTAGATTCTTTGATAACTTAGTTATTTTACTTTTTATCCATCTAATTTTTAATTTTAAAGTATTTCAAACTATTTCTATACATTTAAAAACCTACAAGTGTTTGTGTGTTTAATTGAATTATGTCATTTCAATTCTACAAGATCTTTATTTTAAATCAAAAAGAGTGTCATTTCAATTCAGTAAGAGTTTTATTTAAATTCAGCAAGACTTTCATTTTAATTAAAGCAATTGTGTAATTTCAATTCCATAAAGCATTATATTTTAAAGTAATAAGTTCATTTCTGTAATTTTAATTCAATTAAGTATATTTTTCTTTCCAAATGTGTGTATAACCAATCTTCTCACCAGAATAAAAACCTATTTCATATATCCTTAGGATACATCTAAAATTAAGATGGCATAATTTTTTTATTATGGGTAAATAGTTTTGAAGGGACTATACCCTGAGTACAAAAAGGCTCAAAAGCTAGATATAAAAAGAAGAGTAACCAAACCTAGATAGGATAAACACCATAAACTAGGAGGCTCAACATCTAGATAATATAATATAGTGAGTAAAACAAGATCAAGATAGACATTGATCCGATTAAGAGCAAAAGAGACAGAAAAATGAACAAGAGGGATCCACCACTGGTCATCCCAACCAAAAAACATCAAAATCACTAAACAATAACAACATCACCGCCAGTAAACAGCAACAGGGCACTACATCACTTTATAGCTTGGTCAATCTTGGCCTTAATCATCTTGAGTGAGACGAAGAATGCAATGGCCGTGCTCTGGGATGGATCTTTCATATCCGCCTGGGTAATTGCAAGATCTCAGTTCTCCTTTGATCCCCATATATCATCGGTAATGCCACTAAGGCTACACATACTTCGCACATGTTGCTGTATAAAATTGTAGATACTTTTAAGAGCTGAGAGGATACAGTCATTATGCTCTTTTGCATTGCCAAGCCTGGCATCTAGAGAAAGAAGCTTCTTGAATATTTCAGCAGTGGTATCATCTTCTTCAGAGTTTTACAGCTTCCTCTTGCCCTTTTTTTTATCCATATCCCTTATAGCACTCTTGAGGTCATGAATCTCATTTTCCATCTTTTCAACCCTAACCAACAGGTCTACTTCCTTGGAATTCTACACTGGTTTACTTATGTGTATTAAATTCTCTGCAATTTCAGATCTATATGGCTTCTTAAAACCCTCTGTGAAGATGGTAGAGGGACCTTAACTTTCATATCTTTCCTCTTCCTGCTAGGGGTAGCAATGTCAAGTTTTCTATCGGCAAGGGGAGGAATGAAGGCAAGGGGGGAGTAGGTTGGGGGAGAGAGCAGGCTAAGCAATGGCGGTGGATGAGTAGGATCAATATTTGGTGAAGGGGAAAAACCCTTGCATGATTTTGCACCTCAAGAGTAGATTTTTCCAAGGAATTCCACAAATAATGAGGAAAATTTATGGTAAGGTTCCTGCGAAAGTGATTAAGGAAAATTAAGTGCTTCTGGGGGATGGTGAGAAATCTCCCCTCCAGAGTAATGTACCTTACCACCATCCTTGCAATCTCAGTGAAGGGCTCAAGAATAGATGTTATTTTTATGCTAACCACCACAAACTCTAGATTCTCCCCCTCATCGAGAAACTTTTTAGCCTCCACCTCTATGTCCACGCATTTGTTGAAGAAATTGGTTCCATTCAGATTAAGCCCAGTGACCTGGGAAATTAGCTCCTCGAAAATCTTGACCTTGATATTACTATACTCAACAGAATGATTCCTCCAGCCATTCACGAATTTTATTGAGATATCCTGATCGAAACCCTGAATCTTTTCAATAAAATTTGTAAGACCCCCTTTTTACAAATAGTTCCAGAGTACTTCATCATTCTTCCATGCTGGATTATTGGTGGGCTCAGTCTTGCAAGGTTGTCCCCCCATTTTTCCTGTGATGCTTCTTCTTCTTACAATGGTAAAAATTTGAAATCTATACGATTCACACCCTACTCTTCTTTTGAAGACCTCCAATATGTGTGGAAAATTTTAATCATTAATCCTCATTTGAAATTAATAAACTGCTCCTTAACATATGCCCTACATCTATTAATGATTACGCTCTAAGTCATGCATATCTTTGATGATGTCATCACATACTTTAGTAGGAAGAGTGTCACCCCTTAACCAAGTTTGCAATGTATTTTTTACCCCAATATTTTCCAAACCATCTACCACACTATTGCCTTCACGGTAGGTATGGTTGATTTTAAAATTATCAAAACTCTTACAAATATCAATAGCTTCAGTTATAAAGTCCCTGATTGCCCAGCTTGGAGGTTGTTTTTGGTTTAACAAATTGATAATGTTCAACGAATCTCCCTCAATTATAATATTGGAAATATTACAATCTCTAGCTAACCTTATTCCCCAAAGCACTGCTAAAGCTTCCGAGTAGTGATTGGTTTTCCTACCCATTTTGCCATAAAAAGCAACAACAAAACAACCTCTATGATCTCTAATCACTTCACCTCCTCCTAAATCCCCAGGATTTCCTTTTGAGGCCCCATCAAATTCAACTTGTGCCATGTACTGGAAGGCTGAATCCATCGGGCAGTGGATCTATCAATGCTACTATTATTATTGTTCCTAATAGTGCTAATGTTCCAAGCAGCCAAAATGTTCTCCTCTTCCTTAGGATAAAGTCTATTTCTAGGGGGTTTAAATCTTTCAATGTTGTCTTTTACTACGATGATAATTTCTTTGTAGACTTTTTTACATATCTTTTTGGTATTCCTAAAAATGAAATCATTTATAGCTTTCCAAACTCGCCACATGGTGTGAGGGAGAACCAATTGCCATAATCTCCTCACCACAAAATTCTTGTAAGGAGAGTTCTATTGTTCCCAGGCCTGTAGAAAAGTATGGGGAAAGATCCATTCCTGATTGAGGTTTTCAAAAATAAGATGCCAGATTTTGGAAGCATACTTGCAATGCAGAAAGAGGTGTTTAATGTATTCTACTTCTTCCTAACACATGCAACATTTGTTAGGTATGATAAATCATTTCTTAATGATATTTTCATTAGTGAGGATCTTACCTTTAATGATAAGCCACCAGAAGAAATTTAATCTAGGGGTTAGCTTGGGCATCCACAGCTTATGCCAATCAATTTCACTTTCAATAGAGGCAAAGAAAGAATTGTAGCCAGATTTAACCGAGTACTCTCCATCAAAGGAATCTTTTCAAATAAGTTCATCCTTATGATTTTGAGGACTGATATGTATTAGGGAGAGATGAATCTACATGGATGAAACAACAGACTGCATATTATCCTCATCTACTTTGATATGTTTCCATTTCCTTTTGTTGTCAGCCACCTCAATATAGTCCTTGACTTTCTTCCCATAATTTCTAATTAGGTTGTCTTTAATGTGTCCATAAGAGGTATTCTAGTTAATGTCTGACCATATGTCATTCCAAAAATCAATGTCTTGTCCATCTCTGAGCTTCCAGCTGCATCCCTTAGAGAGAATATGTCTGATGTGGAGAAGATTATTCCAGAAAATTGATCCATTCGGAAATAGCTGATTAAAAAGAAAGGAATTCATTTTTTGATTGGAAAGGTATTTTATTTTGATCAACTCGGTCCATGGATTTTGCTCTTTTATAAGCCTCCAACCCAACTTTGAAATTAGAGCAACATTCATATTTCAGATGTATTTGATGCCTAAACCCCCAATCCTCTTTGGCTTATAGACTTGATCCCAAGCTACTAAATGGTACCTAAACCTGTCTTCTATGCCATGCCATAAAAAGTGATTTTGGTTTTTTTGAATGCTATTCACCACTGCTGTTGGAATGCTGAACATCAACATGATATAAATAGGTAAGTTTTGAAGAGTTCTTTTTATCAATAAACATTTGCCAACACTTGATAGTATAGCACCTTTCCAACCAACAAGTTTTTTCTGAAATTTCTTAAGTAGATCATTCCAAAACCTCATTATAAACCTTACTAGTACTCATAGGGAGGCCTAGATAAGTAGCTGGAAGGGAGTTGATTGTACAACCAAGAATGAGAGCAATATTTTTTTGCCTTTCAATAGGAGTATTGAAAAAGTAGACTGAGCTTTTGTCAAAGTTTACTTTCTATCCCGAGGCTTCCTCATAAAATCTTAGAATAGTTTTGATAGCCTTAGCTTCAAAAACTGAGGCAATCAGAAGCAGAATAGTGTCATTAGAAAACTACTGATGAGAGGAAACTTGATTGCTAGAAGTAGGTTGAAAAACCTTTATCATACCAATATGAATAGCTTTTGAAATAGATCAGCTTAAATTGTCAGCCATTATGATGAACAACAAAGGGGATATGGGGTCTCCTTGGCGAATTCCTCTAGTGCTAGCAAAAAAAAAACTGGTTCTCCATTGACAACCACTAAGAATCTAGAAGAGGATATGCAAGCTTGGACAATTTTCTTGAATTTATTTTGAAACCCAAACTTGGACAGAACCTCATCCATGAATTTCTAAGAGACTCTATCAAATGCCTTATGCATGTCTAACTTGATAGCCATCCCAACTTTTTTACTTTTATCCATTGAATGAATTTTTTCATGAACCATAATAACTCCATCCTAGATAATTCTACCTTTTATGAATCCACTCTACTATTGGGAAATAATTTCCATTAGAAGAGGTTGCAGTCTAGTGATTAAAATATTTGTGAAGATCCTATAGACTACATTAACCAGACTGATTGGTCTAAAATCCTTGAAATCCTTTGCATCCAACTTCTTAGGTGCAAGCACAATATGTGTATTAGATTTCCAGTTCTATAGAACTCATTTACAGCTTTCAACAGATCTTTGGAGCAAATTTCCCAACATATTTGGAAGAAATTTGTAGAGAAACCATCAGGGCCCGGAGCCTTGTCCCCTTCCAGTGAAAAAAAACTTTTTCAACTCCTCAATGGTGACTGTTTTGGAAAGGCTCTTAAATCTCTCTTCAGGTAACAAATTATTAGAAATGGAGTCTAAGAGAAAGGAGGCCACTTGCTCATTGTAGGAATTGTTCTCTGTGAGTAGATTCTTGTAGAATTTTAGGGCTTCAACTTTGATTTCCTCAGTATTCGTAGTAATGGTACCATTTCCCTTGGAGACTTCAGTAATTCTGTTACAATCCCTATGCTTGAGGGTGGTCATATGGAAGTATTTTGTATTTCTGTCTCCAGCCTTTAGCCAGAGAGCTCTAGATTTCATTCTTCAAAAGGTTTCCTCACAGTTGTTGATATTATGAAGGTAAAAAAGAATCTTTTTTTCCTTTTGATGATCCTCAAAGGTCATACCTTTCATTGATACTTTAATCTCAAACTCTTCTAGTTGTTGTTTAAGCTCTTTCTTTTTTTCAAAAATATTACCAAAAACCTCTTTATTCCAAATTCTAACCTTTTGTTTCACATTTTTTAACTTCTGAAGAAGTCTGAATTGGGCAGTTTCAATCCCTTCCCAAGTCCACCACTCTTTAATTCTATCAAGAATGTCCTCATGTTCAAGCCACATCTTTTCAAATTTAAAGTTGCAGTGGAAAGGTTTAGACCAATTGAAGAAATTAAGGGCAATAGGATTATTGTCTAAACTCATTATGGGAAGAGAGGAGAGATACAAATTCTGATCTAAGATCTAGTTAGCAGAAATGAGAGCTCTATCCAATCTAACCTGAATCAGATTTTCCCCAATTCTTCTATTAGACCAAGTGTATTGATTACCATGAAGTTTAATGTCAATAAGGTTAAGAGTCAATACGAAGCCTACAAAATCTTCCATGCTGGTAGATAAATCAGAGTTCCCTCCAAATTTTTCCGCTAGATTTAAAGGAGTGTTAAAATCCCCCATAATCAGCCAGTTCCTATCCTCAAAGTTATTTTGAAACGAGGCTAACTCTTTCCACAGATTTCTTCTACCAGCAGTAGTATTACGGGCATAAATATTGGAAAGAATCCAGCTAGAATCATTCTCAAGAATTTTAGAAATTATAGCTAAATGATTTTGGGAGGATGAAAGCACATTACCATGAACATTTTTAGTGTCCCAGAAGACCGCTAATCCTCCAAAAGCTCCTTGAGAATCAGCAACAGCAAAGGCAACATTCTCCCAGAAAGTCCTTTTACACTCTTCAATAGCTTTAGTTTTCATTTTCGTTTCTTGAATTAGAAGGATGATGGTCCTACTTGATCTTCTGATTTCCTTAAGCATTCTTTGTTTAGGTCCCCCATTGAGTCCCCTAACATTCCAATATATAACCTTCACTACAAAATTTTTGGGGATGTAGTTGTCGGATGGCTCAAAAGACTTTGAGTACCATCTGCAATTTCTTTCTCATTCTCTTTTTTCCTTACTTCTCTTTTGGAGAGTCTACCTTTTCTATAAGTGACTCCAATATTTCAAGTTCTCTTGGCAGTAGCCCTTGTGATTCTTGAGGTGGAAGCTTCCCAACTTCCTATTTGTTTCTTTCTATCACTATAGAGTGATTCAAGTTTTCCTTCAAACCCTTTTAGTCTTCGTTTCTTACTTCACACTATGACGAATCCATATTTATCACATTCAGACATGATTTTCTTTAAACTAGGAGTAATTTTTCCTTCTTCTTTTCCTTTGTTAAAATCAAGCTGTTGAACTATTGGAAGTGTGAGCTCCTCCATATCTACAAACTTTTTATCCTAATTTAAATATCTTGCTATGGATTCCAGAAGTTCTTTGGATTTTCCTTATCTCCTCTTGTTTAGTTCTAGAGAGTTGTTCTTAGATATTGGTTCTTGATGAGGTAGAGGAGTGATTTTTTCCATCTCCTCTTCATTGGAAATGGTTAGATGAATGTACACTTTTTCATTTACTTCATCCACTTCCATGTTCAATCTTATAGGATTTGTTTTCTCAAGTATTATTGTTTGATATTTTTCTATTTCCTTCTTAGCTTCTTCACCCTTTGTCAGTTTCAATATCTTTTTCCTTTTGGGCTTCAACATGCTTTTCCAACTGGTGGATCTTGGGTCTCCATAGTTTCCTATAAACTGGTGGCCTCTTTATTATGGTCTTAAAACCTTTTTTCCTATCCTTTATTCTTAGATTCGTCTACATGCAGCGATCCCTTCTATTCTGATCCTGTCTATTGGTCAGAGAGGATTTATCAACCTCATCTGTCTATTTTTTTCCTTTCTCTTCAGTATGATCCAAAGGTTTTTCCAGCTGTTGCTTCATTCTCACGGATTATTTGCTGGCAAAATTCCCTAATTTATGACATTTTTGGCATCTTAATTGGAAATCCTCATATTCTATTGGTTGTTTCCATGCCCCAAATTTTAATTGTAGAATGACGTGTTTAGGCAGCTCCTTTTCCATTTTAGATGAGACACAAAACCTTACAAAGGCAAGTCTGGATCTATTTTTCGTAGGCCCATCTAGCCTGATTGGCGATCTAATCGATCTAGCAATATGAAGAAGTATCTCATCATCCCAGAGATGTAGGGGAATCCCTGGGAGTCCAATAGATGGGTATAGCATGTATGTTCTCAGTATTATGGTTAAACCTAGGATACGATTTTTTTAGAAAAATCCCCATATTACCAATACACCAGGGTCCACCCAATAAGACTGAATCCACATCAGCTTGTTGATTGAAGCGAGATAGAAAAAATCCATTTTCCATGGTGGTGATAATCAAATCTCCTTTTGGTTTCCAGCAGCGTATGGCCCATTTTCTTATAATATTGACCTTGGGTCTTGCTCCTAAAAACATTCCAATGAGGGCGAGATTAGTTTTCTCTAAAGATCTATGCAGATAACTGTCAGACATTTTTATGTGGGTCACCCCCTCATTATATTTTTTACTTTTAAAAATATTTAGTCCAGATGTAGGAGATAGGGGACCCACATTTTTGTCAGGAGGTACCTTAACAATATCAGCCCAGGCTCTAGATCCAATGTGAATACATTTATTTAGTTCTGCATCTGTAAACAGTGCCTTATCATCTTATTCACAGCCTCTTAAAAGACATTCAATGGCTAAAGCAGCTGAAACCACACTCTCAAAACCCTCCTGCAGTCCTCCATGAGTACCAAACCCATAGTCCTTCTCCTCCTCCATAAGTTTTCTATGTTTGACTTACGATTGTTTGAATTAAGATGGCATATTAAGATACAATAAATGATTGGGATTAAAAACATATCATAAAATATGTCACCCAAAAATGGTGAAACAGATCCGGTAGTGATGAGGATGTTAGAGAAGATCATGAAGGAACTCAAGAGTGTAAAAAATAGACTAAAATAAGAGGAATGTTGATGGAAGTATGTTAAGACTATTTGAGACAAAGAGAAGGTGATGACACAAGAGGGTAATTCACCATTAACACATTAAGGTTTTGATAAAGATCTGAGGATGCCAAAATATGAAGTGTACATAAAACACACTAGAGTTACACATAAAGAAAGGAGAATCGATATATAATTACCATCACAATGAGACATGTTTCATGAGGATTATGTAAATAATGTGTAAGAAATATAAGGATAGAGGATAAATATCTTGGTAAGAGGATATTGGCACACAAAATTCAATAGATGGTGTCATGCATGTGAAGAAATAAGACATCGAGAATTCAAATGTCCCAAATTGTTGTGAGGAGAAGGTCAATGCAGTAAAATAAGGTGTGTGGAAACCACACCATAAGAGAAGGACCAGACATTAGAAAATAAGAAGGAGCTTGGAGAAGGCCAAGTTTTGGATACAACCAAGGCAATGTGTGGGAGAAATGAAAGCTACACTAGTACATAATGACAATGGAGTGTTGCAAAAAATAATGCATCAAAGGTTGGCTCAAAAGTTGAGAAACGGGTAAAGGGAGAAGATGAAGTCACATGGGAATAGATGAAAGGGGTAGCATAAGGGGAGAATAAATGTATCTAATTCCATTTCATCCTAAGGTTAGTACATGAGAATATGACATAAGGAGAGGAAATGGATGTGAATGACATAGAGAAAACAAAATAGTGTGACTTGATGTCATATATGGAATCCGTAAAGAGTAAATGGCAATAAGTGTGTGGAGTCCTAATTAAGGAGAAAATGAACACAATGTAATGTGAAGAGGAATAATTCCATAGGAAGAAAAAGACAGAGTGTACAAAAGGATGCACAAACAGGAAGACTCATAAGGAAAGAGAAGAATGTGTAGGAGAACACATGAAAAATAGGCTCTAAGAGGATATTAGAAATTTGTGGGTGGATACACGTGCAATATAAATGACACCACTATGGATGAAATAGAGAAATCCAAAGATATTTTGGAAGTACATGTGAAACAAAGTGTACCCAATAAAGAGATCCATAAAAATCTTGGGAAAAGGTAGGTAGAGGGGAATCCAAAATAAGATTAGTGAATGATCCAAAGGATGTTTTATATAAGTATGAGGATATTAATGGGAGATACAAAAGTTACCTATGTGAAATAAAAAATAAATAGGTATCAAAAGAGGCAAGGAATGGTCAAACCTAGGAAAAATTTCCCTAAAGGTAATTTAAAAGGAGTACTCCGAAAACGAGAATGTAAGAGTGCAATGCAAGAATTTCATAGAAGAAAGGATGCACATATGTGAAGGATCATGATGGTAGTGTAGAGACACTATGGAAGGATGTGTAATTTTTCCTAAAATAAAAAGAGAAAGGAAGGGAGTACTGTGAAGTGACTCCAAAAATTTTACACAATGAAAAAGACATAAAAGAAGAAAAGTGGCTGGGAAAATTTTCTAGAGTAAGGGGGAAGGAAGGTATACCTTGCAGCCACCAAAATAGGTAGTTAAGTGTAGAATAATAAGTTACCATAACATGAGTGTGGTATAACTAAAACTATGAGGAAAAAGAGAAGAGAATCTTATGAGGAATCATGTGAAAAGAATAAGTTTTCATAGAAAATTTATGCAAGGCCAAACACACAAGGAGATGTATGTACAAGAAGCAAGAGAACGAGATAAGGTAGTTTTAGATAATGTGCAAGGAAGATATTATGTGCAATGAGTAACATAATTTACAAGTACACTAAAGGAGAATACACATAAGGGAGAAATCGCAACGTAAAGGTGATAAGAGGAAAATAAAAGGAGTTAAAATTAGAAGGTAGAGAATGAAAGAGGTATGTGAATGGATAGAGTGTGGAGAGGAATCAATGTGCAAATAATATATGCACAATGAAAATTTGTGGTGAGAAGGAAACTAGGAAATAAGAGAAAAATAGAAAAGTACACATAGAATGAACACACAAAAGGGAAAGAATGAGAGGTGAAGAGGGTCAGAGATGAGAAAATCCCTAACGGATTTAGGTGGAAGAAGGAAACTAAATACAAGAAGATAATTTCTTAGAGAAAAAATGAAAGTGAGAAGAGACCCGCAAAGGATCAGAAAGGGGGGTCCATTGGAAGGAGGTGTCCAATATGTGGTGAGAAGAGAAACATAAATCTATTTTAGATAACACAGAGGAGTCACAAGAAGGTGAAAAAGGATTTTAAGACATTTCATAAGAAGAACGGAGACTGAAAGAAATCTTATTGGATGAAATGTTTGAGAATATTTTCTTGTATAGTCCAGAGGGTGGTTTAACCACTCACCAAGTCTACTTAAGGTGGAACTCAATTTTCAAGTACCAAAGATGTTTTATGCAAGAGCATATCAAGTTTGGAAATATTTCTAAATTTTCCCTAATTATGGGTGCACATAAGAATTCAAAGGCATGTGAAATAAAGAGGAGTAAGAGGGTTTGCATGAAAAGAATAAAGAAGAAAGGAAAAATGGAAAAAAATGGAGGCACAACGAGTGAGATGGAAGAGTGCAATGTTTTGATGTGCATGTTTTATACGGTGTAACATGCATGGAAAGATGGATATATGAAAAAAATATTGTTAGGAACAAAGGAGAGTTGGCACATGAAGAGGAAGTAATATGTGGAGGAAGCAGAAGATGAAGGCACACCAAATGTGCACTAGAGAATGAAGGTGCAAGATGATAGGATCATGAAATTATTTTAGATAATATTATACTGGAATTAATGGCACAAGGGAAACATATTGAATGGAACCCAAGGAGAATAGATGTGGAAGATCTGGAGGAAAAAGTGACATATATAAAACATGTCTAATCACATGGGATAAAAGTGAAAACTTAGTCAAAGGACGATCAAAGAATCCAACCACTTGATGGACATGGTGCAACATGAGTGGCCAGATGGTTATAAATTGAATAAGGGAATTCATTTTCCCAAGTTCAAATTTCGACCTTAGTGGGAATATTTGGAGGAGCTATTGAGGAGAGAGAAGTGGGAAAGACATCAAATGTGGAGCTATAATATGGGTCATGTTTACCATTTTTATAGTTAGTTAGTAGTTATTGAGTTGGAAGATAATTAATATTAGGTAGGTATTTAGGGAAATATACCAGAATATTTTCAAAGCTCTATGTAAGAAACAATAATATTCATATATAATGGATCTTGTAGATGTTTTAAGTCCTTTATATGAATATAATCCTACAGTTTAGTGCATCCCATTTCATAACTATGTAAGTGATCATGGGGAGTACATGGGGCGTCTATCATGTCGAGTAGACACACATAAGCACTTGGTATCGACTATAGTACTATCCATAATCTCTATAGATGGGGTCACTTGTATCTATATATTCATCCTCCCCCTTGACCTCCTTTCACATAACCTGTAACCTTATCTTACACAACAAGCACTCAAATAATTAAATTTATCATGAAAAACATTACTTGTCACTTTATAGCTCCTACAAATATTATATCTAATAATGGAATGTATTTAAAAAATGAATACCTAAAATAATTATCTGATAGATATAAAATCCAACATATCTTAACCAAACCATACTACTAAAAATTCAATGGATAGGTAAAGGTCTTGAATGAAACCATCAAGAAAATATTTCAAATTTTGGTCAATATATCACACCAAGATTAGCACACAAGATTCCCTATTCCCTTTGGGATAATCATACTAGCATTAAAACACCCATTCAGGCCACCACATTATCACTTATCTACAGAGATGAAGTTGTGATGCCTCTTCAACTTGAAATCCTATCATTTTGAAATACATTACAAGATTTCATCACTATAGCTAATATCATCATGAAAGCATTGTTGGTGTAGGTGGTATTTTTCTTCACTTATTTAGTGTTATTCGACCTCACAAGGTGAGTCATCTCACTTAGGTGGACATGGATCTAGGTGTCATCTTCATTATCACAGATTCTCTTACATAATCTGTCATATGTGTAAGTGTGTCATAGGAGTTACATTCCCATTTGGGAAAGTAACTCCTCTTCTCCGTTATGGAGGAATATTCTCTTACATGGGAGTTAGACATTCACTCCCCTATTTGTACTCACCTCCTTTGATCTATGATAAGCCTAAGCCAAGCCAAAAAATTCTATTCTACTCCATTTTTGAATCTTGAGCTCTCATATGCATGAACATTACTTTACAAAGCTTGCTTGCTTTAATCTCGTAACTCCTACACTTTGATGAAGTGAAACTATTCGATGCACATGAATTCCTTCCAAGTCTTCATCCTTCACTCCTTCATGGTATCAGAGCTAAGGGGACCAGAATCATGTTGCTCACCATTGTTGCTCCACCTTGTAGTTTCTTGTGCAAGCTCTCACTTTTACTTGTGCTTTACTTGCATATTTCGAGATTCTGGTGGTTTTGTTAGTGTGCTTCTTGTTGGTTATGGATTCAACATTTTTAGGTTCAAAAGAAGGGGGTGCGGTTTGATTCTTCATTCAATAGTGAAGGGATGTAAGGATTAACTCCTCCACTCATGTTTTTGAATTGGCTTGCATTGGTTCACTGGTATGGCTATTGGCTCTGTGTGCTCGTACTTGTCTTGGTGCCTTAGACTTGATCTCCAACACATCCATTTCAGTGCCTTCTCTTCCTTCTCATGCCTGGTTGGAGTTCCTTAGTTGCAGTCTTGGTTTAAACCAAGGTTTCTTCCAAGCTTGAATGGTTACATCCCATTCTCAACCTGGTTCGTGGCTTCATTGCACTACTCATCGTTTAACACCTAACTCTGTATCCCATCACCGAGCTCACCACTGGTCATTGGTTTCCCACATGGTTGAATCTGCAATGTTTTTGCGTTCAACCATTTGGTCTCAGCGTAGGGAATCTTATCTCTGATTTAACACCGCCTCCCAATGTGTGATCATTCCCTACCGAGCATCCTACCTAGATGGTTGCACCAAACCTCACCTACTTAGTTTGTTCACTATTTGATTCCGGATTCCATCAAAACGTGGACGTATTTGGCTACAACATTATTAGGATGCATGCCTTAAACCATTTTCTACTATCTATTTGACATGTGGCTGACCTTTTAGGTGGTTTCTCTAGATGTGGTTACCTTTTTCATTCCAACTTCTCATGGATGGTTACCCTGCACCACTTTACCATGTGGAACAAATCTCGATGCTTGACTTGGCTCGGTCAACAACCAACTCCCAGTCGTGTAAAACCAACTCAACTTGGTCTATCCCTTTTAGAATTTTTTGAAGGTTAAAACAATCCCCTTTTAATTATTTTAAGGTGAAAAACATTTATTTTGGCATTGTAATAATTTTAAGGCTCTAATTTGCTTGTAATTATGTCCTTCATTCATGTGTCAAAGATGGAGGGTGAGGTCTAGGGTTGGTAGGAGGTTAGTCCCCCCTCACAAGAAAAACAAACCCTTCCTAAAATTTGATGTCTTTTCCAACGAGTACCCACACAACACCCTTTGAACTCATTTTGGGCACTTTTTTAATCAGTTTGTAAAGTTCATTGGCATTTTCCATCAGTTGTAGGAATTGTATTTTTGCTATAACTTTTGATTCGCTACTCATTTTTTGAGTGCTTATTTAGTCAAAGTTATATGATTTCTCACACATTACATGATGACATTTTTAGTTTTGTAAATGCACTACTTTATAAAGTGCAGCATTCTGGGGGGTTCACTAGTACTCTTGGGCTTTTACACACAGACGCATTATCGACCGAATCTGATGTCTTTCTTTTGTGCACCTTACACTTCTTGCTTTTGCATCATGGAGGGTACTCTTTCTAGACTTGAGCGTCGTAGGATCTCTTTACAGCCTCCACCACTTCTCATTGAGAGAGGGAACTATTTAGCTTGGTGTGCTTCCATAGAATGTTACTTCGCTCACGAGGGTCTTTCACCCTTCTTACTTGGGCTAGTTCCTACACCCACTGATCATTGTCATTTGGAGGACTTCCTTGACACTTGCGACCATGTTTTTTGTCACTTGATGATGCATGTCTCCATGTCTCTCTGGTTTCTGTTATCCAAAATTCACCCCTCAAGGTAATTTTGATAACATGCATCAAATTATTCAGTCCCAAGCAAGTAGATTGATTCAAGGCCTGAAATCATGTTTTTTGGGGCCCCCACAGCTTCTCTCTAACTCTCCCATCCAAGAAGAAATCCCAATGAGTTAGAAAAATGGAAAAAATACAAAAAATAAGGTTGTAGGACTGTTTTAAAGCATTTTAGGTTTGAAGGGTTTGGGTCGTACTGAGGTTCGTCGTACCAAGCTTGGGGCCGAAATACAAAGGAAATCAGCTAAGTCAGACATTTTTGTCCTAGGTGATCCATGGGATAGTTGGGACATCGGGACGCGCAGGACGTGAAAATTCAAAATGGTCGAAAGTGGAAAAAATCGTCAAAGTTTTGTTTTCGCGCAGTTTGGGACATCCGGGACAAAAGTACGCGGGGGACGCGTACCAGCCGATTCACTGATAGACAGTCCATTTCAAGCGGTTTGAAGATATTTTTCCTAGGCAGTCTACAAAAAAATTGGGACAAAAGTACGTGAGGAACACATAAAGCTGAATCGGCCGAAGCAAGAGATTTTCATCCAAGACAACCGGGACAAAGGTACGCGCGGGACGCGAAAAGATGAAAAGGCTGCAAACAGGAACAAGGAAGCCTGAATCAGCCAAAGCAGGAGATTTTCATCTAAGACAGTTGGGACAAAGGTACGTGTGGAACGCAAGGGACGCAAAAACCCGAAGCAGCCGAAGGCAAGGAAGAAAAGTCAACATTTGACCCGTGAACTTCAAACGGCCATAACTTTTGACTTTGAGCTCTGATTTTCACAAAATTGGAATTTCTGGAATGAGCACGACATCCTCTACACCAAAAAAATTGGATTTCTTATTTTTAATGAGGGTATATATATTTAAAATAAAGAAACATATTCGGCAATAGTCAGTTAATGCTCATTCATGTCAAATGATAGAAAACGCCTGTCAGACCCAAAATAGCTGCCTGCACTCAGAAGGCCATAACTTTTGCATTTCTCAACAAAATCACACAAAATTGGTACCATTGGAATTGTGGCTCCAAGCACAATTCAAAAGAATCAAGAAATTCTATATTTGGTAAGATATCAATGGATTTTTTTTATAAAACGTGGCTGGTTCATAACAGTATTTTATTTGGTAGTTGGGAGTGTAATTAAGAGGCATGGTCATCATTCTTTCTCTACTGCAGCACATGGGATAGTGTGGGGAGAATTTTGCAAGTAATATATAATCATTTTACTCCATTTAATTCCTCTTACAAGTGGTTGAAGGACATATTTCAGGATTTTCATTTTTCCCCCTCTCTCTCTTCTCATCTTTTCTATAAATTGGAGTGTTGGGCTCATTGTAAAAGGAGGTAGTTTTTGTAGCAAAGCTCTACCAAAATTTCTTTGTGAAGCTAATGTGTTACAGGCCCTTGTTGTGGACTCCTTGCATGGTGATCTAGGCCCTTACCTTGTAACTGATTGAACTGTGCATATCAGGAAGCAATAAAATATAATTTTGTGGATGTATCTTCCCTTGCTGTGTTTTTTTGCATTCTTCTTGCCCCTTCAACCTCTTCTTTACAAGAATATTGTGTCTATTATTATGTTCATGCAGGGATCCATTATCATTGTGTATGTTTGAAATATTGTTGTGAATGCGTTTTGCTAGATTATGGAGAACTGTTATCACCTCTTCTAGTGTGCACTTTGTTTTTGTATTTCACGCATTTGAAGACTACTCTCACACCCTCCTTTTCTGGTGTATCACCATTTTAGTGTAGGTTTTCATTTTATGCATTCTCTCTCCTTGGTCCCTTGGAAATTTAGATTAGAATAGTTAGTTTCCCCTACATTAGAGTAGATTGTGGCAAGTAGTTTAGGAGCAAGAACCAGCTTTCTCTAGAGGTCTATCTCAAGTAGCAAGTCCCACAACTTGGAGATAGTACCCATGTTATCCAATCACACCGTAAGTTCAAGTATATGCACTTATGAAAACATAAAGGTTCTATGATTTGGTGATAACAGTTTCATGTGGCAAACTTAGATCCACCCCACCATGTCTGGAGCATTCTTCAGTCCCTCTATGGAGACCATTCACATACTTCCATTGTTTTTGTTTCTACTGATTCAATTATCTCCTCCATTTCTTCATGTGATGATAGTTCCACTAACACAGACTTGCTTTATTCTACTTATGCTAACAAGTATTGTGCACCTAGTTCTGATATCAAGAGTACGACAAAGGACTCTACTCCTCCTCTCACTATTCCAAAGAGTGTTGACACTTCCCACATCTCATCATATATTGAGCAGTCTCCTATACAGTCTTATACAGTCACCAAACCTGCCTCTTTTACACCTTTAGTGTGTAAGGCCCCTTTCACTCCTCTACCTTCATTGGATGACTCATACCTATCTGGCATCGCTCTTCTATTTGTTAAGCCCCCTCATTGGGATGAGTATCTTCCTGACCTTGGTCATCTTTTCATAGAGTACACTTGTGATGTACTATAGGTTCATCATCCATCTACAGGTATTTTAGAGGAGTTCATTATCTCTATTTTTGGGAGTGCCCCTTCTGGGACTCTTATCTCTTCCAATTTTCTAGAGACCTTCATTGATCAGCCCTTTCTTGTGGATCCATTTTTTGTTATGGAGGATGTTTTGTTACCTTCAAATTAGTTGGACATCCTTTCTACAGATGTTCCCCTTCTTCACTTTGACATCTCTACACATGTGGCATTACCTTCGGTTCCTTCGCACTCACTTGCTAGACCTATGTCACACTTTCATGGACCAGACTCAGAGTTCTCTGTGTTGCTGCCTTCAGTTTCCTTTGTGGAGTGGGTAGACTTCCAACATGTCATTTATGTCCTTCCTAAGGGTAGGCAAATAGTTCTATGTAGATGGCTCTTCTTCAGTCAAGAGGTAGAGGATCTCATCATCAAAATTCTTCTGGGATACTTCCTAGAGTTGCAAAGTTTAGATTCCTCCATGACATATTTTGCATTCCTCTTGTCTCCCTCTTCTTCTCTCTTCTTCTTCTTTCCGAGATATTACCTCTTTGTACATGGGTACCTTTACAGGCTCATATGTGGCCGGGTCCCATCTTTGGCATCTTTCTTAGATTAGAGAGTGGACTTGTCTCTCTTTTGGGGGGAGTTTTTCCCACTGGGTTTTCTCCTTTTTCTCCACTTTTTGATATTTTCTTATACGTGGGTACCTCATCAGGCTTTGTGCTGGGACCCATTTATCATTTCTGACCACTTCATCCTAAGTTACGATGGAGGGGGGTGTTGGTGTAGGTGGTATTTTTCTTCACTTATTTAGTGTTATTCCACCTCACCAGGTGAGTCATCTCACTTAGGTGGACATGGATCTAGGTTTCATCTTAGTTATGACAGATTCTCTTACATAATCTATCATGTGTGTAAGTGTGTCATAGGAGTTACATTACCATTTGGGAAAGTAACTCCTCTTCTCCATTATGGAGGAATATTCTCTTACATGGGAGTTACACATTCACTCCCTATTTGTACTCACCTCCTTTGATCTATGATAAGCCTAAGCTAAGCCAAGCAATTCCATTCTACTCCATTTTTGAATCTTGAGCTCTCATATGCATGCACATTGCTTTACAAAGCTTTCTTTCTTTAATCTTGCAACTCATACACTTTGGTGAATTGGAACTATTTGATGCATGTGAATTCCTTCCAGGTCTTCTTCCTTCACTCCTTCAAGAATTACACTATGAGATATACTCGATGAATGATATGTCAATATGTTGGATCATTTATAGGTACATCAAGAGTGCATTGCATGTGCCTATCATAAGAAGACACACATATACGAGTTGGAAATTTGTAATATTATTTTAAAATAAAATCAATAGAACTTTTCTCATGCATTAAAGCAACGAGATAAATTTTCTCCCAACTAGTTCAACTAATACATCATCATTCAAAAATATGGGTCTAGTGCATATAAACTCACCGATATTAACATAATGAGATCTTGAGCCACTCACTATTATTCATTTGTGTTAGTTTCATGCTTAATTATTAAAAAAATTACAAAATATAAAATTTTCAACCAAAAAATAGTACAAAAAATTTAAAAATAAAAAGAGGACAAAATATTCGACACTAAAACAATATAAATACAAGTTTTTGGGCTACCTAAATGTTCATGCAGGGTCATTATACAATGAATTCACATTCCATATGCATATTTGATCATTAATATGACTTTGTAATTAAGGTTTTCATCATTCCACTTACATCTATGTGTCAAATATTTTGGGTGCATTTTGACCATCATGTCGACACATTTTTTTGACCTAATGGTGGCTAACTCTAACCTTTTGAACTTGTTCTTACCACACTTTTTATTCTAGATATATAATTACTATTACACGCTTAAAATATTGTAAGATAATATTTGTTGAACACTATCAAATTTAATATCTAAATCTAGTTCCAAAACATTTAATCAAGCCACTAGTGGTTATTAACCCCATAAAACAAACAAGAGATGAATATCCTTATAAAATGAAAAAACAAAAAAAAAATTATAATAAAATAGCAATATCAACAATATATCTTGGGGGTCTTTCCAATATCTCTATCAGGGCTATAGATGTTTGTCTGGAAATAGATATTTTTTGTGACTAAAATCAGATGCATCTCCACAAGGGCTATAGATAGTTGACTATAAGTGGAGTAATTCATGGGTTACACTTACCTTATTCATATTATCATCCACCAATAACCTATCACTCTCAACTTACACATTAGCTAGTGTATTTTCACTTATTTTTCTTTAGTTTCTTCATGTAAAGTGGAAATGCATTCATAAGCACACACGCAATATTTTGATAAGATGAAGGGCTAGTATGTCACCTAGTGGCTGATTTGGTAGGATTTCCAAATAATTATTTTTTCCCATATTATCTTAAAGAATTTATTTACTCTCCCTCTAGTCCATAACAAACCTATAACCACTATCCCACATTTTACATTGCATCCACACAACAATAATTATTTCAATTTCCCTATGGATAATTTTTTCATTGAACATATATAGTCACATGACTTATTAAAAGTCCCAGAAAAAACAATTTATTTTTCATTGTACATGTGTAAATATTCATATCATAATAAAAAAATCAAAGGAACAACCATAATAACACATTTTCACTAAACATTAAGATCATTGTCTCATACATAAATGTATGTATGTATATGTGTGTATGTTTGTATATATGTGTACACACACACACACACACACACACACACACACACACACACACACACACACACACACACACACACACACACACACATACATACATGTGTGTGTGTGTGTTCACATACACACACACACACACATCATTTTCATATAGAAAAAATGATTATACAATAGCATAATCTGATCATGGCATGAGACCTCTGTTTGGTCTCATCCTGTTGTCCCTTATATATAAACCTAATATATAAAAGTAGGTATTATTGGCGGGACCCACATAGGTCCTATGTATCTAGAACCTAGATTATATTTACCTATAAAAATATCACCTTTACATCTTGTGCATGTACCCATACAATCCTTAATATAATATTTCTAGCATGCTCTTCATAGCCATCTCTCAGCTCACTTGGGATACCATTTCCTCATTCTTACATTGGTACCCTTACTCTTACTCACTTTTCAACTACAACCTCTAGATAAATCACACAGTTGCGATCTTATTGATCCTCTACCATGAATCTAAATATTTAATGTGTCTTTTTATATTTTTCTACTTTATCACCCTCATCTCCAGCTCAATCAATATCCTTTCCTACTCTATCACTTATCCCTCTAAATCATTAATATGTTCTTAATATTTTATCAAAGTTTGTCTCATCTCAACCACCTTTTTTACTAACATGTCACTATCTACCATAACTTCTTCTAGGATTTCACTACCATATCTACAATCATCTCTGCATCATGTAATCTCCCCCATATAGGTCACTCTAATGTCACTCACTATCTACTCCCCTCTCCCACCTACACATGCACTATTGGATCCTTCCCATTCATCTATCCAAATGTCCTCCCTAATAATACATATACCTCTATTGGTGTTTCATCTATCATGTCCCACTCTCTATCATCCCTTTTTAATATCACATTTTTATATCATCCCCCTTACCAATAGTCATCTCTAGTAGCTTTACCCTATGTAACTATCTCTATAGTGGGGTGTCATTATCGTATGTATCATTTTTATTAGTAATATCCCCCTTATTCCTTATATTTGAAATCTATTTATCCCCTACATGTCCATATCCACTCCCTCATCTCATCCTATAGGCTTATATATGGAAAATAATGCCTCAAAATTTTTATTAGTACCTACATCATCATCCTTTACTATCTCCACCACTAGATAATCCCATGTATTGTCACCTCATGTTACGAATGTTAATTCACCATAGTATTTATATATGCAAGTGAGGTTGTTACATAAATAACCCATATTTTGTAGTTGGGTGGATATTCTATTTGTTTCTATATTGTTAAGAATTGTTATTCTCCTGATTGTATTTGGGATTGTTTTCCTATTTTAATGGTGTTTTTCCTACTTTCTATGATCCCTTGTTTCCTATGAAATACGTATAAATGTTGTATCATTTCATTTAAAATACAATGATTGGGATTATTTGATTAGTATGAACCTTTGGTTCTCTTTTTAATATTTGGTATCAGATTAGGTTGGAGAAAAGAGAAGATTTTTTTTGAGAGGAAAGAAAGAGGGGGGATACATATAACTCCATTTTTATTATAAATAATTATCTTTGTAGATGATCTCCATATCACTCACATCTATTATTCCTTTAGAAAACATGATATTTCTATTTTTTATATTCACAAAATGTGTAATCCATAAGATAGAATGCAACCCATAGTGAATAGAAAATAAGAAATTAGAATATAAATTATTAATTGTCGTATTGGAGCATTATTCTAAGTTTTTTCTACAAAAATCAATAAAAAATCAATTAGGTTGGGATACCATAGAGCAACTCATTTCCAACATCATCCTAGAGGTGGAAAGATCCTCTCATTTTTAGCTGAAATTTAGAAAAAAGAGAGGAGTTTCATTTTACACAAAATTTCATTCTCATGAGCATGCACAGGTGATTTCATATTGGATAATTATCCATTTGAAAATTTTTACCACAAGTTTATAATTTTTTGTAAAATTAGGGATGAAAACATATTTTTTTATAGTTTATGGGAATTTTTTTTTATATAAAATTTGATTTGTTTTCTTATTTTCTACCTAAAAATCCAATTAATTCATATCTCATAAAACATGAGTCAAAAGAAAAAATTTGGCGACATTGTCTCTTTGGTCATATTCTTTAATAAAAGCAAAGTTCAAATTTTTCTCCTAGATCTCTATTTTTTAATGTTACCCTTAAATTTATAATTAATTTGTACTAAAAAAGAAAAGGAGTTAGGACATGAAATTTTTTTAATCTTCATAAAATAATGGTATTAAAAAACCCTGTTGAGGAATTTTCTGTAGCCCCTAATTTTTTAAAATATAAAACTATAGTCTAAAAATTTGATTTTTTCATTATAAAGCTTTGAAATCACAATTAATTGATTTCTTGTAAACCATAAATGACCAGACACTAAATTTTTTCCACATTTTATAAAATTCCATTGAAAATGTATATAAATTTAATCATTTTGATTCATCATAAAATACATATTTTAATGTTTTTGTGAGTATTCTAAGCATACATAACCAAATAAAAAAACTTTAGCAATAAGATTCACTTTTGTCACGCCAACCTCCATCATGGCTACAAATGCTCCTAAAATTTTTCATTGAGATTCCCTACTCCTAAGAGGATACAAATATGTGGCATCGAATAAAAATATTATAACTTATACTAAATTTGAATACTTATGACCTATTGTTGAAGGATCATTCACGAGACCAGATACAGAGGTTGCTACATAATGTTAGTTTAATCAAGCCAATCAAAAGGATAATTTGATCATCTTGTTTTTATTCTCCAATGAAGTGAAACCACATTTTTGAGATTCCATAATGTCTAAATAAGTGTAGGTAAAATTGAGCACAATCTATGAGGCTAAAAAAATAGGAACACCATTCTACACCTAAAGATTTAGCTTTATTGTTTTAAACTGAAAAGTGGTGAGAAAATTGAGGTATTTTTATGGAGTTTTGTAACATTGGGAACCTTACTCCAAACATTGGAAGAGAAAATAATAAATTAATTTGTTATACCCATCATCTTGAGATCACTTCCCCTTCTTACCAGATCTTCATGACCACATTGAATATCACGAGATAGATGCTAACTTTTAAAGTAAATATGTTAAAACCATAGGAGTCCATACACACAATAAAATAAGAATAATAAATTATTTTGTATTTACAATAGAAAGGGAATAAATCATTCAAAAAATATAAGTAATTTCAAAAGTGGAAAAATGATCAACAATAAAAACAACAAAAAGAACAGTTAGCTCGCGATGGAGGAAGCAAGTGATGGAGGAACAATTAGCACTATTTCTACTATACTGGCTATAGAATGTCTATTTTTTCACTCAAATCTAACTGCGAAGGGGCTACACGCTGACTCAAATCATACGGTTGAATAGCCTAAAACATAGTTCGCTACCACGCTGGGATCCACACCTTTAGCCTAGAATAAGATTCTTCAACAACAAAACCCTCTGATCAAGAATGTGGGTCTGCTATCTCTTGCAAAGGTGTAACTCACATGGTAGAAGGATAAAGAAGGTGTGACCTTCCTTAAGGTACCAAATGGCTGTCTACATTGGGCTTTGGACAAAGCAAATATTTCCCTTATTGGTAAGTTTCTTGGATGTAGACCTAATATTGATGTCATTAGAAAATGGGCCTTTAGAAAGTGGCAACCAAAAGGGGATCTGAGCATCACCACTATGTCAAGGGTTTTTTTTGGCCAAATTTAATCAACAGACTGATTTGGAATTAGCGCTTCTAGGAGGCCCATGGTGGTTGGGAAATATAGGTATTTTTCTGAAATGGTGGTATCCTGGGTTTGATCCTAATACTGAGAATATACACACCATTATAGTTTGGTGTAGACTCCCAGGACTACCCCTAAAATTTTGGGATGATGAGATTTTATTAAACATTGCTAAATCTCTCAGATCTTTGATTGGGCTGAATGGACCTACGAGGAATAGATCCAAACTAGCCTTTTCTAGATTCTGTATTTCTTCTGAAATAGAGCAGGAGTTACCAGATCATATCATTCTACATTCTAAGTATGGCATTTGACATAAAAATATTGAATGTGAAAACTTTCATCTGCGATGTAAAAAATGTCATAGAATAGGACATTTTACCAGTAGGTTTCCTAACAAAGAGATCTCTCAAGAGGAAAAAAAGGAAAAATTGATAAGTCTATTGAAGACTCTGATAAGATACACGAAGCTAGGTTGGAAAATAAGGATATAGGAAAAAATAAAGATCAAGGACAAAGGGAAGGGATACCCTTAACCAACTAGAGCTGAATTATAAGAAAAAAAAAAGGGATTTAGAACTCTAATTAGGAAACTACTGATTTGGAGGAAGCTTGGGCATCCTAAAACATCAGCGATGGGAGCATCTGAAGTTCATGCAACCTCCAAAGAATATTTAGATATATAGACTCTAGTAAAGGTGATTCTAGAGGTTGATGAGAAAACTGAGACAGTTATAGTGAATCTTCTCTCTAAGGAGGTAGCTCATAATGGACTTTGGGATAAATATAAGGACACTAGAGCTATTCTAGGGACAAAAGCAACTGAGAAAGTTAATCCTGATCCATTGTGCATCATTAAGGAAGATCTAAATGAGGAAAAATAAAATGCAGAATCAGAAGCCTCATTGAAGAAAATATCTCCATTGATTAAGAAATGTTCTCCTAAAAGTGGGAACCCCCTACCCAGTAACAAATCAACAACTTTACAACCCTTTGATAATAAGTAGGGAGAGAAAGAGGAGGGGGAAGTAACACCACTCAAATAAAATATGTTTTTTGATGGAGATCCAAATTAGACCAATGGTTTTTAAGAGGTCAACTCTAAAAAAAGAAAAGATTGAAGGGATTTGAGAAGATCCTAGATTCACTTTATAATGAAAAAAAAGAAAATTGATAACTAGGGAGCTTCAACATCCAGAACTACAAGATCATCTTCTAGAAGCATAGTGGATTTTGGAAGCAGCTCTAAAAGAGGTAGACCCTCAAAGAAGACACTCAAAACCAAAAGAACAGAGAAAGATATTATAGATGGTACTCAACGCCAATTGAGCCATAAGGTAATTTCAACACCTATATCATGTAGATGAAGATCATCTCCTGTAATATCATAGGTCTAAATGGAAACTCTAAACAAACAATAACCAAAGAGTTAAGAGTCTCTAGTAGACCTAACATTCTACTTCGGCAGGAAACCAAGATGAACTCTAAGGTACTTGAAAATTGTAAAAATATTTTTTGGGAAAATTTAGACATGGTTGCGGTGGATTATTAGGGAGCTTCAAGTGGCATGGCTAATTTTTGGGATAAAAAGCATTATACTAGTACGATTCTATCTGAAAATAGTAACCATCTTGTTGTTAAATTCCATGCTATTGAAAATAACTGTACTTGGATCCTTTCTAATATCTATGCACCTAATACGGTTATTGGAAGAAGGAAACTCTAGAATGATCTAAAGATTTTCAGAAATCAGTATAGTTATGACAACTGGA
Source organism: Taxus chinensis (assembly GCA_019776745.2). Classification (NCBI taxonomy): domain Eukaryota; kingdom Viridiplantae; phylum Streptophyta; class Pinopsida; order Cupressales; family Taxaceae; genus Taxus; species Taxus chinensis. The sequence continues at coordinate 422,056,934 of CM034151.1, forward strand.
TTATTATAGGTGACTTCAACTCTCCTTTAAATCTAGGGGAAAAACAAGGGGGAAACTCTTGTTTCTCCACTGACATGGATGAATTTACTGATTTTGTTTCTGATTTAAATCTCATGGATGTGGAATTTCATGGTAATTAGTATACCTGGACAAGAAGAAGGTTGGGTAGGGATATGAATCAAGTTAGACTTGATAGATCTCTTATCTCTGCTAGTTGGATTCTACACCAAGACTTTCATCTCACCTCTCTTCCCAGAATTAGATCTGATCACAATCTGATAGCTTTAAATTTTGTCAATTGGACTAAGCCCACCAGGAGCTCCTTTAAATTCAAAAAGATGTGGATGGAGCATGATGAAATATTTGATAATATTAAGGAATGGTGGAATTGGATTGGTGAGGGAACTGCTCAATTTAGGCTTATTCAAAAGCTTAAAAAAGTCAAAAAAATAGGTTAAATTTTGGAATAAAGAAATCTTTGGGAATGTTTTTGTGAGAAAAAAGGAATTAAAACAGAAACTCCAAGATTTAGAAATCAAACTAAATTCTAAGGGGAGGTCTTTGGAGGATCATTTAGCAAAAAAAAAATCCTTTCAGAGCTACACATGGTTTGTAGTAGGGAATAATCCTTATGGAGACTTAAATCTAGGGTAATTTGGCTGAAAGAGGGTGACAGAAATACAAAGTTCTTCCATATGGCCACTTTGAAGCATAGAGCATGTAATAGGATTTTGGAAGTTTCTAAAGGAAATGTCATCATCATAAATGATCCGCAGTATCAGGGCAAGGATGAATACCTCTTAGAGCTAGTTGAAAATTGCTGCAATGAGATATGAGTTCTTGATCTACATGATATGTGAGAGCCTCTTTTCTGGCTATGAGGAACTATTCCACAATGAACAACATTGAGGAGCATAGATTTAAAGACATTACCAATAGTTTTCACTTTGGAGGAGCTGGACGACCTAGTTGTATTTTAGTTCTGGGAAGTGAGATAAGGCTTTGGGACTTGACAGCTTCTCTATCAAATTTTTTCAGAAATTTTGAGAAATTTGTTTGGTTGATCTCCATAGGGATGTAAATGAATTCTTTAGAATTTGTGATTTACTGAAAGAGATAAATAATAATCACATTGTGCTTTCTCCAAAAAAATGGACACTAAAGATTTCAAAGATTTCCGACCCATTAGCTTGGTTAATGTTGTCTATAGAAATTTTACTAAGATTATTGCCACCAGAATTCAGTTCATTTTGAATGATTTAATCTCAAAACAACATAGTGGCTTCATCAGAGGAAGTATAATTTAAGATGATGCGATCATGGTGTATGATATTATACATTCTACGGATAATAATAAACAAAAAAGCATGGTCCTTAAACTTGACATGAATAAAGCCTTTGATAAAGTCTCCTAGTCTTTTCTTGATAGGGTTCAGGCCAAATATGGTTTTCTTAAAAAATTCAGAAGGTTCAAGTCTTGCATTTCTACTGCAAGATTTTCTGTGGTGGTTAATAGTGAACCGGCAGGGTACTTTACCAGCAGTAGGGGTTTAAGTTAGGGGGATCCTATATCCCATTTTTTCTTCATTATTATGGAGGATGGCCTCAACAGAACAATTAACAAATAAGTTAAAGATGGTCTTCTCAAAGGCACTAAATCTACCTCTACAAATCAAACGGTTTCTCATCAGCAATTTGTGGATGATACAATATTGTTTTTAGTGGCATCTATCCTAGAAGCTAAGGTGATCAAATCCATTCTAAAATTTTATGAGGATGCTTCAAGGCAAGATATCAACTTTGATAAAAGTTCAATTTTCTTTTTCAACACTAGTCTCGTTTATTTTTTTAGAAATGTGACAACCTAGAAATAAGCGAAAACAATGGGGTGTAAAATCAATTCACTTCCTGTTATCCAAAATTCATCAGTCAAGGTAATTTAGGGTGATAACATGTCAGTCAGGGTGGGATTAGTCCCAGGCAAATAGATTAAGTCAACTGGGCAAATCTGCATGATTTCTAGGGTCCCCTCATGTTTGTTCTAACTCCCCTGTCCAGATTAGAAGAGAGCAAGCTTCTGAGAAAATGTGAAAAAAATTGCAAAAACAAGCTCGGGCCAGGAAAAATCACGAAAAATGGCTGAAGTCCTAGTCCTCTGCAGCATTTAGGGACAGTTAGGACAAAAGGGCGCGAACCGGCCGTTAAGGAACCAAACGGTCCGAAAGCAAATGGGACATCTGGGCCAAAAGGATGTGCTAGGACGAGGAAATCCAAACTGGCTGAGGTATATAGGAGAGGAAAAATTGGCTAACTGCTGAGAGGGTCGCCTAATTGGGACAAGCGGGAAATAATAAAGATCGCGAACCGGCCGAACCGGGTGAATTTAATCCCATTACATTCCGAAACCAATATTATTGACAGGTGAAATGGGCTATGGTTAGGTGAGTGTGTTCGAATGGGAAATTTCAGCACCGAGGGACCAAATGGGACAAAGTGTGACGCGCAATTTTGGTGTCTACACCGATAATAGCTGAAATGTGCCGAAGTTTCTAGAGGAGAAAAGTCAACATTTGACCCGTGGAACTATAAACAGGCCATTAACTTTTGACTCCGAAGCTCTTAGATTTTCATGAAAAATTGGACTTTCATGAATGAGCACGACGTCCTACTAATGCTGCAAAAACTGGATTTATTAATTTTGATAGAGGTTAAATATATATAAATAAAAGAAACATATTCGGCTCCAGTCAATCAATGCTCATTCCCGTCAAATGACATTACCAAACGCCTGCCAGGCCCAAAACAGCTACCCGCACTCAGAAAGGCCATAACTTTTACATTTCTTCAACAAAATCACACAAAATTGGCTCACCGTTGGAATTGACAGCTTCTCTGATCAACGTGTTTGTACAACATTTTCAAGAAATTCAGGATTTGGATGAGATCCTTGATCGAGATTTTTAAGATGAACGTGGCCAGGTTCAGAACAGTGTTTTATTTGGTAGCTGGGAGTGCATTTAAGAGGCATGGTCATCATTCTTGCTCTGCTGCAAAGCACATGGGATAGCTATGGGGAGCATTTTTCAAGTAGATGTCTGAACCATTCCAGCTCAATGGTTAAAGCCTCTTACAGGTGGTTGATAGGACATTATTTCTAAGATTTACATTTTCCACTTCTCTTCTCCTTCTCATTTTTTCTATAAATTGGAGTGTTGGGCTCATTGTAAAGACAGAGAGTTTTTGGGTTCAGCAGAGCTCTGCCAAAATTGATAATGTGAAGCTAGTGTGTTGCAGGCCCTTGTAGCATGAGACTCCTATGCATGGTGATCCAGGCCCTTATCTTGTAATAAAATGAATCATGCTGCATAATCATGACATGCAAGAAAATACCAGTTTGATGGATGTATTCCCCTGCTGTGTTTTCTTGACATTCTTTTTGCCAAATTTGATCTTTCTATAAGAATATTCAGAAGAATCTATCAAGACTTGCATGTTCTACTACTAGGAATTCATTATCATTGTGTGTGCTAATGGTAATATTGCTGTGAATGCATTTTTGCTGGATTAGGGGTTGAACTATCAGGGGGACCTCTTCTAGTGTGCACCTTTGCCTCTGTCATTTCACACATTATGGTGGATTAGCTCTCAGTACCCTCTTTTTCTGGTGTATCACCGCTTTAGTGTAAATATGGTCATTTTATGTATTCTCTAAACCTACCTGGTACCCTTGGAACGGTTTATCATTAGCAATTTATAGATGATAGCTTATCCTACATTAGAGTAGCATCTGTGGCTAGGTAGCTTAGATGAGCAAGAACCATTCTAAAATTCTCTGGAGGTCTGTCTCAAGTAGTAAGTCCCATCAACTTGGATAATATTACCCATGTTATATTTTTCAATCACACCTGTGAGTTCAAATACATGCGCATAGGGTGCTGATAAAATATTAGGGTGTAAAATCAATTCACTTCTCACTACTTATTTGGGCTCCCCTTGGTACTAAAAAAGTATCAATCAAATTCTGGAATGATCTACTAGAAATATTCCAAAAGAAAATAGCCAAATGGAAAGGGGCCATTCTTTCCAGTGCTGGTAAATGTCTTCTTATCAAAAGCACTCTTCAAAATCTACCTATCTACATTATGTCTCTCTATAATATTCCTTCTGCCTTCAGAGAAAAATTTGAAAGGATTTAGAAACACTTTTTATGGAAGGGAATGGAGGAAAAATTCAAATATCACCTTGTTGCTTGGGATCAAGTGTGCACTCCTAAAAGAATTGGGGGACTGGGCATAAAAGATATAAGAAAAATGAATATGGCCTTAATTGCAAAAATGGGTTGGAGAATGTTCTCGGAGGAACAACATTGGATTGATCTTATTAAGGCCAAGTATCTTGAACAACAAACAAACTTTCTCTTTCCTTCATGATGAACAACTTCCCCAAGGTTCCATTTTCTGGAATAACTTGATTCAAGTCAGGAATTTCATCAAGCAAGGATGAAGATGGAAAGTGGGAAATGGCAAAGACATCAATTTTTGGGGGGATAATTGGTCTAATTTCAGCCTCAATGATAGATTTGGTGCAGTCAAAGATAGCCTTAAACATAAGTATGGTACTAAGGTCATTGATTACATGGAAATTGATGGAAACAAGAAGAGATGTAAACAGCTCTCGGTGGATAGAATTGAATCTAAACTCCATGATGTCCTCTCTTCAGGAACAATTTGACCTCATTCCCTTGAATCAATTGGAAGTCAAGGATGAAATTGTCCTGGTACAATTCTAGAGATGGAGATTATACGGTTAAATTTGGTTATAATTCTTACTTTGAGAATATCCAGAGTGAGTTTAATTGGAGCAAGATTTGGATGACTGAACTAACCCCTAAAATTAATTTTTTCTTTTGGCTTGTTCTCAGAGGTAGAATTCTTACTAATGACAACCTGATGAAGAAAGGATTCATAATGCCTAATAGATGTCACCTTTGTAAAAAAGAGTCTGAGGATATTAAGCACCTTTTTGTCCACTGTGAGTATGCTTCAATGATCTGGAGCTATGCCTTTTCTAAGTTCAATGTTTTCTGGACTGTGCCAAAGGATTTCATCTAGTTTTGGATCCAATGGAATCCTCCTTTTAAGCATTGTGTTGTGAGAAGACTTTGGAAACTAGTCATGCCCCATATTATCTGGAGGATTTGGAAAGATAGAAATGACATCATTTTCAGAAACAATAAACAACATTGCAAGCTTAGCTTTGTTAAGATTGGTCATGCTATTAAAGAAAATATTGAGAGATTCAAACCTCCCAAGAATAAGAAATATCCTGAGAATGAAGAATATATTCTTTCCAACTAGAAGATAGGAGCTGCAAATTTACAGATTAGGAATACTTCAAACATTGATAGGTCTCTGATTCATTGGATCCCTCCCAAGATTAACTGGCATAAACTAAAATTTGATGGTGCCTCCAAGGGTAATCCTAGAATTGTTGTTGGGGGAGGTGTAATTCATGATCATAAAGGTTGTTTAGTTGTTGCTTATGCTGGAAAAATGGGGATTCAGACAAATCATTATGCAGAAGCCCTAGCTACTCTATGGGGGCTAAGGGTTGCCAAATATTATAACATACAAAACATAATTTTGGAAGGAGATTCACTAAACATTATCAATCACCTCAATCAACTTTCTCCTCCTAGCTGGACTATCAAGGACTTTATTATGGAATCCATAAATATTTGTCAAAATTTCAAGAATATCATCATTAGGCATACTTATAGGGAGGGGAATAAGGTTGCGGATACCTTGGCCAATTTTGGCATCAATAATAATCTAACCATTTGGGATAATGAAAATTACATCCCTAAGGAGGTACATAATAGCATTAATGTGGATAAATATGGGCAATCAAGCATGGAGTAGGAATAATAATGGAATGGAGTGGGCTTTAGTGGGTGTGAAAGATCACACATGTGAGAAATATCATCCTAACTATGGCCATATTAACGCCCATGATCCTTGAATAGGTGGCTGGGTTCTCAAAATCCAGGACAAACATAAGGAAAATAAAGATTCAAACGAGGGTTTTGAGTAGAAAAATTGTAGGAATAGCAGGGAGAAGGAGATGGGAGGTGCCCCATGCCAACTGGAGCCCTGCAGTGATCCGTCTTGGAAGAACAATGAGGAGCTATGGAACCTCCTACAAAAGGGAAACATTTCCAATTTTATAGAATGCATTTAGGGGCACGACCAGAATATGTTGGTTCATTTTGTAATGGACTGGAAGGACAAAAAGGTGGAATATGGTGGTCACCATGTTATTATAAATGAAGAATTGATTGCTGAGGCAATAGGCCTCGAGTTGGAGGGATATCATTTTTTCAAAAAAAGGATTGACAGGGCCGCCGAGGCTAAGAAATTCTTTGAAGAAGGAGAGGAGCTCAAATTTGTTTCTGTGGGTGTTAGGGTAAGTTCTATCCCCAAGCCTTTTGATGAAGTTACAAAAATGATGGTTAGGTACATTTCTCTAGAAGGGTGCTACAAAACTATCCCTGTCAAGCACCTGGTCTTTCTTAACCACTTTAGAAGACAATTTGCAGTCTGCTTCCCGCATTACCTGCTAAATTCCCTTCAATGCTCCATTTTGGACTTCCAGAAGCACTCTCATGCTATCCCTCTCCACCAAGGCCTTATCTTCCTGCTTCATAAGCTCTGTGTCTCCAAGTTCCCCAGCTTCCCACCCTCTCCCAATGATCTACACATCACTACCTCCACTGCTCCCACTTCCATTCTGAATACCTCTTCTAAACCCAAGAATAAGAACCCAAAACTTCCCAAAACTGACATCCCTCACTCTGCCCAGGTTCTTAGAAGCACCAAAGAGATGTAAGTTGCGCATAATTTGTTGCATATTAGTAATACTGGTCAGGATACGGCCCTGCATCAGGAGGGGAATAACATACCTCATAGGTTGGAATCTCTGGAGAAAGAGATGAAGCAGTTAAAGAAGGACTTGTAGTGCATGGAAAAGAAGAAAGGAAAAAGAAATATTGATGATGATACTGACAATGGGAAGGATCAGATTGCTAACATTTACAAGAAATTGAACTCTTTGGACAATAGATTGGGGAGAGCCAAAGACAGGAATGATCATAACATGGCTATCTTCAATGCCATTAGTGACTTCTTAGAACAGCATGTTTGAAGCATTACCATGCTTAGCAGGATCCCTGACACTATTTGGGGGACTGAAAAGGAGAGAAGCCAGACCATATCAAAGATGAATGCAACTGACCCTGTGCACATCACCACTTTGGTGTTGTTCACTTTGCTGCAAATAATCCAATCCATGATTGACAGAGCTTCCAAGAACTAATCTCCCTTAGGATAGAGGGCATCATTCTAGTTGCTGCTTTATTTAGGTCTTTTTGATGTTTCTATGCTACTTTTTTGTTGTTTGGTTGCAGTTTTTGTTCTATTTTGCTTTCTACTTGTAACTATCTTTTGGTTACTATTGGACATAGTGTTTTATCTAGATTTTGATCCTCTTTTGTTGTCCCTATATAACTCTATTTGGCTGTTGAGCCCTTTTTGTAATAGGGTATAGTCCCTTTAAAACTATTTACCAATAATAATAAAAAAGTAGAACAATAATCATAATCAATAAGGGAGAAAATAATAGAAATAATGTTTGATTTGTGGGAAAAGGGACATAAATATAAATATTATTAGTACAATGTGTTCTAATAGGGATCCTCTAGTGGAAATAACAAAAAAATTACATACAATCACATCAAGGACAACAAAATAAGAAATAATGGCAATACAAGGGGAATTAGAAGAAGAATCCCCAACAACAAGGCAATATTATTGAATAAGAAGATCACTATAATAATGGAGACTTCTTATATGCTTTTTAGTCATATGAAGATTCATCTTTACAAAATGTTATCTGGTATATTAATCCAAGTGTAGCCCATCATATAACTAGATGCAAGGGCTAGTTTTTCACTTTGAGACAAACCCACCAAAAATCATGTCTTGTTGGGTGATGATAGGTCCTATAGTTTCTAATATATTGGAAATGTATCTTTACCCCTTTGTACACATAATTGTAGCCTATATTTTACAACCAAAATCCCAAGGCACACTGACACATCACTCAGCCTAAAATGAGCACTCACCCGAAGCATGCAAGGGTACCAAGTTCTTCTTTTATGTTAGCTTGTTCAAGGGGTTAGCATGATTATACAAATATTCCAGATCCATAATAGATAATTAAGTGTATTACAATGCATAAAGTAGATATAGGTCTTAACCATAAGCATGAGTATTCAATCAAGAATTAAGATTAACTTTACCATATAATAACCATTCAAAGATATGTCTATAATCAACATCCAACAACAATGATCCATTATATTAAATTGATGTAAAACATATAAGCTTCATACATACATAGTATAATCACCATAGTTATGCATGTCCATAAACTCGTAGCATAACACTAAAAATAATATGGATGATCCCTAAACCATGTAAATAAATACATATTTATAGGGGTGGGGAATTTCCCTTCACCACCCATGCACCTTCCAAAAATAAGCTACATGCTAATAATAAAGATGCGCCCTTACATGATAAATAAAAGAGCATGCAATCTTGCTAACAATAAACTATCTAATAATACAAGTGCAATATAATCCTATTAATAGCCTCAAAACTATGCATGACACTTGATCATTTACTTATCCAAAATAGTCTTTGCGTGCTTTTCAAGTATTCTACAAAATGTGCTCTGCACTCCATGTCCAAAATCATCCTCAACTAGAAAATGGCTAAGTCCCGATTTCATGTTGTCCTGGGCATTCCCTATTCCGCTATATTTCTACACACATATACACACCCTATGCTCATGTGCACAATACTTCTATTCCTTTAGTAATTAGGTTGTATTTTGTCATCTCAACATTACCCCACACCAATTTCATTTTTACCTCCGACAATTAGTAATCAAAATTGATCTCTCCATAAACAAAAATAAAGAATGAAAGAATACTTGGTGCCCTAATCTTCCATATGAAGAATTAACTTAAGATATTTTTCTTTGATCTCTTCCTCAAGTCATTCCATTCACTTAGCGCTTTACTAGTTTTATCCAGGACGTCTCCAAGTACAACCTCCATTTCATCAAGGGTCATGTTCTAACCTTATTTTTTCCACACTCTAAGAATACTGGACATGATTTAGACCATCATGTCCATGACATCAATTCTCTACAATATCAATTTCCTAATGTCCTTTATTTTCTCCTTGTGTGGGTCCTGGGCTACTGCCAGCACGTTACAATTCTATGTTATTAAAGTAAGCCTCTCTAAAAACACAAGTTTTTCATTCTTTATTACTTTATAAACCTCATCCTCTTCAGCCATGGTTCTTGTCTTGATAATCACATCCAGGGCCACGTATATGTTTAATGTCAAATATTCCTTCTTTAACTCATCCTTTAAGGTCTATAGTAAGGCCTCATAACTTGAAATCTTATGTGATACAATTGCCTTAGCCTTTTACGTTTGTTCCACATCATCCTTGGGTTTTGTAATTCATATGGGCCCTTCATCCAGTAGCATGTGAAATATTATGCGTAAATAATACAAAGCAGATGGAAAATCATTTGTAACTTCATCCTCAAAATTTTTCCTCTTTCTCATAACCTCATCACCAATTTGTTTGGCCATGCTAAGTATTGAATGCCCCGTCACCTTAGCTGTCTCTTATTCTTCTAATAGACACTTGATTTCAAATTCTTTTTCCTTTTTATCTTCCAAAAATGCTCAAATAGTTGTCACTTTATCAATATTTTGATGCATAACTTTTGTAAAAACCTTTTTCAGGGTGTTTCTCACCTGATCATTTGATATCTTGGTGGGATTCACTATGACATGGCACTTATGTCGGTGCATTTTTCAATCTACGCAATACACACAACTCTTCACATACATCAAATTCATGCTCTTTCATTTGAGTCTGCATGCTCCAATATAGCTATTTTTTATGTTCATGCAATCGCCATGTCTTCATCCATCAACTCTTATCCATAAAGTTCTCTATTCTCCAAAATGCTTTGGAACCTTGTGCAAATAATCTTGGTTAGGTCATTAATGTACCCAAATGTTAGTGTCTCATACATTTCTTCTTCCTTTTCCTTTCCCAAGTGCTTACCCTTACGGACATGTACGCCTGAATCCGACACTAATCCTTCACCTATCTATGTGGTATGCGGTGCACATGATATTTTTCCCTTCTCTATTTCTATTTCCATGGAACCAATGCCCATTTTTGTTTGCTTTAAATCCCTTTTACCCTTTATTATTTCTTATTCCCGAGGATCTTATTTATCCTCAGTGTTCACTAGAGTCCTAGGCACGTTGTCATTAGAATTCTCATCTTCTTCATCCTTCCGAGGGACATACTTGTACCTTTTCTTCTTTTTCAAGTTCCACCTTCATAGGAGAAGTCAGGTGACCTCCTAAGGGGATATGAAGTCCCTGTACCTTGAGTCCTTGTTCTTCTCAATACTCTTCTAATTTTTTTGATCCTTCGTGCCCTATTCAAGGTCTACCTCCATGGAGTATATTTCAATTACTTCATCTTCCTTCTATAATGGAGGGATTACCTTATGCTCTCTTTTCCCTCAAACAGTTGGCTTTTTTTTTTCCCATGCACTCTAATCCTCCACTGTCCTCCTGAAGTTCTTTTTCTTCTTTAAGGGGAAGAGTGTCTTCTTCATCTTGTAATGTACCAACTGTATGCTTCCCCTTGGGTGGTCCAGGGAGTTTGAACTCATTTTCCACATATCTCAAATTTTCTAATCTTGGCTTGAGGTAGATATATACAAGGGCTGCCCTGATTTCCCAATGGCCAAACTCATAGCTTTCATGTTGATGTCATCTCAAATTAACTTTTCAATATATGCAGAATTACTTGGATAAACGTAAGTGTTGGCTAGATTTTTTACACAACTGAAAACCTAAGCAGTCATGAGATAAATATCCCTCATTTACCAATGAGGATCCTGTGTAAGATTTTGTCAATTATATTTTATAATATCTATCTCTTGGTTTTGCTTTAACTATGTTGATCATGCACCATAGCTAGGTATTTTTGCAACAAGTAAGCAGCTATAAGAAATGTATATATGTAGAAGATGGAAATAATTGAATGCGGGTAGAAAAGAAAGAAGATGTGCAATTTGACCAATAGTTAACAGAGTTGGAAACATGCACATAGACGAAACAAATAGATTTAGAAATGTAGAATTCAAAGCAAAGGAAAGTTTCAGATCCAGATCTAAGATAACACAAAGATCTAAAAAGAAATAAGAAATAAATGCATGATTGACACAAAACTCTCCAGAAATCTACCTCCTCTCTATTCCTTATCTCTTATAAAGATATCAAGGGTTTCAGCTAAAAGTATGGAACACAAGAATGCTAATTAAATTTTTTGATCCTTTAACCCGTAGGTTCTTCCTCTATTTATAGTATATAGAGGGAAATTTACAAATATGAAACTATAACTGAAATGGAAAATGTGGAAGTTGTAAAGGAAAAAATTGGCAATCTCCCTCTTAGAATTCCTCTTTGCATGACATGCATGATTTATAACTGAAAATAGAACCTTCTATTTTGCATGTCTGCCACCTATTTCTAAGTAATTGACTTCTTCAAGTAACGAATTTTAAACCAATCACTTAATATTTCTCAATTAATTTGTCATAGAAAATAAGAGAAAGAAGAAGAAATAGGAAAATAAATTAGAAGAAAGATACAACACTCCCATTCTTGTTATTCTTCCATATTTTTCATGCAGTTGACTCTTTTGCCTTTGATTCTCACCAAAATGGATTTAGAAGAAGCTGAATGTGATTTTTCTTATGAGTGTTACCTCTAACATGTCTTCCCTCTTATCCTTGAATATGTTTTAGTTCTTCTCTAGTACGTACACCAGTGCAATGTTTTCAGTAAACAATTCAAAAAAAATCATCATCTTTTTTTTCAAATTATATATGAGCAATTTTAAATTCTAGAAAACACTTTGGGTGAATGTAAATAAAAGAAAATTCAATGAAGGCTTCAATTGGAATATTGGGAACACATGCACAAGATCCTGGAAGGAATTTTTCATGAACTGACTTCTACACAAGCTGCGCTAGAGACAAGAGGATGAATTTTTTCTAGAAACCTTTGCGATTATGAGATTTGGATATGTCAATTAAATCATTGATCCTTCTCTTTCATCATGATTCAAAATGTCTTGAAAAATATTTTTCTAAGATATTTTTCTTTTAATTATTCCAGAATCCCTTGTAATTGGATCAATTTGTGCAGATCTGGCAATTTCTTTTGATTCGGAAGAGATATTCTATGTATCTGACATTGATTTGAACTTCCTTTCACTAATATCAGCACCTATGATGAATACCTTGGCACTTATACCAACATGCAAAAAATTAGAATAACAAAAATAAGGCTATTCCAATCCAATGCGCCAAAACTGGAAGCTTCCCAAAAATGGAAAGCACTCTTTAATGCAAAATTCTCCCTCCCTTGGCACCAAAACCTATCCAGGCTGCAAAATTCATCAAAAAGAATTAATTGCTTCTCAATTATGGCATCCCATGCTTATATAGCCATCTACATGCTATTTTTAATAATTTCCCTTTCCTATTTCTGACAATTTAATTAATTAAAAGTCATGCCTCTTCATCCAATTTGGGCACCCAATTCTGCATGCTTCTGATTACTTTTTAATGAATTTATTTTATTTATTTTTAGCATGCATCCTTGAATTATCTTTAGCTCATCCACTTGCATTGAATTTCTTCCTATTTATGGTGCCAAACTCAGCTAGAAATACCATTAATAAATACCATTAATCACATGCATTAATGCCAAGGTTGGTCACACTTTTTGGGAGGGTTATTTGTTAAAAATAAAAATTCAAAGTGATAGGAATTTCCAACCTACATTGCAGCACCAAAAATACCATATTTCACTTAAGTGATTTGACTTTCATAATGGAAATTTTCACCATGCGTTGCAGGTAAGAAATTCCTATCGGTGCCTTAAGTGATTTTATTTTATAATGGGATTTTGCATCCTACATTGCAGGTAAGAAATTCCCACCTGCCTACCACTTCTAAAATTCCCATTGCAACTTAAGTGACTTTGACTTGATGGGAAAAATTAACATGCTATGTAGGAAAGAAATTCCCTCCTGCCTACCAATACCAAAATTCCCATTGGAAGCTTAAAGTATTCCTTACAAAAAGTGTGACTTGCATGAAAGATAGCTCTTTTCCAAAAGTGTGACTTACATTGTGACTTCTGTATTTAAAAATTGCATGAAAATTTGTCACTTAAGGTAGTGTGGAAATTGGACACAGAAGGTAGCCTTGAAAATTGCGACTGGCATGAATACATCATTTATTTCCTTTTTTGGATTTTTGGTGAAGAAAGAGAATAAAATTTTCCATTTTTGGAAAGGGTCTGGGAAGATGTAGCAACAAAAACTTGCATGTGCCATAAATTTCATTTAGTGGCTCCATTTCAGGTGTCCTTTTCTCTAAAAGTGCATATTTTCTTGATCTCTATGCATTGATGGAAATATTTTCCTTATTTTCATAAAATCCATTTTTGCACCTTTTTGGACCAAGCAACTCCTTACAATCTTCTGAAAGAATTCTGAGCTTTGATTTCATGTAGGCAGATTAGTAATTAAAAATACTATATAAATTTTCAAAACCCTAGGCCTAGGGAAAGATATAGTAGGAAGAATGAATAGACTACGGGAATTTTTGGAGAAAACAAACCAACACACAAACAAAAAGAAATAAAATAAAACAAAATAAGTTGTAGGCAATTGCTCAATTTTTTTTTCCAATTAGTTGATTTGCTAAAATTCTTCCCCCCGGATGAATGTTTTGTAGTAATAATGATGGAGTGAAGTGATTTATATAACCTAAATCCTCCAATTTTAGCTTAATCTATTTTTAAAAGAACTTTATTTATTTAATAAATAAATAAATAAAATTCTCTTAGACAAAACCTGACAAGGGGATAGAGTGAGTTTTATCATGTGGGTATCTAGTGAATTTGGCTTTTATGACTCTCTAGGGATATCTTAGAGCAATGCAAACAAATTTAGGAAAAACAAACACAAAACAACCTGTTACTTTGAAAAGAACAATTTTTTTTAAAAGGGGCAGTCCTAGATTTCAGGGTGAAATCTCAGGGACACCAATAAGTCTTCTTGAGGGTGTGGTAGTCAAATTATACCTTATCTACACTGAAAATAAATCGACGCATGTCTGAAAACATGTGTACCAATGCTTAGAAGTAATGCACAGTGAAGGAATAAGGGAGCTTAAACCAAGGTCTCCACTTCCCATCCTTCATCCCGAAGTGCCCTATACAAAAATGTTGATACACAACAAACTATACTTGTTTATGTAATACCAAAAGTAATTCCTTGGGTATTCTCCATTCCTCCTCAAATGTGTCATGGAGGAACTCATACCACAACTTTTTCCTCTTCTTAAAGGGTCCACTCATGGTCCCATCACATGTATATTTAGAAAATCTCTCTGCAAGAGATTTATTCTCCTTAGGATATTACCATACTTTATCCTTTGGCCCATTAGGTACTCCAATTTATATAAACACAAGAGATAACATGATCACACACAAATTTATTTTATCACCTTGGTGTGCTTCATTAATGATGGTTTAAGTAATGAAACCAACCAAGTTGTAAACTACACCTTCAGTCATTTTCTTCACTATGTGTAACCACAATATATTTACCTGTGAACATCACTCCTGGTTATTAAGCTTTGTGAGGAGGTGTGCTACTTCCTAAACCAATGGATACTTCTACATATTTTCAATCTCCAATCCGTGCCCTCCCTTGGTATAACTCAACTCTTTCCTTTTCATAATTATGCCCTCTTTATCTTTGAGGTCGTTGCTTAATTTAGTACCCAAGCTCCTAAGTCCTATCAAACTCCCAATCAGGGGCACGGTGATCATCATCCATTTCCCAACAAAGTAGAAATAGTCCTCATGGACTCTATTCATCAAACATTGGTATAAATTTTCTTGTTTTCCAAAATAGGGAAGTTCATATAACTACAAAACTCCCACATTTTTCAATAGTTTCTCGCCCACATCATCATACATGGCCATATCACCCATTTTTCTCTTTGTTGTCTTCACAACCAACAACTTGTCTAGTTCATCCTTATTATCTTTGGTCCTATGATTTTAGTTAATTACTTTGCACTGGAGCACATGCGAGTCCCAATCACACCCCATAAAAACCCCTTCTGGGTATTGCATCTCTTAGAAATGGATTTCAGGGGTGTCCTCTAATTTGATCTTGACTTCCATCTTCTTCTTCCTCCTTGTGGTCACTCCAGGAGCTCTCTTTGTTGCCATAGTAACAATAAAGGTGTGTTTTTTAACTGATTTGAGATTTGTAATTCCAAATCTATGTATCCTTTATCAACGTCATGTGCCCTAGGTAAAATCCAAATGCTAACAGTTGATTTATCCTTCCCACATGCCTTTTCGTTGATGAAACACCACCTTTAATGGAGCATTAGACAATCTCGTGCATAAATATGACAATATTCAACTGGTTTGTATCTCTCCGCAATTCACAACTCATTTGCTAGCTCACTCAACTTCAACTCACTTGAATTATATTGATCACAAAGGTAAAAATGATTTTACACCACCTCCTTATATAGTTTTTTTTTAAAAATCCACATTTATTGCTCTCCACCTACCACCATACTCAGGATTAATTTGGTGTTTCTTTCTTTTTCCGCACTGATTTTTATACGCCATAGTCACAACCTTCTGGCATGCCTTCTACTCCTTAGCCACAGACCTCATTTTGTGCACCTTCATGAACTAAAGTACAAATCCACTACACATTTCAATAATTAGTTTACACTATTGTAACCTACCTCACATTACAATGTGTGTCCATCCATCCATACATGGTTTTCAATCATGAGCATTCTTTCTCTATCTACACCTTTACTTCAAGAACTTGCACAAAATCTCTTTATGCATATCCATCTTCAAATAACATTCAAACTTGTTCCCTATACCCTATATGTACTCCACCCCACACTAAGGGTAGACGTGGTCCTCTACACATGAAAACACTTAGATAGTAATCATCTTCTAGTGCGCAAGGTGCTTATTACACAAAACATTGAACTAAATTGACAAATCATAACAATGATGAAGGAAACACATATAAAGCAAATGCATTACATAAATCTAATATAATGTCAATATTACCTTATTACAAATGCCAAGAAGACTTATTTATAGTAGGGCTTCATCCTACTCCCATTGAAATAACCGGGCGATTGTGTTCCATCCAGTGCCTCTAACTGACAAGTGCCTGAATCAAGTATATAAGTTATAACATACGGTCCCAACCAATGCACTTTAAGCTTTCCAGGGTGGCACAAGAACTTTGAGTCATAAAGAAGAACCATTTGTCCAACTTCAAGCTTCTTATCCTTAATATGTCTATCATGTCATGCCTTCTACCTAGGATTTTCTTTCTTCTGACTCCATCATACTACAATGTTCCTTTCATCCAATTACATCAGTTTATCAATGTGCTCTTCAAGTGCTTAGTCATCAGCTAAACATCCTACGTACGAAATACACATGGAAGGTAACATGAATTCCATTGGTATAACAACCTCCACATAAAACAGAAATTGAAAGGGTGTCATCTTATTCAACCTCTTGTAGGTTATCCTGTATACCCAAAGTACATCAGAGACTTTATCATCTCAGTCCTCCCTTCCAACATCAAAAATCTTAGTTAATGTGTGGCTCAATATCTTGTTGAAATCATTAGCAATTACATTAACCTAAGGATGATAAGGTATTGTTTTATTGTGTGCAACCATAAATTCTTCCAATAGTATCCTGATAGTCTCATTAAGGAAATGAGTACCACTATCACTTGTCAAACTCAGCGAGCATCCTTACATGCTAATAATGTTCTCCCACTCAAACCTTGTTGATGTAGCTGTCATGAAATCCTTTATAAGTGCCTATTCAGTCCACCTTGTAAGATAATTTGTACAGGTTATAATGTAGCGTGATCCATTCCTGCATGCTAGTGGGAAAATAGGACCCAAATAGTCAATTTTTTACTTTACTAATGGTTCTACACTAGAAATAGGCCTCAAAGGCATTTCATCTCTATGCCTAGGATTTCCAAGGTAATGAAAAGGATCATAGGCCTTACAATATTATTTACAATCCTTATAAAATGTTTCCCACCACAAACCATCCAATAAAATCTTGTACATAGTAACATCTCCTACATAATGTCCACCTACAATACCACCATGAGCCTCCTCCATGATCTCTTCATGCTCATGTTCAAGTACACATCAGCGTAAAAATTCATCGTGACCTAGTTTGTATAGGTCTCCACTATTTAAAATGTAAGGTGCGACACATATAGTAAGTTATTTTTTCTCCAAAGCCTTCATCCCTTCAGGTGTCATACTAGATCAAAAAAAGAAAAAAATATATTCTAAGTCATAAGGCGAGTGGTTCAATCTAAAAATTTGTGTATCTGACATTGTATCCTTAATGCTCTATGCATCCTCTCCTATATTAATCCTTGATAAATGATCTGGTCCGTAATTACTCTTTCCTATCTTAACCACCACAGTAAAATCAAATGCCTCAAATAACAGAATCCACCAGCATATGTGCCCCTACAAAATGGTCTTATTAACCAAGTACTTCAAATTCATGTGATCTGTATAGAAAATAAATGGTGTTGCAAGGAAGTACTATTGAAATTTATACAACATGCAGACCATGGACAATTCCTCACGCTCTAAATTTGTATAATTTTGTTTAGCTGGTATTAACTTCCTTCTTGCAAAGAAAATAAGATGATCAACAATTAATTCTCCAGGTTGGGAAAATACCACACCAATGTCCTTGCCAGAGGCATCCACATGCACATGAAAAGGTTTGGTCCATAAAGGAAAGAGAAAAATATGCATTGTAGTAAGCATTTCCTCCAGTGTATCAAACACACACTGTTGCGCTTCACCATAATGGAAATTGCCTTTACTCTTCAATAATTCTTCTAAGTGTGTGACAATCTTAGCATAACCATTAATAAACTTCCTGTAATATCCTTTGTGCCCAAAGAATCTGTGCAGCTAGCTCTAGTTAGTATGTTACTCTAAGCCCAAAATGACAACAACCTTAGCAAGATCCACTAACAAGCCTTCCTTACAGATGATGTGTCCAAGAAAAATCCCAAAAGGTGTAGAAAAAACACACATCTTAATGTTTAAAGAGATGTTCAAATACCAAAATCTCTCAAACATAAGCCTCAATTATCACAGTGATCTTTCACAAGCCCATAAAATATCCAATCATCCAGATAAACTAGTTAGAACTTATGAATAAATTCCTAGAATGCTTGTACAGCAATGCGCAAAATACTTCTGATGCATTCTTTAATCCAAAGGGAACAATCGTGTATGAAATACTTCCCCATTTAGTGGTGAAAGTTGTCTTCTCTTGATCTTATTTATCTATCCTCACTTGATGATGTTAGATTTAGTAGGGGAAATATAATTGACAGATTACTTATCCACCATTAAAATGTCGATGACTATAGATTATGATGTGTAGTTGATTAGACACAGAAATATCTTATAATAAATAGAAAATTACAAATCTTAAAGAAAAAGAACATGAGACAGATAACACTAGATTTAAGTGGAGAAAACCGAAGGAAAAAATCCGCTGGTAAAGCACTGTCTGTATTAAGAATTCAATAGATTTTTACCAAACACTTCCATTTCACTCCTATAATGATTAAATTTTTTTTTATCTCAATCATTCGATACAATGAACATCCAACATATCATAAAGTATGATCTCAGTCTTTAATACGAGGCTGACTCTATCCTTCTTAGGACTAGGTGCTTTAGTGAATCTAATACCAAGACGGTGTTTATGTTTGTGGGTAGTGCAAGGAACAATAATGTGATGACATTTCTCATAAATACCAAATCCAAATCCATTCCAAGCACATCAATGAAGAAAGGTGTGGGCGAAGTGGTGGTTGGTGAGGTAACAAAAGTCAGATGAAAAAGGTTGTGTTTGAGTGGGTGGTTCAGGAGAATAAGAAAAAGTATCAAGTCTATTGAATGTGAAGTTGGTGTAAAGGTGGGAAGGATTGTATGGAATCTCTTCTCCTATATGACGATCATAATGTGGGTGCTATTGAAGGTTTCCTTACTCTTGAGGAGTTTGGAACATGTCGATGTTGTACAGGTGATACTCCCCCAAGGTAAGGTGTTCAAAAAAACCTTCCAAAGGGTCGAAGGTTGGTACTTGGGTGGAAGGAATAAATGAGATATTTTGAGTTTGAGAATAACCATTGGTAGATGGGTTAACTTTGGAAGCTGTGACAGTAGTGGGGAGAGATGGAGCTGGGTGAGGAAGATGTAGAAGCAAAAGTGGAGGATGAAGATGCTGAGAGTAGAAGTCAAAACATCATTGAAAGAACACAACATAACTGGGTTATTATTTATGTAATTATTAGGTATGCACATTTTTTCATACGAACAGGAAGAAATAATATTAATACTCACACCTCCATCGATCATAATGCATCAAACATGATTATCCTCAATATGGCTGGATATGAACAGGGTGGGATCAAGATCGTCTAAATGGTGAGGAGATATCTCCTAGTCAGAAAAACTAACAACATAAATTTGGTGAGTGATAGAGGAAATAGAGGTTTTAGGTGAAGCAATGAGAGTAGCCACATGATGAGGTGTGAATATGGTGGTAATGAGCATAGGGTCATTTGGTAGAACCTTAATATTTTGTAGGATCTTGAGGAGGGCTTGATGATGAGACTTGGAATTTTGGATGAGGTCATATAAAGACATTTTTAGAGGAGATTGGTGAAGTTTTTTTATCATAGTATGATGTGTGACACCATCAGAAATTAGATATGATGGCCCACAAATGGTTACCATGGGGGTAGTTGTAGATGGAATGGAAGGTGCAGGTGCGCTAGATGGATTTCGAGTCTTCTCTTCTCCTTTGTCTTTTTTTTATCAAGTGGTAACTCAAACCATATTGATCTGAGGAAAAGAGGGGGATGTGTCATGAAAAGTATAACAATAGGAGGGGAAAAAAACTAGTGTAGGATAATATTCCTGTGAAATGAGTATGTCACGTTGGCATTTTGAAGGGTGTTTAGCTAGCTCTCTGATCCATACCATATTGATCTAAAAGGTTGGAGGATAAAAGTATGGATGTGGAAGTGGAAGTGAAGGTCGTTGAATATATATGGGGCAAGGAAGCGTTGCGAAAAATGAATGTAGAATGGGATCTTCATCCAAAAGGTCATCTTCGTCAAGGAGATCAATAGGAGAACACATTTGAAGAAGAATATTTTTAAGGGACTTACAATTTTCAATATCACGCCCTGACACATGACGATAAAAACAAATCATGGTATTGTCAAACCCTTATGGTTTATGTTTGAGTGGGTCGTAAGGCATGAGAGGTGGAAATGTTATGGCAAAGGTTTTTAATAGCTAAGAAAGGATGTTAGCATAAGATACTACCAAGGTATTTTAATGAGAAGTGAGAGTGGGTTTGGATGGAGTTTTGGATGTATTATATAGAAGTGGTAATGTTGTAGGGTGAATTAAAGGTTGAGTAGTTTTAACTACCTTTTTGGTAGGTAGTGCGGTTTTAGGCTTGGGTTCCACCTTCTTGGGTAATGGTGTTGGGATAGTGTGTGAAGTAGAAGGGAGTGCAAAAGATGGAAGTGGATGTGTCAACCAAGGTGAGAGTGGAGGTGTGGTGAATATAGTGGTAGAAGGAAATACATAAAGTGTAGATTGAAGAGAAGGTAAATGACTGGGTAGTGGAGAAAGCATGTGCAATGTAGAAGACTTAGGTGGAATGGGATATTGCAGTAAGGATAAGGTTGCTTCATTTTAATTTCATATTGGGTAGGAGGGTTATTAATCAATGGTGATGGATGGGAACCTAATATGAATGGAAGTGGTGAAGGTGAATGAGGAGGAGTGGGAGAAACTAGGGTACAAGGCCCAAGAGGTTTGGTCTTCCTCTTAGGTAGGGGGATAGGCTTGGTGATAGTTTGGGAAGAGGTGGCTAAATCAATCTTCACGGGAGGATGGATTATACTTAGTGTCTGTAAAAACCCTAATGTAGTGATAATTTTAGGAACAAGTGAAGGTATGGTTACAGGTGAGGATGATTTAGAAGAGGCTAATATAACTAGCTTAGGTGGGATGAATTTAGTTGTCTTGAACACTTTAGGATAAATTGTTTAAGTGTTTGCAGAAAACATTGACATTTGAGTCTATATGGGATAATGGTGTAGAGGTAGAGGAAGATGAAAACAATTTGGTTGTGATCCCTATGAAAAATTCTGAGGTTTGTGAAACAGGGAAGTTTTTTGGCTTCTGACTCTATAGAAAAAAGTGATGCGAGAAGACTAATAGGATCCCAGTAGACCTTGGGAGATGCATCACTGAATGGAAGAGAGTATAAAAGTGGCTCTTCTATGGGTTGAGGAGGGGGAAAGATAGGTGATGTAAACTCTTCCTTACGTGGAGAAGAGGATAAAATAGACTCTTCTTTGGGTAAAAGTGTGGGTAATATAGGATCCTCAATAGGTGATGGAATAAATGGGGTAATCGCCTCTGTAGATGAAGAAGTAGGCAAGGTAAAATCCTCCATGGGTAGAGGAGTAGGTGAAATAGGCTCCTCCATGGGTAGAGGAGCTTGCGTAATAATCTCGTCAATAGAAGGGATGGAAGACAACTAAGTAGAAGGGACATGTCATGTATCAAAGATGGCATGGACCTCGTGAACATGGGTTTTATTGCTAGAAGTATCACTGACCTGATTCGATGAATGGGTATGGTTCAGAAAAGGTTTCTTAAAGACTTGTATATTTTTATTTTTCTGCGTGTTAGGTTTTTCTAGGATGAGATTTCCATTATGGAACATTTCCTAGATGATGTTTTTAAAGGTTTTACAATTTTCATTACTATGTCCTCTAACATGGTGATAGTTACAATAATCGTTATCCTTATACCATGTGGGTATAGGATGATAAAGGTCAAAGCCAGTATGTGGTTTGATTGGTGGAAGAGTAATGACTCCCTATTTTAACAAATTTTATAACATAGAGGAATAAGGTTATCCTATGGGGGTATATCTTCATTATTCATGCTTGTACTATAAGTTATGAATAAGAGAAAAAATAGAAAGAGGTTGTGATTGGTTTGATGGATGAGATGGGTCAGATTTCAAGACCACCACATTGGTGGATACCTTTTCTTTAGCGTGAGTATTTTTTGGTTTAGAAGAGGAAGAAGAGTCATTTGATTTAAACAAAGTGCTCTTGTTGTGTAATTGTAGCTTCTTGTCTTTGATATCATATATTTATATCTTATGGGCCATAGTGAATGCCTCATCAAATGTCTAAAATGTTTAGACCTGATGATTTGGAGAGATGTGCCTGACACAAGCCCTAGTGAACAACTCTATCAACTCGGTGTAAGAAAGTGGAAAGGTGAGGTGATTGGTAAGAATCTACCAACATGTGACAAAATATGTGATAGATTCATCTTCATATTAACACATCGAATATAAATTAGTCATGGTGGCCTTCTTAGTGATGTTGATGAAGAAATGGTCAAGGAAGTCCTCATCTAATTGATTGAAAGAAAATATTTAGTGCCAAGGTAAAGCACTATACCAATCTATAGTAGGTCCTATCAAAGACATGGGGAAATTCCCAAGAAGCAACATGTCATCATGGGCGATCAGATAACATACATGTTTGAATGATCAAAAATCATGTTGCTGATATTCCTTGCTATTAAATCGGTTGAATTTAGGCATCTCCCAATGTGGGGGATAAGGATGAATAGGTATGGAAGGATGAATGTGATCATTACATATTTAAACGTAAGTCAGTGTATTATGTGACCCAGAGACAGATGCTTCTAGGGTTTGCATGTTTTTGATCAACATTTTGATCAGATATATGGTCAAATTAGATTGAGATGCACCTCCCGTGGTATAAGTAGATGGATACAATGTAGAAGGCACACTAGTATATGGAGGTTCCTAGTAAGAAAACTGAGACGGGAGAATATAAGTAGCAGTAGATGATGATGGAATATACCTTGAATGGGAGGTATAAGCGACATGTAGAGGCTAAGAAAAGGTATAGGTGGAAGGGACCCGTGTAGAGACCCTCATAGTGATATGTGGTAGAGTAGTAGGTATAAACATGACTAAAATCTGAAGAGGGGTCGACGTAATAGGGGATTACAAGGTAATAATGATTGATGACATTAGAATCCATACATTAGGAGCTATAGATGATGGCATGACAGACATCGAAGGCATGACATATGCTAAAGGTGTGATAGATGCCATAGGTGTAAAAGATATCAAAGATGTAGGGGTGATTTGAGAAACAAAAAGTGGTAACGTGGAAGAAGGTAATGCTACAATAGTGGTGGCTGATACGGAAGTGGGGGCGAGAGTGGAAGGAATAGAGACTGGAAACTCGTATATGAGTTGTCATGATGAATAATGAGTGGATGAATGGGAGAAGTAATATTACAAGGTGGTTGGATTATGATCAAGGATTTGTGTGAAATCCTCGTCAGATGTATGTATATCAATAGGAGAGGTGGGTCCATGGGTGAAGAAATGGAGGGAGGTGAAGGACTAGGAGGTATTGGTTGGTGTCTAGCATAAAAAACTAGAGCATTGGCTTATCTGCGTGTCAAATCCATGTGGATAATGGGAGGGAAGGTGGTTTAGGCTCTGCAGATGGTGTAAAAAAATAGGCAAAGAAGATAGAAGAAATATGGAAAATGAAAATTGGTTGTTTTTTTGATAGAAAAATCAAAACACAGAGACTGATGTTTGGTAGGGAAACCAATGACGGTAGGGTGGGGTAACCAATGCCAGTCACTAGACCGATGCCAGTTACTGAGAATAAATAATTATTTTATAAATCTAGAGATGAAGAATGTAAATCGAGTGGACCTGAACTCTATTGATGGTAACAGAGACTCATAAATGTGATAAATGAAAGAAAAATGTCACATAAAATAGATGGATGTGAATTGAATATGGTTTTAGAAGAAATAACCAAAATATTAGGGAACATATGTCGGTCAGTCAATTGATTCCGGTATGAAGAGATAACTAATGTTAGTCACTGGACTGATTCTAGTTACTGTGGAATCTGAGAAGATGATGAAAATTTGAATTTTAGGTGATTAAGTCAAATGAAAACACCAACCCAGGAACTGAGTATGGCAGAAATGACTCCTAACACACCCAGAATGAACTAGAACATACCATTTATGATGGTGGGGTGTGAAGGATAAAAAAATAATAAGAAACAACCCCACTCCTCGCAACACAATTTAAACAGTCAAAAGATAACAAAACATGTCAATCATATGCTTCATATTTTAATGTTATGTGGTTTATGCCATTTAAAACTGACTGTGAGTAAAATATAGTTTTTGATCAATGACGGTACCCTATAAGAAATATATGGCTGGTTTTAGGTGATTGGACATAACACTAGTTGGATCCACTGGGTAAGTGCAGGAAGTTGATGGAAAAATATAGGGTCATCCGTGGACATCATATTGCAAATAACAACATAATATCAACTTGTAGGGATTATTAGCAATACATACACTCAAAATTAGACAAAATTATATTAATATGAATCATACCATCCGGAATCTAGTTTCTAAAATACTAATTTTTGTAAAAAATGGACAAGATTAGCTATATTAAACACTCAAAATTCAATGACTTGTTATTTTTTTTTTAAAACGCCAATAAGATGATAGTTCGTTTTCCCACAATTTGGATGACCAAAATTTGATATATATTTTTTTCCTTTGGTGAGAAGTTATATGCCACTATCTATCTTGGGATGGATTTTATTTTGTATTTTTTTGAGTAATATTTTATTTTTTATGATTTTTTTCCGTGAAAGTGGTATGAAAACATAAAGAAAACATAACACTTTCCGTTTGCCCGCCATAACTTCATCAAAAAATATTGAAATCAAATAATTTTTTTTGAACATGTATATAATTTCACCACGGTTGGGATGGTATAAGTTTTATCACATTCTGATAAGTGAAACAAATTTTGCAGTCTTAAACGTAGACATAAACATTCACAGGAAAAAGTGTCTTAAAGACCTACTATTAGTAAAAAATTATAAAATGATATTAAACCTCTTCTATTCACTTTAAAATCAGTATTTCTACAAAGCTAATAGTCTTCCCTATGTAATGGTACCATTTTTATGACATAGTTATTACTTTTCGGCATGGTTCAAGTCCGCGGAAGACTAAATTTTATGTTTTACTATTTTTAATGTAAAATTCAGGATTTGATGTCCACTTAATTGTCCCCCAACTTGGTGCACTTACCCCACTGCTGATCCTATTGTTAATCATTGACAAAAATTTCTGGGAGGGAAGATGTTTAAGAAATGAGTAAATTATTTAAGTGATTTGGAAAGGGGTGTGTGTGCACAAAGGGTGAACTATGATTAATTCCATCCAATCATCAACCGGTTATGACCTCCAGTATAAATATTACAAATAAATTTAGGTGATTTAATGTAATATACGAATGATGAAATATAGAGATTTTTAAGCCCAATGTAATGCCTCCAACATGAATGGTACCTATGATGACTTCTACTTTAGAAGGTAAAAATCTTGACATGTGATTTTGTCTTAAGACGGTGTACTCTTATGACTTTGGAAATCATGTTTGTAGTAGAAAATAATTCATCTGTTGAACAGGTACATTCTGTTGTGTTTTTGCTGAATTTAATGGAGCAATCCACCTCCTTATGCATAATTAGTTCACTGCTTGAATTGAGAAATTTAGTTTATGTTTTCATAAATTATTCTTTCATAACAACATTACCTTAGATCAATTCCATTGATCTAAGGTATGCTTTTAATTCATGACTTTGTGGTCATAATGACCAAGTCAGATAGATCAGGTGATCTCTAGATTCTGACTGTGCTAAGGAAATGATGAAGTCTTCAAATCCTGCTGTATCTTTGAATTTCAATGATATAGCTGGCTCTTCTTTGGTTAGTAGAATGCAATGCTTTCTTTGATTGGGAACCTATTTTAACTATGTTTTAATGTTAAGTGACTATAGCCTAAAGCTAATTCTAACCTATGTCTTTGCAATCTTTTGTTAATTAGGATGTTATGACTTAAACTAAGTCCCTACCTATGGACCTATGTTAATTTCCTAAATTGATGTTAACCTAAATAAGGGAATGGCTAACCTAAGGGGGCCTATGGGATGACATGGTAATTGGGTTGGTCGGTGGCATCATTTTCTAGACATTTATTGCGAGTTAAAGTACTCTTATCCTTGGTGCTGCCAACTTTGGCATGGGCTTGAGGAAATATAGGGAAGGATGAGTTGGCACTCCCGCTGAGTTTGGTTTCATGAAAATTTTAAATTTATCCATTTCTAAATAAGGAGATGGCGGTGGCATGGGAATTGGAGGGAACTGATAGTCCTATTTGAATTTAATGATTTTGGAAATAGGAAAAATCCACCTAGGAAGGTGCATAAGGGCGTTTTGGTTGTTTTGATCGTTTGGTTCATTTTTGATCTTGAGTTCTGCATGAGGTTGTTTATGCTCTTTGAACCTCTAGTTTGATTCTTGCATGACTGTTATTATTGCATAACATAGAGCTATTAATGGACACTGTGAAAACTATAAAAAGAAAGGGGAAGTGTTGAAGGTTTTTTGACATTTCGTGGAGAGGAAGAAGCTATTGAAGTTCTTCTTGGACATCTTCTGTGAATCAGTGAAGGAGGAAGTGCTATCAGGCATGATAGGCTCTACCCATTATTATTTTTTATTTTACTTAAATGATTCATTAAAAGAACTCTTCTCTTGGGAATAATATGGTTTTTGCATGGTTGATTAGATCATATCTGCATGTGATTTTTGTGTTCTTTTAATGTGAATGCTTTTTAGAATCCACTTGTATGAGGAAAAGTGTGATATGGGTTTTTGTTTTCTTGATTTGATTTGTTGGGTTATGCTTTAATCCTTCTGCATGAGCTTGAGATGATGTCAAAACTGTTATTAATATTGTTTGAGATGTGTAAAATTTTTAAGTAACTCAGTTGCTTAAATTTGTGGAACTTGTTGTAAGAGATCTTGTATCACCACTGTGAGAACAGTTTAGAGGATAAACTATTTGAATATCTTGACTATTGTTTGATCTTGCATGAATTTTTTTGGGGAATAAAAATTCCGTGACTATGGCTTTAGCATATTCTTCTAAGTTATGTTGGAATGATCAAAATTTGAGAATGTGCCTAATTTCTTATCACTTCTGTGATTGTGATTCTGGGTTTTTTTTTTAACCTCCGTGTTGCAGTGTCTACCCTAGTGGTTATTGAGGAAAGATAAATTTTTAGGTTTTTCTCGGAAAGTGTTTAAAGTTTTATGGACTTGTTAAGTCCTTTTCTATTATTAAAAATCCTGCAATATATACTTCCTCTCTTTCATGAAATTTTTTGGTTCACAAAGCCTGATTATTGGAACCCATAAGGGAAATGTTACTAAGTTTTCTACTCTGTAGGGTTTTTGGGTAACTAATGAAAATTATGGCATTTGATGCTAAGAGGGGAAAACTCCCTTGGGTATTGGTTTACTATTTTTCAGTTTTTGTTGTCAATTTGATCTTCTAGGTAGTTTTATGGACATTGTTTTGATGTACTTAGTTATCCTATTTCTTGGCCTTGGGCCATCAAACTCATTTTTAGTTCTTTTATGAACTAAGGAAAATGTATCTCTGTGAAAAAGGAATGTGTGCTCTGGGCTTAGCTATAGTTATGCACATGCATTTTCTTAAAGGATCTGATTTTTATGATTATGTTGCAGACTTATCCTTCTGTCATATTTTTCATTCCTTTTTGAGTACTTGGGGGAAAGAATTACTTGTTGTCTTTGTAGATATTGAAGCTATCAATACCGTATCCTTGAATGTTGATGGGTAATGGAATGATTGTTTTTCATCATTATTTCTTCTCCTAGTTTGATGTAAATTTAATTCGAACCTTGGTAAGATCTTTGTTTAGGATTTTGGTTTGTATCATTAGGTCAATGACCTTGTCAATACCAATTTTTGGTTTCTCAAATTTCCCTTTTTATCAAACAAGAGTGAGGAGTAGTGATCTTTCTACCTCTCCCTCCTTTAATATTCTTTCTGCTTCAAACTAGATGAAGGTGCTATTTTTCTTTGGTTTTTTTTGATATGCAACTTTCGGACCTGCTTGGGAAGATTGATTTCAGATTGTGTTAGGGAAGAATAGTTGAAGTTGAAAATAATTGGATGGAATATTATGTTAATTGGAAATATTATGAATAGATCTTTGTGATTGGTAGAAAATATTTAGATGGTTAATTGAGTTGGAGCTGAATCATAAACCTTACCATTCTACTCACTTGACTTAATGATATTATTGTTGTATCTTTTTGGGATTGAGTGTAGTCTCATTTGCTTGCTAACTTGATCTTTCCCTTTGACGATGCCTATTTTTAGTTGCTGGATTTTAACTTAAATTAGATTATAATTCTGATTTTGAGTATTAGGATTCTCAAATCAAAGACACATTTTAGGTTATGATGTTTGGATCATCCTAAACTTATTCTTATGTTTCTTATTTTGATTTGGCATCTATGATTTTAGGATGAATTTAGGTGAATGAAACTTTGAGATGGAAGTTTTGTTGTGATCATCTACTGCTGAACTATGCCTAAAAGATAGTTAGGATAGTTATCTTCTTCTGTTAAATAGGTTTAACTGAGAAGGGAAACATGTAAATTAATGTATGAAAATAATATTAGGATTGTGATGAAATGTTACTTATCTGAATTACTGTTTTAATTATTTTGATAAAAGACAATAGTATGGAAGGTTGAAGTTGTTTATTTCAGGACCTAATCTTACTTTTGTTATGGTTTATCACTTTTTCTCTCTCTTTTATTTGAGTATGGTAACTCCTATGGCTATGTATTTCTAAATTTCTCAGGACTGTTTCATAACAACAGAGTTCTTTTTATGAAACAGTTAGCTAAAAGTACACATCGTTTTAATGTTTAGTGCTTATCATGCTCAGTTCAATGAACTGACCCGTGCTAGCAATTTTACAGATGGAATTCGTAAGTGATGAAAGGAGAAAATATTTATAGGAAGTTACATTTGTTTATCAAAGAGACTGGATCTTTTTATGATGAAATATGGTTCATTACTGAAATGTATTTGATGGAAAAGAAAGTTGTACTTGAAATTGATCTTGTTATTGCTTGTTTGACATTAGGAATGTCTAAAGTGTTTGGACTTGTAAATGTATGAATCCTCTTGATGAATAAAAGATATGTGAAATTTATTGTACTTAATGTATTTCCTTTTAGCATTCAGTGTGTAAAAATTATCTATTTTTCTATCATGTAACATATTCTTATGGCTTGGAATAGAATAAATAGAGATCAGGGGTGCTAGATGTACTACCCTTTCTAGTGAAAATGCAACTTACTAAGTTGTCATTCTTGCATTGTTATCCAACTATAATAGTATGACTATGTTTAATTCAAATGTTTGAATGAGAATAAAACTTGATGTTAATTTACAATGTACTATGAGGTTTTAAATGAACATTAACCCTCTATAAGGAAAAAGGGAAGAAAAATGCCATGTAATTAATCATAGACTTGTCTTAAGACCTTTTGGGAATGAATCTGAATGTTATCTTTGGATAGTGGAAGGTGTGCTTCCTCTTGAAGAATTCCTTAACCAGAATAGGAATGTAGGAAAGGAAAATAAATGGGATTAGACTTCATTCCATTGAAGTCTAATATAAAAATAACTTACTCAGAACTTATGTAAGAAAAGAATTGAGTAAGTAAGTAATCAAACATCTCTTTAATGTGTGTTGGATCTGTTATGTAAAACATAAATCAGAATGTTAATGGTATAAAAACATAACTTATGAAATGGTTAGGGAGAAGATGTATCTGCATACCTACTTCTATTGCAGTTTTAACTTGGAACCCTAATGATCAATGAACCTAGTTGTTCGGTAGGGTTACTGCAATTAATCCTTAATGAGGTAATTAATAAGTCATTAAATTTTTATCTAAGGTATGTTTTTCCAGATGAGGAAACCTCATATGGATGTTGACACATGCCAATTGTAGTGTAGTACCTTCAAGAAGACTAGGGTCTTCATGAGGATACTATGTTGCAGTTGACATTGTTCAACACCCTTTCGAGCTTATTCATCTAGACTAACATAAATTTTGACTTGATCATAGTTCTGCCCTAGGTAGAGATAGGGGCATGACCTAGTGTTCAGGGTCAACTCACATTGACTTAGGATAAATAGACACACCCAATCAACATAAGTCAATTGAGTATGTCTAAATACCCTTAGTCACCGTAAGAAGTCCTCCACACTAGGCCATGTTGCTAACCTTGGCTAGGGTTAAACCTTGAACAAGTGGACTGAAAAAAGTCAGTGAAGACCATTCTAGATAACAGGATCAAGTAGGGTGAAGGATGTATTCCATTTGACGAGTATGCCATCTAGGAATATAAACATGAACAGTATGTTTAAAAATCTTTGGCCAAAGTATCGCAAGATGTTAGTTGCTTTGTCCTATGTCACCTAGTTTAAGAATTGGTATTTCAGATAAATATCAGTAAAAAATACTCATATAGGCCTCTTAATTGAACACTTGATACCTCTAAAATGGTAAAAGAACTAAGTATACATGGTATACACATGATAAATTTAACATGAGAGATCGGTATGATACTGAGTCATGGAATGAGAGATCGGTGTTTCACTAAGTCATTTACAGTTGCATATGGTTTTGGGTTATGACATTGATTAGATTTGGAATGTGTGTTCTAAATTATGTTAATTTAGAATAGAGAACATTATGTAAAAAAAATCCCTTGTTTCTAAAGTCATAAAATGGGAATGTTACATCTTGGTATCAGAGCTGAAGGTTGCAGTCTCTTGGACCTATTGTGTCCATAATCTGATAAAACTTAAATTTTCTTGTTAACAAAAAATGGTTAGAATGAAGAGGAAATGTTGCAAACAACCCACCACCAGGTGGAGAAGTAGCTACTACCCAAAAACTCGATGAGATCCTTGCTTCCCTGTTGGACACAAGAGATTGTCTGGATGTATTAGAACAACAAGTAATGGGAAATGAGGAGGATGAAGAAGATGTTGGTAACAACAATTAGCACCTCCTGGGGACAACACCAATATATGGAATTTTGGCATTGATAACAATAACGCAGCCAATGCTAATGCAAATGTACCCAATCAACCTAAGAATAAAAAGGAAAGATTGGAAGCTGAACTCACTAATGATATAAAAAGGATAAGTCCACCCAAGTTTGATGGAACTACACTAGGAGATGGAGATGAGAACTGGCTCAGTGAAATGGAGAAGTACTTTGCTATAAGGAACTTCTCAGAGGAAACTAAAGTAATATGGGGAGCTTATCAGCTTTCCCATGAGGCATCTTCTTGGTGGGATAGCCGTAAGGCTGAGTTAAACATTGATGAAACAAACATCACTTGGGATCAATTTAAAAATTATTTTAGGCAACGATGGCTGCCACAACTTTACTATGATAAGAAAATGACTGAATTTCAGAACTTAGCTCAAGGGAAGTTAATTGTAACGGAGTATTGGGAGAAGTTTACTAAGCTTCTCAAGTACGTGCCTCAATATCAAGCTGATGAGAAGTTCAAGATATGCAAATTCATTATGGGGTTAAATCCCATTATAGGTGGTGAAGTAGATGTTCACATCCCAACCACTATGGAAGGGGTTGTTGAAAAATCCATAAGGCAGGAGTAGAAATTGAAAGAAATATCTTCCCATAAGGAGGAAATCAGAAAGAAAATTCCTAATTATTCTTTGACCCTTGCACCCAAAAAGGGACCATGGAAATTTTTTGGCATGAAAAACAAATTTGTTACTGATAATAACAAGAAACCTGCATCAAATAAACCTGTTGTTAATGTATGAAACAATTTTGTCAAGAACAATAATCATGGAAAAAATTCCTATGGAGGACAGAATGATAACTTTAAGGTGGGAAATAAATTTGATTATAAGAAAGGACATGTAGGAGGCTGATAAATTTTTTGCAAGGATCATTATGCAAATTAGTGTCCTCTAAGGAAGGATGATCATAATCAGCAACATAAGATACATGCTGCAGTAGTTGAAAAAAAAGATGAAAAGTAAGTTACACCTATAAAAGTTCCAGGTAGGTTATTTGTTATACATGTTACTATATTTTTGATACTGGAGCTACTGAATGCTTTATTTCTACTAAATTAGCTTCAAAATTAAAAAGAAAAGATGGAAAAATTGATAAATCATGGGTTGTACATTATGGAAATAATATTGTCCACATAGTTAGTATGTGTCTTTTTGGAGTAGTCCTTGACTTGCCTAGTTTTTCCACTGAAGTTGATATTTACATTACTCCTTTGGGGTCTTATGATGTAATCATAGGTGTTAACTGGCTTGTTGAATATAAGGGAAAGGTTGATTGTTTTGAAAAACATATTAGTTGTCTGGATGACCTGCAGAAAACAACAGACATTTAGGGGGTAAAATGTGAGATTTCAGTTAGGAAATTGTCAGCCATGCAGCTTAAAAAGGCCAAAAATAAAGGTTGCATTTTGTATGTAGTAAAAATTTATGAAACAACTGAAGGGGATAGTGAATTCTTGGAAAGATACCCGCTGTTACGAAATTTCAGCGATGTGTTTCCGGAAGAACTACCTGGTCTTCCACCCAAACGGGAGTTTGATTTCACGATTGAGATCAAGCTAGGAACCGAACCTATTTCCAAGGCACCATATCAAATGAATACCATTGAATTGGTAGAGCTTAAGGCATGGTTACAAGAACTATTGTCTATAAAGGTTTGATAAGACCAAGTGTCTCGCCTTAGGGAGCACCAGTAATTTTTGTGAAAAAGAAAGATGGAACACTTAGATTGTGCATTGATTATAGGATGTTAAACAAAGCAAAAAATAAAAAATAGATATCCACTTCCTATAATTGATGATCTATTTGATCAGATGCGTGGTGCATCAATATATTCTAAGATAGATCTTCGATCTATATATCATCAATTAAGAATCAAGGATGAATATATTTATAAAAAAACTTTGAGGACAAGGTACAAACATTATGAATTCTCAGTTTTACCTTTTGGTTTGACAAATGCACCTGCAACTTTTATGAATTTAATGAATAATATTTTTCAAGAATACTTAGACAATTTTTTTCTTGTATTCTTGGACGATATTCTCATATATTCTAAAAGCATTGATGAGCATCATGAAGCATTTGAAGATAGTTCTGGAAATATTAAGAAAGAGAAGATTGTATGGTAAGTTGTCCAAATGTTCTTTCTACGAGATGGAAGTGCACTATCTAGGACATGTCATAAGTAAAGATGGAATAGTTGTAGATCCATCAAAAAATGTTGCAAATAACTGAGTGGCTTGCACCTAAGAATGTGCATGAAGTTAGAAGCTTCATGGGTCTTGTTGGTTACTATAGAAAGTTTTTTAAATACTTTTCGAAGGTCACTGCACCAATAACTTCATGTTTAAAATAAAGATAAGAAATTATGTGGAGTGAAAAATTTGAATCTGCATTTAAGACTCTAAAGAATCAACTTACATTTGCACCTATTTTGGATGTACCTGATCCAAATGGAGACTTTACTGTAGTAATAGATGCTTCCAGGGAAGGGCTTGGAGGTATCTTATTGCAAAATGAGCATGTTATAGCATATGAAAGTAGAAAACTCAAGTTACATGAACTTAACTATGCTCCCCATGACCTAGAGCTTGCTGCCATTGTTCATGCACTTCAAGTATGGAGGAATTATCTTCTTGTTAGACCTTTTGAATTAAAGAATGACCATCTTGGGATGAATTATATTTTCACTCAGAAAAATATGAATGCAAGATAGCATGAAGGTGGTTAGAATTTCTATCTCAGTATGATTTTGATATAAGTTATATAAAAGGTAAGGAAAACAAAGTGAGAAATGCACTAAGTCGTAGGAAACACATTTATACACTTATAACATTGAGAAATCAGTTTAAGGATGAAGTAAAAAGTGGTATGGAATCTAATTCTTATTTTTAGCAAGTGAAAATGACACTTGTTGCAGATCCAAATGATGTGAGATATAGAGGTTTTCACTTTGATGACGAAGGAATCTTGAGATATGATAATAGAGTATATATACCTTCGAAAAATGAGTTAAGAAGGAAATTGTTAACTGTATTTCATAATTCACCTTTTTATGGACATCCTGACATTACGAAAAATGCTCGCTGATATAAAACAACAATATTTTTAGAAAGGGATGAAAAAAGACATAATTGATTTTCTGACACACTTCTTAGAATATCATCATGTTAAGGCTAAACATATGCACCCAACTGGTTTATAGTGCCCTCATAACATGCCACGGTATAAATGGTAAGTAATTAGCATGTATTTTGTTTAAGGGTTTCCTATGTCAAGAAATAAGCATGATGTTATTCTTGTTGTTGTGGATAAACTAACAAAAGTGGCACATTTTATTCCTGGTAATCTTAAGGATGATTCCCATGTTTTAGCAAAAAATATTTTTGCATGAATTTTTTAGATTTCATGGAGTACTTGAATTGATCATATCTAATAGAGACCCCAGAATGATATCTAGATTTTGGCAAACGCTTAATGCAGCCTTAGGA
Source organism: Taxus chinensis (assembly GCA_019776745.2). Taxonomy (NCBI): domain Eukaryota; kingdom Viridiplantae; phylum Streptophyta; class Pinopsida; order Cupressales; family Taxaceae; genus Taxus; species Taxus chinensis. The sequence goes on from CM034151.1 coordinate 422,092,006, forward strand.
ACTAAACTGAATTTTAGTTCAGCATATCATTTGGAAACAGATGGGAAAAATGAAAGAGTTACTCAAGTTTTGGAAGATATGTTATGAATGTATTGCATGGATCAGCAGTACAAATGGGAAGAGTACCTTCCATTAGTTGAATTTCTTATAATAACATGTATCATGCCTCTCTAAAAATGGAACCTTTCAAAGAATTATACAGAAGGAAATGTAGAACTCCACTAAGCTGGGATAACATAGAGGACAAGAGAGGTAATTGGACCTGAGATCCTTATTGAAATGGAATAACAAGTTAAAATTATTCGTGAATGTTTAAAGGAAGAAACAGACAAGTAAAAATTTATGTAGAATTAAAAAGGGTTGACAAGAAATTTGAACTTGGTGAGAAGGTTATTTTGTGGGTTAAACTGAAAAAGAGTTCTATAACTTTTGACAAGGCTACCAAGTTATCACCTTGTTGTGTGGGACCCTTTGAAATTGTCAAAATAATCAATCACGTATCTTATCGTTTAGCTTTACCATCTACTTTATCATGAATGCATGATGTTTTCCATATTTGTCTACTTAAGAAATATGTTTCAGATTTATCACATGTGTTTAATTGGAATTCCTTGTAGGTCCAACACCTAGGAATAGTCATGGTTAAACCCATTCAAGTGCTGGAAAATCACCTGTTGCACTTAAGAAATCATGAAATAAGTCAATGTAAGGTCTAGTAGGACCATTTTAACGAAGAAAGTACAACCTGGGAAAACCTTGAAGATATGAAAATTTATTTTCCACATTTATTTGAGTAGACTTGATTCTGTCGATTGATAAAAATTGAATATTTTATTCTTAGCATATCAATAAACCTACTAGTTTTGGGCAGATACTAAATTATTTAGTATTGAAACAACTATTTTAATGTTGAATAATTATGAAAATTTGAATTTCTCAAATCTGGTTCTATTATGAACTTATGAATGAAAGAATTATATTTTTGTTATATACTTGATTAAATTTATTTGACTAAGTTTATGATTAGGATGATGATGCTTTTTAGGAGGGAGGTATTTAATGCCTCCAACATGATTGGTACCTATGATGAATTCTGCTTTAGAGGGTACAAACATTGACATGTGATTTTGTCTTAAGACGGTGTACTCTTATGACATTGGAAATCATGTTTGTAGTAGAAAATAATTCATCTGATTGAAAAAGTACATTCTATCATGTTTATGTTGAATTTAATGGAGCAATCGACCTCCTTATGTAGAATTAATTTTCTAATTGAATTGAGAAATTTGGTTATCTTTTTCATAAATTCTTCTTCCAGAACAACAATACCTTGGATCAATTCCATTGATCCAAGGTATGCCTTTAATTCATGACTTTGTGGTCATAACAACCAAGTCAGATAGATCAAGGTGATCTCTAGATTCTGATTGTGTTGGGGAAACAATGAAGTCTTCAGATCCTATTGTATATTTGAATTTCGATGATATGGTTGGTTCTTATATTGATTAGTATAATGCAATGCTTTCTTTGATTGGGAACATATTTTAACTATGTTTTAATCTTAAGCAACTAAAGCCTAAAGGTAATTTTAACCTATGTATTTGCAATTTTTTGTTAATTAGGATGTTATGACTTAAACTAAGCACCTATCTATGGAACTGTGTTAATTTCCTAAATTAATTTTAACCTAACTATGGGAATGGCTAACCTAAGCAGAGCCTAAGTGATGACATGGAAATTAGGTTGGTCGCTGACATCATTTTCTAGACATTTATTGTGAGTTAAAGCAGTCTTATCCTTTGGTGCTGCTAATTTTCGCACGAGCATGAGAAAATATAGGGAAGGCTGAGTTGGCACCTCTACTGAGTTTAGTTGCATGAAAAATTTAAATTTAGTCCATTTCTAAATATGGATATGGTGGTGGTGTGGGAATTGGAGGGAACTGGCAATCCTATTTGCATTTAATGTTTTTGGAAATTTAGCAAAAACTGCCTAGGAAGGTGTATGAGGGGATTTTGGTTGTTTTGATCTTTTGGTTCATTTTGGAGCCTGATTTTTGCATGAGGTTGTTTCTTCTCTTTGAACCTCACTGTTTGATTCTTGCATGATTTTTATTCTTGCATATAGCATAGAACTATTATTGGACACTGTAAAAACTATAAAAAGAAAGGGGGAGTGTTGAAAGTTTCTGTTGACGTTTCGTAGAGAAGAAGAATCTATTAAAGTTCTTCTTGGATATATTTTGTGAATAAGTGAATGAGAAGCTCTATCAGAGAATGAGAGGCTCTACCCATTAAGTTGTATTTCTTGAAAGAAAACCAAGCATCTAAGAGAACTATTCTCTTGCAGCACCATAAGTGATAATTATAACACGAATTATAATTAAAGATAACAAAGTTCTAAAGGCCATGAAGTATGAATTAATAGGGCACACAAAAATATTAGCAGTAGTACAACAAAAGTGAGAAGCCCTTGTAGCAGCCCAATATCCACATAAGATTTGTTGGATTATGCTTTAATCCTTCTGCATGAGCCTGAGATGATGTCAAAACTGTTGGTAATCTTGTTTAAGCTGTGTAAAACTTGTAAGTAACTTGGTTGCTTAAATTTGTGGAACTTGTTGTAAGAGATCTTGTATCACCGCTATGAGAACAGTTCAGAGGATAAACTATTTGAGTATCTTGACTATGGTTTGATCTTAGGCATGAATTGTTTTGGGGAATAAAATTTTGTGACTAATGGCTTTAGCATATTCTCTGAGTTCTGATGGAATGATCAAAAATTTGAGAATGTGTCTGATTTCTTATCACTTCTGTGATTATGATTCTAGTTTTTTTTAACCTCCCTGTTGCAATTGTTTTTCCCCAGTGGCTATTGAGGAAAGATAATTGTTGGGTTTTTATTGGCAAGTTTTTAACGTTTCATGGACTTGTTAAGTTCTGTTAGGTATTATTAAAATCCTGTAATATATACTTCCTCTCTTTCATGAAATTGTTCAGTTCACAAAGCCTAATTATGGGAACCCATAAGGAAATGTTCTCATTTTTTGACTCTACAGGTTTTTGGGTAACTAATGACAATTAGACATTGGAGCTAAGAGGGGAAACCCCCTTTGAAGTATGAAAATTTATTTTCCACATTTATTTGAGTAGACTTGATTCTGTCGATTGATAAACCTTGAAGATTTTATTCTTATCATATCAATCAACTTACTAGTATTGGGAAGATACTAAATTATTTAATATTGAGACAACTATTTTAATGTTGAATAGTTATCAAAATTTGAATTTTTCAAATTTGGTTCTGTTATGAACTTATGAATGAAAGAATTATAATTTGGTTATATTGTTGATTGAATTTATTTGACTAAGTTAATCATCAGGATGATGATGCTTTTTAGGAGGGAGGCATGTAATGCCTCCAACATGAGTGGTACCTATGATGACTTCTAACTTAGAAGGTACAAACGTTGACATGTGATTTTTTCTTAAGACAATGTACTATTATGACTTTGGAAATCATGTTTGTAGTAGAAAATAATTCATCAGTTGATTAGGTATATTTTGTTGTGTTTTTGCTAAATTTAATGGAGCAATCCACCTCCTTATGCAAAATTAATTCACTGCTTGAATTGAGAAATTTGGTTTCTATTTTAATAAATTCTTCTTTCAGAACAACATTACCTTGGATCAATTCCATTGATCCAAGGTATGCTTTTAATTCATGACTTTGTGGGCATAATGATCAAGTCATATAGATAAGGGGATCTCTAGATTCTGACTGTGCTAAGGAAAGAATGAAGTCTTCAAATCCTACTGTATATTTGAATTTTGATGATATAGATGGTTCTTCTTTTGTTAGTATAATGCAATGCTTTCTTTGATTGGGAACATATTTTAACTATGTTTTAATCTTAAGCAACTAAAGCCTAAAGGTAATTTTAACCTATGTATTTGCAATTTTTTGTTAATTAGGATGTTATGACTTAAACTAAGCACCTATCTATGGAACTGTGTTAATTTTCTAAATTAATGTTAACCTAACTAAGGGATGGCTAACCTAAGGGAGCCTATGGGATGACATGGTAATTGGGTTGGTCGGTGGCATCATTTTCTAGACATTTATTGTGAGTTAAAGTATTCTTATCCTTGGTGTTGCCAACTTTGGCATGGGCTTGAGGAAATATAGGGAAGGATGAGTTGGAACCTCCACTGAGTTTGGTTGCATTCAAATTTAAATTTATCCATTACTAAATAAGGATATGGCGGTGGCATGGAAATTAGAGGGAACTGACAGTCCTATTTACATTTAATGTTTTTGGAAATTTGCAAAAACCACCTAGGAAGGTGCATGAGGGGATTTTAGTTGTTTTGATATTTTGGTTCATTTTCAAGCCCAATTTGTGCATGAGGTTGTTTCTGCTCTTCAAATTTACTGTTCGACTATTGCATGACTGTTATTCTTGCATAACATAGAACTATTAATGGACACTATGAAAACTATAAACAGAAAGGGGAAGTGTTGAAGTTTCTATTGAAGTTTCGTAGATAGGAAGAATCTATTGAAGTTCTTCTTGGAGATATTATGCAAATCAGTGAAGGAGAAGCACTATCAAGAATGATAGGATCCACCCATTAAGTTGTATTTCTTTTACTTAAATTATTCATTAAGAGAACTCTTCTCTTGGGAATAATCTAGTTTTTGCATGGTTGATAGATCATCTCTTCACGTGATTTTTGTTTTGTTTGATGTGAATGATTTTTTGACTCCACTTGTATGAGGAAAAGTGTGATCTAGGTTTTTGATTTTCTTGATTTGATTTGTTGGATTATGCTTTAATCCTTCTGCATGAGCCTGAGATGATGTCAAAACTGTTGGTAATCTTGTTTAAGCTGTGTAAAACTTGTAAGTAACTTGGTTGCTTAAATTTGTGGAACTTGTTGTAAGAGATCTTGTATCACCGCTATGAGAACAGTTCAGAGGATAAACTATTTGAGTATCTTGACTATTGTTTGATCTTGCATGAATTGTTTTGGGGAATAAAATTTTGTGACTATGGCTTTAGCATATTCTTCTGAGTTCTGATGGAATGATCAAAATTTGAGAATGTGTCTGATTTCTTATCACTTCTGTGATTATGATTCTAGTTTTTTTTAACCTCCCTGTTGCAATTGTTTTCCCCAGTGGCTATTGAGGAAAGATAAATTGTTGGGTTTTTATTGGCAAGTTTTTAACGTTTCATGGACTTGTTAAGTTCTGTTAGGTATTATTAAAATCCTGTAATATATACTTCCTCTCTTTCATGAAATTGTTCAGTTCACAAAGCCTAATTATTGGAACCCATAAGGGAAATGTTACTCAATTTTTGACTCTACAGGGTTTTTGGGTAACTAATGAAAATTATGACATTTGATGCTAAGAGGGGAAAACTCCCTTGGGTATTGGTTTACTATTTTTCGGTTGTTGTTATCAATTTGATATTTTGGGTTGTTCTATAGACATTTTTTTGATAAACTTAGCATGTTTTTTGACCTTGGGCCATCAAACTCATTTTTCAGTTCTTTTATGAACTAAGGAAAATGTATGTCTGTGAAAAAGAAATGCACACATATTTTCATCAAGGATCTGATTTTTATTAGTACGTTGTAGACTTATCCTTCTACCATCTTTTTTGTTCCTTTTTGAGTACATGGGGGAAATAATTATTTGTTGTGTTTGCATATATTGATGCTATCAATACCGTATCCTTGAATTTTGATGGGTAATGGAATGATTATTTTTCATCATTCTTTCTTCTCTTGGTTTGTTGTACATTCAATTCAAACCTTGGTAAGATCTTTGTTCAAGATTTTGGTTTGTATCATTAGGTCAAAGACCTTGTCAATACCGGTATTTGGTTTCTCAAAGTTCCTTTTTTATCAAAAAATAGTGAGGAGTAGTGATCTTCCTCCCTCTCCCTCCTTTACTATTAGTTATTCTTCAAACTACATGAAGGTTCTATCCTTCTTTGGTCTGTTTTGATATGCAACCTTCAGACCTTCTTGGGAATATTGATTTCAGATTGTGTTAGGGAAGAATAGCTGAAGTTGAAAATAATTGGATGGAATATTATGTTAATTGGAAATATTATGAATAGATATTTATGATTGGTAGAAAATATTTAGATTATTAATTGAGTTGGAGCTGAATGATAAACCTTTCCATTCTACTCTCTTGAATTAATGATATTATTGTTGTATCTTTTTGGGATTGAGTGTAGTCTTAGTTTCTTGCTAACTTGATCTTACCCTCTGATGATGCCTATTTTTAGTTGCTGGATTTTAACTTAAATTGGATTCTAATTCTGATTTTGAGTATTAGGATACTCAAATCAAAGACATGTTTTAGGTTATGTTTTTTGGATCATCCTAAAATTATTCTTATGTTTCTTATTTTGATTTGGCATCTATGATTTTAGGATGAATATAGGTGAATGAAATTTTGAGAAGGAAGTTTTGTTGTGATCATCTACTGTTGAACTATGCCTAAAAGATAGTTAGGATATTTATCTTCTTCTGTTAAATAGGTTTAACTGAGAAGGGAAACATGTAATGTAATGTATGAAAATAATATTAGGATTGTGATGAAAAGTTACTTATCTAAATTATTGTTTTAATTCTTTTAATAAAAGACAATATTATGGAAGGTTGAAGTTGTTTATTTTAGGACCTAATCTTACTTTTGTTATGGTTTATCACTTTTTATCTCTGTTTTATTTGAGTATGGTAACTCCTATGGCTATGTCCTTCTGAATTACTAAGGATTGTTTCATAATAGTAGAGTTATTTTTATGAAATAGTTACCTAAAAGCACATCATTTTAATGTTTAGTTCTTATTGTGCTTAGTTCAATGAACTGACCCATGCTAGTGATTTTGCAGATGGAATTTGTAAGTGATGAAAGGAGAATTTTTTTATAGGAAGTTACATTTTTTTATCAAAGAGACTGGATCTTTTTATGAGAAAATATGGTTCATTACTGAAATGTATTTGATGGAAAAGAAATTTGTACTTGAAACTGATCTTGTTATTATTTTTTGACATTAGGAATGTATGAAGTGTTTGGACTTGTAAATGTATGAATCCTCTTGATGAATAAAAGATATGTGAAATTTATTGTGCTTGATGTATTTCCTTTTGGAATTTAGTGAGTGGAAATTCTCTATTTTTTTGTTAGTAAAATAATCTTATAGTTTGGAATAGAATAAATAGAGATCAGGGGTGCTAGATGTACTACTCTCTCTAGTGAAAATGTAACTTACTAAGTTGACATTCTTGCATTGTTATCTGATTCTAACACTATGACTATGTTTAATTCAAATGTTTTAATGAGAATAAAACTTGATGATAATTTACGATGTACTATGAGGTTTTAAATGAACATTAACCCTCTATAAGGAAAAAGGGAAGACAAATGCCATGTAAGTAATCATAGACTTGTCTTAAGACCTTTTGGGAGTGAATCTGAATGTTATCTTTGGATAGTGGAAGGTGTGCTTCCTCTCGAAGAATTCCTTAACTAGAATAGGAATGTGGGAAAGGAAAATAAATGGGATTAGACTTCATTCCATTGAATTCTAATATAAAAAGAACTTACTCAGAACTTATGTAGGCTAAGGCTTGAGTAAGTAAGTAAGCAAAAATCTCTTTAACATGTGTTGGATATGTTATGTTAAACATAAATTAGAATGTTAATCATATAAAAACATAACTTATGAAATGGTTAGGGAGCTAATGTATCTACATACCTACTTCTATTGATGTTTTAACTTGGAACCCTAATGATCAATGAACCTAGTTGTTCGGTAGGGTTACTGTAATTAATCATTAATGAGATAATTAATAATTCATTAAATTTCTATTTAAGGTATATTTTTCCATATGAGGAATCCTCAAACGGATGTTGACACATGCCAACTACACTGTAGTACCTTCAGGAAGAGTAGGGTCTTCACGAGGATACTATGTTTCAGTTGACAAGTTTCAACACCCTTTCGAGCTTATTAATCTAAACTAACATAAATTTTGATTTGATCAAAGTTCTTCACTAGGTAGAGATAGGGGCATGACCTAGTGTCAGGGTCAACTCACATTGACTTAGGATAAATAGACACACCCAATCGATATAGGTTGATTGAGTATATCTAAATACCCTTATTCACTGTAAGTAGTCCTCCAAACTAGACGATGTTGCTAACATTGGATAGGGTTAAAACTTGAAGAAGTGGACTAAGGGAAGTCAGTGGAGACCATTCTAGATAATAGATCAAGTAGTGTGAAGGATTTATTCTATTTGATGAGTATGCCATCTAGGAATATACACATGAACAATATGTTTTAAAATATTTGGCCAAAGTAACACAAGCTATTGGTTGCGTTGTCTTATGTCACCTAGTTTAAGAAGCGGGATTTCAGATGAATATCGGTAACAGATACTTAGATAGGACTCTTAAAAAAATAAATTGATACCTCTAAAAGGGTAAAAGAACCAAGTATACATGGTATACACATGATAATGTTAACATGAGAGATTGGTATGATACCGAGTCATGGAATGAGAGATCGGTGTTTCACAGAATCATTTAAAACTGCATATGGTTTTTTGTTATGAGATTGATTGGGTTTGGAATGTGTGTTCTAAATTATTTTAATTTAGGAAAGAGAACATTATTGAAAAAAATAAAATTAAAAATTTCTTGTTTCTAAAGTCTTAAAATGGGAATGTTACACCCAAATCGAAAATAAAATTGGATGTAGCAAATAGAGAATAGGTCAAGAGGATGATATTTCACTAAATGCAGGTGTAAAATAAAGTAAGAAGAATTAATTTTAAACACTAAATCATGAATTTCATTTAAACAAGTAGAAGAAGAGAATTTTGACAAGAGATAAGCTTAATGTGATTTTTTTTCCATAAAAGAAAGAAACACATAATTCCTTATATGAAGAAAATGTAAAGAACCCACAAGAAGGGGTCCCACTGGGTGTGCCAAAATGTTTCACCTCAAACTAATGCGATAAAATAGATAAGGGTAATGGACCTAGGAGGAATACCTGTGAATAGTCAGGAGAAGGTTGCGTGCATTGTTGAATTTGATCAGACCAAATGTGAGAGCTTCATTTTGGCTAGGAGGAACTACCTGTAAAGCATAATAAGATCAAAAGAAAAAGTTAAACAATATATGGAAGTGGAATGCTTAGAAAATGTTAGTTTCAGGAAGTATGATACTTCCTAAATGGCTGTCAATCCACTGTTTTGATCAAATTAATGAAAATAAATGTGATAAGTAAAGATCATATTGCTAACACTTTGATTTAGGTGTCTTAAAACATTATCAATACACTAGATTAAGCAAAGTACTAAAAATACAAACTAATCTATTATGAGGCAAGGTTTTTTTCTAGTTAGGAATGGTCACTGAGGTGTTATGCAAGGTTTGTTCAAGGTTTTGGGTGATTCTGGGTTATTTGGTGAAAGTTATAAGCTTGTTGTTTTAAGTAAAATTTACAGTCATAGAGATCGGTATTGGTTAGGTGACTGATGCTGGTATTGGAAAATTACTGACGCTGGTTGGGTGACTGGTGCCAGTAGGGGCAATATAGTGGAAATTTTAAAAATGGGTGTTTTGGGGGGGGGGGGGGGGGTGGTTTGGGAAGGATGTTATGATTTTTGTTAAGGATCAACAAGGGTGGTAGAGGTGATAAGATGGGTGAAATGGTTCAGGTTGATGGAATATGTGGTGAATAGGTGAAAGTTGGTTTGAGATAGAGAAGGATCAGATGGAAGACGTAAATGAAAGACTTGAGATCAAAACTAAATCTTAACAAATAAGAATGAATTACTTATCTGGTAACCTGTAGATCTGAATGTGGTTGATGATTAATGAGTGTTCATCAGAGATATGGGAATGTGTCTACTACTGTGGTAACAGATTCTATGTGCTCTACTATGAAAATCCAAAGATGTGGATGAGATGACTGGATGTTGGTGAATATCTAATGGGCTCTGGTTATTCGTTAGGTAGCTTGAGTGCTCGAGAGTTAGAATGTGAAAGATTAAGTGAATGAATGAATTGAAGAACCCATGCAAAAAGTTAGAAACTCTTATTTAAGGGTAACTGACAACAGTTAGGGAACTAATGGCGACCTAGGGATAACTGGGGTCGGTTAAGGAGAATTGGTCTAACTTGCCAAAAATAGGGTTTCTCTGCCAAATTTGGAGTGGTCTTTGGCTTATATTGGGTATAGAGTGTTGAATGGTGTAAATTAAAGTGTGGAATTATTTAAAGGATTAATAGGTCATGAATAGTTAGGGTTGGAAAGAGTCCTATCTGGTTAGGATAAGTGGGGACTTGGTATAGGTTCATTAATAGGCTAGGGATAAGTCTAGGATGATGTGGAAAGGTGAGGTGGATAAGTGAGGTGAGTAATTAATCTTAATTATAATAATTAAATTAATTAAAATGTGTGTAAGTAGGCATGGTGGGGGAATAATACTAAATTAATTAGTCAAATGTGATTTATAGGGTTGCGACCAATTTTTGGGTTTTTACAGGGTGACTACAACACAGTGTAAGGAACACCAATTTAAAAAGGTTAGTTTGGATAAGTTTGACATGTGTTTCTTTTAAAATTTCCCTAGGATGAGGTATCGAAATGATAGGTGTTTTTGTTGAATCATTTGATAGTGGTAACCAAGGGGTTCATTTCATATAGGCATATGATTCATAAAAGTACATTGCAAGGATAAGGAAATAAAGTGATGAGGGGCTAAAAGGGCTTGTTTCTCATAGACATATGACGTATCCTGTGGTGAAGTGGTTTTATAATTTTTGAGGATTTGGAGTATTAGGATGGATGAGATTGGCTGGAAAATGTGATAGAGTGGTTTTGATTTTTGAAAATGATGATTAGGGTAAAAATATGATGAATTGAGAATTTTTTATTAGGTTAGGAAAAAAATAGGGATCGGCTCCTAGGGGACAGAACAAAAGAGAGGAACGCAACCAGAAACAAAACAAGAAAAAAAACCAGAAAGGGGTCCCAGAAAGATGAGCTAAACAAGATTAACTCTTACATTGCATGATCTGGACCCCAAATAGGAAAAAAAAGACCAAAAAGCAACAGGACACCACAGTTCGCTAGCAATCCACACACAGTTCAGAGAATAAAAAACCTCTGTAAAAAAACCTCCCGAAGCTTCAGTCCAGCAGTAGCCATCCTAGATTCTACAACCATCCATCACCTACTCCTCCTCCAAGCTACTTATGTAAAGGTTGAATCTCCTCATTTTATTTTCCCCTTCAATCCCCTCCACTCTATCAAGTAGAAATTTAACCTGAATCTCCAGCTCCTTCATTCTGTGTTTTATCTGGACCTGATCTGTGACCATCTTCTTCAAAATGTTGATGATGTTCATAATGGAATCCCTTTGCCCCTCCTTCATGTCCTCCATGGAGTTTAGGACCCCTTCTAAATACAACATCTTCTTGCTCCATTATTCAAATACATTGGGGTCTCCCACACATTCATTCTTCCTCGAAGCACTAGCTTCCCCAATGCCACCCTCATTTTTGTCTTTATCTTTCTCATTCCCCTGAAGGATACCCTTACCTGATTTCATTTTAGTTAGAAACTCTACAAGAGTAATATAATCTCCCTTGGCTTGCTCCTCCAGGATCATTGTCAATGGATAATCCAAAACTAGCTTGCCATTCTCAACTAGAAGAAGAATCAGGCCCTCATAGAGGGGCAACTCATCTTTCTCATTCTAGAAATCCATCGGCGAATTCGAAAGAAAGGTGGAAATAAAAAAGGGAATACTAGCCATAAACTTGTGATAGAACATGTTGAGGAAGGTCATGTGCTGGGTATAGATTTTCTATACTTACCCTCCAGCAGTGATATAATTTCATAACTTGTAGGTAGACATCCTTCTAGATTCCAGGAATACACGAGCTGTCAATGTCATCCAGTGAAGAAAAAACAAGTCTCCTTGCCAATGAAAAAAAAACTCAATCTCAAGGTCTCTACGGGTTCTTATCCTTGTAGATTTTTAAACCATCCATCTTCATTTCTGTCACCCTGGCAATATTGGCCTCCGAGACCTCGACCTCCACACCACGGACAGAAAAAACCCCATATTTCCAAGATTGGCCAAAATCCTTGGACAAGAGCATGGGTCGTGACCATGTAATTTAGCAATAAAATTGACTAAATCCTCCTCACTTTAAGCTTGTTCCACATATCCCTAGTTACTCTCTCTCCATATTCTGACTGGAAGGTTTCCACCCAAATCCTGTCACCACCCGTATACACTTTGTCAAGGTTGTCATTTCAGCTAAAACTATATCCACAATCCAACAAATTGATCTTCCTATCCGAGGTTCGAACTGAAACAGTGATTTTTGTATAAACTATAGCTTGGTTTCTGAGAATACTTTCCCCCTGCTCGTGTCGGCATCATAAAACATCATGCACCTTTTTTCCTTAATGATTTCATCATTAATATTAGAGGGTAATCTCTCCCCTTTGCACCAAATTTTGTATTCATTACAAAGGACTACCACATTGGTCGTCTTGTCCACACATTTATTTCCCTGCCTCAAAATATGATTGATAGATATCTTGTTAAAGATACTTTAGCAATTCCTTGATGTCTTGAATAATATTTTTTATTGGCCAATTAATCTTACTTTTATTGAGAAGAGACCATTTATAAAAATTAAGGAATCCCCTTCAATCTGAATGTCCTTAAGGCCTTTTTCCTTAGCAACCAAAATACCCAAAAGGAGGGCTCTAGCTTCTGCCATGTTATTAGTTTGCTTACCCAGGGGTCCAGCAATAGACGAAATAACCAATCACCCTCACTATTCCTTAAGATGCCACTCTCCCCCAGCTTGGCCAAGGTTTCCCTTTGAGGCCCCATCAAAATTGATCTTGATCGTGTTTCCCAAAGGTTTAATCTAGCTAATAAGTTCTTACTAGGGCTTTTGCTCTTGACCTAACTATAGGTGAAATTATACAAGCACTTCCTGCTCCCATTTTGGGACAATGATTTTTTGTTTTACCTTTAAACAATTTGATATTATCCTTTATTTTAGCTAGGTTTTTCCTTACAAGCCAGCAAAAATCACAAAATACTGATCTCTAAATATGGTATAAGTCACATATGCTTCCACAAACCCCATAAGAGATCAGGTAGAGTAATCCTTTCCTAGTATTCAAGCTTCACTAAGGCATCATTCCAGGACTCTCACTTATCTGTTTGAAGTGCATTTCACCACGTGCTCTACAAGATCGTGAATGTATGCATCTCATTATGCACTGTTGAAATGTTATCAAGTATTCACTGAGAACATACATTTAGAGAAGTGGGGCAAATGTAGACACAACATCATGCACATTGGGTATCCCCTCTTCTAGGTCTAAAAAGAGATACTAACTATTTGGGATATGCATTCATCTTTTTATAAAACTAGTCAACTGAAAACTATCTTTGGCTTATTTTAATTTGCCTGTTATTTTTTTCTATTTGGTCTTAGGGATCAACCCTACAACCCCATCAGAATTTTACCCCATTTACTCTTTTATGACTTCATATTTCTAGAAGCTCAGCTAGGACTAGTAGCGCACATTTAGCACTCCTAGTCCCTCCTGGACACCCCTGACCCTTTCTCACCTTACTGGAATCCTCCTTAGTTTGGAAGTCTCTTTTATCTTTTGGGAATCCTTTTCACTGATGGTTTGTCCTTCTAGTTGATCATCTTGACAAATTTTTCATAACAAGGGAGTCATAATAAATAGGAGGGGTTATGTGTTTCAAAATCGAGGACCAAAAAATAAGCATTACTTTCATAAATCTCTAATCTTGCATTCTAAAATGCACCTCAAATAACTCAAAGGAATCCATCCTAGCATACATCCTGAAAGGGATAAAGGGGAATCTATCATACTCTACATACTATCCCAGCATAGGAATATGGTCATGTTCATTCTATTCCAATCTCACGCATAAGTTATACATTTCTACATTCTAGATCTAGCCTGCTATCTGGTGTAACTCTACACAAGGGCATCCTCTAAGCACAGATTTTCATGCACACACTCACCAGAACTAAATGGATTATGAGATTGTAGCCATAGCATTCAGTCATAGCCCACTTTCACTCTTGGGGTAACCATCAAGGTCATTCTGACTTCCCAGTCATAAGTTAATGCGGTTTGTGGGCATTGTGCCATGTGAACATATCTTTTACTTAAGTTACATAGCTTATCCCTCAGAATGATCAATGGAGTGGATGGCTACTAAGAAATCACATAAGAAACAATAGTGCATACCTTACAACTGCACTAGACAAGAAGATCCTAAGCTCCTATGCAGATATAAACTGGGAGTGAACCTAGAACTGATTCTACCAGCTAACATTTTAGTCAAGATACCCTATGACCCATGTTATACAGGCTAGTCGTGTCTCTTCTCATTTGACTACATTAGCCCCTGTAATTTACAGAATAAGTAGTAATGACACTTCTCTAGCCATCTTCTAGCAACCAAACTTTTCAAAGTCCATGATCAGGTATCCAAATCAAACGTAAACCTCAACTACATTCTCTTGGCATCTAGTGACCTTCTCCCATGCCACCAGAGGTTTCATATTTACACCTTAGTTTTCTTATGTTATTTATGCCCATTTCAATATCTTATACATTATTTATTTCAGTAGTGAATCAATGTAATATTAGATGGGAATTCAAATTAGAGACATAAATTAAATCAGGATTCTGACATGTCTAGGCCTAGAGAGATTACATAAGGACTCCCCATATGTACTTTCCTTTTTTTATACATGAGTATGAGTAGACCATTTTCTGTAGGACATTCACTTTTTTCCTTGATTTCACTGTTTCCAACTTATTACATTACTTAGAGGAAGTTCATGATATCATTCAAGTGCAACTTATTTCATGATAAGCATGTCATTCTTAAGTGATAGTCTTTGAAGGCATCTTGATTTAGCAAGATAGATTCTTTGCATAGGCATAAAAAAAAAGACTTGTCTTCATGTTGCATTTAATAGAGTGTGCAACACTTTCATCATGAAAGTTAACCATGCTTTTCTGAGACCGAATCATTATCCTATGTTGTGTTTGGTTCAAGTGTGGTAGGACATATCTTGGATAGAGAAAATAATAATCCAATGTCCTAGGAAATCATTCATTGAGCATGAGTGATTTGAGGCATGTATTGCTATTAGGGAACCATCTTTGGATCAAGCTTTATTCATTGTATGACTCCTAGACAGCATATCCTGCTTACTATCTTCTATCCAGATAGATCTCTACCATTCATAACATCAGAGGAAAGGAGATAGTCGTCACCATTTATCGTGACAGCCTCAACAATATCATTCTGACATTATCCATAGTCTTGGTTGTGATTAATCATACACCAATGGTGATGACATTATCACATAAATATTTAGTGTCTAAACTTATTCTAACCAGAGTTTTGATAAGTGTAAAGCCCATTTTTTTCAATGGAATAATATCAAAGTTTGTGAAAGCACAAAGGTGAACTCGTGAATGGAATGGGTCTTCTGCACTCTCTATTTCTTAAGGAACTTTTTTTGAAGTCTATTAGAAAATTATGCAATGGAGTGTTGATGGATTCCTAAATCACCACAATATTGTCAAGAATCTAAGTACCTATGACATAAGTACCTAGATTTGCAGATATAACATGGGAGCCTATGTAATGGAATCTTTGATTTTTACCAGCTAAGATTGTAGTCAATGATGCTTCTATAACTTTCATATTACAAAGACTTAAGATCTTACTTTAACATCTTTGAATTCAATGAGCCTTGCAACTATCTGGACATAAGGACCAAGAGATGATTACTAAGCTAGCTCATGAAGCTTAATATTTTTGAAGAAATCTTGGACCATTTCAATGACTTCTTTCCAACTATCAGCTCCCAAGAGGATATCTGGTAAGATAGTGTTATAAGCCTAAAAAATGTCAGCACCCTAGGTGACTTGTTAGGTTCACATATCACATACCACCTATCTGATTTCCTAACATGGGATGATATCACTTAAGTGCTCGGGATTTTCTTCAGTGTAGATGAATGTCTGGAACAGGTTCAAAGATAGGTTGTTTTGATTCTAGTCCTAAATCCCCTGACCTTGCTAAAAACTACTCCTAAGGAAGGATATTTTATGATAACTTGATCTATTTCCTATGCTCTAACAATCTAAGGATCTCAACAAGGAGAGAGGGAAATGCATTAAAAATGAGGAGGTTCCTACATTAACAGTAGGTGGATGAGACAGTGGAAGGAAAGGGTGGGTAAACACTGTCTCAATCCCTGATGCCATAGTCAGAAGCAACTTCTGATTCTAAGGAGAGGGTGGACATAAGCTACCATAGTCATGATAAACAACCTTGAAACCAACATTTCCATGAAACTCCTTTAGAAACAGATTGAGAACTTATAAGGAGAGCGAAAAGATGCATAAAATACCTGCAAATCTTAATGAAAGGCTAATATATTGCTGGATAGATATTACCAAGCTAGGACCTAGTTGATAACCACATAATAAGTATTTTGACAACCTTTAGAAGGATGCACAATACATTTATAACTGAAGGTGATAACTAGCCACCCCAGAGACCCTGATATTCCACCACTGTAGTATGCTATTCAAGAGGTCAGGGAGGTCTACAACCCATAAATGCATGTGTATCAACTCTAAAAGAGTCTAGCTTGCTTGACAAGCATTTAAACCTAGATGTAAGGAGGACAGGGTTACAAATCAGAGTCCAATTTTGGGGACATTATATCAGAGAGTAAAGTTGATTGATCAAACAAAGATGACTTACAACCCAAACCTATCAAGCCTCCACCCATGAACAAGGTCTAGTCCCAATTATCTCAAAAATAGCCCAGGTGAACTTAGAACCTATCCAAATCCATTTCCACCATTATCCTTTACTTGTTGGATAGAAATCAAAAAGATCCTCCATACTCTCAGTAAAGGATTTGATTTATCAGCTACCTAGAACTATGTTTATTCCCCCGAATGTTTGGCGTGTTTTCTTCATTTTCATCTACCTACCCAACCAAAATCTAGTCTTTATCTTAGAATAAATTCCCAAAATTGGTGTAGATCATGGAGAGACAATTTTCTAGTCTATAAAAATTTTATTAAATTTAGGAGCATCTATGGAGCGAGATATGGCCAGGATCGGGTCTAAGGGGTAGATGTGATAGAACACATGGTTCCAAATGTCTTGTCACAGAATTGCAAGGATTAGGAATATCCCCTTGCATACCTTTTATATTTTCCATTGGTTGCAGGTTGAATAGTGGTGTGGAGAACTCCCAGAGGAGGAGGGACACCATTCCCAAAAACTATCTGTTCCTTCTAGACCTTCCTCACTTTACTGCAAAGGTCTCCAGGTTTTCATTGTTGGGTGGATATGCAGACGTCAGGTGGAAAATATCTAGTTTATTTTTCAATATGAAGACTTCACTTCGCTATTCCCCTACAAGCTATGAAGAAATTGAACCCCTATCATGTTCCAGGATATCAGAATGCATATAATCTAATATGAATCCTGATCTATTGGGTTGAATAAATTCCCCAAAGTTTTCTGAATACCTGCATCCACTTCAAAATCTTGATTTTAGTTTCTTTGTATTTTTCTCTATGGACTTATTGCAATTGATCCTTTTGACACATGGAACTCCTCTTCTCCACAGTAATTTCTCTGCAATCCTTCATGATAAATGTGCACAGGTTTGAGCATCCAAAAGCAACAAAAATGTCTTTGGTGATCCGATCACCTCATAGGTGTTAACTTAAAACTATGCTACCAATAAGATAATGTGCTAAAATCACATTAGAGGAATTGTGAAAACTTAATCTTTACTATGTCCATAAGGGAGGGTATTTCTTTCAATAACATGATACTTGATCCAGTGGATAATCCATTCACACTTGCAGATCTGCAAGTTTCTTGCCTTCCATATCTTTGCTTTCCATGTCCTCAGAAATAATTGGATTTATTCTTGCAACACCTGAAATCGATATGGGGGTCATCATCCATATTGCTTTAGTTTCAAAATAGGAATGTCTTACTTGATGTTGAAAACTTGTCCCCACTACATCCTCTCTAGTTTTGCTAAGTAGACTCAAGGGCTCTACCTTCATGGTTTAGCTCTGAAGAACCTCTTATTCCTTCCTGTCAACAACTTATCTTCCATTCCTGATCTTAATCCTTTTCCATTCCTTCACCTCTTTTTCAGTCACCATCTTTTGAAGCATGACTTTTACTTATAGCTTCTTATTTTTGAGATCTGGAAAAGAGCATTGTTCATGACCCACCAACTTGTAATTTTTACAAGAAAAGTTGGTAGGATGATGAATTGATAATTATTAGAATGATCAATGACAATTTCAGTGAATCACTAGAAATTTAAGGAATCTTCGGGGAATCCTGCAAAATTTTGGGGGAGGCTATAAAATTCCTAGGTCAGTGATGAATAGTTCATTATTGTGACTTGTTTTTTTAATTACAGAGCTTGAGGGAGTTAAAAAGGTGGTTTGGAGCAATGTCATTGACAAGCAGGCACAAGAAACTTACACATATAGAGTAAGTGCCTAAATTTAGTGATTTTTATAGAATTTGTTAGATTTTTTAGATAGTGTTGTCATTTTCAAGGGTATAGAGGGTTTATTGTTAAAATCATCGAAATCACTAATGATTCAGGTTGATTGATAGGGATTCAAGGATTCACCAGATATTTGTTTTTGTTTTTTGTGAACGATGTGTTTGATGATGTTTGTGATGAATGTGGATTCTAATTTTTGCTTGTGTATATTTTTTATTGTAAGCAGATGTGAAACTGGCCATCTGAGATATGATTCTTATAATTCTAGATGAGGTATAAGATGATATTTCAAAGGATGATTGGAGTCATGTAGAGGCAGTGGGGTTTGTAGGGATGTGTGATTATTGATGGATCCAAAGATGTAGAGGATTACTATTTTCATTGATGGTGTAGACACCAAATTTGTGTCTTACGACACCCTGTGCCCCGCATCTCATATTCGCAACCTAATCTCACCACCTAAACTTTACACAATTATTTATTAATTACCTTATAATTAATAAATCCACATCTTCAAACCTGCCACCTCATTTCACCACCTCATCATGACCTAGCCCTAACCCTAAACTAACCTAATTAAGACCTATAACTTGGTCTACATCCACACCCATGACTAATTACTCCTCACCCGCACCAAAACCAACCTAATAATGACTTGACCAAGCCCACAACTAATCCCTTGGGAGAAAAGGAGGGAAAGTTGGTTATTTTACTAAAAATAGCCCACTTTGACTTAACCGACATCAGTTCCTACTCGACTATCGTCGGTTACGTAACTACCATCAGTTCCCTATAAATGACCTTCCCCAACCAAAAACAAGGGATCAGAATTCATTTGAAAGATCCGGGATTCACTTTACAGGACAGAGACAAGTGAAGGAAAGAGAAGAGTTTGCAGAGAAGGACATCAAGCCCAAGACTGCAACTGAGTAACCAGAGCACAACGACACTCATCCAATCATTGAGAGAGAAGATAAACTCACTTTTGATAGTCGGATCATCCCACCTGAGCCTTTTCTTCATCATCATAGTCCTTAGAGCTATACCTTCATCAGGAACTAGTAAGTAGTGTCTTGTACATTTTTAAATACCATTTCTTGAACTTCTGATTCATAGTGATTATAAGCTCACTCCTAGATATACTACCCGATAGCACCCTACATCTAACTTTCATTCCTCTACCCTTGCATTGCCCCAAGAACAGCTCCCACACTCTCTGAGTCTTCTCCATCACCCTATTGCCTACCCCTGATCATTTACCAACATTATAAACACCATAACCACCTTACAGCCAACCTTCATTGAAAGCCCCTAAATCACTACCCCTACCGATATTAGTTATCAGCAACCAGTACCGGTGTTATAACCGCAGTCGGTTATACAGTGACCGGCATCGGTCAATGTGACTCAAACCAAAACCAGTCTTTCCTCTATTGCTTTTTAATGAGGTAACTAAATCGTAATTTTGTAATAACTTCTTTGTTATCATTTGTGTTGATTCGTATTGAAAGGGGAACTGACCACCTTTGAAAGGAAGTCTAATATTTCCTAGGCCCAAGGTAGTTCCCTCATTTATTGTCTAACTATAATCTGGTGGTCTTGCATTCTTATTCACAGGTAGTCCTTCCCAGACAAAAAGGAGTTCTTCAAAATCGATCTGATCTCTCTCTTCGGTACGCGCACACCTTCCCAACACTCAACAGGTATTCCTCCTAGCCCTAATCATTATCTATTTCTCAAGAGAATGAAAAGATAGAAGCAACTCTATTTTAAGAATGGAAACATTCTACATGAAACAGATGGAGAGGTGGGATCTAGCCACCTACATATTTTGGTTACCAACAGGTGAGGTGATGATCACTATGGAGGATGTTCATAGGATTATGAGACTAATAGTCTGTGGAGAGGGAATTTATTGTATTGATGAGACTTAGAGGGAAGATGTGATGAGGAGGTTGTATGGAACTGATATAGATTATGTGAAGTATAATTCATGGGTTTTTTATTACAAGTCTCTATATTTTATGGGGAGAGAGGGTTGTGTATGGATTACTATGTTGATGATGGGTATTTAATGTTTTATTTTTCCTGATTCTGGAGGAGGGATATTTCCATGGATGATTATAGGAGTAGTTGCAGAGATGATGAAGCATCAGATTGTATTTTCTTGGGCCCCTACATTATTAGCATAGACATATAAGGATATGTGGGCTTGGAAATCGTAAAAGAGGTATGGGATAAATGTTTCATTTTTGTTATAGTGTTGGGCATTCGAGCACATTTTCATAGCTTATCCGTAGGGTTTACCATGTGGAAGTTTGGATATGATCGGAAGATCTATAGGATTTATGATATGGAGAGGTGATGTGGGTTGATCAAGAGGGAAACAAAATGTGGCTCATTATAGATATCTTCTTACAAGGTTACAGATAGGAGATGTGTTGTAGAGACCTTATCTTGGTTTTTTAGAGTGGCTGAAGTCATAACATGAGCTTGATGGGCTACAAAAGGAGTTCTGGGTGCAAGGGAGATGAGGGGGAGAGTGAGAGCTTGTCAGATTCAGTATTTTTAGATGATAGTTTAGTTTGATCCAAGATGTTCTTGAGGCTCTAGTATTATATATAAGACATGGGGTAGATGTGGATTCTCCTAAGGAAGTAATGGGACAAAATCTTATCATAGCTAATGAGTAGGGAGCCATGGGTCTATATGGGCATGGTGACTTAATGTCGATTGATGATGCTGGAGTGATCATTGTTTACAAGAGGTGTTGGGATGGTGCTTATTCTAAGATTGAGAGATCTCAATTAATCTAGAGAGGGAGGTGGGTATATGCTCAAGTAGAGGGAACACATGAGATTTTTTATGTTAGTGATGATGAGGGAGGGTGATGGAGATGAGGAGTACCTTGAGTTAATAGTTGCATAGTTGACGTCTGAGAAGGTCTCTATGGAGGCTGAGAGAGATGGTTTTTAAAGGGATAGGGATGACTTGATTGGAGTGAGGGATGCTTTGATTAATGAGAAAGATGGTACTATTGTTGAGCGAGATGGGCTTATAGTGTAGATGGCATAGGCCATGACTGATCGACATTGATATAGACAATAACAAGAGACGCTGAGAAGGGCTCTTGGTATTAGAAGGACTTGGGCATCAGGTGAGGAGTTGGTGACCCAAGCCTAGGTCAGTGGTCAGATGGGTGTACTGGGCATGATTAAATATTCCCACAATAATTATTTATGAGTGAAGTTGGCATATTATGAGGATATGGTGATCCATAACCTACCTAATGTAGTTTTGTATGCTGATCACATGACACAATGAAGAGCAACTACTAGTGCTAGAGCAAGGAGTGTGGGTACGCCACCTTGAGGACTAGAAGGAGGAGATGTAGGTGATGGTGGTGCACAGGGAGGTAATGGGAGTGATGGGAGTGTTGTTTGTGATAGAAATTATCTTGGGGATGTCTAGTTTACTAGATAAATATGACTTATATTTGTATTTTGATTTGATTATAGATCTTATATGGAGCCTTTATGTATATAATTTTATGTGTGGAGTGAGGGGACTCCCTGATGATGTATTTGAGACTTTCATCATGATTATGTGTGTGTGTGTGTGTCTGTGTGTGTCTATGGTGTTTTATTTTGTCCTATTGATTCATGTGTTGATTATGATGTATGTTTTGATATGTTTTTAATGTTTATGTTTATATGTTTTAAAAGGTTCATATGATGATAAGGATTGATGTGACTTAAAATGTGGTCTGAAATTTCATCAAAATATAATCTAACTTCTTAAGATAGGAGTAAATATGGAATGATTGTGTTGAAATTGGATTTGATAAATACATGATGGGTATGAGATGTGAAAGCACTTGCACTTTTTTCCTTAACAAATATTAACATGTGATTATCAGTAGGTAGTTACATGTAGGATCTTGGAATCTTGGTTATGGAGATGAAGTGATAAGATGTATCTTCCTAAGACATGAAATAATTTTTACATGTATAGGTCAATGTGGGGAAGAAGGGTTATCATTTTCAAAAATTTCTTAGAGAAATGCCAAAACTATACATATTTTATTTTTTTGATGTAAATTGATTGATGCGATAAGTTTAATTTTGATGGGAATGCTGATCGATGCAGGAATCTTTCCTAGTATGCTTTTATATTTGATTTTTTAAAGGATGGTTGATGTGGGAAGCCTTTTTACATGGGTAGTGTTGGTGAAAAAATTTGTCGGGGAATGTTTTTTGGATTTATTTCCAATGCTCTAGGAGTCTAAGTTTCTCTACTTAATCGGTGCATGTATATGCATGCACGTAAAAAAATGTGGATTGTCTTAGTGGTCTTGCGACCAGGGATCCAAAAGGGGTACTCCACTTACCCTACTAAAAAGCTATAAATTTATCGCTAGAGAGGACTTTGTCTGTAAAGAAGGAAAGGATAATGAGAAATGAGATAGGAGAACTAATGTTTCAGGTAGAAAATTAGATTCCTGCACACGCTAATTAGAAATTTCAACACATGCATTTTTGAGAAGAAAAAATTTTGCCAATAAGAATAAGACTGATTAGAATTTATGAGCACAAAATATCAATAAATACCTTAGTTAAAAAAAGATAGAAACTCTTTTTTCTTGTATTGATTGCTCAAACCACAGTTGTACATAGTGGGAAAATGTAGGAAATTTGAGAATCAGGGGAATGGAAGAATTTCATTATCTCCTTTATTCTCTCAATGCACTCTTGAGCTTAAAAAATCAATCACCAACCCTTTGAAATGGTAATGGATTTACAATTTATAGGAAGAGAAAAGACTCTTCATATGACCCCCATTGACCTTTCATATGCCTTGAAACTTTTCACCTTCTTAGGAAAACTGTAAGTCCCCTTTTATAACTTAAGGGTGACTTGTTACATTAAAAATAGTCATTTTAAATTAATTAAAGGAATTATGAAAAAGTGCCACCCCAAAAAATAATTAGAACTGGCTGAGAGAAATTGGGGGAAGAAAAGAGAGAAGAATAAGAGAGAAAGAACTAAGGAGTGCCAATGAAGAAGAACCCACCTCTGAGGAAGTCCTCAAATCCTTGTCAGATGATCTGATGTATTGTTCCACTGTAGTGAACTCTACATATCTAAACTCTTTACACCTTAAGAAACTTCTTCATCTATTCTCACAAATGTTTCCAAGGTGAATGAACTGTTCCACTGAATACCGCAACTTCTACCTTCCACACAATATACCTATGAGTGTTGAAAAACACTATCAAGTTCCCTGAGATGGATCTCGAATTCCTTGTAAGAAATGCCTATGATGATCCCAAACAATGATGTTGACCTGAATGATCATCACTCTATGTCCTGTTGTTCCTAAACTTCCCTTTGAGTGTGACTTACTATTAATAGCAAGTGCCCAGATGAGAGACTTATTATTTTTGGTAAGAGGTGATTTTTACCTCTTCTTGATCATCTTGATGTTATGAACTCCCTCATTCACTCTTGTGCATACTAACTTTACCTCAGCCACTTTTTGGGGTGACTTACTAATTTTAGTAAGCACCCATATAGGGAGCTTAATATTTTTAGTAAGTGATCATTTTAACTGTTTTCTTCTCTGAACACTCATTTTGACTTCTTGGTGATCTTCAGTGCACATTTCCTTTGCCATATCTAATTTTGATGGTGACTTCCCAAACATAACCAGTATGTATAGGAAGACTTACAATTTTTAGAAAGTGGAATTACACTATTTGGTTTGCAATGGAACATATATTTTTGGACTTGTCTCATTTTCAAGGTCATGTACTCTGAATTTCACTTGATTTCGCGCATGAGAATTCTTGGAAATAGAATTTAAAATTTTTGCCTAGCAGTGGCTTTGGGCACGGAGCTTCCATGGTGGCCATTAATAGAGCTTGAAATTTGTATGTCTATTTTTTTTCTCTAATCACAATGAAATTAACTCCATTGTGATAGGTTTTTCATTTGGATTTTGAGGGAAATTTTTTAGCTCGATCCAACTGCCAGTTTGACGGGAAAGCAAGCATTTTTCTTTGTTAGGCAAGAAAGAGGATTTATTTGTTGTGAGTGTTTTATACCATGAGAGGAGGGTATGAAGGTGTGTTTCTGATTTCTTTTTATATATCAATGAACAAAAAAATATGGTTCATCAATCCGTGCATCTGTTTGCAAGATCTCGTCAAAATTCTATTTTGTGGCAATGGAAATTTCCAATGTTTTTCTTCTTCATTTCTTCTCCTTTGTTTGTTAAATATTTCTCCTAGGAAATACGTATCACCATGGTGTGGAGGATTTAATTTCTGTGGAAAATATGGTTTGAGCTTTGGCAATGGAGGAGTGGTGGTGAGAAGTTGTAGAGAAAGTTACAGAGCAAGTTATGCACTGAAGAGTTAGATGTTACAAGTTAGAAGTGGGAGGGATTTTTTTTTTTTTTTTAAAAGCACAAGGAGAGAGGAACATTTTAATGTCACTAAAATATCCTACCTCAAAGGGACACGAAGGAAATAATATTTTGCAGTGCGCATCAGCTTGACATGTGGTTGAGATCCTATGGTGGCAGATTAAGGCTAAAAACTAACTTTAAAGAATTGGAAGCACTGAGAAGCGGTCACATGAGGAACCTTAAGGCATCATGAGGGTTGGGTGGAGTTTTTCATCCTTAATGTACCTCACCTAAAAATTACATGAGGGATATCAGTTTGCATGGATTTTCAGGTGATGACATGTGGAAAAAATCCAATGGTGAAGGCTTTGAGCTCCCGCAAGCACCTAGGGGATGAACTGGCAATCCTGGAGGTTGCATGAGGGTCCAGAGGGCTTATAGGGGCTAGGAAAATTTTATTAATATTGATGTCCCTAACCTTAAGGGATGTAAGGGACACAAAATTGCACTGAAATCCTAGAGATGACATGTGTCCTCATCAAAATTTGACTAACTCTTGGAATCACTCCAAGAGGACAACCTGAAATGGTGATAACTTGAACTCCTGATGAAATGTTTGTATTAAATTATATATGATCTTAAATAGAAATGGAAGTATGAATCCAATGGTTGGTGTTTCAGGTATTGGTTTCTCCATTTTTTCCCTTAAAAATTGTATTTGTGATTTGGTTCTCCACTTGTGCATGAGAAACACTTCTTGCACACCCATTGTACCAAAGTGTTGTGAAAAAAAATAATTTCTCTATCTTGTAGGGCTTGGAATTTCATTTCTGGAAATGTATTTTTTTTCTTCTAACTCCATCTAGTGTTCCTGGAATCACCTTCTGAAGCTCAACATCTTTTTTTTTCTTGTGCACTACCTAGGCCTGTGAACCATGTTTTTGATCAAAATCTCAAAAATCTCCAAATCTTCCCCGAATCTTCCAAAATCACTTCGTTATGTTTCTAGACATTCAATTCACCTCCACATTGATTTTTTATTTGATTCTCAACTCCAGGGGGTTGGGATCGTTCTGGGAAGACCAGTGAAAGCCCATCCCATGACTGCTCGAAATTTGCATTTTCCAAGAACACTTAAAATCACCTAGGGGGGTTGAATTGACTTTCCTAAATCACCAAGGGGACTGAGTTAACATCATATAGGAGGTCACTAGACTATATGAGTGGACCTCGGGTGCTTGGGAAGGATAGGACTTGAAAATTTTGGCATAGGGGTATCGTTGTCATGCTGGGAAATTGTCAATTTCCCTATTGCTCATTTACATGAAAAAATTTGGCTCTAGCTTAGGGACATGGTATGGAATGATAGAAGTGAAGACCTGGAATGAGAACTCTAGAATCTCACTTTGAAAAATATTGAAAATTTCCTTATCCATTGGGCTCTAAAGATTCATGTACAACTTAACAAGAGAGAGAGAGAGAGAGAGAGAGAGAGAGAAACACCAAAAACCTTGAAAGGAAACACATAACACACACAGAAAGGAAACAACACACACAACATAAAGGGAAACATACTTCAAAATCACCTATGGTACAAGGAGGGGGATAACCCACTTTCATTGAAGCACTTTTCTCTTCTTAGAGGTTACCCTTGAGTGGGTAACACTGAGTGATGTTGTTTCACGAAGCCATTAACCGGTTTTATAAAGTATTCTCCTTTCCTTAACTATTTATGAAATCTATGTGCTTGCATATTATATATGTACTTGGTAGGAGTGATTCTATAAGAGCTTCTTGATGTTCACACCTTCACTTAGAAATTCCATTACCATCATGCTCTTTGAAATCAGTTTCATAGTGTCAGTTTTCTTTCGTGTTTATCCACATAGCTGATTCTTCATTGAGCATCTCATCGCTGCCCCAAAGTCTATTTTCATTCAAGTTTCTTAATTATTATGAGTTACTTTATTTCCCAGATCTATTCTCATTGACATCTTCTCCATGAGAAATATTAGATTCATCCTTTATCTCTACTCCATTATGAGGTTCTTGAATATTGAATGGAGGATTAGAAGTGACCTCATAATTTTCCTATATATCCATCTCTAAAGCTAAGAGATCAAGAATTAGCTCATGGTCTTCCATACTTTCTACCACATCCAGGATTTCTTGCACGGAGTTATATTTTTCTACTTCTTATGGTTTGTCTTTGTAATTCTTTGAATAATCTTTATTTTGAAGCTCTAGGAAACTATATGGATGGATTAATTCATTTATCTTAAGCTTATTACATTATTCTACTTCTTTCTCAAAGGGATTTTCACCTTTAATGACCTCAACACCATCTATTTCAGATTTTTCATCATGGAAACAGTTTTCTTCTTCAAATGAGAAAGAAAATACCTCCATTTTGTCATTGTATCCATCAACTATTGGCTCAGGAGAGACGTCATATTCCTCATCTTTATTTATTTCAACATGGCCAACCTTCAGAGTAGTTTAAGATTTTAAATCAGATTCATGCTTGTCTTGTAGATTCATGGCTTGCATCAGGAGTTCGAGACTGAGCTCAGGGTCTTCTATTTCTTCCACGAATCTTAGCATTTCTTGTATAGATGGTTCTTTCGCACTATTTGAGGGCTCATTGCAGAATGAATTGGTATTTTCCTTGGTGAAATGATGAAGGGAGTCCTCATATTTGAATGGGAATGAGAATATCTCTTCATAATGGATAAACACATAGGCTGATTTTTCCATTTGAGATTCAGTAAGAAGCATTTCCTCTTCTTCATGGATTGTGTCATTTGGTAATTCAGGGATGCCCTATTGTAAATTTAATCCCCTCAATGCTTCTTTAAGGTCCATACCTCTCTGGGAATACATTTCTGGCTCTATTAATATGGGAATATCCTCTTCCTCCTTGGTTGTCACAAAATGATTCATCCGCTTGATATCTTGGTATAAGATGTTCATTCTTGGACTTCCAAAATTTTTTACTGTGTCCCTCATATTATTCTCTAGAAATAATTTCTCCATGTCTCCCTGCATTGGTATGGTTGTAGAAGACCAATTCATATGAATTTTACCTCCCAACTGCTGACAAAAACCCCTTCATAGTAACATTCCAAATGAAGTCAGAATGTCTGCTACCAAAATCATTGTTGAAACTTTCTTGTCTAGAAATATGGTAAGAGCCACCTGTGCATCTTTGACCTCCCATACAAGTGGGACCTATTTTGAATCCAGTGAGTAATAAGAGGCATGAGGTGGATTCATGGTGATTTTCAAAGCCTTGGTAACCTTTATAGGCATTACATTGTCAAAGGCACCATAATCTATTATGTAGTTGTTCAATACATATTCTCTAACAAGAAGGGAGACATAGAAAGGTTCAACCTTATTAGTCTTTAATGCACTCAAAGAAATCATGTTCTGTGAGGGATGTATAGGTGGGTTTGGTAGTATTCCATTCAAATTAGGAGTTATATCATTGGTTTTTAAACTACCACACCTGATATATTGAACAAACCTCTCAAATTATTAGAGTTGAGTCTGCAGATATTCAGTTTCAGTAATCTGCACCTTTTCTCTATTCAAATATTGTACAAAGTCAAGGGAGCATATGTGGACAAGGGAAATGAAAGGAATGATTTTGGAGTTGGGGTAGGTTTGGATGCAGGGTTTGATGCTTGGGGAATGGAGGGTATTTCTAATGACAGACTAGGAACTTTTAAAGCACTAGTTTTTATAGGAGTGGATTTAGATGTAGAATTGGAAGAGGCATCAGAAGACTTACTTGGAATTACAAGAGCCTTCTTACTTACTATAGGATCAGGTTTCAAAATGTATACTCCATGGAGGGTGGGATCAGATATCCTCGGCTGATTATTTTATTTTTTGGAGTCACCACAAGAGGATCTTTATTCTTTTTTTTCTTTGTAGCCGTGGAGGGAGATACTCCTTTCTTAGACTGAGAACGAGTGAATACCTTACATGAGAAACTAGGTGCATCTTCATTGTCATCCTAATCACCTATAAAATACTCACAAAATATGATTTTTTTATCATTCCCAATTTCATCAACTTCTATAAAATCACCTCCTTCACTTTCTTGTTCAAGCTCTTCTTCATTTTCCTGAATCCTATAACTTGCATTGAAAAATGGGACCTCCAAGGAAAGACTTTAGGGTGATCCTATAATTTTATTTTTGTTGCTTCTTTGGGAAGATGCTCATTAAAAAAATCCCCTCTTCAATGACACCCTCTCATTTGCAATTTTTTGTAGCAACGGATCTATTATTTCATCTCCCAGATGTTGATATTTACCATTTGAGGGATTCTTGATCTTTCCAAATAGGATGAGATCGTCATCTAGTTTAATGGCTAATATGTTTGCTTCTACAATATCCCTTTGTTGAAATATTCCTAGGAAAAATCCCACCTTAGATGATTGAGAATTAATGAAGAATATCTTGATATTGTTTACAGATGGAGAATCTTATTTAGGTATCCTATGAAGCAACGGTTTAAAATGACCCATGAAGTATCTCATATTTTAAATTTCTCCTTTCTTCATTTGAGCCAACTACACCAAGAGGTCATGATAGTCTTCATTTTATTTAAATCTTTCGTCGAAGGCAGTCTTGATTTTTTTCTAACCAATGATGGATTGGGTAGGCAGGAGGAAGAACCATTGTGCTGATTTTTCTTGGAGGGACTCAACAAAAAATCTTACAACAACATCTTCATTTTGGACACCAAGAATTCCACATGATGTCATGAAAGTAGTGATGTTTTCTTTATGATGATATGTGTTGTTTCCTTTTAACTTTGGAAATTTCTTTCAGGAACTCA
This sequence comes from Taxus chinensis, assembly GCA_019776745.2. Taxonomy (NCBI): domain Eukaryota; kingdom Viridiplantae; phylum Streptophyta; class Pinopsida; order Cupressales; family Taxaceae; genus Taxus; species Taxus chinensis. The sequence continues at coordinate 422,121,992 of CM034151.1, forward strand.
TTTGTAGATCATGAAGAGGGGGTTGAAGAGAAAGAGAGCCTATATTCCTTCCCCATGGAATAATGGGTCGAGGTCTTTCTGCTTCATCTTCCATTGTCATTTCTACTCCTACTTCTAAAATTTCTTCTCCAAATTATTCTTCTTCTGGGAACTAAATGCTCAATAGAGGTTGAAAAATGGGGGAATTTTAAGGGGGAGTATCCACAGGAGTTTGGATAGGATTTCTAAGTGAGATGCTTGAAGACCCAAATGAGGACGAGGCTTGATAAAAGTAGTAGGGATTGTCTCTAACTCTTTATTTCTGATTTTACAAAGCCTTAAAAGCGAAGTTAATAACTCCTCTCAATCTATTGAACCTGATGTATATCCTTTCAGCCAACTGTTCAAAATTCTTGTAGTGGTAATACAAAGGAAAATGTGGAATATGGAAGGTCACATACATAAATTGATAGTGTATCAATGAATTTTCATGAACTCTTTTTTTTTTAATATTTGATTTTTTTAAAAATTTCACAACTTGCGGTCATATTTTTGGTGCAGATGCTGCTACATCTACCCACAGTGGGTGGAAAAAACTATTGGCGAGAAAATTTATCGTGGAAAAATTGGTGGATTTATTGTCAATGCTCTGGGAGTCTAAGTTCCTCTACTTAACCAATGCAGCTGTCGTATAAGCATGTACGAGTAAAAAGGTGGATTTTATTGGTGGCCTTGAAGTCGAGGATCTAACATGGGAACTCCACTGACCCTATAAAAAAGCTAGAAAATTCTTGCTAGAGAGTAATTTGTTTGTAAAGAAGGAAAGGGGAGTGAGAAATGAGATAGGAGAACTAATGTTGTAAGTAAAAAATTAGATTCCAGCACACACTACTTATAAAACTCAACACATGCATTTACAAGAAGAAACAACTTTACCAATAGCACAAAGTATCAATAAATATCTCAATCAAAAAAATCTAGAAACTCTTTCTTATTGTATTGATTGCTCAAACCAAAGTTGTACATAGTGGAGAAATGGAAAAAATTTGAGAATGAGGGGAATGGAAGAATTTGGCTATCTCCTTTGTTATCTCAATGCACTCTTGAGTTTACAAAATCAATCACCACCCCTTTCAAATGGGAATGGTTTTACAATTTATAGGAAGAGAAAAGAATCTTCATATGACCTTCATTGACCCTTCATATGCCTTGAAACTTTTCACCTTCTTAGGAAAACTTTAAGTCCCATTTTATAACTTAAGGGTGACTTGTTACATTAAAAAAGTCATTTTAAATTAATTAAAGGCATTATGAAAAAGTACAACCCTAATGAAGAATTAGAAAGGTGAGAGAGAAAGTGGGGAAAGAGAAGAGAGAAGAAGGGGAGAGAAAGAACTAAGGAGGAATCCCAATGAATAATAACCCACCTTTGAGGAAGTACTCAAATCCTTGTCAAATGATCCAATGAATTGCTCCACTATAGTGAACTCTACATCTCAAAACTCTTTGCACCCTAAGAAAATCCTTCATATTTGTTCATAGATGCTTGCTAAGATGAATGAAATATTCCACCGAAGACTGTAAATTCCACCTTGTACATGATATACCTGTGACCTTAACCACGTAGTGAGTGTCAAAAAAAACTATCGAGTTCCCTGAGATGGATCTCGAATTCCCTGTGAGAAATGCCTATAATGATCCCAAACGATGATGTTGACTTGAATGATCATCCCTCTATGCCCTGTTGTGGAAAAATTATTCTTTGAGTGTGACTTACTATTAATAAAAAAGTGCCCATATGGGAGACTTACTATTTTTGTAAGAGGTGATTTTTTCCTCTTCTTGACCATCCTGATGCATTGAACTCCCTCATTCACTCCTATGCACACTACCTTTTCCTTGGCCACTTCTTGGGGTGACTTACTATTTTTACCAAGCACCCATATAAGGAGCTTAATATGTTTAATAAGTGGTAATTTTCACTATTTTCTACTCTGAACACTCATTCTGACTTCCTGGTGATCTTCAGTTCACATTGCCTTTGCCATAGCTGATTTTGATGTTGACTTCCCAAACAGATAAGTTTGTACAGGAAAACTTACTATTTTTAGAAAGTGGACTTCCACTACTTGTTTTGCAATGGAACATATTTTTTTGGACTCATTTCATTTTTGTAGTCATGTCCTACGAATTTCACTTGATTTCACCCATTAGAATGGTTGGAAATAAAATTTAAAATTTTCTCCTAGCAACGGCTTTGGGCACAGAGCTGCCATGGTGGCCATTAATGGAGCTCAAAATTTACAATTCTAGTTTTTGTCTCTGATCATGATGAAATCTACTCCATTGTGACAAGTTTTTCATTTGAAGTCTAAGGGAAAGTTTTTAGCTCAATCTGACCGCCAATTTGACGGGGAAATCAAACTTTTTTCTCCGCTGGGCAGGAAAGAGGATTTCTTCGCTGTGAATTTTTTATGCCACAGTAGGAGGGTATGAAGGTGTTTTTTTGATAGAGGAATGAACAAAAAAATATGGCTTTTCAATCCGTGCATCCGTTTGTATGATCTCTTCAAAATTCTTTTTTGCGGCAATGGAGATTTCCACTGTTCTTCTTCTTTGTTCTTCGTTTCTTCTCCTTCGTTTGTTAAATTATTCTTTTGGGACCTACATATCACCATGGGGTAGAGGATTTAATTTCTATGGTAAATCTGGTTTGAGCTTTGGCAATGGAATATTGGTGGTGAGAAGTTGCAAATAAATTTATTACAGAGAAAAGTGTGAATAGAGGAGTCAGATGCTAGAAGTTAGAAGAGGAAGGGATATTTAAAAATTAAACAAAAGAGCACAACAATGAGAGAGGCACATTTTCATGTCCCTGATGTCTCCCATGACCCACCTAAAATGGACATGAGGTAAATCAAATTGTACACCGCACCTCATCTTGACATGTGGCGGAGATCTGACGACAGGGGATTAAGGCTAAAAAATAGCTTTAAAGCACTGGAAGGGATGAGAAGTAGTCACATGAAGACATTGAGGAATCATGAGGGATGGGAAGTTTTTTCCATCCTTGATGTCCCTCACCTAAAATGGACATTAGGGACATCATTTTGCATGGCGTACTAGGTGATGACATGTGGCAAAAATCCAATGGTGAAGGCTTTGAGCTCCCGCAAGCACCTGGGGGCTAAATTGGTGATCCTGGAGGTTACATGAGGGTCCAAAGGGTTTATGGGGGCCAAGAAAATTTTCTTGACCATGATTTCCCTGATCTTGAGGGAAGGGACAAAAAAAATTTCTAGGCTTCTGGAGCTGACACGTGTCCTAAGAATTTGACTAACTTCTAGACTCACTCCAAGAGGGCAACTTGAAATGGCAATAAGTTGACCTCTTGATGAAAATTTTTGATGATATTTTATATGATCTTGACTGAAAATGGAGTTATGAATATAATTATGGTGGTATCAGGTATTTATTCATCCATTTCATCCCTAAAAAAGTGGGTTTTTGATCTAGTACTCCACTTGTGCATGATAAAAACTGCTCGCACACCAATTGCAAAAACATTTCGTGAAAAAAATAATTTCACCATCTTGTATAACATGGAATTACCTTTCCTAAGATGTGTTTTTTTACTTCTAAATCCATATGGGGCTCCTATAATCACCTTCTAAAGCTCAAAAAAAAATTGGCCTATGCACTACCTAGGCTCATGAACCATGTTTTTGATCAAACTGCTCCAAAATATCCAAATATTCCTTGAATATTCCAAAATCAATTCTGTGATGTTTCTATACATTCAGTTCACCTCCTCATTTATTTTTTCTTTGATGCTCCACTCTAGGGGGTTGCACTCATTCTAGGAAGACCAATGATAGCCCTTCCCATGACTGCCAGAAATTTACATTTTCCAAGAACACCTAAAATAACCAATGAGGATTGAATTGAATTTCCTAAATCACCTAGGGTACTGAGTTAACATTTTATAGGAGATCACTAGACTAACTAAGTGGAACTGGGGTGCTTGAGAAGGATAATACTTGAAAATTATGGCACAGGGGTATCGTTGTCATGTTGGAAAATTATCAATTTCCTTGTTGCTCATTTCCATGAAAATAGGTAGCCATCCTTCGAGGGAGTGGTATAAATTTTTTGACTTTTTTTTTTTTTTTTTTTACATATATCCATCCTTAGAGGGATCGGTTTATGATTTTGACTGCTAGTTGTCCTTCATGAGATTAGTCTACTTTTCTTTTTGATAATATGATTTTGATATTTGAATAGATGTCCTTGAGGGATCATTCTATTATTGTTGATTTTTTATAAGAAGGATCCATATAAATGTTTTGATTTTATAAGTTGAGGGAAAACCCTACTATGCTTTTTTGAGGAGGGGAAGAGATATGTGTACATGACCTACACATATGTGCATCATGACATGTCTGGTTGGTACATAAGGGAGATGAATGTAATGATTGCAAGGTTCTTACTTAGAAGGAAATTGTATAATGGAAATATGTGATGAACAAATATGTGGTGATCATATTTAAAGCTATTGAGGATAGTGAAGGAAGACCACATACTTTCAAATCATTACAATGAAAAGATGATTGGTTGATGGTAGAATAAGATATTTGATGTAACTATTGTCGTGACGGTAAAAATTTAACACTAGAAAGGGCACAGGTGAAAGGCTTTCAAAGTTTCCTTTTCAAGTGTACCATCAAGGGAGACTATGCGATACGATTGCAACCCATACTTGTGGTTGATAAATAATGAAATGATGCAGTTGGGGGGAAAATTTCCATGTTTAATCCTTTCTAAAGGAGTGAAATTTTAATTTTCTTTGAGAATGAGATCACCTATTTTGAATTCACGTTCTTTTACATGTTTATAGTAAGCATTTTTTATGCATTTTTGATATACTTGATGATGTTTAAGGGTTGTCAAATGTTTTTTATCTAGTAATTCTAAGTGTGTTAAATGATCTTGTCAATATTATCCATCGGGGATGAAGTATTTAAGAGATACGTGGAGTGATGGGATTTAAAATTCAAGGGGGATGAATACCTCATATCCATATACCATTGAGAAGTGTGTAGAACCTATAGGATTATGGATGCGAGTCTAGTAATCCTAAAGAGAAAACAGGATCTGGAGGTGTCAATTCCTGCCTGCTTTGTCTACTTTTTTCATAAGGATTTTACTAATTGTTTTATTATAGGATTTAGCTTGACCATTTTCTTGGGGATAATATGGTGATGAAAATATAAGTTTTATGTTAAAGGAGTCACAAAGTTTCTTAACATCCTTGTTTATAAAGGATTTTCCATTATCTGTGACAAGCTTGTGAGGAACGAAAAAATAGAATATGATGTATTGATAGATAAAATTGATAATTTGATTTACTTTTGTTGAAGTTAATGGAATGGATTTGAATCATTTTGTAAATTATTCAGTGGCTATGATGATGGAATGATGTTGTTGGTATGAGCTAGGATTGATAGTGCCAATGAGGTCTATCCCCCATTGTGAAAAATGCCATAAGTCATGAGAGGGTTGTAAAGCTTAACTAGGGACATGAATGAGATCTAAATGTTTTTTGACATTTTCCACACTTCTTAACATATTCAAAACAATCCTAATTAATGATAGGCTAGTAATAGCTGTTTCGTAAGACACGTTTAGCGATGACATTACCATTGAAATTTCCACCACGTATACCATCATAGACCTCTTAAATTTTCTTTGATTGTTTCATGAGACTTAAGACATATTAATAGAAGGCCATCAGAGCCACATTTAAATAAGATACCACCGATAATAACATAGGAAATGACACGTTGAATAACTGACATTTTAGCATTTTGGGATAGATCAGATGGTATTTTAGATTATGAAATGTAGTTGAATACTTGAGAATACCATATATCAGTTGGATGATTTTTGATAATTTTGATAGAATGGAGTTTGTTTTTATGAGATGGTTCTGCTAATCTGTGAATGATAATGTTTTTTTGTGAATTATTAGTTAATTCTTTAGTTGATAGAGGAATAAGGGATCCTAAAGAAGCCATGGTGTCTGTGAACTTATTAGAGGATCATGGAATTGTTTAGATGATATAATTATCGAATGCTTCGAGGAGAAATTAAACATTGGATTTATATTTCTGTAATATTTCATTTTTACATAGATATTCTCCTTTAATTTGATTAATGAAGAGTTGGGAGTCTCCGTATATTTTTTAGATTTGAATGCCTAACATAATGGTAGTTCAAAGACCCATTATTAAAATTTCATATTCTTCCATATTATTAGTGTATTCAAAGTTAAGTTTGAATGATAGAGGAATAGGAGTCCCCTAAGGAGGTATGATGACAATACCAACCCCTCGCCCTTGCTATCATTTATATCCATCAAAGAAGAGGGTCATTTTGATAGGAGTGAATTTGGGATTATTGATTGTGTTGATAGACTCATTATGAAATTATTCATGAGGAAGTTGAGTGTCAGGAAGGGGTGCTTCAGCAAGTTGGTCCACAATGTTTTGGCCCTTAATGGACTCAAGGTTCATTTTAAGAACCCCCCCCCCCCAAATTATAGAATGGGTGGTGAATCTAATGAAAAACCCCTTCGCATTGTAGGAGAATGTACAAATATGAGTTTCACAATGGTAGTGAAAGGAATCCATTTTTTTAAAAATGGTGGAGGAATAGGAAGTTATTTTTTTTACTAGATGACAAGTATGAATCAACAATATGCTACCAAATGAAAATAAAATGTCAATGTTACTAGCCAATAACAAGGTATTACTGGTCTGTAATGAGATTTTCCCAAACTATGATGAGGTGTTACCATCTGGTAACACATGTTCACACTTTTCCATCTAGAACCATGATGTTACTAGGTAACATAGCATTTCTAGCTAGTGAGAGTGTAGTGATAGGTGTCATGGTATTATCGGATGGTAACATATTGTTACTAATCGGTAACATCCATTGTTTCATACTTTTTCTTTCTGTGTTATATGTTTTTGTTACTGGCTGGTAACACCATAACAGATCTTTCATACAAATGTTATTCCCAAATGGTAACATGTATATGGTGTTCTCAGACGGTAACATATATATGGTATTCCCAGATGATAACATAAATGGTGTTATGGCATTAAATGTGCCACGTTTCTTCCTCTACCCGCATTTAATACACTTTCCTTTCCTATATATACCCATCCCCATTCATTTTTCCCCATTTTCACATGCAAGTTTCTCCAAGATAGACTTTTTAAAAGACTTACAGCCTTCTCGTCCACTTCTAGTCTTCCAGTATTAGATAGTAACCAGTGCCACTTACCATACGATTTGTTCTATGATCCTCAAGGCTCATATATAGGTATATTTATCTTCCATTTTCCAACCTATTCTTTTTTTAAGAAATCAATGTCTAGGAATAATGGCCCCAAGAAAAAATACCATTAATCCAACTTCCTATGTTTACCGAAACATTTTATATCCTTAGTTTCTATAACTCATTGAAAACCCTGAAATAATCAGTCAATCTGATTGGATTCCTAAGTCAATATTTTATGGAATTATTTACATGCCCTAGTATCAGACAGACCAAAAATTATTAAATAATTTAATGCAAGTGTATAATTCTTTGGATGGAACTTTCATAGCTCAATTACCATCCCACCGATTTCACATAAAAATAACACCTGGAGATATCGTCTAACAGGCTTGCACATGAAAATGCATTTCCTATAACCACCAAAGCCATTCTTTTTTATGAGTAAATGAAATTTTTAGAGTCTCATTACAATTTATCTATTGAGGCTGAGGTTAATACTCCAGCCAAAAGAGGCATTAACTCTCAATCTATCAAAGAATCCTTTCTCTTGGCCACGGTGGATTTTTTCCAGTCCTGTATCATTCTTTAGGGAAGATACAACGACATTCCTCAGTGGGAAATGTAATACCTTATTCAAACCATTACTTGCGTTATATTTTATTGGTTCTCATATCTTAAATCAAAGATTCATTATGAACTTGAAAAATCCAAATTAAATCCTACTGCAATTCTTTTTTCTTCTTGTTATTTTCTTGCTTTATATTATGAGGTTTTTTATGGAATAAAATCCACAGCTATTCCAACAGCTCTTTACGAGAAGGATAAACATGGAATTCCTATGGATGAATAGTTGGTGATTATTTTATTTTAAAAACATTTAATCTTGATTCCTTTCAAAAACAAATTCATTGATAAATTAATTCTTATAAATATGTAATCTGTAAGGAACAAGTAAAACCAAGAAAAACCTTGGAGCACCATCATGTGGAAGTTCGCTCACATAACCCTATTGGCTTGAAGGGTCTGGTGATAAAAATATAATTGATCATGATGTCACCATGTCCGATGAATCTTTGGCTGTAGAGTTAAGATCATATAAATGGATGCGTGGTTCCTTGTATTCCTCCCACTCATCCCAGTCCCATAGAGAGGAGAGAACATGCTCTACTTCTAATGCAGAGCCAAATCCAGGATTTATGTTATACATACTACACAACCATTTCAATTTTATGAAATTATTTTACAAATAAATGATAATCTAAATATCTTATTCTTGACAATGACATATTTCTATTTTCATTATCCTAATGTGTAGCCTTTTCTGGCATATTTGCATTGATGAATATGAGATTGTCTGCTCATAATTATGGTGGTGAAGATATGAAATACATATCTAAGAAGGAACAAGAAGAGTATCAGTTTGCACTGCCACCATATAATTGCCCAGGCCCTTCAAGTTCTGGTACAAAGCAACCAATAAATAATGACTTAAAATTTATTTATATTAGTCTTTTGAATTGGTTTTACGAATTTATCACTCTTTTTAATTGGTTTTCACTAAATTCAAGATTTTTCATGCCATTGCCACCACCACCGTTCCACCTAGTGCTATAGACACAGTTTGTTGATTACATACAAAATTCACAATGGAAGAAATCTCTATTGATTTCAATCTTATTAATTTGAAGTTCTTATTGTTCACTTGTTTTTTTTCTTAATTTTTAATTTTTAACATACTAATTACTGAATCTGATATTGTTAAATTATTATTTCTCATAGATATTTTGCAATCTGAAATTGATCCCTCGGCCACACCCATGACCACCTTCTCTACTCTGACTCTATCTCAACACACAAGGAGTAAATCATTCTAACCCCCCCTTCCACCTCCATTACCTACTTATGGTAGGGGAAAAAGGTTTTTTCTCCCTAACCTTGGAATGACTACGAGCATGGAATCTTAGAATTTCACAACATAGGAGTTCCCCAATTTTTTAATTGACGGCATGGTGACTGCCAGAGGTACTTATGTTTTAAACAATATAGAAATGGATGAGGATTATCTCAGGTTTGATAGATTTTTTGACATGGAAGTGTCATGGAGGCATGCCAAGGAGCTGATGTAATCTACTCATAAGCATGTGCTACAATAAGTAGGCTCTTTACATCCCCCTTCCCCAACTGGGCAGGAAAAAATGGATGATGATGCAAAGACCAGTTTTCACTTGACATCCTTGTGTTGGATAATGTTATAGCCCTTATGATGGATAATATTATTCCTAAAATTAAGGAGCTAAAGATGTGGGAGATCAGAGCAAAATCTCTAACATAAGAAATCAATGATAAATATCATAATTTTGAAAATAGAGAATTTTTTTTTCATTGGGTAAAATTCAACCAGTGATAATTGACACTATATTTTCTCAAGCACAACAAGGAAGTGTAGTCACCGATAATGTTTACATAAGGGATTAAGTTTTGAAAATAATGTTGAATAAATTGGATAATTTGAATTCCGAGGCACATTATTACTATAATAAGTGGAATCGTGACAAGAACCTTGTCGCTATTATTAATCCATAGAAAGACTTGGCTATGGTAAGTTCTAATTTCTTTTGTAGATTGTTAGATAAATATATAGTTATCCTTTATCTTATTCTAAATACTAATTATGGGATTTTTTAATTGCATCCAAAATACCAGACTTTGAAGGGAGAGGTGCAAGTGTTAAATGAGCACCTTAAAAGAGAGAGAGAGAGAGAGAGAGAGAGAGAGAGAGAGTCTGTGGGGAATTTTGTTTTAAAGAAAAAATGTTTTGTTAAAAAAGTAGAAAAATACTTTCCAAAGGATTATCAAGGAGAATAGACTGGATTCAATAATTCTTCTGAAGAAATTTTTTTGATGAGGATCCTTCTATCCTTTCAGCATGAGATGTAGCTTGTGAAGATAAATAAAATTTAGAATATATTTATACTACTACAAAATAATTAGTAGAGTTTGGTGTAATCCAATATATTTTAAATGTTGTAGCTGGTGATGAAATCATTCAAGGAAAAGGGTCTAATTAAGTTCAATTAAATTATAAAACTTTAAACTATGTTACTATTGATGTATTCAGTATTTGAAAAAATTATCTTTATGTGAAATTGTTGATATTTTTATTTCTCTCATACACCGAGCTCCTTGCCTTAGTAAAAACCCTGGAGCAAATGGAAGAAGTTGAATATGAAAATTGTGGTGACATGGACAGAGTAACAAGCATATTAATTTTCATCCATGAAGCGGATCTGAAATAATTTCAAGAGAAAAATAAGGGCAATAGGGTAGAGTGGGATAGGATCTTGGCTAAAGTAGAGAAGAAATCATAGGTGATTGAAACCTAAGGGTTTTGATTAAAAATAAACTGAAAGATTTTTACCCCTAAGTCACTCGCAAGATGGACACACTATGAGACCTTAACAAGCAAACGGAAAGCATTGAAGATACACTGAAGGATAAGGGGGATGAGATGAGTTTTGACAAAGTTAACGCAATGGTAGGTGACTTACTTCAGTAGGCACAAAGTGAGGTGGATTCCTGGGTTAATATTGATGCCCCCGTAAAGAAATATTTTCCAAATCTCATGCAATAGTAGAAGGATTCTTCTATTGTTCCATTCTTTATTCAATCACTTATTAATCCATTTTCCATATTCTTTATTCTTTGGTGGAAGGGTAGAGTGTTTTAAAGGATGGAAAACATGCATAGTGTGGGGTAATTTTGGACCCTAAAATTGATTAAGTCCCAAGGAATAATTTACCATGTGCAGGAGGAAGTAAGGAAGGAAGGCACTCAGGAAAAAGTGCGCAAGGGAAAGGAGGGTGGTAGAAGAGGTTGGCGTGCATGGGAGTAGGAAGGTTTAGGGACTTAGCCATATTTTGAAGGAGTTTTCATAGGAGAAACATGTGAAAATCTAGAGAAGGCATGCTGAATGGATAAGGTGCTAGCCTGGAGCCTTGGAGGTTAAGAAAAGAATATTCCACGTAAGGGATATTCCCATGATGATAATTATAGGTAATGGAGGCATTTTTAAGCTGGTATAGGAATTTGACCATGGAGTACCACACTTGTACTTGGCATGTGATCTGATAATGAAGCAAACCAAGGTGGTGCACTGAGATCCTATTTTACGGAGTGCTTGGGTCCAAAATGAAGAGAGAAGAGGGTGAGAACAAAGTGCTAGGGAAATGAAGGGTTAAGGAGGATTTTAGGTAGTGACAAGGTGCTATAGAAATGCTTGCAAGAAGGGGTTTTAAGCATATTAGGCATGGATTTGGGTACAAACAAAGATTGTAATGGGTAGAATTTCTAAGAAATGTCTCTTTGTAGAGTATTTCTATAGGTTTTAAGATAATATCCCTTGATGTATTCAGTCTACATGACCCTTATGATGTAATGAAGCCATTGTAAATGTTTATAAATCAATATATGGTGTTTGATTCTGGTTATTCATTCTCAAAATTATAAACCCTTATATTCTTCATACTATGCTGAGTCGGATCTAGTTTCATTATGCTTATTTACAATGTTCATTTCCATTTATGATGCATTTTTTCATGGATCTGCTATTTGTATCTTTTGTTTATGAGTGAATGTCTATGTTTCCATTTTTGCAACTCGTTCTCCATCAATGGTAGACTATTCTCATGAAGCTCATAGAAAGGAGGGGCTCAGAGCCTGTGCACACCTCTTGTAAGTACCCAACACATACCGAGTGATAGGATAGAGAACTTGGGGTAGAAATAAGGTATATGAAGAAATGACTACAACTATCTTACGTGGTGGGGAAAAGTGGCGCTTAAGAAGGATTGCACGGCTGTGACAACAGTTAGATTATTGTGGGAGAATATAATTAGCAAGTATGGATTCCCGCTAAGTTTAATGAGTGATAAGGCTACTCATTTTCTAAATGAGATGGTTAGAATCTTGTTGGCTGAGTTCATTATGGCCCATCACAAGACTACCCCTTATCACCCACAAACTAATGGGACAAAAAAATATTTTAACAAAATTTTGAGTCACACGTTCACCAATATTTGTGATGTTGGGAGAAAGGAATGGGATGAAAAATTATCTATGATGTTATGGTAATATCAGAGAACTTATAAATGTCTAACAAGGCCACACTATTTCAATTGGTGTTTGGTGTGGAAGATTTTTTACCAGTTGAATTTATGTTACCATCCCTGTGTATTGTGTGTGTAGGGGGATTAGCAGATGAACAAGAATTAGAGGAGTGCATTGATAAGCTTAGGGAGTTGGATAAAAGGTGAACCATTGCTCGATGGAGTCAGAAAATGGAAAAACCTAGGCAGAAGGTGTGACATGATAGGCACATCAAGAACAAATAGTTTGAGGTTTGGAAGATGGTCCTTCTATATGATTCTAAGTTTTTGTGCCATCCTGGGAAACTCAAAGTGTATTTTTTGGGGCTATACATTATCACTTGCATACTTAATTTGGGTGCTTTCCAATTAGAGGAACTTGATGGAACAAGGTTTCACAATTACTTTAACGGGATTAAGCTTAAGCTGTACTATAAATAACTCTTCAGTGTGTTTGTAAATAAGGAAGTATTTCCATTTATCTTAGTTTTTCCCTTAATCCTTTATACTTTCTTTTTGTTTCCATTCTTCATCGCTTTGCTTTTTCTTTTGTTTGGTTTTTTGTGGGCGCACTTGCACACTAGTAGCCTATTACTTTTTGAAAGGGTTTTCATATGCAGAGGACCATGCATCTATTTAGTGTGGGGTGGAGTGAAAAAGATAACTTTAGAAAAGGATATAGTAAGTTTTGAGAGGAAAGTTGGATGGTGGCCTAGGTTGTGAAGTCAAAGGTGCGTAGGATGGAGGAAGTTATGTAACAAAAGTGATCATTATATAAGAATGGTGTCAAAAGGCATTGAGGAAACCATGTACAAGGACATAAGCATAGAAGAAACATGAGGTAGGTGAAGGAAAGAACTTGGTAAAGGATGTAGAGGTTGACAGACTTTGGCACGGGGGGTGTACGCAAGTTAGCCTGCTAACAAGGAAGTCTTATGCACCATAAGATTGTAAAAATTTTTGTGTGAGTTTGTGTGCAGATGGAAACATTGGAAAAAATGTATGGAGGGATGTCGTTGGAAAAATATGACTTTAATGTGTTTGTATGTTAGTAGGTGGCATCATAGTTTGTGTGGGAAAAACAAAAATATATAAATAAAAGGTTGAGGGTGAGTTATTCTTTTACCTTATGTTTTTGTTGAAGAGTTCTTGTGAACTAGGGCATCCTTGCAAAGATTTTTTTAAAATATTTACGTGCGTAGTACAGGATTCAATGGATTTTTGAACCAGAGTGGAAAGGGATTACATGGGTATAGGTATAAAAGTGTGTTTGGAGGATTCTTATGGGTATTATGCTATCTTGTAGAAGAAACAATTTCTAGGTTATGGTTTGTAGAGTTAGCACACAAGATTTGGAGTTTTTGCAGATGAGTAAAGCCATAGGACAATGAAAAGTTAGGGCAATAAGGAATGAAGATATAAAAAGGACCGAATGATAAAAAATGACACCAATAAAGGGATCAAACACTTCACCAAAGAAAGGAAAAGGCAAGGGCAAAGCAAAAATAATCATTTCGACCAGTTTTACTGAAGAGTGGTAGGTAGAGATGTAGTACCTAGATGGTGTGCTATTAGGAAAGGAATGGGTATCCCATATATGTAAGATGGATGTGAGTGACTACAACCATCAGAAAAACACCACTAAAAAATAAATGGCATTGAAGTTGGCTCGCCCCACGAGAAGGAGGAAACATGATGAAAAACATGTGCATGATGAAGAGATGCAAACCAAGTTGGAGAAGCCTAGACTCTTACAGCTCTACGATCTGCCCTATTTAAAAAATCCCGAAAGGTTATACTTATGGCTGTTGTCATGTGTACATGAGGATCACTTTTATTTTGCATGAAAAATAATGTGCATAACTCCTCAACTGATTTCTAAGTACACTGGAATTATCTGCAAAGGAGAGCCGATATATGATGACTTGTGTGGAAATGAGGCCATCAAGAAGATAGTTACGACATATGAGTACAAAAAGGGTTCACACTACTTTGATATCTTTGCGATTACTGATCCTTTCATGAGGATGGCCCCACACTTGGTCACAAAGTTGAATGGGAAAGAGAGGTGGACACAGGTAAACAAGAGTTGGTTGAACGTTTTCCACAAGATCTTAGAAGGAAAAATATACAACCTTTCAACCTTTATCATAAAGGAGATCATAGACACCATGCACAACGAAGAAAATATTATGTATTATAACCTCCTTCTCACCATTGTGTTTTCAAAAATTAGAGTTCCTAATGGGATGAATGAAATTTTTTGGGAGTACCCGGATGAGGACCCCTCCTCTACTAAAATATTTCAAGCCTACACTTGTGACACGATGATAGTTTCTCATAAGGCATGCTTGGAGAAGTGGTATAAACAAATAGGTGAGGCGTTCGGAGTAGAATGGAGAATTTCTAAACAATTACCAACATTGGTGGATGGAGAGGATGATTTTGATGTGTATCATCACTTTTATATCGACATGTTTACTTTTCTTGATGGCACAAAGATCCCTTGGTGTAATTTTCCCTTCTCTTTCACACTATAGTACTTTCAGAGTGCGGTCAATCTGTTTAAGGAGGAGAAGAAACTTAGATCTGATCTAAGTGTAGTAGATCAGTATTACCATGAGTTGTGACAAACATTGGTGTATCCTAAAAATCATGCTTATGTCGATAAGTATGTATCTTATGACGTACATATGTTAAAACCAATGTAATTTCCTGTTGCAGGGAGAATTGCAACAAGGGTGTATGTACATCTAAATCCCAAATTTGAAAAGGGAGCTTATGTTGAGGATGACGTATCTATCCTAGAAGACCCCACCAGGAGGAAGAAAATGGTAATAAAAAAGAGGGAATGAGAGGAGAATCTAGTATAAAATGTTCCTAGTGCACATATGGTTCATACTGTGGGGGCACAAGAATCCGACACATGCACAAGAACTTACACTCGTAGAAAGAATTCCATAGTTAAGGAGTCACCCGAGAGGGAAGAGTTACCAGAAAAAGAAGTGTCCCATGTGTTAGAGAATTTTCGAGGAGGAGATAAAGAGTGTGAGAAGGTAAGGGTCCTCCATATATGTAAGATGGATTGGTGTAGTGACTACAACCATCAGAAAAAACACACGAAAAAATAAATGGCATTGAGTTGGCTCGCCCCACGAGAAGGAGGAAACATGAGAAAAAAACATGTGCATGATGAAGAGATTGCAAACCAACAAGGTGGAGAGCCTAGACTCCTTAAGCTCTACGATCTGCCCTATTTAAAAAATCCCGAAAGGTTATACTTATGGCTGTTGTCATGTGTACATGAGGATCACTTTTATTTTGCATGAAAAATAATGTGCATAACTCCTCAACTGATTTCTAAGTACACTAGAATTATCTGCAAAGGAGAGTCAATATATGATGACTTGTGTGGCAAGGAGGCCATCAAGAAGATAGTTATGACATATGAGTGCAAAAAGGGTTCACACTACTTTGATATCTTTGCGATCATTGATCCTTTCATGAGGATGGCCCCACACTTGGTCACAAAGTTGAATGGGAAAGAGAGGTGGACACAGGTAAACAAGAGTTGGTTGAACGTTTTCCACAAGATCTCAAAAGGAAAAATATACAACCTTTCAACCTTTATCACAAAGGAGATCATAGACACCATGCACAATGAAGAAAATATTATGTATTGTAACCTCCTTCTCACCATTGTGTTTTCAAAAATTGGAGTTCCCGATGGGCTGGATAAATATGTTTGGGAGTACCCTAATGAGGACCCCTCCCCTGCTAAAATATTTGAAGCCTACACTTGTGACACGATGATAGTTTCTCATAAGGCATGCTTGGAGAAGTGGTATAAACAAATAGGTGAGGCGTTCGGAGTAGAATGGAGAATTTCTAAACAATTACCAACATTGGTGGATGGAGAGGATGATTTTGATGTGTATCATCACTTTTATATCGACATGTTTACTTTTCTTGATGGCACAAAGATCCCTTGGTGTTATGGGGATGTATTTTCCTTCTCTTTACACTATAGTACTTTCAGAGTGCGGTCATCTGTTTTAAGGGAGAAGACAGAAACTTAGAATATGATCTAAGTGTTAGAGATCAGTATTACCATGAGTTGTGACAAACATTGGTGTATCCTAAACTCATGCTTAATATGTCGATAAGTATGTATTAGACGACATAGTTAAAACCCAGTAATTTCTGTTGAGGGAGAATTGCCAAAAGGGTGTATGTTACATCTTAATACAAATGTTGCAAAGAGCTTCTTTTATGTGAGGAACAATGTAACTTATCTAGAAGCCACCAGGAGGATGAAAATGAGTAATAAAAAAAGAGGGAAGGAGAGGAGAAATCTAGTATAAAATGTTCCTAGTGCCACATATGGTTTCATACTGTGGGGGCACAAGAATCCGACACATGCACAAGAACTTACACTCGTAGAAAGAATTCCATAGTTAAGGAGTCACCCGAGAGGGAAGAGTTACCAGAAAAAGAAGTGTCCCATGTGTTAGAGAATTTTTTGAAGAAGAAAAATCATAAGGTGGCACAAGGTTTAGACTCTGAGGAAGTAAGGAGCATGAAGGGTGATGACTTTGAGGAGGAAGATAAAGAGTGTGAAGAAGGTAAGGGTCTCCCTATTCATGATGTACACATTTCTGGTGAAGATTAGAATGACTATGAAGAAGGCAATCACAATATAGGAGGAAGTGAGGAAGTAGACATGCATGCTTAGAAGACCTCAACTCAGACTAGAGAACATATATATGACACAGTAGAAAAAGAGGTGACAGATATTATATAAGAGTTAGTGGATCATGAGGTAGAGCACAGTGTCAACAAAGTGCTAAAGGAAATAAAGGAGAGATCGAGTGTAGAGAAAGAATATAGATTCATGGGTAGAGATCCCATGATGGCACTAAGTTTCCCTAAGGTAGTATGCATAGGTGGAAAGGGCATAGGAGAAATGCAATATAATTCCATGACTTACATCAATGATCCAAAAAAGGTATTGCGCATGCATTTCCAAAGCATAGTGCTGACAGACCAGCTCCTCGCTTGGTTTTATTTTGATGAAGAGGGTGTATACCCATGCATAAGGAAAATGATATATTTGGCTTTTAAGTTCCATGTTGATAAGATCAAGTTCAAGTTTAATAGTGATGCATTGATGAAGACACCAAATGCCAAGGGAATAATCCCTCTTGTTAATTCCCAGCAGCTGTAAGATGAGAAAGTTTACAATGTGCTAAAAAAAGTATCGAGTGAGGTGGAAGTAAGGGATTTTGGCATAAATGATAGAATAAGAGTCTTAGAGGAGGAGTTTATGAAAAATAACAAGGAGATCATTGAGAGGGATAGGGAGATAAAGCAGAAGGAATTGATCAATGCACAGTCAAGACATGAGATGAGGGATGATAAGGTGAAGGTGTGCTAAGTCTACAAAAAGATAGAGGTTATTTGAAATCTCATTATCTTGAATAACTCAAACCACGCCCCTCCTGAGAAGAAGTATGAGTTGACCATTCACTATTTGGAATATTTGACATGCATACTCACCAAGGAGAGGAAACCACTTCAATTGGAGTTAGTAGAAGAGGTGATGGTGCACCAGAAGGAAGAAGAAAATTTGAATATTGGGGAGACAATAACTTGGTACTCTGAGCTCCTTGCCTCAGTGATGACTAGAGTGCAAATGGATAGAGTTATGTATGAAAACTATGGAAAAAAAGATAGAGTATCAAGCATATTGGTTGTTACCCATGAGGTAGATCTCAAGGAGTTTCAAGAAAAAAACAAGGGCAATAGGGCATAGCAAGATAAAATATTGACATATGTTAAGAAGAAGTCAGAGGCAATCAAAAACTTGAGGGTTTTTATTAAAAATAAACTAAAAGAATTTTACCCCCAAGTCACTCATAGGATGGACGCAATGGACGACCTTAGAGAGTAGATGGAAAACATCCCAAATACGCTGAAGGCTAAGGGAGATGAGATAGTATATGATGAAGTTAGTGCATTGGTGGGTGATTTACTTTAACATGTGAAGGATAAGGTATATGTTTGGGATAAAATTTAAGCATCCATGAAAAGAGACTTCCCACTCCTCATGCAGTAGTAGCATGATCCCTCTATTCTTCCACTCTTTATTCACTTGAATATTATTTCATCTCTCCCATTCTTTATTCTTTGGTAAAAGAGAAGATTGTTTCTAGGGATTTTGGGGTGTGGAGCCTATTTTTCATCTTCTCGAATCAATATTAAAGTGTTGAAGTTCAAACAGTTAATTTTGGAGCATTCTACAGTTATCTTATGTGACGTCGTTGTGTCATTGTTGTTAGTATGTTGTTAATTGGTTGTTAACATTGTGACAGTTTTCCCAGCTGTGGGAAGTTGAAAGGTCGCAACTTTCAAACTTCTAAGGTTGGATTTAGAGGTTCTTAGAAGGAATATAATCTTATAAATATAGGTGTTAGGGAGGTCGTAATGTATTAAGAGTAATCTTTGGTATCTTGAGTGATCAAGAGGTGATCAAGAGTGAACGAGGTTAAGTAATTGGGTGTCAATTGTGTATTAGATGTGGTTTAACATCTTTGGGAATTTTTATGTGAGTTCATAACTGAGAGAAGACTATGAGAGTTGGTTTTACTATTGTTAATAAAATATGAGAAAGTTCTCTGTGGAGGTAGCCCACATTGGGTGAACAATGTTAAATCTTGTCTTGTCTTCTTTTGTGCATTAATTATATATGATTTTATATTTCTGCAAGTTCATTTATGCGAAATAGTTTCCTACTGCTGTGATTTGAGGAATTGTTTTTGCATATTTGTTCTCTAATTCCTAAGAAATGGTATCAGAGTTATGGTGGTTTTTCGGAAGTGCTGAATTGCATGGAAATTTTAACTTGAGTTGGAGCTATGGTAGATGATGGAAGATCAACTGTTGAGAAAGTCAATTAGAAGAAATTAGGTTTGTAGAAGATGTAAATGCGGGATTTATTTTATTAGAAGGACCTCCATATTAATTTACATGGGAAAGAAAAGAAACCTATAACCATGCCAAATGAGTATTGGGAGTTACTGGATAGCAAGGCACTCAGGATAATTTGGTTAATGTCTTGCATCTTCTATTGCTTTCAACATATTGTAGGAGAAGACCATGGAAGGTGTCATGAATGCGTTGGGGAAGTTATCTGAAAAACCCTCTGCCTCTACTAAAATATTTTTTATGAAAAAGTTATTTATTTTAAGATGTTTTAGAATGATTCTATTTTTTATCATTTGAATGAATTTAATACGGTTATGAGTATGTTAAAATAAGTAAAAATTGACTTTGCTGATGAGGTCAGGGATTTCCTGATTTTATGCTTCTTGCTAGATAGCTTGAACATCTTGGTTATGGTTGTAAGTACTTCAGTCTCTAATAAATCAAATTTGAAGTTTGAAGATGTAATAGGTGTGATCCTGAGTGAGGAAATGTGAAGGAAGATCACTGGGGATTCTTCTACATCAGGAAATGCTTTAACGATGGATAGTAGAGAGAGAAAAAAAATAGAGGGAAAGGTAACCATGGGAAGTTGAATGATCTCGGAAGGTCAAAGTATAAGAGAAAGTTGGAATGTTGGCATTGTGGGAAGGTTGGTCATACTAAGAAATATTACTGGGCTCTTTGATATAAGAAGAACAGAAAGGAGGAAACTAAGAAGGTAAATGTGGTGGCAGGTAATGTTTGTCAGGATACCTAAATTCTTTCTTTAGATAATATTGCTCAGTCTTGGGTGTTAGATTCAGGGGCTTCTTTCTATGCCACTCCACACATAAATTACTTTACTAATTTTGTTCAAGGTGATTTTGGACATGTATATCTTGGTGATGACGAACCATGCAATATAGTTGGGAAAGTTTGTGGTTAAGTGAAAATGTAGAATGGGAACACATGGCTACTTAAAGATGCCAATTGAATAATTTTAGGTGGAACTTAATATCATCATGTTAGATAGGTAGTGATGGCTGTATGGTCATTTTTACATTGGATTATTATAATGTTACCAAGGATTCTCTTGTGGTTGCAAGAGGTAAGAAAGTTGGAACTTTTTATTTAACCAATGGTGTTGATTATTGTAATTTAGTTGCTGCAAATGGATATGTAACATTTTTGCACCAGAGACTCAGTCATATGAGTCAAAAGGGCATGCAAGTTCTAAAGGATAGGTTTCTCGGATTAAAGGATTTAGATTTGGAGTTCTATGAGGACTGTGTTAATGGAAAACATAAGCATGTGAGATTTTGCAAGGTTGGACCTACCAAGAAGGAGGGTAAGTTGGAGTTAGTGAACACAGCTGTATGGGGACAAACTAACGTTAAATATATTAGTGGTTCATGTTATTATGTCAATTTCATTGATTATACCACTAGAAAACTTTGGGTATATTGCATTAGAAAGAAATCTGATGTGTTTGAAACTTTTAGAAGATGGAAATCCTTGGATGAGAATAGAACATGTCTTAAGTTGAAATATCTCAGGTTGGATAATGTAGGGGAGTATTTTAGTATTGAATTTCTTGATTACTATTCGGTAAATGGGATCCATAGAGAAAGTATGGTTCTAAAGACTCCGCAAGAAAATGGAATGTCCTAGAAGCATTATGTTACATGCATGGTTGCGACTCATGTTTTGGGTGGAATCGGTAATCACAACTTTTTATCTTGTTAATAGAGGACCCTCTATGGCCTTGGATGGAGGTATATGTTAGGAGGCTTGGTCTACTTAGAAAATGGATTACTCATTTCTTAGAGTATTTGGATGTGAGGTATTTTTTCACATTGATAAATATGATAGGAAAAAGTTAGAGGATAAGTGAGAGGAATGCACCTTTGTTGGATATGGTGAGGATGAGTTTGGTTTCCATGTTTGGAATCTTAAGGAAAAGAAAATATTTTGGTCTAGAGATATTGTCTTTAATGAAAAATTCATGTATAAAGATTAGTTGTAGGAACAGAAAGAGTAATTATAGAAATAATACAAAGTGTTAGAGGACATTCTGTATGGTAAGGTTTCCAAGGGGCCGATTCAGTTGTAAAATGTTCTGGTATAGCCACTTCAGGAACCTACTCATCTGTAACCATACACTTTTGAGGTGAGAAGGTAATCTAGGGTAAGAAGGGAACCTGAACATTTTAATCCATCTTTGAATTAATTATTGATCACTGAAAGTGGAGAGCTAGAGTGATTTGAGGAAATAATGCACGTAGATGTTAGAAAGAACTGGGAGCAGGCCATGAATGAAGAGCATTTATTTCTGAAGGAGAATTGAACCTAGGATCTGGTGGAGCTACCTGAGGGAAAGATATGTTTGGAGAATAAGTGGGTGTACAAAATCAAAATGGAAGATGGAGGTAGGAAAATATATAAGGCCAGGTTGATGGTTAAGGGATTTGCACAAAAGAAATGTATAGAATTTGATGATTTTTTGGCTCCTCTTGTTAAAATGACCTCTATTAGGAATGTTCTTGGTTTAGTTACATTGGAAGACTTGCACTTAGAGTAGTTGGATGTGAAGACTACATTCCTTCATGGTGATTCGGAGGAGGAATTTTATATGCAGCAGCCACAGGGTTATGAGGTCAAAGAGAAGGAGAGGTTAGTGTGTAAATTGAAGAAGATCTTGTATCTCCTAAAACAATCTCCACGAAAGTGGTACAAGAAGTTTGATAGTTTTATGTAGGATCAAGGTTACTACATGTGTCACTCAGACCATTGTGTGTACATAAATAATTTTATTGATTGTAGTTATATTATTTTGTACTTTTATGTGGATGATATGATTGTTATAGGGAAGATCATGAAGGAAATAAAGGCACTCAAGAAGCATATAGGTGACTCCTTTGATATGAAGGATTTGGTGGCAACAAAGCAAATCCTTGGTATGAGAATAACTCGGTACAGGAAGGAGAGGAAGTTGGTATTATCTCAATAAGAGTATATAAAGAAGGCATTAGAGATGTTTAGTATGCGGGATTTTAAACCGGTTGGTACTCCTTTGGCAATTCACTTTAAATTATCAAAGGAGTAGATTCCCAAGACTGAGGAGGATATAATCCAAATTTCCAAGGTACCATACTCATTAGTGATTGGTGGCATGATGTATTTTATGGTATGCACTAGACCTAATATTTCCCATGCAGTGGGAGTAGTGAGCAGGTTTATGAGTAATCTAGGTAGAGAGAACTGACATGTAGTGAAGTGGATCCTTCGGTATTTGAGAGGGACCATAGGAGTAGCAATTGTGTTGTTGGTGGATAAAACACTACATTGCGTGGATGTGTAGATTCAGACATGAAAATATATTTTGACAGTAGGAGGAGCAAAACATGTTATGTATTTACAGTTGGTGATATAGTGGTGAGTTGGGTTTCACAGTTACAAAATGTTGTGAATTTGTCCAACCACAGAGGTTAAGTATGTTGTTTCCACAGAGGAAAAAAATGATATGATTTGGATACAATCAGTTTCTTGATGTGTTGGCACATAAGTAGGTAAAGTTGGGAGACTACATAGTCATAGTCAGAGTGCTATTAATTTTGTGAAGAACTCTTCTTTCCACTCTAGGACGAAGCACATTCAACTGAGATATCATTTCATCAGGGAAGATTTGGAAGAAGATAAGTTGAAGTTGGAAAAGATTCATACCAGTCAAAATCCTGTGGATATGGTGACCAAGGTGGTCACAAGGGAGAAGTTGAAGTTTTGTTCAACTTTGATTGGCCTTCATGGTTGATAATTAAGGGTTGAGAACTTTTCTCAGTAGTAACCATCTCCAAGTGGGAGATTGTTGGGGTGTGAAGCCTTTTTTTGGTCTTCTGGAATCAATATTAAAGTGTTAGAGTTTGAACGGTTAAGTTTGGATCATTCTACAGTCATCTGTTGTGATGTTGTTGTGTTGTTGTTATTAATATGTTGTTAATTGGTTGTTAACATCGTGACATTTTTTCTAGCCATGGGAAATTGAAAGCTTGCAACTTTCAAACTTCTAGGGTGAGCTTTAGGACTTCTTATAAGGATTGTAATGCTATAAATAGAGGTGTTAGGGTATATTGAAGCTATCTTGAGTGTTCAAGAGGTCTTGATTCTTAGTGATCAAGAGGTGATCAAGAGTGATCAAGGTTAAGCAATTGGGTGTCAATTGTGGTTTAGATGTGGTTTAACATCTTTGGAATTCTGTTGTGAGTTCATAACTGAGAGAAGACTGTGAGAGTTGTTTTACTCTTGTTGATAATTAAATATGAGCAAGTTCTTGGTGGACGTATCCCACATTGGGTAAACCACGTTAAATATTGTCTTGTCTTATTTTGTGCATTATTTATTTATGTTTTTATATTTTTGCAAGTATAATTCTACTATATAGTTTCCTACTGCTATGATTTGAGGAATTTTTTCAGCATTTTTGTTCTCTAATTCCTAACAAGGGATGGATAAAACACGTAGTGTGGGGTAATGTTTGGCCCTAAATTGAATAAGTCCAAGGGTAGAAGGAGTGCACATGTGTAATGAAAGCAAGTAATAAGGTGCTTAAGGAAAGGCACGTATGAGAAGAAGTTCATGCATAGAAGAAGAAGAAGAGGGGTTGGTGACTTAGCCCTATTTCAAAGGTAGTATCGTAGGATAAACACATGAGGTCCCAAGTAGGCATGATGAATGGATAAGGTGCTATCTTGGAGCCTTGAAGGTCAAGAAAATAATATTCATGTAGGGAATATTCCTAGGAGGATCATTATAGTTAGTGGAATCCTTTGCAAGTTGGAATAAAAAACTGATCGATCATGGAGGACCACACTTCCACTTGGCATGCGATTTGCTCATGGGAGAAACTATGGTGGTGAATCCAAATTCTATCTAGGTGAGTTCTTGGGTCCAAAATAAACAAGGAGTAGGGGGTAACAAAGTGCTACAAGAATGTTTTTAGTAAGCATAGATGTATGCGCTCAGGTCTAAAAAAGGGCTGTAATGGGAAATCATATCTAGGTTCTTTATTCAGAGTAGTTTTTTAGGGTTGGAATTTTATTTCATGTTGTATATGGTTTGGGATGACCTTTTTTGATGTAATATGTCTACTATAAATGGATTTAATCAATATCTATATCTTTGTTTCATGTATTTGTTTTTATAAACGAAACCCTAGTGTGTTTCATGTTATTCATGGTTCAGATCTATTTCCATTGTTTTGTTGTGATGTTTATGTTTATCTCATGGAGAATTTATACTTATATATAGATCTATTACCTATGTACTAGATTAAATACATGTGTTATTTTTATGCAAACCTTTCCTCCATTAATGGAAGAACATTCTCACAAGGCTCACATAAAGGAGATAATTGGTGCCCAAGCGTGCCTTGGGTGAGCTCCCAAGACTTGGGTGATAGGCCGACTTGCTTAGGGTTAAGAGAAATATTAGAGGATAGAGGGAAACAAGACTACATATGTTACATTTATCCAGGAATTGCATATGTATATAGGAGATATTTTCCCTATAATCATGGATATATTCTCTCCAAAAAGCTATGAACAAAACCCTCATAAAACTATATGCGGTAGTATTATTGTAACCACAAGAATATCAATCTTGAAAACATATATTATATACACTAACTAAATAACCAAAAAACTCTAAGTATTATTTATTATATGGTAACTCAACAATAATAATGTGAACGCTATTAATCCCTAACATTCACCCCATTATTTTGAACATTATTAATATCTAATCTTCACCCCCTTAATTTGAACATGACGAAGAACCATATTCAAATAAGTTGAACCACATCCTAAAAGAAATTCTTAGACTAGGTAAAAAATCAATAGATTATCTCATTGCCCTCGTAAAGGTGTAGTAACAAGACAAATTATATAGGAATACTCCCTGCCTTCATGGGTTACTGTGGGACTTTCCCTTCCTCCTAGGGCTCCTAAAATCTAGATCTCTAAGATCCAAAAGCTAGGAACTAACTAGATAACCAGCCTCAATCTTACCGCATAACCTTCTCCCACTCCCCAAAAGATCATCTTCTGAAAACATGAGTCCTTCCCAAATTCTAAACAAATAATTTTATTCCAAATACCACCACACTGCAAAAAATAACTCGAAAATGAACATACATCACACAACTGAAAATAATTCCACCAAATAATTTTTTTGGGCCCATCATTGACGGCTGATGAGAGGTTTTTGATTGACCTCCAACCTCCGTTTTCCTCTATCCTTTGATAATATTCACTTAATACAAGAATTATTTAGAATTTTAGTCAGGTTCTTCATTCATTTGTTCACTATGTGATTCTGAATCCTCTTCAACTATATTTGCCTCATTTTCTTTGAGTTTTCCACTAAGAAGATTTTTGGCTTGAACTTTGCAATATTTATATATATGGCCTTTTTTCTTGTAATAGAAACATTATAATTCCTCTTTGTTTTTAGAGAAATTTTTGTATTTATTTTTCACACACATTGTAGTTTCCTCTTCAACATATTCTTTAGTCATTTTTTATTCAGCTAGAAGATTTGATATCATATATTCTAATGAGTTAGAAGGCATTTGACCAAGAGTGAAAACAATGTTACTATATTTGGGTGGCGAACTATTGAAAAATATATATATTACATCCTCATTGTCTACTAAAGCTTTTAATTTTGTAAGTTTTTCCAGAAGATATCTTAAATAATTGATTTGACTAGACATTATATATACATCACTCATTTTGAGCTTGAACAACTGAAGTTTCATAGAAAATTTTGCATTAACGACTTTTGAACCAAATATTTTTCTAAGAGTATCCCACATTTCCTTTGATATTTTCTCTAGATTGACATAATGCAATTTAGAATCTGAAAGGGAAAGTCTGATAATGGATTTGGATTTATCATCTCTCATTTCCCATTCTACCAATTTGGTTGGATTTGAAGGTGCTGGTTATTGTCCATCTACTATCCTCTAGAGATTTTTGTTCATCAACTGCATTTGGATCTTAACTTTGCAGATGTGAAAATTGAGTCCATTTAATTTTTCCAATGGTATTTGCATTATTAAAAATATATATACAAATGATACAACCTATTATTCACCTAGACACAGTTAATATGAAACACATAATAACAAGGTGACAATGAATTTATGACACTTTTTTTACATATACCCACTATTTTATTTTTTCCCTTACCATATGACTTTAAAATGATATTGAACTTACAACAATATGGAATAATTTTACTCTTGATTTTCACAATGAAAATTGATAAGATAAAGAAAAATAGACTGAAAATTTTTGACTTCGAGAAGACTATTAATTATACAAAACTAGTGACCTATTTGACATTGAATACATAATTAAAATAAAAAATTAGTATGAATTTTGACAGCAGTGAAATACATAATAACATTAAGAATATTGAAAACCACAATTTTCTTGTTTGACTTGCAAACTATTGATAGAAATATTGATCAATAGTATAAAGAGTAACTCACATGACTAGAAAGTTAAACAAGTGTGCGTGGATGTTAAATGTGGGCATTTACTCGAAGTATGCAAAAAAATCCACAAATATATAATTTTGGACACATGCACATTCAAATATTTACAGATCGCCACATATAGAGACCACTATCTTTGGGACTTTGATCTATAGGTGAAAACACACCTTAGATCTGATAAAAAAATATTTATTACACAAGATAGATTTGATATGCTATTACACCTTTGATATAATACATGGAAAGATTAGGCAAATAGAACTAGTTTTATTGAAAAGAAGACAATATGCTTTATATAAATATTTTGGATCCAAACATAACTGATGAGATGTGGCCTGAATATGTCAAGGAAATATGATTCAAAACATTTTTGATCTATGGATGGATTGAATGATGTCAGTTGTCAATGTATTGTGCTAAATGAAAATGTCTCATTTGTTATACCATGAGGAAAAGGACAATATATGGATAGAGGGGTGTCAAATCTAGAGCAAAATAGCTAGGATTGGGTGATGGTGTTGAATTGATATTTGAATGACTCACAAATAGCATTGATGAAATTGTAGCAAGATCAAATTCAAAAAATATCCAAATAGAGAGAATCAAAGAATTACACAAAATATGATTTGTGAGAAATGGCGTTTGAGGATCACATGCATGCCTTTGGAAAACCACGTCCCGATAATCTATACAGAATGTCCTTACAGAATAAGAACAAACTACATATAACTTACAAACAATGGATGTAGGTATAAAATTGATTCAGAACAACAATCAAGCCCTTGTGTAGTTGAAAATATTATTTTCAGGTGAAGACATACATAGAGATACACATATGGCATTACAGCAACTACCACAAGTCCATGATGATGCTAATCACATGTTGTTAATGCTAGTGCAATCATCCTGGAACTAAAAAATCAATGCAATGTATTATTGAATCTGCAGGAGGAATCAAACCACAGATGCACTACCCCTCAATAATATTTTATTCCTTCATCATAGAACTCTTACACTTTCTAATAGAATTTCATTGATACCACTGATAGAAAAAATGGATATTATATGATGTAAATAATGTTAAACTCACTCTAATATTTAGTATATTGATGTTCACACATGCTACATTCATCTGGGAATTTCATATGTATATAGGAAATATTTTCCCTATAATCATGGATATATTCTCTCCAAAAAACTACCAACCAAACCCTCACAAAACTATATGTGATAGTATTGTTGTAACCACAACAATATCAATCCCAGAAACACATATTCTACAAAATAACTAAATAACCAAATAAACGTAAGTACTATTCACTATACGGTTATAGACACTAAAATTAGGTCACACTGCCCTTTGGTCCCTCGACGAATAAGCACCCTTCATCACACTCACCTAGCCATGGCCCCCTTCACCTCACTAGTATTGATTTAATTAAAATAATTCATTATCCTCACCATATTTATTATTTAAATATCTTCATTTAAATAATATCTACACATACACTTCACTTAGACACCTCATCAAGCCAACTCAACCTAAGACCTATTCTTAGTAAGTTGCCATAACTAAGACTTACCCAAACCCTAAAAATCAATGCCTACATTCCCTCTAACCACATTCATGCATGCTTACAAGAATCTTCTAGTGTAATCCACAGGTTAAAGACATGAGATCTGAGAAAATCAAGAGGATCTCCCTAGTTTAGTAAACCTAGGAAATCCTACCTTGAATGACACAAGTTACCCCTAACCATCACCGGTTAAGCCGGACCCACCGTCGATTACCCTTTTAACCCTCAAAACAACCTTATTTTCAAGGTTGGCAAAGATTGGAAAAATTAGGTGAAACATTTTGGCACACTCGGTGGGACCCATCCGGGGTTTCTTGCATTTCATTCATTCCTAGGAAAACTTGGGTGTTTGTTTCCCTTCTAAAAAGCATACACACTAATTTTCTTCCTTGGTAACCCACCTTTTCTTATTATTTGCTCTAAAGGAAACATTTCTTTTGGTGTAATTAAAAATAACCATTTATTCATGTTTTTTGCATTGTAGTGAAAGAGCATCCCTCTTCCTCTTCATCTTATTGTGTCATCCAACTTCACACTTCGATTTGGGCTTAAAAATAAGTGCATTCCATTCTGATTTATCGCATTAGCTCACATTAATTGCTGGCAACTTATACACTGGAAGTCATGACCAACTAATGGTTGACAAACGAACCGTAGAAAGAACTTTCTTTCTCTTTCTCTGTTTCTAAGTCTTACAAAACCTCACAAAAATTTAAAATACACACATTCTTAAACAACATCTTACCTGGAAGAAGTTGTAGGTGATCACACGATCATGACATAATGGGCACCTAGCTCGCTGCTCTGTCAAGTCATACTTTAGAACGAGCCCCGCACCCACTATAACATACCTGAAACCTCACCTTTTAGATCTCCTTCTTTGTATGAAGCCATCCTCACCAAAAAATCTATTTCACAATTCATGTATCAGTCCTTAAATAGCATAAGCTAAACAAACATAATAGAAAAGGCACTCCTAGGATTTCATTTTTCTTAGTGTTTCTACTTGGCTTGTGTTTTGAGGTGAGAGATCAAGTTCTTCATTTTTATTGTTTATCCTTGTACGCTCCTCATCATAGCTAGTGTATTCTAGCTTCACTTGAGTGTGCCTAGGCCATATCATCATCATTATCAAAATTTTGGGTTTGATTCTACATCAGATTTTAATTCACAACCACTTTTCTTTCATCACTATTTCAATTTCATAGTAACCATCATCGGTTACCCTCTGACCTTCGTCAGTTATACCCAATCAACATTGGTTCTAGGTCCTTTTTTTAACCTACCCCAAAGGAAATTTTATTCATTTTATTCCACTTTTCATAGTCCCTATCACTGCCATCATTCCCATTAACATTGTAAAACACCATCATATTTGGCATACCTGTAAAATTTGACCTTCTACCTGGTTTTTCACTCACTAACCATTTTTTACAGTGACTGGCAGTGGTTACCCCTGACCAGCATCAATTTTCCCTAACCGACATCAGTTATCCTGTTTCACTTTCTAACCTACATATGGTACCGAATACACTTTTTACCGTCAGATTCACCTATTCCTACTATTTTTCTATGTCATTTACAGAGAAATAGCCTTACTTGATCAGTACTGGTTCACATAGTGCTAACACAAAAATAAGCAAACGCACTCATATTTCATGTCAGTTGTCAACTACTCCCACCTATTCCTTCACCACCTTCCATTTTATCACCAGACATGGATCCCATCTAGCCTATCACTATCACTACTAGAGATGAGGAGTTCGCACGAATCCTTAACCAAAACCCTATCACTTTGAAGTTTTACCTTTCCCATTCATCCATTCGAGATGCCTCAGGTCACTTGATATAAGACATGCCCGTATCTATCCCCCTGACTCTCACTCACACTCATGCATCAGCCCCATCTGGATCTGTGTTACCCGCATCTACTTTACCCCCAGTCATCTCACAGCTAGGTCCTATACCCACTATGACTGTCATGTCTGCCACCTCCGTGGAACCTGCCACATCCACAATACCCTCGACAACTACCCAAAATGCAACCTCATCTACCTCTAATATCTCACACATACCCATATCTACATTACCACCTCCGGTGTCAGTGACCCCTACCCCATTTCAGAACATGGTCCTTTCCATTCCACAATCGTTAGCCCCCATTACCACTAGGGTTATCATGAACCTTCCACCTCTATATACATACTATTAGCAGCCTCCCATTTCATCCATTATTCACTCCGGGTATGTACCTCCTGTTTCATTGCCTTCTTCCCGATCAACCTACATGGCAGCACCATACATTGGAGTTCCACCCCCATTATATGACCAAAACCAACCCTCTCATGCTACAGGAGGCACCCAATCATCACAACTATCAACGACCTAATCAAATTGATTATGGACAAGATGCAGACATTGGAGGTGTCTCCCACAACACTCTCACCTATGATGGGATTTACAATAAGCCCATCCACCCATCTATTCTTATTCACCCATACCCCATGCATTAGGAAATGCCTAAATTCAATTTTTTTAATAGCAAAGAAGACCCGCAGCAACATTTGCAGTCATTTAAACACGGGTGTTATCTGATCGCTCATAATGATGCCTTACTCTTGAGAACCTTTCCCATGTCCCTCACTGGACTTGCATTAGATTGGTATAGTGGGTTACTTAGAAATTCTATATTCTCATTCAATCAGGTATCCCAAGCCTTCTTGGATCATTTCTATATCAATATCATCAAGAAGGTTACCATGACTGACCTATACTCCACGCGTCAGTATGAGGATGAATCTATCACATATTTTGTCACTCACTAGCGTAGCTTGATCAATCAACTCACCTTCCAACTGCCACAAATAGAACTCATCGAGCTCTTCACATAGGCTTGTTAGACATATCTCACTAACTTTGTAGGTCCAAACCTTCCAAAAATTCGATGAAGCATTCACTATGGCACAAAAGTTAGAGATTCGGGCCATTGAAGAGAAGAAAATCTAATTACGCAATAATAATTCAGAATTCAAGTCAAATGATACCTCTCCTTCTTCCAAACCAAAAAACAATTATTCAAAGGCTAAGGTCACTGCTAACGCTATGGTACTCAAGGCCGGTCTAACTCATCCATCAAATCAGGCTACCCCCTCATCTAATCTATCACCCATCCATAATTTTCAATTTAAACGAGAGCAGTGGAAATACACCCCAATTGAGGAACCTTACTCTTCTGTCTTACAAAAGCTTATCAAATCTAGATCCATAACTCTTCCACCCATAAAACCACACACTTGTTTTGACCCTACTTGCCCCATGCTCACATGGTATAAGGAACATGACTTCTATAACTATCATCGAGTAAAGGGTCATAGTGGTGGAAACTACATCACTTTCAAAAATATTGTCCAAGAAATGTTCAAGAAAGGTGAGTTAGCCATGGATAATCCTAATGCACCTGCTAACCAAAACCTACACATCTTCAAGAAACCATTTCCCAACCATGCTCCTTCTTCTGATCAAACTGGTGAGACCTCAACTCATGATGCCCATACCTGTGAGGTTCATGCTATTTTTAATGATGCACCTTTCACCTTCCAAATACCCCATATTTCTTCCATAGAGGAGATTCTAGCATGAAGTCCTCCTTCTGCATCGAAACCAATCTCCCCTGTTCTTTCACCAATAGAGGAACACCTTTCATCTCCTTCATTACCTACGGAGGAGTCTTCCACTAACTTTGAAACCATTTCACCTTTGGCTTCTCCACATAGAGAACCAATACCCACAGTACCTCCTCCAGCCATAGAGGAGCACCCATTATCTCCTCCACCCATCACAGACCCAGTTAAGATACCTTTTCCTCTTGGTGAGCATTCTCCATCAACTACCTAGAATGTTGCAGACCTACTTTCGGCTCTCTTACCCATGGAAGCTGAAGCTATCCATTTCCCCATATCTAAGACACATTTTATGGGAATTTCCATTAGGTTCTCATCAACTCCACCTATATATGTGCCATTCTCATGTTGGCTGATCACTTATATTATGTGGATAGAGCCTTATTATGGGGGCGTCTTCTACTTCTAGTATCAACACAGATGCAGATGTCCCTTACTAATACCTTCACTATCTACCCAAAAATATTTCGACCAATTGAACCAAACACAACTACCTCTATTACAACTCCTTCCATGACACCTATTATAACTCAAACCACACCCTTACCCATAACTCAACCTACATCTAAACCCAAACCCACACCTACAACATTTGCCTCGACTAAACCTATTACCACTTTAGGGGTCACCCCAACCACCAGCCTTACCCATCCACCTATCAAATTGGATTTAGCTACATCCTCTAAAGACAACACCACACCTACTCCAATAACTAAACAGAAGCACCAAACCCATAGAACTCATACCCCAGTTACACCAATCACACCTACACTTGTCATGTCCATCTTAGGATTTCAGGTTCCCAACATGTTCAAGAACCCTCCACACATCAATAAACCAAAATCACAACAACCAATTCCTCCCTCACAAACCTCTAATCTCCCTAGATTCCCAACATGACTTACAGTAGCACCTACAGTATCTTTACCACCCATACCTCTAATACCCTTGGATATTGCTTCACTACCCACTACACTTCAGTCATTGTCTCTCACACCCCTAGCATGACCTGCATCATCTACCTTCACAGCACCTCCGTTATCCCCGTGGGTAACTATACGATGGAAAAGTGACAAGCGAGCATGGCAATCTACAAGAAACTCTTCCTCGCACCCGACCTCCCGAGGTCATACTGAGACAACCGGTGGGGATGGACTATACATGGGGTATGGCTAAACTAGTTAGGTAATCTTACATCTTCGACACGCACTAGTGGAATATACGAATCTAAGGTAAAGAAGGCCCTCCTAACCTAAATTGGCATGATAGAATGGTCGGCAAGGATGACTGCTCGAAGGCTCCAATCAATATAGAGCTCTGGCGTAATTCAATCTATAGGTTGTGGGATACGGGGAAAATGACCTGGGATTGTTTTGTGTATATCTCCAGATAGGGTCATAGGATGGATGATGGATATGGTGGATTCTATGGGTGATTCTCTGGCCTATTCCAGAAATCCTTAGCTTCGTTAGCTACTATATCTAATGGGGATAACTGTGTGATGATAATAGGTAGAAGTGGAGTGGATCTGAATACTAATGTGCGTAAAATAGCCTCAATGTCGGATTGACCTATGGACTCGTTGGGTTGTGGGATTTGTAAATCACAACCGTAGATTCGTGGTTGTTGTGGACCTGCTATGGTCATGTGTGGAATCAGTCCCTAATCCCTAGTATCCAATAGTTGTATTCTTTTTCAACCTCTATGTTCAGAATTAACAGTTGTGTAATCTTTTAAGAGTATCTTACAGGCATTCTTGCAACCTGAATTCTTAAGTTAGTGTCTATATCAGTGAGAATATCTCCTGCATCTCGTTGTGGGACCAAAGGATCACAACCAAATGTTTTCTCTCTTTCAAGCCCTTCTACAGTCATGCGGATGTTTATCTAAGGTAACCTGTAGTTTGCCTGGTTTGACCAAAATATGTGTGCTTGGTGGTCTTCTATGTTTAACCCTCTTAATTGTGAGCTGATAAGTTGTAAGTCTGTTGTTGTTTGGAAGACTTGGATTCTAAGATTCTGGTCTATATCACTTATTACTGCAACAAGATTGGGTTGAGGCATGATAGGCTTGAATACGTATTCTCTGGGCTCCCTAGGTCCCGTGATTGTCATGCAAAAGGAAATGATATAAATCTAACTAATGACAGAATAAATCGACTACACAAGATATATCTATGTATATTCCTAAATATGATATTTTGATAAACTACTAAACATAATTTAAAAGAGCAAGTATCTAATATATCTAGAAATTGACAACTAAACTAATAACGAAATTAAAACAAACAAAGTAGCCTAGTATAACTACTTGTCTGTGCAGTTGTGAATCTATTCTAATTAACCAGATAACTGATCTAATCTATTTGAAATACTCTCAACCCTACCTCAGAAGTGAGGAGTAAATCATAGTTTCTTAGAAACTATCAATCCCCATAGCTTCCCTGGCAATATCAAAAGTAAAATTAACTGAAATGAAATGATTGGCTACTCTACTTGATATGCTTTAACTAGAATTTTGAACGCTTGAACCTGGATTTTGTAGAACAGTGGAAAATCTGATGGTGTGTGGCCTTGTCCCCTCAGTGTGATTTCCTTGTTCTTTCATGCTCACGTGGATCTAGAAAAGTGTGTAATGTTAGCATCAATAGAAGTAGATATGGGAAAATGAAAACTTAGGATGTAAACTGAATATAATGTGAGTAGGAGAGGGATAGCGCAAGAGAACAGAGCTTGGCTTATGTAATTCTTAGTGGGATTTATTGCGAGTCATGCAACATAAAACGTCCAGAACCTGAAACTATCTTATTTGACGAGAAGAACCTACAAATTTAATGGCTTCCTACTGAAAATCAAACTATCCTACTCTAATTGATTGGATGAAATAATAATAGCACTTGCACAAGGAGAATATGTGGCTTTCTAATAGCTAAACAACACTAACCATGCATATAACAAATGAAACTATGAATCCTAAACAAAATTGAAAGGCTAAGCTATTGAAATGAGAAATTCAAAGGCAAATTTGAGGGGCCATTTTCTTGAGCACAAGCCAGCTATTTATAGAATCCCATCTACCTAAAGGTGAAAACCAAATTGATCTCTTAAACCATAAATAATGCCAAAACAC
Source organism: Taxus chinensis (assembly GCA_019776745.2). Classification (NCBI taxonomy): domain Eukaryota; kingdom Viridiplantae; phylum Streptophyta; class Pinopsida; order Cupressales; family Taxaceae; genus Taxus; species Taxus chinensis. Next base: position 422,157,376 of record CM034151.1, read on the forward strand.
TATTCCAAGGAACCATAATCATAAATACAAGCAAAGGTGGTGAAAAAAAAGCTGGTAAATGTTGAAAATTTACACGAGTCATGTTAAAAAGAGAATTTTGGAAAACATGTGAAGGACCACCACCCTGAGCAAGGTGGAGGTTACAGGACTGCCGCCCTGCCTGGGCGGCGGTCACAAGACCGCTACCCAGGCAGGGTGGCGGTTTTGTCACTTAAGACCTAAAAGCAAAGAAAAATATGGGGGAAGGAAAAAGAAAAGCACACAGGGGCTAAGTAGGGTATGTAAGATGTTAACAAATACTTGGAGAGATTTTCTGGATCCCAAACACCTTGTGAGGAGACTTGTATCATCATTGGGGCATGTGTAATGTTGTTCCGGTGGTGCAGTACCCTACAATTTTGGGTATGTACATATTGCCCCCTCAGAGAAGTGTTTTATCCATGAAGAGGCGTAAAATGGTGGGTCCGAGTATGGCGGTCCTGAAATGGGAAATTAGAAGTTATACCTGATATGTCTATGTGTCGAAATGACACCATCCAAAATTCCTGCCACCTGTAAAATGAAAAGAGAATTCAAGTGCAGATAGACAAAATAGATTAAAAAATAAACACTAAAATATTATGAAATGAGGATGTACCATTTGTGCGGGGATAAGAACTTACCTCCATCGGTGCTCCAAACCTACAAAAAGGGGCATTCAAAACAAGTCAAGTTGCTATATATGTAAAAGTGGGCCCATTTTCCTATTCATTTGTGCATGTTGATTTGGTTGATTTTGACCTCACGAGAGTATAGTCAAAACTTTCGGGAGGAGATCGTGATCATACCTCCACGAGCGGAACACCGACCTGTGAGATCACAGGTTAGTTTTTCTCGATTTACCATTTTTGCCCCCAAAATGTTAAAATGGTGAAATCTTTGTCATGGAGGGATCATTTTCGAAAATGTTAGTTTTAATAGGGTCAAATAGGGGGGTGCCTACTGGGTAGGCTTTGCCTGAGTCAAAAAGGTCTTTATTTTGTGTTTTTAGCTACTTTTAGGACACATGACCCTCGTGGGTTTTCGGGACACGACCGTCACCTTGAGTAGGGAAGCGGTTACACGACCACCACCTTGATCAGGGTGGCAGTTACAGGACCACTACCTTTAAGGTGGTGATTACAGAACCACCACCCTGCTCAGGGCAGCAGTTCTGCATAGAATGCAAAAACAATACTTTTTTGAATTCATTTTTGCATTTTTAGCATTCTTATATGTTTTCATGATTTTTCTAATGTCACTTGAATACTAACTTACTCCCTTTTGTGTGTTTTTGGGTGTATGCAGGCAAAGGAGGAGTATATCTGATGGAGTCAGGAGAGGGAGTGTGATTGGCTTCTGGTAGTATTGGATGCCCTTTCTCAGGATGAGCAGGACACTCTTTAGAGGGCCGGTATACTGCGCATATCACGGGTCCCGCATGTTGCACTGTCTAGTCACATACTTTGTGACTTATTTTCATATTGGGATGTAGATCAGAACACTTTTTGATTACCAGGGGTCTGGGGTGAGTGGAACATTAATTTGAAGGACGTTTACCGTATCTTGGGGGTCCCGATTATTGGGAGACAGCTCACTCTTGAGATAGTAGGGTCATGTGCTCAAACAGCATAGTGGGCCTCATATATGGGAGATGAAGTTATCTCCACTAGTTTGAAGAAGGGGGTGAGGGTCCGATCTATTCCTAGCCTGCCTATCCCCTTGATTCCTTAGGCCATTATGGAGATTCTTTCCTCCATATTGATTAGGGATAAGGGAGGAGACACCTTACTGTATTGCTGGTCCCCCATCATTACACAGATTAAGGGGCATGGTTGGATTTATGCCTGGGGAGCTGACATTCTTGGGACCACCTATCATGATTTGTACCAGGTGGTCCATTTACAGGGCAGTCATTGAGCCATCCAACCCTGGTTATGAGTTGGGTCTATGAGCGTTTCATCCCCTATGGGAGAGGTGTAGAGGTGGCAGATCTCGGAGCTGTGAGGGCAGCCAGATGAATAGACATGTTGGTACTTAGAGCATTGTTATCCAAAATTCATCCCCCAGGGTAATTTTGATAACATGCATCAGAATATTCAAGTCCCAGGCAAATAGCTTGATTCAAGGCAAAAAATCATGTTTCTAGGGTCCCCTCGGCTTTTTCTAACTCTCCTGTCCAAGAAGAAAAGAGCAAGTTCTAAAAAAGGGTGAAAAAGTTACAAAAAAGAGCTTAGGGCAGAAAAAATCATGAAAATTTGCTAAGTCCTGGTCCAGGCGGCCCTTGGGATAGTTGGGACATCGGGGCGTGAACCGGCCGAAAAGCCTCCAGGTGGTCCATGCAGCAATTGGGACATCTGGGCCGTGCGGACGCGAAAGGGCGAACCAGCCGAAGGTGAAAAAAATTGACTAACTATTATACAGATAAGGCTGGGACATCTGGGCCGTGAGGACGTGAAGGACATGAAAATGCGAAGCAGCTGAGAGCAAAGGCAGCCCATTTCGGGCGGTTCGAAAGAATTTGTCCCAGACAGTCTGGGACAGTTGGAACAAATGGATGCGAGGGACGTGAAAAGCCAAAGGATCCAAGAGCCAATGGAAATGTGCCACATGTCTTTGCCTCAAAGAGGGACAGGGAAGCCCGAATCGGGCGGATCAGAGAAATTTGTCCCAAATAGTTTGGGACATCCGGGCCAGAAGTACACGGTAGACGTGGGGAGCTGAAAGAGCCATCGACGAATCAGAATGTGCCACGTGTCTTCGTGGATCGGAGTGGTGGAGGAAAGGGTGAGATTTTTACTTAATGTTTTACCGAGTTTCCAAAGGTGAAGTTTGGAGCGTTGGCCCGAGCTAATAAAAAGAGGACATGTGTCCTAAGGAGAAGGGGAGTGCGGAGCTCGGAGAGGACTTGGAGAATTTGGCAAAAATTTTGGCCAAAAAACTAAAAGGTAAAAGATTCCCCCGTACCCCTGTCAACCAACCAAAGCGTGCCACGTGTCCCAAGTGGCGGGGCATAGGGGAAAATGAAAATTCAAAAAATAATTCTCTATAGGATTCCATGGTCAATCTCTAATTTTGGTTCAGTTTGAAGAGGGAAAATTCAAAAACGGCTCTGGTACGTGTCCATGGCCAGAAATGACATTTCAGCGACTAAATTTAATGCAGAATGGGTCGCACCCTCCTCCAATTTGGTCAAAAATGACAGGGTATGGGTTTATAAGATCCCCCATGCCATTTTAATGCATTTGTAGTCAATGAGGAATGGGCTCCCACGTTTTTGTACGTTTTCTGTCTCCTGGGCTCGACCCACGCATTGTAAAAGGCCAGATTTGGCTCATTTCTAGGATTTGATTACAAGTAGTTCATCTTTTCGGCTCTGCCCTCCCTTCTTTTCTTCTCCAGGGTTGAAAATGGAGTTTAAACCTCCTCCCTTGCTCTGTAATGGCATTTTTTTCCTTTTACTATTGAAATGATGTTCTGTGCAAACTTCTGAAGCAACAAAAACGTGTTTTTTGATGCATCTGTCCATCCTTGCTCGTTTTTCACTTGTTTTCTTCTTGCCTCTCTTCATTGCAGGTGTTTGTGCAAGTTTGAATGTTCATTGCAGGTCTGGAGCTGTGTTCATGGAGTTTTGGGACATTTTCTATGTGAAATCTATCCTTGGGCCTATGATGCATCTGTCCATCCTTCCCGTTGCTCACCTCTCCTTGTTCCATGGCACTTTTGATAGATGTTCAACATTCTCCTTCTCTGGTGTATCACCGTTTTAGTGTAGGCTTTTGTTGTTTTTCCCTTTTCTCTCTCTCTCTCTCTGTGTCTCCTTGGCATGGTTAGATTAGGTTTAGATTAGCTTGCCTGCACTGGAATAGCTTGTGGCAGGTAGTTTAGGAGCAGGAACCAGCCTTCTCTGGAGATTCCTTTCTCATTTCTGCAAGTCCCACACTTGGAGAAAGGTTTCAATGTTGTGCAATCACACTGGATGCTAGAGTGATCAACCTAGAAATATGATCAACATCTAGGGGTGCTGTGATTTTGCACTAATAGTTTTGGCACACCCGGTGGGAGACTGAGAGGTCTTCCACTTCATCTTTTGCAGGTTGGTGTGTTCTTGTGAATATTTCAGCCTTTGGAGGCACTTGCAAACACATCTGGTGACTCCATCTGATCAGTAACCCATTTCTGAAGTTGCAGACCCGTTTTCCACCCATTTCCATCCATATTCCTTTCCATCTCTTTCATTCTTTTCCATTCCATGAAGTTGTGCAATCATGACTTCATTTCCATCATGGAACTCACATTTACAGCAGCAGCAATGTTTCCCACCTCCAACATGTTTTTTAAATCCTCCAAATCAGCATGCATACCCATATGAGCAGCAATGCCAAAATCAGTTTGGCTATGGAGCTTTCCAAGAGCAAGAGTATGCATATAATGAAGACAATTAGATGCAAGATGCTGGTCTGTTGGAGAAGATCCAAAAGATGGAGGTAAAGATGGTGCAGTCCAGAGCAGCAGCCCAAATGAGAGCTTTCAGAGTTGGTTGTAGGACTCCTTGTTAATGGGGAGGCCCTTTTCCAAGACACTTCAGCCCTCAGGAGAAGTTGGACTTCATGATGAAGATGCTGCCCCAACTTACACAATGGACAACAGAAATAGAGGCCTATACACTTGTTGTTGAACAACCTTGTCAATGGGTAAGTTCTACACCATCATCTGGCTTTTCTCTTCCCATTACTCAAGCAACACCATCTCATTTGGAATTGCAAATTTTGAACTCCCCATCTGCTGTCCCAAATGTTGATCCCATGTCTCCACCTCTTAGTCTTCCACCACACCTCAATTCTTCTTTCCTTTTTCCTTCCAAACATTCATCCCCTCCACAAGAGCTAAAATAAATACGCTCTTCCCCAAAGAAACAAGAGGTTTCACCTCTTTTACCACCACAAAAAATTGTCAAGCCATTTGAGTTACAATCCACTTCTCCTCTTGCATTCCCAATTCCATGTGGGGAAGAAGAAATTGCAAAAATCAGTCATCAAGGAAAGCAAGAGGAAGAGCCAAGAAGAAAAGAAATGAAAGACAACTTGAGGGTTTGGGCTGCCAAATTTGGGATGAAAAAGATCGCCTTGATGGTTAATCCTTCAGAAGAGATGGGAGTTGGAGAACAAATGGTGGTCAGGACTGATTTTGTTGCAGCAGAAGAAGAAGATCTTGCAGTCCTAACTTGTCCTCTAGAGCAGAAAATTGAAGAGTTTGACTTGACAAACTTCATGCTGGAGGAAGAGTTCAATCAAGAGCAAGATTTTCTTCAAACAGTAGAGGAAACCATGGAGGAAGTGGAGCATTTGCAGCAGGACAACCATGAGGCAGCTTATCTGTCAGATTTGGAGGACTGTTTTGATGGAAAAGAGCCGGTTGAGTTTTCACCATTCTCTCTTTCATCATCCACACTCCAAACACTTGAGTCTGCTGTCATGAAGGAGAACATTCATTTGCAGCAGCCTGCATCTTATAGCAGCTCTTTGGAACCAAGATTGGAAGATTTTAATCTTTCATGTTCTTCATTGGAGGAAGAGAAAGGACAGAGGAATTTCACCATTTCTTCCACACCATCCATTCGGGAGGGTCTACAAGAAGACTCCATTCTTGGAGTTGAAAATCAGAGCTATGGGCATATCAAATGCATCATACCTTGCCCAATTAGGTATTTGGCTTCATTGGAGCCAAAGGAGAAGCCACAACCAGTCTTGCTTGCTTCTAAGCATGAGGATGAGCTGCAAAGTACCAAGGATTAGCTATCATACCTCTTCAATCCAAATGTAGAGCAACTAAAAGAGGTATTGAATTTGCCTTCAGCTGATACCTTGATGATTTGGGTGGAAGACTAGCTTCTTGTTGATTTTCCACTCATCCTAACAACCATGATCAACTCCAAATCAATTGCATGGCTGCCACTTTTGAGAAAGGGAAGCTATTTCTCACAACCAATTGCAGGGTTTGTTTAGCTTGCCTTTGCTTCCAGTTAGAATAGAGTAGGTAGGTTTGCTTTTAGCAAAAAAAGTGCTTGTGCACACTCTGCATGTTTCATTTAGAGCATGTATGATTTTCAGTTCTATACATAGTTTTTGTGGTGCTGGTTTTCCTCTTGCACAGTTCATTCCAATAGCATTTTGGTGAGAACAACTCCATGTCTGGTGGGATTCAAGTGGTTCATAAGTATGCAGCAGATGCGAGGAGCCGAAAGATTCATTGATGAATCAGAATGTGCCACGTGTCTTCGTGGATCGGAGCGGCAGAGGAAAGGGTGATATTTTTACTTAATTTTTTGCCGAGTTTCCAAAGGTGAAGTTTGGAGTGTTGGTCTAAGCCAATAAAAAGAGGATGCGTGTCCTAAGGAGAAGGGGAGTGCGGAGCTCGGGGAGGACTTGGAGAATTTGGAAAAAGTTTTGGACAAAAAACTAAAAGGTAAAAGATGCCCCCGCACCCCTGTCAACCAACCAAAGCGTGCCACGTGTCCTAAGTGGTGGGGCGCGGGGGAAAGTGAAATTTTTTCCAAAAGTTAAAAAGATCAAAATTTTCAAAGGAAAGCCTGCAGAAAGGTGGAAGAGAGAGAATTGCTCGGAAAACCAGCACCTGACATGTGGCATCCGACCGACGAAGCGTGGAATTTTTTTGAAATTTTTTCCAAAATGCAAAGTGGTCAAAATTTAATTTTGGTTCAGTTTGAAGAGGGAAAATTCAAAAACAGCTTTGGTATGTGTCCATGGCCAAAAATGACATTTCAGCGACTAAATTTAATGCAGAATGGGTCGTACCCTCCTCCAATTTGGTCAAAAATGATAGCGTATGGGTTTGTAAGGTCCCCCATGCCATTTTAATGCATTTGCAGTCAATTAGGAATGGGCTCCCACATTTTTGTACATTTTCTGTCTCCTGGGCTCGACCCACGCATTGTAAAAGGCCAGATTTGGCTCATTTCTTCGATTTGATTACAAGTAGTTCATCTTTTCAGCTCTTCCCTCCATTCTTTTCTTCTCCAGGGTTGAAAATGGAGTTCAAACCTCCTCCCTTGCTCTATAATGGCATTTTTTGCCTTTTACTATTGAAATGATGTTCTGTGCAAACTTCTGAAGTAAAAAAAACATGTTTTGTGATGCATCTGTCCATCCTTGCTCGTTTTTCACTTGTTTTCTTCTTTCCTCTCTTCATTGCAGGTGTTTGTGCAAGTTTGAATGTTCATTGCAGGTCTGGAGCTATGTTCATGGAGTTTTGGGACATTTTCTGTGTGAAATATATCCTTGGGTCTGTGATGCATCTGTCCATCCTTCCCATTGCTCACCTCTCCTTGTTCCATGGCAGTTGTGATAGATGTTCAACATTCTCTTTCTCTGGTGTATCACCGTTTTAGTGTAGGCTTTTGCTGTTTTTCCCTTTTCTCTCTCTCTCTGTCTCCTTGGCATGGTTAGATTAGGGTTTAGATTAGCTTTCCTACACTGGAATAGCTTGTGGTAGGTAGTTTAGGAGCAGGAACTAGCCTTCTCTGGAGATTCCTTTCTCATTTCTGCAAGTCCCACACTTGGAGAAAGGTTTCAATGTTGTGCAATCACACTGGATGCTAGAGTGATCAACCTAGAAATTTGATCAACATCCAGGGGTGCTGTGATTTTGCACTAACAAGCACCTCACCAGCTAGTCACCTCCTTGACCACTAATGACATGGAGGCCACACCTTATCAGGCCATGGCAGGTTTATGGGGCGAGGAGGCTCTTACTTTGATTTCTTGCTCCACCACAGGGCAGCTTGTTAACAAGATGGGGAGGGTAGAGATACATCCATTTGGTCAAGTGCCCCAGCAGTTTGGCCTTCCATACATGGGTATGTTTCCCCCAGTGGTACCAATATATAGATTAGTCCAGGAGGCTAGAGGAGGTCCTAGAGGCCGGGGTTGGATAGTTGTAACTCCTAGTGTCCCCATTGAAGCTAGGAGGGTAGTACGAGCTCTAGGGAGAGCTAGTACTCCTTAGGCACCCTTGCTTCAGATTGCCACCGGTCCCACCCATAGCAGTGATGACCCCATTTACATAGACTCTGAGTCCAAGGATTTCATAGGGGGGAGATGGAGGAGGAGACCAAGGGTGAGGTCAGTGAGTCGGGTGGAGAGGAGGAAAGTGATCCTGAGTGGCATGATACTCAGGATATCTTACAGGTAGAGAGGGCGGAGTAGAGTGCGAAGAGGGTGACTCTGGTTTTAGAGGATCCACTCTCTTAGGGCTTGGGCAAAGAGGATGAGTCCGTAGTATGATGTTATGTGGCCCCAGGCACAGGAGGAGTGCACCAGTCAGTGGCAACATTTGTGGTAGGTGTCGAACCTAGAGATCCATCTTAGAGGCCCGGAGATCTGAGTGAGTTATCATCCTTCCTTTTAATGTTTGTTTCTAGTTAGAATTGCCTTAGTTTCTATCTCTCCTTTTGTTTACATTTGTTTCTATCTCTTGATTATTTCTAATTGAGTTTTTCTCCTTTTCTTGCAGAGACTGTTGATGAGTGACGTGACCTGATTTGTCGGGTATGCACTGATAACCTGATGATCCCTATGGAGAAGACCCATGCAGAGCTATCAGTGGATGTAAGGGAGCCGTCAGCAGCCGGTAGGCATATCGACATTTTTACACCTGTCTAGCATGTGGCCAGGATGGTGACTTCCCTCTGTACCGAGCTAGCAAGGTACATGATAGTAGAGCGCCTGATGAGGAGTCACTCTCATGGTGATGCTACAACTGCTCCTTGGGACCGTGAGCCCTCCATTCACTCAGAGCACTGGCATAGCTGGAGTCCTAGATGTGGGTGTGCACCCTCAGAGGGATCTCATAGGGGTTGAGAGACCGTTTGTATGATGTATTTGTATCTTCTGGGCTCTTTGAGAATTTTTACCATGCTTAGCACATGATGGCATTGTACAAGAAACTTTGATTATATATATATATATATATATATTCTTTTTGGATTAGACTCTTGGTATCAATGTTCTTGTGATTTGCTTTTGTATGTAAATTACAATGTTGTTTTTACATGCCTTTCAGAATGTATGAAATGGAGAACAAATGATACAAATGTTTTCTTTCTTTTTGTATTTCATGATGCTGATGTATGATAATGTAGACACAACATGATTTTGAACTTTAGTTTCTATAAGATATTTTTGGTACTTCATTTTTGTTTTGACAAAATGAGATTATAAACTGGTATGATGAGAAGATGAACTTTCCCCATTCCTATCTCCACGCAACTAGTAAGATGCGAGGGCTCATCACCGAGAGCTAGAAAGGGCACAAGTTGTGAAATTTGTTGAATGGTAGTGATGAGAGATAGACAGATTTGGTGGAACCAAATTAGGATGCTACAAACCTACTCTACTCAAGTGACTTCATAGTTTAGAATGCTACTTACTTTGCGGTTTATCTAGAATTAGATCAGTAGATGGCCACATAGTTGACAAAATCTGGTTTTTAGGGTTTTGAACTCTCTTGGAAGTTTGGACATCTGATTCATTCATTTTTTACTCAAGATTTCAAAGGTTCATTTGAATTATTTCCTGACTACCTTCAATGTTTATTGTTAAGAGGACCCCCCCATACCCTGCCCCATGCTACTAGTCAGAAGCATGGACTTATCACCATGGACAAGGTATAGACGAGTAAGGGCATTCCCATCCTTTCCCAACCCTACGTCACTAGTAAGAGACGCAAGCTTATCACCGAAGGTTGGTAGGGCAAGGAAATGAGTAAAAATAAAATTTTCTGTTTGATCTATATTTGACTTGTTTATTTGAGCAAAATGTCAGTATGTTCTTACTTCCAAAGAGATATGCATACGGGATATATGTGACACGATGAAGCTTCTAGAACAGACCATAGGTGAGACACCTATCCTAGGGAGAAACTAAAAGTGAGAACAAGCATGCAGACCTTGGTATGGTTACCGTTAAGACTTTGTCATATCTAGCTTTGTCTGATGAAATTATTCAGAGATGGGAGATGTGACTATGAAAGTGAAGAAGTATGATTTGAAAGCTAAGTCAATACCATCAGAAGTTTGTAATAAATTGCTTTGGGAATAAGTTCCTTGATCAAAATTTTTTTACGAAACAAGCGGATGAAATGAACCTAACTACATGAAGATGCAATGTAGATATAATTATATAGATAGTGCTGATCACTTATGCATAGAATCGTTTAAGGTGTAGGGAATTGACAGTTTCACCAAATTCCTCACCCTCCAGTGTGCATAAGAGATATGCACCATTTCCATAGTCCTTCATGACCCGGTATGGGCCCAACCCTCTAGGCCAAAATTTCCTCCCTTCACCAGTCTTTTTATCGATCCGGTTGTCTAGTCTTAGAACTAGATCACCTTCATATATGTCTCGTTCATAGACCTTCTTGTTATACTATCGGCACATCTGGTCAGCATAGACTCTGTGCCACTGTTCAACATCTAACCTATCTTCATCTAGGCTATCTAGTTGGGAGAGACGTACTTCTCTATAAGTATCTTCATCCAGAATCCATTGTAATGAGATGCAGAGACTGGGTATTTCAACCTCAAGTGGGAGAACTACTTCCGCTCTGAATACCAGCGAGAAAGGAGTTGCTCCTATTGGTGTTCTTATTGAGGTTTGGTGGGCCCACAAGGCTAGTACAACTTTAAATGCCAATCTTTTTTGTTTTCTTTCACCATTTTAAGGAGAATGGCTTTCAATGTTTTTTTTGTTGCTTCAGCCTGTCCGTTGGCTTGAGGGTAATACAGGGAGGCTATATGATGGTTTTTTTAAATTTATTGCATAGTTCACGAATCTCGTCATTCTTAAAAGAAGTCCCATTATCTGTGATAATGATTTATGGGACACCATACCTCTAAATGATCTGGTTCAAAATGAACATGGTGATCATGGAACCTGGTATAGTGGTGAGAGGCATAGCCTCTACCCATTTGGTAAAATACTCAGTGGTTGTGATTATGAAGTTATGGCCATTTGTAGATGAGGGAAAGAATTTCCCTATCAAATATAGCCCCCACGTAGAAAAGGGCCATGGAGTAGCCATTGGTTATAGAGCTTGTGCCGACATGTGAATCTCGTGGGAGAATTCTTGGCATTTATGACACCTATGTACAAATTCTACTGCATCATATTCTAGAGTGGGCCAAAAATAGCCCATCTGATGTATTTTGTGAGTGGTGGCATGACCACCAAAGTGGCCTCCACATATTCCACTGTGAGATTCGTGGAGAATCTTCTTGGATTCTTCGGTGTCAACACACCTTAGAAGCATTCCATCGAAAGCCTTACAATAGAGCACTTGTTCTATAATAACATATTTAGCTACGATAATGTGTAACCACCTTCTTTGTTGTGGTGTGGCACCTTCTAGATATGTATGGTTCATGATATAATTAATAATATCAGCATACCAAGGACATTCAGAGATGGGAGGTCTAGTTTCGACGTAATATATGCATTCATCGGGAAAGTTCAAATCGACTAGATCACCTCTATCTAATGGGTTGTCATCTAACCAATCTACTATGATTTTTCCCTTAACAAACTTTTGATTTACAAAAGTTAATTCAAATTCACCCATTAAAGTCATAAAGCATCTAGCCTTCTTAGACTAGGACCGTTGCATGAGGAAGGTTCGTAAATGGTTTATTTTTACAATGACCCTTGTTTCTTGATTTAGCATGTAATGTCTTAAGTGTTTGGTTGTGAAGAATATGGCAAGGCACTCTCATTCTGCTTGTGTATAGCGTGTTTCATAATCGAGTAATGTGCATCTTATAAAATAAATCATGGGTTCTCTCTTGTCACCATCTTCTTGAGCTAGCATACAGGCTAGCAAGACATTGGTAGCTTGTGAATATAAGATTAAAGGGCGGTCTGGTTTAGGTGGCATTAGCGTGGGTGGTGACAACAGGAAACACTTAACTGCTTTGAAAGTGTCGCTGTAGTCGTTAGTCCAATCAATACTGTACTCTTTCTTGAGTAGATTGTTGATTAGATGAATGGCAAAGCTTAAGTCTGGGACGAATCTTCGGATTGCACCAAGTTTCCCTAGAAATGACCTGATTCTAGATTCATTCAATGGTGGGATCATTTCAAGAAAAGCACGGATTTTAGCTGGGTCTACATCGATCCCTCATGATGATATAATGTAACCTAGGAGCTTCCCTCCTGTCACACCAAATACGCATTTTTTTTGGGTTTAGTGTGACTCTTTATTCTATCAAATGTGAAAGAATGATACGAAGCACTTCCGGGTGATCACAATGCTTCCTGGCCTTGGCCAACAAGTCATCTACATAGGATTCCACGATCTTGTGAATAAGATCATGAAATATGTTTGTCATTACCTGCTGGTATGTGGCACCAACGTTCTTGAGACCGAATGGCATAATAGCGTAGCAATAGGTTCCCCAAGGAGTTATAAACGTGGTTTTGGCTTGGTCTTGTTCGGATATTCTGATTTGATTGTATCCTGAGAATCCATCCATGAGAGACAAAACCTCAAAGCCAGCTGTTGCGTCAACGATGACATCAATGGATGGTAATGGGAAGTCGTCCTTGGGGCACGCTTTGTTAATGTCTCATAAATCTATGCAAATGCATATCTTCCCATTATTTTTGAGAACAGGAACGATATTAGATATCCATTGAAAATAATCAACTGGCTTGATGAATCCTACTTGGAGGAGTTTTATTACTTCTTCCTTCACCATGAGAACCACCTTGGGTTTCATTGGTCTTGATTTTTGTTTAACTGGCTTTGCATCTGATTTGGTGACGAGGTTATGTACCACGATGTGTGGTGCAACCCCTGTCATTTCTTTATAATTAAATGTAAAATCCTTCTGATGTTCTTTGAGGATCTGAGTGTGTATTTCTACTTCTTCTGGAGTTAACAAAGATCCTAGTTTAAAGATCCTTGGGTCTTCCTCCATTCCAATGTTAATATCAATTGTTTCTTCGATTAAATAAGTGTTGCCTTCTTCAAACTCAGGTGGGGATGGAGGTAATTCCATATCGTCTCCATTCTCTACTGTGTACATGCTGAGTTCTTTTTGTGGGGGAAGCTCTATCATGGGATTTCCGAAGTAGGAAGATGAATGTGGGATTAAGGATGAATCTACCTTATGATGGGTGAGATGTAATGCCATTGCATAGGAATTTAAGTAATCCAGAGTGGATCTATCACTATCAACGTGGTCTAGGATAATATATTTGTTCTCATCTATGTTCGTTAAAAGAGGGTTTGACATTGTTTTCACTAATGGTTCAATACGAAGGGATACCATGAAACAGGTATCTTCTAACTCATTATTTGGGGTGAAGCGTGACGCTGAGGTTGCTATAGAATCCACAAGAAGATTTTGTTCTCGTGGGATTGCTTCAATGGATATGAAGTCGAATTCTTTTCTCAAAGTTAATATTGTTGTTTTGTAGAGCTGTAAAAGTTCATCTCTAGTTTCATACACCTCAAAGACTTGGTTCGCTACTAATTGAGAGTCTCCTAACACCCTGATTTCGTTAACACCGATCCTTTTAGCTATGATGAGGCCAAAGAGGAGGGTTTCATACTCTGCACGCCATTGTTTGTACATTCGAAATTTAGTTTAAAGGAGAACGGTAGGATATTTCCCTCGGGAGAAGTAAAGATCACACCTGCCCCAGCCCCATAACGACATCTTGCTCCATCGAAATAAAGAGTCTAATGTTTAGTTGGGAAGATGGACGTTGGGAAACATTCGCTACGTCAACTTTCTTCTACTTTGGTTACTTCTACCTTGCAGATATCCTTTGCTGGAAGAGTACCAACACCTAGGGTATATCCCATACCTACAGAATCAAATGGTAGGAAAATTGGTAAATCCTGTTCTAGTAAGTCAACAATATTCGTAGTAGTTCCTAATGATATTGTTTCTACAATTTTAGTCTCATCCTTGAGGGCTAGAATAGTCTTGATTAGGCTCATAGTCTCAAGATCTGTTGTAGGTATCAATTTTTCTTCTGGTTTCACGTCAGTCAGTTTATTAAGTTGGTTTGTTGGGAGTTCAAACTCAAAGTGAAAGCCCGGTCTTTTCTTTAAGTCAGCTAGGTGTATATCGAATGGTTTTGGATTGCCTTTGGCTATGAATAGCTTTCCTAAGTGCAAGAACCTTACTTCTTGAAATAACGTAGAAGGGATTGCCTTCATACGGTGTATCCATGGTCGGCCGAGGATCATATTATAATTGGTTTCCTGATCTGTAATATAAAACTCTGTCAGGATTTTTTTGGGTCCTAAGGTAACTGGTAGTATTATAGTTCCAATCGATGTGGCCTTAAGGCTATCATAGCCTCTTAGCATATTCTGAGTCGTGGAACATTTTGTTTCTCCATACCCTAGCTTTTGAAGGAAAGAGAAGGGGACTAGATGTTAACTACTGCCCCATCATCAACCATTGCATGTTTAACGTAATTGTTATAAACCCATACTTGAAAATGTAAGGCTCGGATCACCTCTGTGTGTAATCTCGGCGTCTGTTGGCATTTTGTTTATTTCAAATATAAACTTGATATCCCTATCCGGCTGCCCTGGAGGGTAGATATCAAAGTCTATATGGTTTACCTATGTTTCGGGAGGTGGAGTGATGTTAATTAAATGACCTAAACCTAATGCCTCTAAAAGAGATAGCCTTGTGGGCAGGAGAGTTCCTTAGAAAATCCAAAAAGGAGATGTGAGAGAAGGTTTTTGTTAGGTCATTAATTAGATCATAGGCACCTACGGGTTTCACTAATATTTATTGGATGTTATCTGTCTCTAGCGAGTAACTTGGACTTGGCTGAGAGGAATACTCTCTTTTCCTTGTTAAGGCTTCCATGGGTAGTTCGATATCTAATTCTACTAAACCGACTATCTTGGGTTGTGGCTTGACTTCCTAATTGTGATGCAACAGGTGGATTTAGTGAAGTCGAGGCTTCATAATCATTATTTCCTACCATTACACATTTTTTTGTTCCATTTGGATTTAATTTGTTATTACTATGACTTGGGAGTGGATCATTGAAGATCTTGAGGGGAGCATTTTGAGGGGAAACTACCCCTGTAAAAGTGTTTGGTGCTGGTGACACAAGATTTGCCAAGAACATATCTATGAAAAGTTGTCTTTGCTCCTCTGGCAAACGTTGCATGAATTTATTGTAGTCACGACATGTTCTAGTGTCGTGGCCTCAAATTTTGTGAAAACCAAAATACGAGTTAGGATTGTAATTTCTAGGTTGTTGGTTTGGCGTTATATTGTTGTCCAAAACTCTGATCAAACCGTTGTCTATTAGGATTAAGGTTTTGTATTTGTTGTTTTTGGTTTTGGTCATGGTTTTAATATCTAGTTGAGTTTTTGCTTGGACCCTGTGTCTGGATCCGCCATTGTTTTTGTTGCTATTGTCGATGATTAAAATCCACTGTGTTGATTGTCGGGGTAAAGTTGTTGTTTTGTTGATTGTTAACTCAGTGGTGGAGTATTTAGAACATTGACCTTTTTAGCTTGGTTAGTTACCCCATCGATTGTTGTTGCACTGTGATTTTTGTTAAGGATTTTAGGTCCTTGATTGACATTTGTGGCAGTAGGGTAAGTCGTAGTATTCTGGTTGGGGGTGATTAACCTCTCGTTTGCTCCATACATCTTATGACCGCTATCTATTTCCGCTTGATCTATTTGGAGAGCGCTCTCAAGTACTTCATCGTAAGTCCTTAGTGGGAACTTTTGGACTTCTTCCTTCACCTCTCTGCTAAGAGAATGAAGGAATAAATCACATAGTTCCATTTGGTCCATGTTTGGAGCACTGGCCAAAGAATAAAGGACTGTACACCATCTCTGGATGAAACGAGCGACAGATTCATTGTGCTCTTGTTTAATGTGCAAGAATTCCCTAATTCCTATTCTTAATAGTTTGTTCATGTAAAATGCCTTAATGAACTCTGAAACGAGTTGTTTAAACGAATGGATGGAAGCTTCAGGTATTCTGTAATACCAATCAAGGGTGATGCCCTCTAAGGTTTTGGGGAATATTTTGGCAACAACCCCATCCCAAGGAAGCAGTTCTCGAATGGATGTGGCATAGGCATTAATGTGTATATTTGGATCTCCCTCCCCTTTGTATTTGGGAAAATCAGGAAGAGGTCTCAGAAGCATGATGCTTTGTATGGTGAAGTCTAAGGGCTCTTTCAAATACTCTGAGTAAGTCCCTATCGCATAGGTTTCAACCATTGATGGTTCCTGTTGAGGGGGAGGAGGTGGAATGGGTTGCTGATATGGCGTAGCGTATGCATTTACAGGGGCATAAGGAAGCCCATGTGGTTGAGAAAGCATACCGGAAGAGGAGAACATATCTCCTTGTGGCGACTTGGAGTACATGTTTAAGTATGAAGGAGTATTCCCCAAGAGTGGATTGTGTTGTACAAGACCGAGAGGTATCATATTCTCCACCCGAATGGTGTTGGAGGCAGCGGTTCTAGTCGGTGTTTGTTGAGAATACTGAGGAGGTATGCCCAACATGCCTATTCTTGTGAGGAGGTCTACTTGGCTAGGATGATGTGGAGGATTGGAATTTCCTGCCTGTATGAATTGAGATGTTTGACTCGCTTGAGCAAGTTCTAACCCTCTAACTCTTTCTACTAAAGTTGAAATGACTTCATTTGGTGAAGTCACAGTATTTTGCCTTCGTGGTGTTTTTTGTATATTCTGAGGTTTTATAGGCATGTGATATCCAGCTATTAACTGATCAATGCCCTGCCAAGTTTCACCGAGGGCATTTCCTATAGGTAATGGCATGGAGGTTTTTTCTTGAAAAGAGACCTTGGGTCGTGTTTGTAAACTTCCTAAACGTGGGTAGATACTCCCAGAGCGTTGTTCATTCCTGGTGTAATGCACTAAATGTTCATTATCTAAAACCAAGTATGGATCTAATTGTCTACTGATTTTTGGTCTAAGCAGCACCTGAGGAGACAAACCAGATTCTCCTGTGAATTTCATATTGTTCAATCCTGAAGGCTCTATTTGTTGTGTTTGTGCGAGTTGATCCAACTCCTCTATTTGGAAAGAAGAAATATATCTATTCCTTGAAGGTGGAGCTTGTGTTGATAATTTTTTATTTGAATAGTTGTCACCCCATATTGAGAGCGAGGGTGATGACTATCTATTCAGTTGAGCGTAGTATGCCTCAAGACCTAGGAGAGCTCTGCCATATGCATCGAATCACTGACATATTCGGGGGGTACAAGAATACCCGCAGAATAATGAGAAAGAGTGAAGGTGGAAGAAAGGGGTAATAAAGAAAAGGGGAAGCACTATGTGGTTCACGTCGGGTTCACCAATTTTGGTGGTGAAGCTGATGTGAAGGCTAATGTGGTAGAGAAGATGAAATAATTTGTTTGTTTCACGTCAGGTTCACCAATTTTGTATGATGGAAAAGTGACAAGCGAGCATGGGAATCTACAAGTAACTCTTCCTCGCACCCGACCTCCTGAGGTCGTGTCGAGACAACCAGTGGGGATGGAATATGCATGTGGTATGGGTAAATTAGTTAGGCAATATTATATCTTCGACATGCACTAATGGAATCTATGCGAATCTAAGGTAAAGAAGGCCCTCCTAACCTAAACTGGCGTGATAGATCAGTCGGCGAGGATGACTTCTCGAAGGCTTTAATCAATATTGAGCTTTGGCATAATTCGATCTATGGATTGTGGGATACGGGGAAAATGACCTGGGATTGTTTCATGTATATCTCCAAATAGGGTAATAGGATGGATGATGGATATGGTGGATTCTACGGGAAATTCTCCGGCCTAGTCTATAAATCCTTAGCTTTGTTGGCTACTATATCAAATAGGGATAAGTATGTGATGATAATAGGCGGAAGTGGAGTGGATCTGAATACTAATGTGCGTAAACCAACGTCAACGTCGGATTTACTTGTGGAATCATTGGGTTTTGGGATTTGTTAATCACAATCGTAGATTCGTGGTTGCTGTGGACCTGCTATGGCCATGTACGGAATCAGTCCCTAATCCCTAGTATCCAATAGTCGTATTCCTTTTCGGCCTCTATGTTCAGAATTAACAGTTGTGCAATATTTTCAGAGTATCTTACATGCGTTCTTACAACCTGTATTCTTAAGCTAGTGTCTATATCAGTGAGAATATATCCTGCATCTGGCTGTGGGACCAAAGAATCACAACCGAATGTTTTCTCTCTTTCAATCCCTTCTATAATCATGCAGATGTTTATCTAGGGTAACCTGTAATTTGGTTGGTTTGACCAGAATATGTGTGCTTGGTCGTCTTCTATGTTTAACCATCTTAACTTTGAGCTGATATGTTGTAAGTCTGTTGTTGTTTGGAAGACTTAGATTCTAAGATTCTGGTCTATATCGGTTATTGCTGCGACAAGATTGGGTTGAGGCATGATAGGCTTGAATACGTATTCTCTGGGCTCCCTAGGTCCCGTGATTGTCATGCAAAAGGAAATGATATAAAGCTAACTAATGACAGAATAAATTGACTATGTAAGATATATCTATGTATATTCCTAAATCTGATATTTTGATAAACTACTGAATAGAATTTAAAAGAGCAATTATCTAATATATCTAGAAATTGAAAACTAAACTAATAACGAAATTAAAACAAAAAAAGTAGCGGAGTATATCTACTTGTATATGCAGTTGTTAATCTATTTTAAGTAACCAGATAACTAATCTAATCTATTTGAAAGAGTCTCGATCCTAGCTCAGAAGTGAGGAGTGAATCATAGTTTCATCAGAAACTATCAATCCCCACAGCTTCCCTAGCAATATCGAAAGTAAAATTAATTGAAATTAAATTATTTGCTACTCTACTTGATATGCTTTAACTAGAAATTTGAAAGATTGAACCTGGATTTTGCAGAATATACTGGCAAATACTGATGGTGTGTGGCCTTGTCTCCTCAGTGTGATTTCCTCGTTATTTCGTGCTCACATGGATCCAGAAAATCATGTAATGATAGCATCAACAGAAGTAGATATGGGACAATGGAAACTTAGGATGCAGAATGAATACAATGTGAGCAGGAGAGGGATAACACAAGATAACAGAGCTTGGCTTATGCAATTCCTAGTGGGATTTATTGTGATTCATGCAACGTAAAATGTCTAGAAGCCTGAAACTATTTTATTTGACGAGCAGAACCTGTAACTTTAATGGCTTCCTAGTGAAAATCAAACTATCCTACTCCAATTTATTGGATGAAATAATAAAAGCACTTGCACAAGGATAATATGTGGCTTTCTAACAGCTAAACAACACTAACCATGCATATAACAAATGAAACTATGAATCCTAAAAGCAAAATTGAAAGGCTAAGATACTGAAATGAAAAATTCAGAGGCAAATTTGAGGGGCCATTTTCATGAGCACAAGCTAGCTATTTATAGAAACCCATTTACCCAAAGGTGAAAACCAAATTGATCTCTTAAACCATAAACAATGCCAAAACACTATTCCAGGGAACCAAAATCATAAATACAAGCAAAGGTGGTGAAAAAAAGATGGTAAACATTGAAAATTTACACGAGTCGCATTAAAAGAGCATTCTGTAAAATGCATGAAGGACCAGCCTCCCTGAGAAGGGCGGTAGTTACAAGACCGCCACACTACCTGGGTGGCGGTCACGAGACTGCCACCCTGACTGGGCAGTGGTTTCATCATTAAAGAATGAAAAATCAAAGAAAACGAGGGGGGAAGGAAAAATAAAATCACGCAGGGGCTAAGTGGGGCATGCAGAGATGTTAACGCATACTTGGAGAGCTTTTCCGGATCTTGAACACCTTGCGAGGAGACATGTATCATCATTGGGGCACATGTAAATGTTTTTTTGGTGGTGTAGTACCCTACAATTTTGGGTACGTACAGTAACTCACCGTCTTCCCCCATATGATTTTCCTACTATACCTTGTACACCCATATCACCTTTACCCAAGAAGGTGTGACCCTAAAACAAAAATCCACTACCCCACAATAAGGTAGTCAAAACAACCACACACCCTCCTACCCGTCCATCTACTATACCCCTACCTAAACAAGCATGACCAACACCCAAACCCATAGCTCAACCCGCCCCTCCTCTTCCAAAATCCATTCCTCATCAATAGACCACACCTACACCCACACCCACATTCACTTCCCATTGCGATCCACTAGTAGGGTCTTCTCAAAAAAATTTAACCAACCTCCTTGAGACTTCTATCATCACATTACCACCACTCAGACATTACGACCCCCTCAAACCCAAGCCAAAAGGGTTTTACAATACTAAAATATGCGCCTACCATCATGCACTAGGGCATGATGTGGAAAACTACAAGGCCTTGAAAACCGTCCTTATCTATTTATGTCCACTAGAAGACAATTTTGATGACGAAGACCTTCTTGACGAGGATCCTGCTTCACCGACACCCATTCCTACACTGCCCACTCAACAACCACAACCTCCACCCTCCCAGCTCCTAGAGCCACCCCCAAAATTTAAAATTAACATGGTTCACATCAGAGAACTTTCCATGCCATCACCCCAATGTCATTTCACCTAGCTCACCTCACAAGGATTTTCTCCTCCAGTAGGTTTTTTCCCATCATGTTGTTACACCACTCATCCCACACCTTCTCAATTTCATGACTCCCCTCAAATCAACATGATACACGTCACTACACGTGCTCAAAAGGATAAAGGTAAAGAAAAGGCAATTGACCCACTAACCAATCCTATACCCAACATACCATCTACACCCATACCTAAAATCAATATCCATGGCCCTACGTACCCCATTTCTAACGGTGTCACACGCCACACCATGCTAAAAAAACTACACCAATCTCCACTCAAGATGTCCTTATATGACCTCATTCAAATCTTAGAATCCCATCATCAAGCTCTCATGGAGGTTCTTCAATCTATTGAGGTTTTACCTAATGACCCTACACCCATAGCCTCCATTATCACACCCCATCATGTAGCCTCTCTCACTAAATTACCACCTTTATCTCCGCCCCACCCTATTCACCAAGTAGCCTCCCTTAGCTTCTCAAAGGAAGAGATCACGCCACACCAAAATGATGACCCAGACCTATCCCTCTTCATTTCTATCCACATCGATGACATACAGGTACGCCATGTGATAATTGATTGGGGCACTAGCATTAACATCATTTCATTCCATGCATTCACTCAAATGTGCATACCTGACAATTACATGCATAAACATCCTGTCATGTTGTGTTCATTCAATGATGCTATCACCTCTACACTAGGCACCATCATCCTCCATGTTCGCGTGGGCCCCCGCACTGTCCCAGAATTATTCTACATCTTGGAGGGGGAATTTCAATACAACATGTTACTTGGAAGACCCTGGATTCATGTCATGGGTTGCGTTCCTTCCACTTTGCATCGTTGTGTAAAGTTTAAACACGAAGGACACACCTATACCATTCCAGCTGACTCATCACCTTTTAAAACATGCAACATGCTTTACTGACCTAATGATGTGCTAATACCTATTAAGTCATCTACCTTCGAAACTGTTATTTTTTCACCTACACCTTCACTTACCAGTATAGTCACTACCTCAACCACACATACCTCATCCATTCCTACCACTGCCACAACCTCCACAACTGACCCATTAGCTTCCCAATCCATTAACTCCACCTTCGCATCAACCTTTGACACATCATCCATTCCAGCTACCTACATACGAGTCACTGATCCCTTGGAAGGTATTTTTCAATGCCTCACTCTGGGGGAGTACCACCTATATAGTGTCAACACATTCCTTACTCCACAAGAGTATGGAATCCTTCACCAACACCCTCATTATGATCACCGTATAAGAGAATGTCTCCTATATGGTCCCCCTCACCTTCATACTAGTCTCGCCTATGGGGGACTTGATACTACCACTTACACACCTGAACCACCATAAAAAAATCACCCATTTTTTGTTGACTTCCAATCACTTACCAATCACCGTTTCACCCACACCTTCCTGCACCGATGTGCATGGAAGGGTTTTGGTTTTTTATTTTATGAGAAAGGCCACCATACCATTATCCCATATACCACCCATAAACATAATGACCGTAGTGGTATCGGCTTTCCTGAACCACCTACCAAATAGGCTCGCATTGAAATCATCACGAACATCATCCCTTCTTCACCTACTTCACCCACTCTACCTTTATCACCACCATCACCAATGGAGTTGATGGATCCTAAATCTATCCCTCCTAATTTTTTTTTTTCATAAACACCATTTCCTTGGGGCCTCTCACTTATCAACGTGAGGGTGAGGCCCATTCCACTCTTCCCTTCCTGTATCCTAAAATGATCAATGACGATACACCTTCAATTAACATCATTCAATGTTAGGATGATGAATCCATACTCACCTACCTAGGTGTAGAAGACTCATATATTCATCATTCGTTACCTTCTAAGATGCAAACCATGTTGAATGAATCGATTATTGAGATAAACATTCATATTCAGGATGACCCACACATCCTAAAGATCAATCAATCTTTAGATGTTGCTGAACAGGAAGCCATCACTTATTTTCTCAGAGATCATAACCACACTTTCACTTGGTCTTATGCAGACATGCCCAGTATTGACCCCACCATAGTGGTCCATAATATTGTAATTGTTCCCAATGCCAAACCCATCAAACAAAAGTTGAGGAAAATGCACCCTCGCATTGCTCTTCTCGTCAAAGAAGAACTTCAGTTCCTACTTTCCATTTCCTTCATATTACCCATTGATTATTCTCGTTGGATTTCTAACATCATCCCTGTCACTAAAGTGATAGGGGGACTCCGCATTTGCATGGACTTCCATGACCTCAACCTAGCCTACCCGAAAGATGACTTTCCCTTACCCGGTATTGACCAGCTAGTTGACCTTACTGCTAGCCATGAGATGATATCACTTGTGGATGGCTTCTCGGGTTATAATAAAATCCTTCTTGCCCTAGAGGATCAACAAAAGACCTCGTTCATCACCCCTTGGGGGACCTTCTATCAAGTCATGCTTTTCAGCCTTAAAAATGTTGGTGCCACATATCAGCGGGCTATGACTTACATCTTCCATGACATCATGCGTCGTATATTAGAAGATTATGTGGATGATCTCATGGCCAAATCTAAATGCCACTCTGAGCATCTTATCATCCTCAAAAAAAAATTTGACCTCCTCATTAAATATTGCATTTTCCTTTAGCCAAAGAAGTGTGTCTTCACGGTCCTCTTAGGAAAGCTCCTTAGATTTATTGTTTCCCTAAGTGGTATAGGAAGGATTGGCATACACAAATTCCTTTTTTCCTATGGGCATAACGCACTAGTATTCGCACTTCCACTATGGCCACACCATTTTCTCTAGTCTACAGTATAGAGGTAGTTCTACCTCTCGAAGTCCAAATTCCCTTACTTCACATTTCTCTACATGACATGCTTAATGATGATGACTTTCATCAGGACCATTTAGCATAGTTAGAGTTATTAGACGAACGTCATCTTAATGCTCTGGATCACCTTCAAGTTTACCAAAAATGTATCAAACGTGTCCATGAATGGACCTTCCAAGTCAGTGACCTTGTCCTGAAAGGAAAATCAACACATAACCAAAGCAGAAAAAAGCAAACGGGGAAAAATTGATCCTAATTGGCTTGGACCATACATCGTGACTCATACCTATGGATCAAGTGCTTATCATTTATCTTCACTCAATGGTAAACCCAAACCTGAGCCCCTTAACGCCTTGCATCTTTGACCATTCTATTGTTGACTTGTAGTTCTACCTCACCTTTTGTCTCTTTCCATGCTCATCCCTTGAGCACTATTCTCTTCATACACCTCACTAATGATTAAACAAGAATCATGTGAGTACCCATCACGTGTTATCTTCTCTTGAATATGTGTACCATGGCGTGGCACATAGCCTGATTCTCATGAATACTTTTTTGTCTACTTTCAGATGAGATCCCATGCTCGTTTCACCTTGCCTTTTACATGAGAGTTTTATCCTCCACCTTGGTCTTATCCATGACTTAAAATCCCTCACATGGGATATAAATCCTTGAGTCAAACTTCCACTCAAAAGATGACTCCCTTAAAAGGACATCTTCCTCTCAACAAATACTACTATAAATAGACTACTCCCTCAAAGGACAGCTATGTAAAGCTCTTCTAGAAAAAATTAGAGCAACTGAAGCTTCCCGCATTGATTAGCTTAACAAAGACCTCAAGCAGTTAAATTTTATTCATCCCATATAGACTTCCTGCATCAATCAGTCTATGTCAACTACAAGTCAAAACAACAAATTTTTTGTCATGGACTTTCCCATTGTGACCTAGGTCCTCTTCCCTGAAGTGCATGCTACCTATACCATATAAAAATTAACTACCTTTCACCCTTTTTACCATTCCCATGCCCATTTCCTACTACCTCGAGGGACTTCTTGGAACTTAGACATTTGGCGATCATGTGACTACTTTTCACCATAGACCATTCAATCATACAATGTCTTTAGGGTCTCACATTCTTCACCTCCTCCAAGGTATGATCTACTCAATATGATCCTACCCAATCAGGTGGCTTTATTACCCCCTCTTATACCTTAACTGTCTTTCCTTACGTATTGATTACCTTATACAGGACTTGGTCCTTGACACTTACCTTTAAGGTAATCTTCTTCTTCCACCATAATCGACCCTACCTACATCACTTTACCTATAATCTACCCACACCTAACGAACCTAAAACCACACCATACTTAAAACCTACCACCTCATTTTCACACCCTCTCATATTCTTCCCTTGCTCATGGGAGAACTACATCGGCCTGAGGTCCCTTTTTCACTGGGACTATGTAGGCAACACTTTGAGGGCATGGGGCCCTTGGAGGTTAGCTTGGCCATTCTCTACCCTAAACAATTGATCTTCCATGTTCCTCACATTACATCACACCTCACTTCATTTTCCTTTTTGTACCCAAAATTGGAAATTAAACCACATACATAACAAGTTGCTTCATATTTTAATCCTTATCACAACATACATTTATTACGCCTACCATTTCTCTACCATCATCATGCATGTATTATAACACATCTCACATATGACCCATATTATCATTCATTACATAAAATAATGACTCACAACTTCACCTGCTTTTAACTCCATCATGCCTAAACAAACCTCACTCAACCATGCCTAACAAACCTGACTCGATCCATGCCTAAACTGACCTAACTCGATCCATGCCTAATCGACCTAACTCGATCCATGCCTAAACAAACCTAACTCAACCATGCCTAACAAACCTGACTCAATCCATGCCTAAACAAACCAAACTATACCATGACTAACAAACCTGACTCAATCCATGTCTAACTGACCTGACTCGATCCATGCCTAAACAAACCTAACTCAACCATTCCTAACAAACCTAAATCGATCCATGCCTAAACCAACGTGACTCGATCCATGCCTAAACCAACTTGACTCGAATCATTCCTAACCAACCTGACTCGATCCATGCCTAAACCAACCTAACTCAATCCATGCCTAACTGACCTAACTTGATCTAGGCCTAAATCAACCTATCTCCATCATGCATAACTCACCTACTTTCCATCCATATCGCAATAACAAATCAAAATCTCATCAACACATCAATAACTCACAAAATACCATGTATCTCATCATATAAATAAATCAATGTGTATCTCAAAAATACATGGCCATCTCATCGTGTCCATCATCTCAAAATCATCAGCACATAGGTTGATACACAATAGAAAATTTCATCGGCATGCTATCAGGTTTCATATATACAATAAAATAATGAATCAATACAAAATCTCTTTGGCACAAAGAGTAGTATATGCTCAAAATATACAAAACCTCTCATACATCCTCACTATCTTTGGCACATAGGCCGGTATGTGATAAAAAATACAACTATCTCTCGGCACGCAAGCTGGTATATATCACAAAAAAACTATCATACATCAAAAACCAGGTGCCATATCAAGTATCTTAGTGGATGTCCTCCATTTCGGTATCACCTATACCCTCAGCCTCCTACATCCCTGTTGGTGCCTCAACTAGAGCTGGCCTCTGTGTGCTTGTAGCCTTTGCTTGATCAGGCCTCGAAGCTCATTGATACCCTGTGATCTCCACACTATGAGTGTGGGATCTCATCCTCTCACTAGATTCCTGATGTGCCCTGTACTAGGAATAGGATATGAAGTCTTTCCAAGCCAACATTAGCTGGTCCTGATAGTATCTAGCCTCACCTAGGGAATCCCTTAACATGGATATAGGCACGGTTTATGGTGGTCCCATAGGTCTCGACCCTTGTACCTATCCTACGAGACCTTGTCCCGCTCCTGCCTATGAACTAGGACCCAGTCCTGGTGCCTATGATGGTGGTGCCTGTGGTGGTGCCTCCTGCACCTGTGCCTGCATCTAGGCCTGTAAGACCCCAATATATGTTTGGGTTATGGCCAACTAGCCATGTAAACCTATCACTTGAGCCTATAAGGTTGCCACCTGACTAGCCCCCTCCTCTCCATCTCCATCTCCTCCACCAGCCATCTGGGCCTGTAGATTGACCACCTATACATGTCGCTCTGCTACCTCCGCCTCCGAGCCCTTCAGCTGTGTTTACAGTATACCCAACTGGGTAATGAGAGTAGCCACCTACCCCTATAGGGAATTTCTCTACACCATGATGGTGGCTAGATCTGGCTGCCTTGGTCTGGGTGGTATGGCTCATAAGTGAGCCACCCACCACTGTCTGTACCTATCTATACACCCAGCGTCATCTATCCACCAGTCCATTGGCTACTCCTCCTGTCCTATGGGTACTATAGGTTATGGTAGAGGTAAGGACCTCTCCACGTCATCTCTCTGATATTGTGGGAAGGGCAGAGGTATGTCCTGTACTAGCCCGAACTGCCACCAGACTCTGTCTACTGGGATCATGTCATCCTCTCCGGCACGGTGACCTTGTATCCATCTCTCTAGTTGGATCTCAGCTAGCTCCTCATGTATATTCCTATATGAGGGGAATCCCATATATGGCCTCTAGATAATGTCCACTCTGAGAAACCCCTCTAGCAACTTCTGGAAATGGGCCACATCATGTGTGGGCCTCTCAGATCTCTGCTCTCTAATCACTGGCACCCATCTCCTGTACCCCACCCACACAAATCTCACTAGGAATGCATCTTCTCAGGGCATCCCTATAGGCCGCACACAAACTATGTGCTCATACGCCTAGTAATGCAGTAAAAATGTACAACACAGGCTAAACATGCGTAACCACCCATATGTCCACAACTCCCTGTATAGCTACACCAAGAATGTTGGTGCCTAGGCAAAGTAGGTATCATCCACCATCATGTCGTGGAGTACCCCCATCAGCGATCGGGGAAATTTTCCACTCTCTACATCTGGTAGTGCGAAGTAGCACACTGCCTCCATCAACAGAACCACTAGCCTTGTCTCCTCTGGATGGGATAGGTACATCTCTCCATAGCTCAATTTGGCGCTATAGAATCTTAGATCGGCCATCCCATCTCTAAAAATAGACACAATCAGCTCCTCTGAGGCCTCAAAGGAGATAAAATAAACCTGTGCACCCAATATGGGTAACCAAATAATTTGGAACATGTCCTCCAGGGTGATAGTCATCTCATCCATCAGCAGGTGGAATGTGTTGGTCATGGAATCCCATCTATCGATGAGCACGACCATTAAAATAGGTTACCGAATAACATGTCTATAACAATGAACTCCACTCAACCCAGCTACCTCCACATGTTGTAACTCCTCGGGGGTCATTGTGCCACACACTTTCACCAGTAGAGGTGAAACCCTATCCCGCATATGTAATTATGCTCTCCCCTGCATCCAATACAAGCACGACATTAATTTACATGTATAATTCAATATTCAACAATTATAATTTTCCTACACCCTATTTTCACCCTACCTATTTCACCCACCTAGCCCACATCACTTTTGGACCATTGTGCCCAATAATCTGACCAGTACCGATTCACCCTAACCGACCCTGGTCACCCTTTAACCAGAAATGGTCACCTGTTTGGTGATCGATACCGGTTCACCCTTACCAAACCCGGTCATCCCTTAACCAGCATCAGTCCCTTGTTTGGTGAATAATACCGGTTCTACCTAACCGACACCGGTCAAACTTGAATGACGCCGGTAACTGTTGTGGAAAAACCCGTGATTTCCTAAAACCCCCCTTTCTAAAAAAACCTCCCCCTACCCCTTTTACCCCCCTACAATGACCTAAACTACCCTTAGACCTCCACCTACCCCCTCTATCCCATTTATTACCCTCCCCATTCCTCTTTTTACCTGCTATTCCCCCCATTCCAAAATTCCATTTTTAACCACCCACAAAAATGAAAAACCAACAAAACCTACAAACAACAATAAACTAATCCTCTAATCTATCAAATCAACTACACGTAGAGTAGAGTGCCTACCTCATCGCGCTACTGCCATCTTGGTGGCATGTCTAGCCACTATACCAGTGGCCCACAAAATCCCTCTCCAGCCTCTGCCATCACTATATAGCTACCCGCAACTTCTACCCAATCGAATCCCTCACATTGATCCTATGGACCCACTGCTCACCAACCAATCAATCATCGATCACACTACCAGCTCACTATTCTATTACGTCCAGACACTTTTTTCTATTCCTCTCTCTTTTGTCATTTTATTGATTAGCTAAAAGATAAATGAATAATAAAAAATGTAGATTTTTTATTTTTATAACAAACCCGACCTAACTGATGTTGGTTACCCTTGACCGGCATCGGTCGCATGCCCTACCTAACTATCATCGGTTGACCTACACCGATGTCAGATCTCCTTCACCAACATCGGTCACCCGCACCTACACATTACCCTATGTTTTACCCCTTTACTCTACCCCTACCTCCTTTTTTTCCCCACCCAACCTTCACCTTGATCATTTACCCCACCCCACCTTTACCCTACCCATTTACCTCACCTTTCCTAACCTCATCATTTACTACCTCCATTTTTCCTCCTTTGGGGACTCATTATTTTACCCCTACCTTGGCCTTACTCATGCTACGACCTAGATATTTGGATCTGACCCATCACCAGTGACCTTTGACCTCATGTGTTTGCTATACCTTCCAGCACTGTTACCTATGTCGATTGACTTAATGACCTTACATAGCCTATTGCCATGTCTGTTTATCCTGACCCTACCTTTGGTGTACCAGAACATACCGAAACGTTCCTACACCTAACCTACATTATGTTTCCTGACCATATCCTACACCTTGGATACCAGAATCACTTCAACCTTGTTTGGATAAACCTATCGACCTTAGACAATGTAGAGTTTTCCTGCTCTTCAACCGGGTAGCATGCTGTAGTTTATATGTGGGCATGCATTTGACTGTTGCTACCTTTGACCCTGATCCATTACATAACTAACCCAAGTAGAACTTACTCCTCTTTTCCCCATTACCCACCTTTCTTTTCATCACATTTACCTTTTATCATAACACTCACCGATTCTACCTTCTACCTCACCAGTTCCTAGTTTGAGGGGGATCACCTTCATCCACACATGGGCTAACCACATCTTATTTTTGTTAGCATTGCTTACCAATACAAGCTATGCAATAAAAAGGGGTAACATGTAGACACTAAAATTAGGTCACACTCCCCTTTGGTCCCTCAAAGAATAAGCACCCTTCATCACACTCACCTAGCCATGGCCTCCTTCACCTCACTAGTATTAATTTAATTAATTTAATTTAATTAATTCATTATCATCACCATATATATTATTTAAATATATTAATTTAAATAATACCCACACATACACTTCACTTAGATACCTCATCAAGCCAACTCAACCTAAGACCTATTCTTAGTAAGTTGCCATAACTAACTAAGACTTACCCAAACCCTCAAAATTAATGCCTACATTCCCTCTAACCACATTTACGCATGCTTACAAGAAGCTTCCAGTCTAATCCGTGGGTTAACCACATGAGATCTGAGAAAATCAAGAGGATCTCCCTAGTTTAGTAAACCCAGGAAATCCCACCTTGACCGACGCCGGTTACCCCTAACCATCGCCGGTTAAGCCAAAACCACCGTTGGTTACCCTTTTAAGCCTCAAAAAAACCTTATTTTTAAGGTTGGGAAAGATTGGAAAAATCAGGTGAAACAACAGTAACTCAACAATAATAATGTGAACACTATTAATCCCTAATAGAAATGGTCAAAAAAGAAGTAGGTGACCCTCTTTCCTTTCATAAATATAATCTAGAATCCCTAGCCGATATAATAAATTACATTGCCACAATTTCAATGGATCATGAAGAATGGATTCACTGATGCAAAAGGATCAATAGTGTTCCTGAGACAAGGACCAAGGTGTTGGGATGCATTTTAATTCTAGGGAAATATAAGTTGACAATTTTGATAACTCAATTCAAAAAATAATTCAAGGAGAAGGAACTTGTTCCATAGATCCACCATCATGAGGCATGATTCAGTAAGGTCCATCATTATAAGGAGATTGTTCATTGAATATGAAAACCTACTTCTTCCTATCCCTTTCTCCTTATTCTTTCTTTCCCCTATCTAATTATTTGTTGGGTGTAATTGTTGTATTTTTGTGTCATTATCTTAAGTGACTTCATAAAGTACCATTGTAAAAGTCCCCTTAATTTATAAAAAGGGAACTTATTTCTCACTTCCTAGGTAGGTGAAAATTCACAAGTTGAATGAGACAACAAAGAGCCATGTGGGGGTATGAAAATAGTCAATCCACATTACTATAAATTGGGGTGGCTTCTCCATTCCAAAGGATACTAAAAAATTAGTATTTTTTGGAAATAGTGGATTGTTTTTTTGGAATTTGTGTCATTAATATACATGAAATAAAGATAAAATTTCTTCCACTTTCTTCTTTTCCTTTTCTTTGTACAACTTGTGTAAATGTCAATCAAGGAATAAATTTTCTACTTTCCAAGATGTATAAATATGTGTAGCTTTGTTGCATGGTTTCCTCTCAACGTTGACGTAATAATCTTAATTGCTATAAGAATTTTTAGTTTCTTCCACTTATCTTTTTTATATACTTTGTAAGAATAGTGATGTGAGGGATTTGTAACTTCGGTAGATGAATCTGAGAACTTGGTTTCTTGTTTTTTCCATCTCACTAAATATATTCATTGTAATTTACTTTATATTAAATGTTGAGCTATTCTGGTTACTGGGTGTGAGATCTGTAATTTTCCTACTAACAGCAGTAATATTCCTTTCTTGATTTCTCTCCTTCCCCTCATTATTGTAATTTCCTCCATTGTACCTTGTACAAACACTTTTCCACATGTTCACTAGAGTGTTCCTATGTGACCCTTTGCCAATTTGGCTACCCAAAACAGTTAGATATGATTAGGATTCGTTTATTTTCAATAATGGGAGATGTACCATTCAATTCGGAGGGGCGTAGCCTTGTGGACATTGGTGTAGAAACCTAATTTTCCATATTGATTTTTTTTTCTCACCAAAATTTTTTGGTGACTCTAATGGGGAGTGATTTTCATAAGTGCACCCAAAAATGGATTTCTTCCCCAAAAAATAAAAAAATGTATATATTCAGAAAAAAAAAATCAGATTTAAAAGGAAAACATTTTTTGAAGGAGACTCCATCAAGGAAAGAATCCATGTCACATTCATTTCCCATGCTCAATGTAAAAATTTCAAGATTGGAGTGAAGTACCAATGAGTGACACCAAATAATAAGAAGATCATGATTGAGAAAAGAATATTGTTGACCAACCATGGTTCCAAACCAATTCTTACAAAGAAGGGAATTTGAGAATGATAGAAGGGTCTTTTTCTTCAAGCAGTTACATGTCTCTAAAGATTAAAGAAAGACAGGGTAGAATTAGGAAGATTTTTTCTTTTGAATAACCCGTCATCAAATCCTTGTGGTTACACTTTGAGAAGATATTTATTAAAGGAAATAAAATGAGAATC
The DNA here is from genome assembly GCA_019776745.2 of Taxus chinensis. Lineage (NCBI taxonomy): Eukaryota > Viridiplantae > Streptophyta > Pinopsida > Cupressales > Taxaceae > Taxus > Taxus chinensis. The sequence continues at coordinate 422,189,612 of CM034151.1, forward strand.
ATAGCAGCTAATAATCCAGGATGTCAAAGACTAATGAAAAATATGCAAGGGAGGTACAAGGCATTGTATGAAATCCATGGAGATGAAGAATCTGTTAAAGGTAATACTTTCAATCTCACACATCTAAATGAAAAGCTTATGGAAATGTCTTTCATATCACTCCCTTAGGATATTTTCCTTTCATATAGAAATGATGAGATGGAATCAATGAAAATTGAGTACGTTCAAAGAGTCATGAGCATTTTATAAGGATATTCTAACCTCCAGACCTACCTCAAAGTTCTAAAATATGCCAAGGATCTACAATAAATGTATAAGAAACTTGAAGAAATCTATAGCAAAGAAAAATAAGATGATATTTGTCCTATGGAAGATGATGGTTAAGTATCCACCGAAGAAAAATTTTGCAACCTCACATAGCTCACTACAAAATTAAGAACATTTTCCTTCTTCTCCCTCTCTCTAGATGACTTCCTTGCATACAATGATGAAGAAATGAAAATTATAAAAAAAATAATATGTGGAAAGGCTTGAGATCATAAAAAAATGAAATTATTACCCCAAAGCCTATCAATAGTTTGGAGGTATGCTCTATCTCTACAAAGAAGGTATGAACACCTTGAAACACTCTGTGTTATCAACAATAAATAAATTCAAGAGTATCCTTATTACTACCCATACTATGAGGTGTTCATCCCCAAAAGATTATTGGATGCTCCTGAAGAAGATATTATCTGGGAACCTTCTGAAAAAAAAAAAAAAACATCGTGGAGGATAAGGTAGAATACATGAAAATGGAACCGTCATTCATCAACTCATTCTGGCTTGAGGAACAACCCATTAGAGGAGTAATGGATTCAAGAGAGGAATATGCTTGTTGCATGATGGATGATTTAATTTTTTGCAAATAATTCACTAAAAATGAGGAACTACAAGGTGATGAGTTTGAGGTAATCATGAACAAACCCCTTTCAAATTTTGATCCTTCAATTAATGATGGAATAGAGATACAGGAAGAAGTGCAAGAAATCCATCCTCCATCATGGACTACAGATAATGAATTCAATATGGTCATGAATAATTTTCCTTCCTATTTTGATCTTTCAAGTGATGTAGAAATGTTGAATGAAGAAATGGAGACAGTTGAAGAATCAAATTCCCTTCCTGATTCAATCATGGATGAACAAATGTGAGAGGTCAATATTATTTTCAAAGCCAAGGAGAACAAGAATCTTGAGCATAACATCCTTAAGGAATCAACTCCATCATTCCTACCCAAGGAAAATTATGTTGATCATCATGGTAAATATGAAATCTCTCTTTTTATATATGAGCACAAATATTCAATAATGGAAGATCATGGTAGAGATGAAGATCCTTCCAATATCACCAACATGGTCCTATGCTTCCCATCAAGAAGATGATATGAATTTTTATCTTGAATGCATTCCCTTCCCATGAATCTTAGACTTCTTCTCCTTTTAGGAAGGTGTGGTGAGTCAAGTATGCCCATGCTCACAAGAAAGTGGGTATTAGGCAACATAAATCATGGAATAAGTGAACAAGGATATTATAAATGAATCATGAGTGCATATGGATCATATTTTCAACCATCTCCTAGAAGCACGATGTAGATATTATTCTAATGAGGATGAAGATGAGTATATGGAAAACTTAGAAGATTCATTTATGCAAGAATTATTTAAGGCTTCAGAATAAATTAAAGATACCCAACTCAGTATCAATTTCCTAACTTGATCTATGGAGGTACAAGATAGGTATGAGGCCATTTTTACTTCTCGTTTTGATGCATCAATGTTTGATGTTGAGATGGATCCAATGGATTAACTTTGTGTCTTCCCCAATGCCTTGGTTGATGAGAGTGAATGTGAAAGAATATATTTCTCTTTCACACAGTGAGAAGAGGAACATGAGTACAAAAAAGGAAGGTTCTTGAATCTCCTTTGGAATTCCTCAATCTTGAAAACAACATCTCTACCATGGAGGATGATAATGGGGAAAATGTTGACTTGATTGCATGAAGAGAGTTGTTCGGAACAAATTGAAAAGATACAAGATTATTTTGAATGTTTTCAAAATCAACATGTTCCCACCACTTCAGAATGATCCAATAGTATATAATAAGAGTTCTTATGAAAAAATACACTTGGGGTAAGGAATTACTCTATGAAGAAATTGAGGGTGGTAATTATAAAAAAGATACCAAGATGGAATTCGAGTAGATAGATATTGATGATAATTGATTTGGACTAAAAAGTGAGAATGTGCATGACTCATATCAAGGAATTCAAAATAATATTACACTCACTGTCTCCCATGATCCAAATGGACTCAAACATGGATTCATATTGTAATATTCACCCGATAAAGGTGAGGGCTGACTATTCAATGATGTGGAGCCTATTCTAGAAATAATCTTCTTAGAGCAGAAAAGTGAGATGTTCATGGAAGTTATCAAATGGGAAGAAAATCAATTTGTGTTTACTACCTCTAAATGCCTCACTAATTCAATAAATATTCCCATGCTGCAATCCAAGGATGAAAAACATTTTTATGACAAGATAAGATTTCTCACTTTTGAAAACATGGAGAAATGATGTCTCATGATCATAGCAAATAAAGTAAAATATGCAATATACAAAGGCCCTAAAAATGTGACTAAATTTTCAATAGATGCAAGAACTTTCTCAGTATATTGTGAATATAAAGATGAAATATTGGTTTTCCTACATCTTATCATGCAATGTAAAGCAATCACAAGAGCATGGTATGATCAGCTAATGAATTTTTTAATTCAAAGGTCATACTTTTGTTCATTGTTCCATGATGGCATGCACTTTTCTCAACCCATTTCCAGGTATGTGTATATTCTCTCCCGTCCTCTATAAATATCACTCCCCTATAACATAGTTTCCCTTTTTCCATTGTGTGTTGTTTCTGTTGGTGCTCGATTTGATCTCGCTCAATTTTTTTAAATAACTCTTCAATCTACCTGGTTTGTCATATTTTCTATCTCCCTGAATGGATGCATACAAATTTTTAGCTTTACCAGGGTGTTATTGTAAATCCTTCTCTATGGTTGTGGATTGATGTCGAGCCTTGAATTATTTTCAAATTCTTTGTCCTTGAAGAAAAATTCAATTCTGGGCACAAATGGTGAAGTTCCCTTGCATTTTACTATTTAATGGGCATGTTTTCCCCGTCAAATTTTATCTGAACATCTACAGATACGGGGTCTCTTTTGATTGGATGAGGCATGTCGGATCTATTTTTTAAACTTGTCACTTTTGCTACTTTTGAAAAAAATATAAAATTGGCCTCGTGGCTCCATTGATTTCTAATTGGCCAGTCAAAATTATGAGGTGGCAGAGAAAGTTTCTTATTTTTTCCCCGAAGGTGTACACATGTCGTAAGCTAAGAAGTTGTGGGAAAGCTACCCTTTTTGTGTTTTAAAGGCATTATGGCAAAAAGAGAAAAAAGGTAAAATCAATGCCTAAGGCCCACAAAAGGACACATGGCTGCTTGTAAGTCAAAATCAGAAAGGTGGGCTATTGGATAACTTTTGAGTTGTTAGCTTTGTTATGAAAAAGGAATAAAGTCATAAAGTGTAGTGCGGCCCTGCAGGGGACCAGAGAAGGACACATGACAGTTTGAAAAGTTAAAGGAGGATGAACGGGCTGTCAGAGCATTTTGAAACTTTGGAATTATTTTGAAAAGGAAGTAAAAGTATAAATATGAAGTCTACATTGAAAATTGAAAGGCAGAGAAGCGGGTCACCGAAGGAAAATTGGAAATTTTGCCTTTTTTATAAAATAAGATAAAATTGCATAAATGAGCTGCAACTCCATCAAAAGCCCAAATTAAGCCACATGTCAAGCCTATATTTCAAAGGTGGAAGGGCAGAGAAAAATGTGAAAATTACACATTTTCTCCTAATGTCATAAAATGCAAAAGGCACCCCCAGGCTCGTTTCGGCTGTAATCTTTCACGTGGATGACTCTAATTTAAAGTTGTGAAAAGGAAGAATTAACGGTTATGGCGTGATGCATCTGGTTTTGCCACCATTAACATTCCATGACTTTAGAAGATGAAAATACGCATCATTTTTCATGGTGAATTTGAATGATTTCTTTTCGTTTCTATCAGTAAAGTGTAATTGAAGTGTTGTGGAGCTCAAATTTATGAATTTGAGGAAGTTCACGAGTTGATATTTTGAAATAGAGTTGCTCAGGCACTTGGAAAAAAAGAATTTCCAAATCTAGCAGAGAAAATTATAGAGGAAAGAATGAGGAGAAGGAAGCTATAGGCGCAAAGGATGAAAGGCATGTTATCAGAGGAGATGAATGAATGCCCTAGTTAAAACAATGATGGAAATATCTAAAATTATTTACCTTTTGAAACGCATGGAAACTTTTTGTTTTAAATCTGTTGAACATCACTTTCTAGAAATCGTGATCAAATATGTAACAAGAAAAGGTTCCTCAAATATTCTTTTTTTGGGAAAGAAGATTTAATGTAAATGAGGCTATAAAGGGCATGAATTTTTATCATGCAAAGGTTTTGGGTGTTATCTTTATGAGAAAATTTGAGAAATCCTCTTCCGGAAGACCAATTTGAGAAACCATTATTTTTGTGTTTTAGATTTCAATCATGTCAAGCTGGTTGAAAGTGTACATCCATTGACACATTCTGAGATTGTTCAAGAAACTGTCCCCTGATGAATCTAATAGATCTCAAATTAATTTGTGTTGATCTTGGGAAAAATTGTGTCTGCTTTTATTTCAAAATGTTTCAAATGGTTTTTTGATTTTATATCAATTTATCTTATGTTAAAATCCTCTGAATACACAAGATCCCTCCATGTGTTAGTATTTTTGGCATTTGCAATTTCTTTATGAGAAAGCTTTCATCCTGGTAATGGATATTAATTTAAAATCATTTTACTTCCACTATGTTGATAAGATTGTTTGTAAGCCTATGAAGTGTATCTTAGGCATGATGAACGAGGGGTGTTTGTTAGTGTTTGATTGGTCTTTTTAGCTTGGAGCCTTCATGTTGAATTCTTAAAGATTGTGTGAAATCATGTCGAATCTAGGCCTCCATTGATGCACCCTTTCTGGTTAAAGGAATATTTTGGCTATTCTGAAGCATTCTCTTTGTTAATTTTCCAATTGTTATACAAGTTCTCAAAGATCTGGTGAAATTAACTTCATCTTGCTTAATTCCCCACCCAAAAATAAAATAAACCATTGAACTCCTGACTTAAGTACCTTTTGTGTTGTGTATCCAAAAATGAACAAATTTACTGCCAAAATATGAAGAAGTAGGTTTAATTGTCTTTAGTAACTGAGCTTTTTAGAAAAAAATCTCCTCTTTTAGGTGTGACAAAATTGTGAGAGTTAGATTTGGTGTATTGATCATATTTCTAAGGTTTCTTAAAATTATGCAAAACAATGATCTCTTGATGTCCTTCACCAACAAAGGTTACAAATGGGTCTCTCACCTGGTGAAAGGCACAACCTAAAGTATTGAGGATAGATCAAATCCTTAATGAAGGTGCTATCCATTTCTCCCACGCCTGTGTGAAAAAGAGCCAGCTGAATTTTCTCCCCAGCTATAAAACAACTCATAATATGATCTATCTTTCTCTAAGTGTCTTGCTAAATCTGTGATGCTACTCACGATTCCAAGGGAGAATCAATTTGGATACCAACACCAAATTGGCACCACTACTGGGGATCTTCAAATACATTCTTATATAATGCCCTAGTAATTTTTCTTACATCCTCTAAGTGAAAATGTGTTGTTTAAATGTCATCATGTATTGAGATTTGTAAAGAATTGTGTGAAGCTACAAGTTCTGTGTGTAATATTTCCATTTTCTCGGGTATTGCACTTAAGTTTACATCATCATGTGATAAATACGAACAAGAAAGGTCAGATATGATCAGTTTTTGTAGGAATTAGGTATTACAGACATTTGACAGATCTTATCGTGCTTTGCATAGCTAAGGTGAAAAATCTTAGTGGCAAACTCGGTGTTATTTAAATTTTGATAAAATACCAGTGCCTTAATCTACTTTTAAGTGAATTTGTCACTAATCGTTGCCAAAGCTGGAGGAAGAACAATTCTTCTTCATTAAATACCTACATAAAAAATTTATTTCTAGTGCTTGAAAAAGAAAATCAGACAGTAAAAGAGTCTGGAAAGTTTTGGAGACAAGAATCAAGAAAAAAGATATTAGTTTTGAAAAGTGATAACCTTTGGTTGAGGGATTACCATTTTTCGTCACGTGAATCTGAATCAGTAATTTCATATAAATTCAAATTTCTCCAATAGAGAGGGGGCCTATTTTGTGTATTGATAAGTGCTGATTATCAGCTGTTCCCTTTGTTTCCAAAGGTGATAGGGTTTTTCACGAAAAAGATTCTTTAGAGAACATCCTTTTTAAAATGCTACTCCTGGTCCAAAGACCATTGGTCTCTCATCATTTTGTATCTCCTGTAAGATCACCTCCTCAAAAAAATAAGGCACATGAGATTGAATTTGAGGATGTGTATATAAAATTATTTGTTCATACTCTCTAGGAGGATGCACGTGAATGTATAAGTATTACCAGAAAAAACTCAAATAAATCATGGCACAAAAATGAAGATTGCTTTAGATTGTAATATGGGGATAAGCAGATCCCAGTTCTTTTTTTTTCTTTTTCTTTTTTTTAAAATGAAAATTACATATATCATATGAATTACAATTATTTCAATACAAGGTGTAAATATACATGGAGAAGGAAGGGTACCTGTAACTTAAGGCCATGTGAGAATATTGTGTAATAATATTCTGATGCTTTTGACAAAAAGGTTTTCCTATTATTTAAGAGACAAAAACCCTAGAACTTTGAGGGTGTATTCAACCATGGCTTTGCAGATTGAAAATAACAGAAAAGGTAGTTGGTAAGCCTCTAAGACGGGAATGTATCAAGCTGGTCAATCCAGAGAAGCCTCAATCAAGTAAGTTTGTGGATCTAGAAGAAGTTGTAAAAACATTGGTCAGAGATGTTAAGGAAATATACTATAAACTGGCCAAAGTAGAGAAGTGGATTGGACAAGGTTCCCAAGGTCAGCACAAGCCACAAGGTCAAGAAAGATTTGAAAATCATCCTAGAGGTGATCAGAGATCAGATGACAGGGGTAAAGGGCCCATGGGATTAGGGAATAGACAACCCCAACCTTAGGAAAATAGGTTGGTGCCTGATCCTTTAGCTGCCAGAGTTTTCGTTGTGGAAGAGGTCCATGATATGGAATGGTGTGATAGATGTTTCTTGCCCCATTCCCCATGTGATAAAGGAAAAGAAGTTGAGGAAGCTGATGATGATGAGACAAATGATGATGCATGCATGATGGATTTCTCTATAAGTTCACAGCAAGTAGTAACCTCAACTGAACTAATAAGTGCCAAAACTGCTGCTAATTTCTAGGATTTCATTCACTGGGTATTACCTCTTCCTCCCACTCATACTTTTGAAATTGATATGGTACAATCTTTTGAGTTGCGTAGTAATGATTTTGAGTACTTAAGGGCATTAATGATTAAAAATTCTAATGGAGTAATTCCTTCAAAAGATGGCAGATAGTTGTTAATGAATGCAACAGTTGCCCAAGAAAAAGAATATAATACAAGAAGCAAAGTTTTCAAAGGGGTAGGGCCTCAGGCTAAACCAAAAATTCTATTGCTTACAAATATTCCTAAGGAAACTCCTAAAAAATACACATCTGGAAAATTCCTTGTTTCCCTAAATAAAACTTGTGTCCCTCCCCATGTAGCCAACTAAAAATTTGTGCCCTAAGTTACTTTTCATCCATTTTCCATCTATCAAGGAAGCGGTTTAACTTGAAATTTTGAACAAAGAACCCAAATTGGAAACCCATAAAAATGAAGGTGATTTTCCATCAAATCAACATGGGTATGCTCAACATGTAAAAAGAAAAAGTTCCACTACTTTGAACTTGTTATTTTTAGTAAGTTTTCGAAAACAGAAAAATCCTCCATAAAAGAGGAAACACTAAAAAATCACAAAAGATAAAAAACTAGGGTACACAGGTCAAAAAATAAAAATATCAAAATGTAATATTATAAAAATATTAAGTGCTTCAAATTTTCCCTAAAAATTTTGTTAACTATCTTTGAATGTGAAGAAAACCTCTTAGTACTGATAGCAAAAATAAAAAGTAATCTTTCCCAAAATAGCAACTCCTAGATCCTCATGGCTAAAACTAGAAATTCCTAGTGTTGAATGAAATTTTTTTTAGTATGCCCTATTTTTAGTGATCTTGCTTCATTTTTTCATCCTCTCAAGGTTTCAATAATGTGTAATTTCTCAAAAAATATAGTTCATTCTTCATAGAGGTCTTGAGTCATCAAATTTGTTCCCGGGAGCAATACAGAACACTGTAGTGTGCAACATGTAAAAGCCATAGAAATTATGTAATCTAAAATGTATTAAGAAGGGGGTCAAAGGATATAGAGATAATAATTTATAAATATTTTTCTGGGTTAAAATAATTTGATCTCCCCTTAGTGAGTTGATTCAAAGTGAACAAAGCTAGTGAGATTGGCAAGCTAGAAGAAGTAGTTAGGTGAGTGAAGAATATTTGTTTGATTTAATATTTTTACGAAAAGAAGAGGTGATTCAAAATAACATATTTATCTACACAATCCTCTAGATATGTCTTCTTAAGGGGTAAATCTACCCCAAAGTGATCAAGAGTTCCCCCCATGACAAGATTCTGCAGGAACTCTGGTGACCGACATTGTGGTAACTCCCAAAGATCCATTTCCATATATTCAAGAAGTGATTGAGAGTGGGACAATAAAAATGTAACTGATTTTCATTCCCATTCTCATAGAAATCTTGAGAATGTTGAATCCTAAATGAATAAAGAAGGCACAAACAACTTCCCTCTTTTTTAGTGGTACCTTAGGTAACTAGTATATTGAAGTTACTAAGCCTAAGACTAAAAAGTCCTTAAAGGAAATGAATCCATCTTACTATAAGTTGACCCACATCTCATTACGTCAAGCTTCTCAAGAGGGTGAAATTAACCTATTCAAATAATCCTCTTCCTGCCTCTGTGCTTATACTGAAGAATAGAAGTGAACCATTATGCAATTGGAGGAATATGTAAGCACTCTCAGTGCATAAATTTATCCTTTCTCAAGGGAAAGATCAACATATCCTCTTCTGATTGAAGATATTCCTCCAATCATCAGTATTGACCCCAAGGTAATCAAAAAATCACATGAATACATGATATGGTGGAAATCCTATGAAAATTGGATTGAATAAATCATCAAGAAAGGAAAGGCATTGTGTTTGGACATCATTTCTCTCATCTAGTATGCCCATGTAACATTTTCTCAAGTAAAAAAGATGGAGGTATATTTTACAAAAGAGGTCACTCATTTGGAGGAGGTACTCCCACTAGTTTTTGAAATGAGTTCTTTCAATTATCACACCCTTATGAGGAAAGGAGTGTTTGCATTGACTTCTGAAGATTTTTCCTAGGTTTGGATCCACATCATGGATGCACGGTATGTAATGCTCAATAATTCCATATCTGAATTAGACTCCTACGGGTATCAGGTCTCTAAAATCTTGAATGAATTATACCACTGTGTTCAAAGGTTTTATTTCCCTCCACTCAATGAGGACTCATCATCAGAGGAGCTCATCATTATATTTTAGGAGATGGTCAACAAAAAGGTAGGTGGCCCTCTTTCCTTCGATAAATAAAATATAGATTCCCTAGCTAGCATAAGAAATTGAATTTTCATAATTGTAATGGATCACTAATAATGTCTTCACTAATGCAAAAGGATTAGTGGTGTCCCTGAGACATGGACCAAGGTGTTGGGTTGGTTTTCATTCTAGGGAAATATAAGTTGAGAACTGTGATAGCTCAATTCAACAAATAATTCATGGAAAAGTAACGCTTTCTAGAGATCTACCATCAGGAGGCATGATTCAATAAGTTTCATCATCATAAGGAGATTCTTCATCGAATATGAAAATCTACTCCTTCCTCTCCCTTTCTCCTTCTTCTTTCTCTCCCCTTTCTAATTCTTTGTTGGGTGTTATCATTTTATTTTCATCTCATTCACTTAAGTGAATTCATAAAGTAACACTGTAAAAATACCTTTAATTTATAAAAAGGGAACTTGTTTCTCACTTCCTAGGAAGGTGAAAAGTCACTATTTGAATGAAACAATGAAGATACAATCCACATTTCTATAAATTTGGATGGCTTCTCCATTCCAACATATCCTAAAAATTATGTAATTTTTGGAAATAGTGGATTTTGATTGTTGGACTTTTGGTCATCAATATACATGAAATAAAGCTACAATTTCTTCCTCTTTCTTATTTTGCTTTGCTTTGTACAACTTTTGTAAATGTCAATCAACGAATAGAGTTTCTTCTTTCCAATATGTATAAATGTGTGAAACATTATATTTATGTTTTCCTCTCATCATTGACGTAATAATATTAGTTGTTATCAACATCTCGTGTTTCTTCGACTTCTCTCTTTTATGCACTTTGCAAGCATAGTGTTGTTATGGATTTATATATTCGGTAGATGAATTTGAGAACTTGGTGTTTGGGTTTTTCCATCTCACTAGATAGATTCATTGTGTTCTCCTCTATATTGAAATTTGAACTAATCCGGTTATGGAGTTTGATCTATGCAATTTTCCTACTCATGATAATAATATTTCTTTCCTAATTTCTCTACTTCCCCCTCATCATTGTAATTTCCTCTCTTGTACCCTGTACAAGCAATTTTCCACAGGTTCAGTGGAGTGTTCTTTTGTGATACCTAGAAAATTTAGCAACCCTCAAAATTTAGATAGGATTAATATTAGTTTACTTTCAATAATGGTAATTATCTCATTTAATGCAGAGGTGTGTAGCCCCATGAATGTTGGTGTAGACACATAATTTTCCACATTGACAAATTTTATCACCAACAGTATTAAATAAATAAGTCATGTATTTAAAGGCCTGCGATAACACATATAAACACACCATCTAACTTTATTTCATTAAAATCAAATAAGTTGGGGATAGGGAGATAAATAGAAAAAACTATAGATAATCACATTTCAATGCAAATAAGAGAAGTTAGGGGTGCAGAGAACTGAAGGCATGAAGGAAAAATTCCTCAAGTTCCTCAAGTACCTGTAATTCTTGATATCATTGATAGGAAGGAGTGAGTTAGATGGAATGGATAATCAGTGAATCAAAGGCCCGAAGGAACATGGCCCAAGGTTTTCATAGGTCTCAAAAATGTCTATTTGTCTATTTGAATAGTGAAGTGTGGAGAATCAATGAAGGTGAGAAACTGGAGAATAAGATGAAGCATGGAATATTTATGTAGGTTCAAACATTACCTAATTTACCTGATTCATTCAATTTATTTGAAAAAGGAAAATAAAATGAGTAAAGTGGTGATGTAGGGAAAATGAGGAATAAAGGAGCATTTCCTCTTATTCCTCAAAAGATTGATTAACCAATTCAAACAAAAAAACCCAAAAATTAACTAAATGTTGGTCTTTCTACTTCAATATTGACATAAACAAGGTAAATGAAACCAAGAGGAGTGAGCTACTTAGCTAAAAGTTTGCATTTACATACTAGTGAAATGAAACCAATAGTATTTATTCCACTAGAAGAAAAAGAAGAGGAAGAAATGACAAAAAAAACACATGTTCCACAAAGATAGATTGCTTTTCCATTGTCTTTGACTCCTCGACTTCATTGAATTCCAAAAGGGTCAAAAAATAAATTTCTAAAATTCTATAGAGATGTAAAACAATTATTAGGTAATCATATCACAAATTTCATCACAGCCTATGATATTTTTGGGGTACAACATAAATATGTTTTAGTGCCGCTATTTTTGAGAACATTACAAGATGTTGTTGTGGACTGGTTTTACTATCTATCATCATACTCAATTTCTGATTGGGGTAATATGAAAAGAAAATTTGAAGAAATATTCAAGACCGCAAAATATTCTCATGCCCTCTTTTTTCAATTAACTCAAATGAAGAAAGAACTACAAGATTCTATGAGATACTTCATGGCAAAATTTAATAAGTTGATTAATAAGATTCCCATTGTTACTCATATTACTATAGATGATATTAAAAGGTTCTTTGTAAATGCCCAATTTCCTGAAGTTAGTTTCTTTCTATGGAGAATTTAACCAAGAGATCTAGAAAACACTCAAGAAATTTCCATTGAATTAAAATATTACCTTGTCTTATCAAGAAAGATAAAAAAAAAATAGAATGAAGGATAAGGCCCAAAGTTCTAAATATGAGAGAGCTGGTCCATTGTCACAAAATCTAGCTAATGACTTGACAATTTCGAATAAGGAAGTTTCTCAATGAGTATCCCACCCAAACTAGAGCAAGAATTAGATTGCAAGAGCACCCTACAGGTTTTCCTTGGAATTTCCAAAATTCAATGCAATATGTGGAACTCATGAAGATAAAGGAGAAGAAATTATTGAATCATAAATTGAAGAATAAGAAGAAGAATTTTCTAGGATTAGATAATATGAATTCAAACCAGATGAATATTTTTAGGAACCTATAAGAGATACTATTGTGTAGTCTTTACTCAATCACAAAAGAAGAAAAAAGGCTCTTCTCCGTCTACCAAAGGTAAGAAATTTCATCCACCAAATATGACTCTATGAAAACAAACAATGAAAGGATGATCACTAATTTCCACTTCTAGAGGGTCAAGTAAGAAGAGTAATGAGAATACTTCACCTAATAATCCTTCTAACTCTTCAGGTAAGTCTTATTCAAATTCCTTTGAAAATCAGTTTCCATTGATCCTAAGAATACCCATGTACAATATGTTATAATCCCTGATGTACCTACCACCTCCTCATCCTTTGAAATCATTTACCATTGTAAGAAAAAAAAATTCCAATTTTTTTAGTATGAGTACTAGAAAACCCATCCCAATCAATTTGATAGGCTCATTTAGTTTATCAAAGTAAGGAGTGTAGTTTAATGTTCTAAAAATCCCACTACAAAAGAACTACCTCATACCTCTCATTCCACTCCTCAAAATTGTCTCACTTCGACACCCTATGCCTCTATGAAGGTAGAAAATTTCTATGTATCTTTATTAGTCAATGGGAACAAACTAAATATACACATAATTTAATCTATTTCTTTAGATAATGTCATGCTTGCAAAAGTTGTTAAAGATCTTTGTCTCACTCTCTCTCTCCTACCTTTTTCCATTTATATTCCATGGAAACTAAAGAAGTGCCTCTCGTTAGATAGGTCAATGATGCTTAGGTAGCATTGGCATATTTTCCTAATAAAAAGATCATAATGAGAATACTTGAAGCATCCATTCTTGTCTCTTATGGTATGTTTTTGATCCAAAGCTTCTATCAAGAGTTTGTTGGAGATATACATCTAGATTGGTTGTATACAACCATTTTGATTAACGATAGAATGAAACTTATTCTCATCAAGAAAATGAAATACACCATTTGAAGGCAAAATGACCCAAGGGAGGATACCCCATGTTAATATTCAAAGTCTTACAACTATTACATGACTTTTGAGGAAGATCTTGATCTTCCCATATTGGTGGAAGTGTACCTGAGTGTCGTGGAGATGGTTAGAGATCATCATGGTGACTGGACATAATAAAAATTTGACAACATGTACTTCCCATAGGATTTGAATCTCATGAATGCATTTTCTCCATTAGATGTTGATGATGGTCATGTGAGTCTTGACTTACAACAAATTGATCTTGAAATTATTAGTAATGAATATCAATAAAAGGGGGTGATACCAAGCTACTTCTTGTTACGGGAGTTCAATGTTTCAAACCATGTTCTCAATGTTTGGCCTAAAGTTCCATACAACAAGAATTTTGTTGAGTATGAGGTTTTCCCTTTCTCATTAGGAGAGGACGACAAGATATGTGAGAATGAAAATATGTTTCAGCCTCTCTAATATAAACCTACTCAAGGTGATGATTTCATCATAGAAATAGACTCCTTAGTTCTCAGTGGTTAAGAGTGGAAAGATGACAATCTAAATATTTCAGCTCCAATTGTTTTCTCATTCCCCTTTCCTGAATATGGAGACATTCTCAACCAAAAATGGATAGATGGAATGGTGTTTGATCCCAAGGATGATTTTGTTTAAAATTAATATCTTCTCAGCAAGGAATGTATGAACAATAACGTTCTTCAATCTTACATTATTGACTCACCTCGAGAAAAGGTTTCTCTCATCATGATGATGAATGTTGAGGTCGAAAATGGCCAACATGAAGAAAGTGATGGTTTTCATTCTTCAAATATTACCTTGTGCTTATTTTATCTTCAAGATAACAAAACACTATGCACATCACATCATAATGGGCAATAGGCTAAGACTGAGATAGTAAGCATGAAATAAGACAATTTGAAAAACTTGTAAATAGGAAACATTAAGAGGCTAATGATAATTGTGAAGTTTTCAAATCATCTGCCAAGAATCAACCCACTAAAGTGATGGTCATGAAGCACATTAAAACAAAGAATAAATTCCTATAAAATTTCACAGGACTTGGTATGAAAATGATAAACCAAGTGTGACCAAGACTCACCTTCACAGTGGTGATGGAAAATCAATAGTTATATTGACTTTGGGAGTCAAGGACATAATGAAAATAAGGTTCCAAAATGTTGGTGAAATAATTTTTTGTGTTGCAAATTATGTGTTTCCACCAACGTTCATGGGATAATCCCATCCTTCTTGGGTATGGGGAGGCTCCCATTATTGAATGTAAACTATCCTAATTCTATGGGGTGGAAAAATAAGCCAAAGATTGCAAAAAATCACTTCACTGAACTTATGGTAAGGTTATTTTATGAAGTAAAAGGGGGTAATTTACAAAGATGATAGATAAAAGCGAGTTTGATAAATTAGGAAAGAGATGGTTATTGTAATGAGTAGGAACTAGAAGAGTTAACACAAAATAAACATAGTAGTTCCACATTCAATTAGAGGAAAAAAATTATGTAAGAAACTATTAAGAATAAAAAACTAAAGGCACATAGTTCTTTAGATTCATTAATCAAAGACACCAAGTTCCTCCATTTTTATTCAAGATCATTATGCTTACAAAGTTACAAAATAGAGAGATAATAGAGGAAAACACAAGAAAAGTAAATGGAAGAAATGTAACTCTTATTTCTTGTGTAGTGGTGATACAAATCTTCATAACCTATAGCAATACAAATTTCTTACAAAAAAACTAACTTTCAAGATCCCTGGGAATGGATAATCCATTCCAATTTATAGCATAACAAAGAAACTCTTCATCTACCCCACACATGAATTTTCTTGTCCCATCACTTGTGCATTTTCAATTTCCCTTTGAAGAGACATATTAAGTACCTATCTTATAATTTGAGAGAGTACTTTTACATTTTACAAATATTGTGTTGTCACTTAAGTAAATAGGAAAAAATACCATGATTGCATATAATGAAGAATTAGAAAGGGGAGAGAAGAGGAAGAGGAATGAAGAGAGGAGAAAAAGGGAGCTGACTAATATATTGCTGATGAAGATATTGCTTATTCGAGGCATGGTGATCATAATCTCCTCCTGCAATATGCATGGACACTCTATAATATCAAATGAGTGTTTAGGAAAGTTGTTGTAATACCTCATAATGTGATCTTCTGATGAATATGGGAATCACTCATGATGATTACTTTTTGATCTCACATAGAGAGTGAGGATCAATTTCCTTCTCCTTAGGATTTCACAATTGACATTATTGATCACAAATTAGATCCATGGTGCACAAACCTATTTATGCTTAGCCTACATTCACCGAAATAAACCCTCACATTACAGATACAGGATTACATCCGAATGATATTCTTGAAAATTGGCCACTGGTCGGGATCAAATTATCTGATTCCTTGACTCTTTACACATGATGATTTTGAGTGGCTTGATAGCTAAATTTTCTCAGTTCAACCTAATTTTATGAGAGATTGTCTTTATTTTGCTCCATGAATCTCTCTTTGCATTTTGATCATGATGACATCCTTTCCTACTTCAAAAATAATTTCCTTTACCAATATTCCACTTGGATGGAAGCATAATTATGATACTCATACATTTCTCAATTTATCCTCATGAAGAATTGATCCCTGAATGGAAAATGAGATCTATATTTGTATCCTACATATTACATTGAAACACTGAAAAATATATCTTTCTGTGACTTACAAGATGTCATATTATTATCAAGAATGGATCAAGTGTTTAGAAACTTGGACTCGAATGAATATCTCAATATTTAGCTTTTCACAACAAGCTAATGATGATCGCCCACTTGAAAACTTGGACTCGAATGAATATCTCAATGTCTCAGACCTAAAAATGATCCCTTTATGGATGAATTTGATTAGAGATAATTATTTATTATTCAAAACATGAGACAACTTATGAACCTTACATAAGAATAAAAAATAAACAATATAATAAAAATTAGAGTTTTCACTACTTTCTAGATTGAAATTGGAAACTATCTATTTTTAGTAGGTCCTAGTCAGGACAACTATTTTTGGAAATTTTAGCCATGTTTTCAATCCCTTATGTTTCTTTCATATCTATAGGACCACAGATGTAGATAATTCACCTTATTTTAAAAATAACTATTTTAGTCATGACATGCCATGGACACATGTTATTTTTAATAAGTGCATTATGGGTGTTGGATTGTAATGAAAGTGGTATTTAAATTATGAGTTTTATTTAAAGATTATCTCTCTAAATTTTATATTCTTCCTTCATAAAAATTCCTAGAAAATTTAATTTTTCATCAAAGGGGGAAAAATAATGAGAAAAAATCGGTCCTCCATATCTCAAAAAATCAGCAACTCCATCATGTGAAAATTAGTTCAAATAAAACTATATTTTTCAAAGATCCTTTGTTCCAAATTTTAGATGATCCCCTATCATATATTCAGGTAATTTAAAAAATATTTTGAGAGGGTAGAATTCAGATAAAAATATATTACTTAAGATCCCTAAAAATAGATACTTCATGGCACAAAAACTAGTTCATGTGAAACTAGATTTTTTTGGGATTGTTTCTCCAATTTTTAAGTGATTATACCTACCATATGATTGGGAAGTGAAGAAGGGATTCATTGTAATTTTAATTTTGAGTCATGAAATAAATTAATGGAGCCTTCAATATTTGACATCAAAAAATTTATCCAAGTGACTAACTGTGTGGAAACAATGTGCTCAAGTTGTGTTCCGCTTGACACGGAGATCATATACTTCAATTTCCGGATGGAGAACTATATGCAACACTCATTATTCATGGCCATGGATGTTCTATAATGTGTTTGTAAGAATAGATGTAATTATTTTTTTATAATTTTCATGTGAAGCAATGGAGGGTGTCAAACACGTAACTTCAAAATGAGTTTTTTCTTTGGTTTCATCACCTCTTACTAACTCCATCTTGACCGTGGGTCAAAAACGGATGAGTATAGATGATAATAGGTTTGGATGGCTTGATAATGAGGTGATTTTTTGTGTCCCATTTTTACCCTTAGGAATCAAGACAAGAAAATTTTCCTCGCACAGATCATGATAAGTGTTGCTCGGTGGTGCATTGTGAGGGAGATGGAGAAAACTTGCTTGAGCACCTCAGAGATGAATTTTGGGCATATGGAGAACCTGAGGAGGGACTAGGTTAGGGTAAATTTTTGTGTCCATTATATCCCCTTGGTAAAATGGAAAAGGGGGACAATAAAATTCACCCTTAACTATATCGTGACACTAATCACTACGTGGTGTGAGGAGAGGGAGATTAGCTTAGCTTGATTAACACTTCGTCAGGCTGAGCTAGGTCATATGAGGGACTAGAGAGAAGAGATGAAGTGGGGGAAATTAATTTTTACCATATATCTACTTTGGAAAGGGATGATATGGACACAAAAAATTTCCATGAAGCCAGAAGGTTACATGAGTCACTCAAAAAATGGCTGAGTACGAGAAACATTCCAACATAAGAGAGAACTTGAACACACAATTCCTAGAGCTGCATATGGTCTTTTCACATAATATTTTATATTATTTTTATTCATAGGACCATTTAAATAAACAAATTATAGGTTTTAGACTTAAATTCTACTCACATCTTCAAAACATGGCCCATTTTTCTTCGGGACAACAGATTATGTATGTCAATATCAAGATGCCTTAAGAAGTGCTTACATCTTAGAAAAAAGTGATTATTCCACCAGGTAGATAATTCCTTTAGATTTATAATTCCTATTTTATTTATTTCTAACTCCTTATGAATATCCTTGAATAATATGGAGAAGCTCATGTTCTAGTTTTGACCCTTAACTCCATACAGCTGAAAAACTTGCTTTTACACAGTCTATTCCTAAACCTCAAAATCTTTCCTAAATCTTCCTAAATCACTTCCATATATCTTTATATATTTTTTCACTACTCCTAGGTTGGTTTTTCCTCAACATTCATCTTTTCATGGGTGTTCATAAGGCGTAAAAAGTCTAAAAATATCCCTTTTTAGCCTTCGGGTGCAATTCCTTATGAATGGTTCTGAATGAATCTAGGAATCACTTCCCTACACACAAAACACACGTGAAAATAATGTTATCACATTACTCCTACCCATTATGAGGTAAATATTAACTGATTTATCTAGATGACATGTTTACATTGAATAGGAGAGGGATTTTCAAATGTGGGTTAAGTTTTCATCACAAATTAACCTAAATTTTCATGCTAAGCATTTTGCATGACAACATAAATAAAAAGGAAATTAAATTTCTAAGTAGGTCATAAATTTAAATAAAAATCATGCTATATTTATCATGAATTTGAGGAAAGGTTCATATTTCAATGAGTATGTCAATGGATTTGAAAAATAAATACATTCAGTGATACCTGTAATGGGTAAGCACTTAGTTTGAGTTGGTGCTTCATTAAAACCGGGTTGTCCCTGCATGTGTATAGGTGATCTAGGTTATTTTTATATGTTGTGTGGTGTGTTTACCTTTATGTTGTATTTTTTCTTGTTCCATCGTGTGTTTTTTATGGTTTTTCTTGTTTATGCGGATTTTTTTTGTTAGTAGTGAAGATATAACTCTTTATAGCCCAACAGATAAGGCACTAGTCCACGTAGTGTCTTGAGATTCTGGAGTTCCATATTGTCATGTCCTCATTATGTTTGATCTAAAATAAGTCCCCAAACTAGAGCCAATTATTTTCATGAAAAATGTATAGCATGAAAAATCCAAGAAACATTGTCATGACAACCTTGCCCACATTTGATAATCCCTCTCCCAGTCACTGTAAACCTGCCCTCCGGGAAATTCAGTTACTGTTTTACCCATATAATGGAAAATAGGAATGTGAAAATTTGTATTTCAAGTGTGTTTCATGTGTAGGTAGGTGATTCATGGATTAATTCAGAATCATTACGAAATAATTTCTTCTTAAGGCCCAAGAAGGCCTATTTTAAGAGTTTTTCACACTAGTGACCACCCCTCAGAAGCTAACTATTGAAGCACAACCCACCCAAGAGTTTTCTAGAGGAGATAAATGATGTACTAAAGTGATTTAGGAAAATTTATGAAATATTTGAAACCTCAAGAAAATATTCTCCAAAACTGGACTATTTTTAGTTGATGATGAGGATTGTTTTTCCCTAAAAAATAGCTTTTCAAGTTTCAGATGGTTCAAGAGACTTGGAAGGAGTTGGTAAGCAATCATATACTCACTAGAAATATAATAATGTATACTTAATTTTTAAATTTTTTTAAGATATTATGAGTACCATATTTTTAGATATTGTCCTGATAGTATAGATAACATTCTTTTATCCTAGTGAAGATTTGACTGACAATTATAGGATTTCGAAGGAGAATTAGAAGATTATTCTAGGTCCAATATTACATATGTGAATACCCATGTACATCCAATGTGTTCTCTCCTTTGTTTATTATGATGAACTTTTATGGTAGTTTCTTTTACTGAAACACAGGCTTGGGAAGTACTAAAAAAGGGGGGAAATGGAAAATTTCATGAAGAAGTGGCTCTTGAAAATGATTATAATGTTCTCATCAGATGTTTTAGAGTCAAAATCATATAAGTTTTTTCCTTGGAATCCTAATCCTATCTTTGGCGTTGATAAAATGAAATCAGATGGCTATTTCAGGTAATGTTTGGTGAAGGCATGTATTTATTTTTAATGAAAGTGCAAATTTTCACCCCTGGTGTCCCTTTTTCCATTTTAATAAGTAAAAGGGACATTCAAGAGAAAAAAGTGTGCTCCCCCATTAAAAAATAATTTGTTTCACTTAAATAACAACTTGGTGGTTAAAAATAAGTCTTCCTCTCACCTAACCCCATCTACCCCCTCTTTGTGATGTTTAGACCCTTGGCTCACTTTTTTCATGCTTGTTTTCATTTTTCCCATGTCCAAGGGACATGGGGGGCATAAAAATGACCAAAATTGGATGAAAAATGACTAAGTATAACCTTTATAACATCCCTCCTTCATTTCCCCTCTTAAAACCTAGTTAACTCGCTTTAAACCCAACTCGGGTCAACCCAACCCAAGTGGAACAAAACATTATGGTTTTTCACCTTTAGAATAACATACAATTGGATATAGGAACACCAACCTCTCCAAAATAATACAAGGGTGAGGGAAACATTACAGGGGTACATGAAAAACTAATTTTGTGAGGGTAAAAATAACATTCCTAGCCACCACCAATAACATTTAAGTTATGTAACTTAAAATTATCATGTGGTGGCACACTTTTGTGTCCCCCATGTCATTTTAAAAATGGATATTTTTATCTAAAAATTACTCCCAAACCCTTGCTTTGATTTCCATGAAATCTAAAATGTATAATCCTTAAACAAAATCATTTAAGGGGAGTATATACATGCCTTTCTTAATTATCCTTTCCATTTTCCATATCCATATCAAATTTTCAGCTAAAAAATATCCATTTTTCGGATCTATGCAAACCTGACTATTGGATTCCTCCAAAAATTAGAGTAGAGGCCCAAAATGCAAAATAAAAACTTCTGCAACTAATTTCATTCTGATCTGACAACCAAAAGACCACTTTATAATTTTAATAAGTCTCTACCATATATCTTACTTAAAATATTAAGTCCAAGGAAAATTTTATTTCTACTTCCTTAAGCCATTCCTTCAAGTGTGTAATACTCAAAATTGGCAAAATTGGCAAAAAAATGTTAGAAACCGACCATCATGATGAAGATCTTAAAAATATTAAATGAATAAAATGAAATCAAAAGGATTTCATATAATTCCTTCATGAATTTTCTAATTTTCTCAGCACTCATATGATCATTTCTCTTAATTTTCATGTAAATTCCTACATTCCCCGATGCGGTGAGCATAAAGTTCCTAAATGGGACACTATCAGTTTTGTCTCAAGAACCATTTCATTTCATCTCACATGAAGTGAATGATGATAAGATGAGTGGAATTGATTTTGGAACCTTTATCCTTCCTTTACTCTATAATTATAAATATTTGTCTTCATTCACCATCATTGATCTCACGGTGACAAAATCATGATCATGGTTGTGTGAGAAAATTGCACGGAATTCTCCCCATGAGAATGATTGTTCACAAACATATAGAATTGTCTCAAGAAAAAAAATTATTTTCTCAATGAGGTAAGTCATATTTCAATACTATTGGTGGTATACCTATCAATTTTTCATTACTCCTCTTCTCAGTGTGTCCAAAAAATGTTGCATAGGTTCATCATTTCAAGATTTTTCACAAGAGAAATGGTTGCAAAGGATCTTCATTAGAGCTCTTGACTAGTTCATCATAGTGGAGGGTCATCGTATATAAAAATTTCATCTTCATTATCATCAGAGCTGATCTTAATCAAGGGAGGAGGTACCTTCATCCATGCTTAGGAGCATCTTTTCTCCCATCTCTTCATTATTTATACTTCTCTTCCCGCTTTCTAATTCCTCATTGTATGTAATCATGATTTTTTTCTTTTTCACTTAAGTGACTCTCTAATGTTTCACTATAAAATTCCCTTTTGATTTACAAATATGGAACTTATTTACTCACTTCCTAGGAATATGAAAAGTCATAAGTGGAATAAGAAATTGAAAGGTCATGTGGAAGGTAGAGGAGAAAATAACTTACAATGTTAAAAAATTGGAATGGCTTCTTCATTCCAATGGATTTTTGAAGTTTTAGTTTTTGGCTAGAGATTGTGGATTTTTGTATATTTTTTATCTTTCTATCACTACTAAACAAGAAATATGAGTTGCATTTATTCCATTTATTTGATTATTCTTTCCTTAGTTCTATCTTTATTTCCTATATTTACAAGCATAGTGATCTTGAACAACTAAGAAAATGCTTTGTACTTTTGAGGAGAAAATTAATGGAGCTTTGTGTCTTTATTTTGTTGATCTCATTTTTTTCATAACTTATATTTTTATAATTGAATGTGGACATACTCTTGTTATTTTATGTGAACATTACTAGTGCCTAATCACAACATTAACCTCCTCTCCTTATTTCTCCTACTCCCCTTTATATCCCATCATTATGATTTACTCCATTGTACTTTATACAAGAAATTTTGCAGAGGTTTAGTGGAGTGTTCCTATGTGATCCTTGTTCTATTGGACACCCCAAAAATTTACGTAGTTTATATTCAATAATGGGAGCCTCCACATACCCATGAAGGAGGTTCTTATCCCTTTGACCATTTGTGGAAATAACTAATTTACAACATGAAAAATTATTTCACTAACACTTTTGCTCAAGGATATTTCCTTTGTCATAATAATGATGAGGATTATTCCAACCCTCTCTTCTTAACTTATCCCCTCATGCTGATCAAAATTTTGGTTGGTCCCTCTCATATCCCCAATTCCCATTAACTTTAAAATGATATATTTTCACATTCACATATGTGACTAGGTTTTTCCCAAAACTTTATTATTTTAACTCCCCTTCACACTTCCTTTATACACAACTTCCACTCTTGTTAAGATTAATTTATTCCCATCATGGTCATCTCATTATGCCTTATAAATTAATAAATCCATATTTACCCTAGTCGCACCTGCAACTAAACCCCATTTTCCATTACTCTTTAATAACCTACCCTTCTCCCCATTGCATATTAAATTCCTCATTCACAAACACACTCCCTTAGGATGGTCACACTCATGATAAATAAAATCATCATTGTTACATAATTAGTATTATCTCACTCATAAATAACACAAACCTCTGTTGTACTAGTCACTCCTATGACTAGCCATATGGTCCCTCACTTGTTTGTGAGGCCTATCACCCTTCACCTTCCCATTTTACCTATCTATTAGTTATTATTGCAATTATGAATTGATCTCTCAAAATTTTCCTTAAACCTTGCATCTTCTTCATAACAACATTCCTTTATTTATCCCACTCATATATTTTACATCCGCCAAATTTAATTAACAAACATTTTTAATCCATGTTCTCCCTCATCCACCCCAACATGCACTCCGCCCCTTTCACACCCTAGTTTACCCCCCACCCCATGAAATTTTCCCCTTTAACTTCTCAATCCATCCCAACACACAATTTATACCTTATATTCTCGTTTTAACCCCGACATGCACTCCAGACTTTACACTCCACAATCATCCCTTCGATGCACTTTATCACCTACACTCCTTGTTTTTCCTATTTATATGTTATGCTCCTTATATTCCTAATTACCCCCATGTAATCCTTCCCTTTCAATATTCACTCCATCCCCATGTGTTCCTCACTCCTTTCACTCCATTATCCACCCTTATGCATACTTCATCCTTGCACTCCATAGTCTAACCGCATATAAACTCTTCCCATTAAACTTCCCAATTTATTCATGCATGTGTTTACACCACCATTCACATTCCCTATTCCACCCTTGTACATTATTTACCTTCCCCTTACACTCCCTAGTATACCCCTATGTTCACTTTAACTATTTTTCTCTATATTCTACCCCTATGAATTTTCTACCCCTTGTACTCCATGATATTCCCCCATGCAATTTTTACCACTTACACTCCTTGGTATACCATACATGTGATCTCCACCCTATTCTCCCTAATATACCAATTTCACTCCCTAGTCCACCAATGTGCTTTCTCTATCCCTTACACTCCATGGTTTTCCTCCACTCACACTCTATTCTCCACCCCTAGTGCACTTTGCTTCGCCCATTCATACTACTCCCTTTCTTCAAAAAAACAAAAAAAAAAAAAAAAAAAAGGGGGGGGTGGGTCGGGGGGGGGGGGGGGTGGGGGGAGGTGGGAGGGGGGGGGGGGTGGGGGGGGGGGTGGGGGAGGGGGGGGCGGGGGGGGGGGGTCTGGAGGGGGGGGGGGGGGGGGAGGGGGGGGGGGGGGGGGGGGGAAAACAGGGGGGGGGGGGGGGGGGGGGGGGGGGGTGGGGGGGGGGGGGGGGGGGGGGGGGGGGGGGAAACAAAAAACACAACAACACCAAAACCCCCACCAACAACGAAAACACCCACAAACCACACAAAGACACACCCAACCACACAAAATAAAAAGCCAAAAACCAACAAAAAACAAACACAAAACACAGAAAAAAACAAAAAAATTTTTTTTTATTTATCATTTTACATCATTTCCTCCCACCAATTTCAAATTTTATCTTGTTTATTAATTTCCACATTTTGTATCGTGCCTTACCAAGGCATCATAACAGTACAAAAGTTTTCACTTAAGGGGGATAGTATACCAAACCCTTCTAGTCAATCTTATGAAATTCAATCATCATCTATCTTATTCAATCGATAAAATAGCATATTTCTTGTGAAACCAAAATATTGATCCCATCATAGACTTTGGATGAAGTGCACCATTAATTGCATTTCTAGGTTATTGTCTATCCAATCAATTATCTAAGCCCATGTGTTAAAAAAACATTTTCATAGGGTTAGGTTAACCACATCTCATCCTCATTTTTTGTGATGCATCGTGCGGGGT
The DNA here is from genome assembly GCA_019776745.2 of Taxus chinensis. Classification (NCBI taxonomy): domain Eukaryota; kingdom Viridiplantae; phylum Streptophyta; class Pinopsida; order Cupressales; family Taxaceae; genus Taxus; species Taxus chinensis. Next base: position 422,214,817 of record CM034151.1, read on the forward strand.
GTAACACAGCAAAAAAGGGTAACAAAAGGGGAAACAAAAAATGCGCCTATCCATGGTCACATATGTTACAAAGAGAGAGAGGAGAGGCGTAGAAGAGAGAGAGATGAGAGAGAGAGAGAGAGAGAGAGTAGAGAGAGAGAGAGAGAGAGAAGAGGAGAAGACAAGAAGCCCAGAGGAGAAAGAAAACACGCAAAAAAAGGACTGACAAAAAGTATTAAATCCCAAAAAACTTTCATAACAGGACACTTCATCACTTCTTATTTATCTTAACTCATTCACCTTTAAATAGTTTCAAACCCCTCTATATAGTTAATCCCTCCACATAACTATTTCCAACACACACACACACCACACACACACACACACACACACACACACACACACACACACACACACACACCACACATATACAAACATACATACATACATATATATATATATATAGTATATATATATATATATATACATATACAGCCACAACATACAACATACATACATACATACATATATATATATATATATATATATATATATATATATACACACTGAACACTTACAATCTCATATCTCTATGTTCTTCTCATCCACATCCATCCAAGTCCTCAAAGCTCCAAAATTCTATAAATGAACACTCACCCCCATTTCCCATCAACCCTTCTTATGCACCTGAATCCCTAATATATTTTTCTTCCTTCCTTTCTTGTACATAATTTCTCATAGGTATTTGGAAAGTTAAATCTATATCATAAAGGAAAATTTAATCTCACAATGAAATTGTTTTTTGGAATTTCAACATAGGTTTGAATTTTACATGTGACTATCTTAGGACCTTTGCATGATTTTCCATCAATTACAAATGTGACTCATAGTCAAGTATACAACCACATTATTTATCATTTATTTTTCACACATATATTTTATTACCATAAAATTGTTAGAGATCTGATCAAGGAATGCCCCTTTACTTTAGAACATACTCACATTTTATCTCACGTTGCAATTCTATATTTACATTGAAGAGTTATATCCTAATTTATTCATTGTAAGAACCTTGTTTTTTTCCCTCACAAATACAATGGTGACATAATCCATTTTTTTTAGAAGGGATAATTTTAATATTCCTATGGTAAATTAGAGGTTAAAAATCCCTAACGAATATCCTAGAAGTAGTTTTATGAAATTGGATAATGTTCAATGAATAAGTTTCATTGCAAAGCCAAATGTCCTTGGGTGAGTGAAAATAAAATCACGTAATGCATGTCAAGGAAAAAAGGATATCACGCATCAAAAATGATAATGTCATGCACCAAGACGAGTGATGACTACAAATTTTAGTTGGGTGTCTATAATTCCTTGGAGCATGTTTTTTCTTCCTTCCACGTATATAACCCTTTTTGTCACAGGTCTATGGGTTTGGTGTCTAGGGATTCTCAAAAAACTCCTTGTACAACATCTATAATTTATAGGTCTGATGAATATTACTCAATTATACATCAGTTACATGGATAAATTCACCCTTTTATATAAGAGGATTTTTAAATAGTAGGTGAATCCAACCCCTAAAAAAATTAGACTGGAAAATTAAGGGGAAGGTATACTATCATACTCCAAAAAAATCACCTTTTCAAATTTTCCAAATATGGGATTTTTTTCAAATTATGAATATTCTCCACTAAATTTTTCCCTATTTTGTAGCATGATTTTAGAATAAATTTCTAAATATCTATAAAACTTTATAGGGTAGCTCATATTTCATAATACAGTTAGTAGTAGTACTTACCATAGATATTTTATGTGTAGTCTAGTTATATCAAATTTTGCATGTTTTCATACCTCTAGAGTTACCTTTTATAGCCTTTCTATCACATCACCTTACCATTCTCTTACAAACACCTCCATACCTACTTTTAGCACATATATTCCTTTATCACGTCACCTCTTAGTATCTCTAAGTGTAACTTCAATGGTCAAGTTTTACTTTTACTACTGATTATACATTTCAAAGGTGATGGTATCAACCAATATTCAATATTGGTTGGCTTAAAAAATTTAACATTAAATGGAATAATCATAATCAATTTCCATTATCTAGCTTAAAATTTAATGACCCTTCATGATTTTTAGAATTTCCATTTGATCAATCATTTAGTTTGTTGATTCTCGTAAACCTTTTCTTTAATCCTTAAAGGGATTTAATTTTTTATTACTTTTCCTTAATAGAGGATACACTTGGATTATTTAGTACTTAGGATTCCCAAGATTAGAACTTTCACTTACGATGATCTTCCTAACCTTCTAAATCTTTAATTCTTCACCAAGTGGATTATCTATGTCTTCTCTTATTTGTTTGTGATCCCCCACATCAACTTTCTCATAAGTTGTAGTAAACCTTAAGGTATTTTAATGTGCCAATGACACTTATAATATGGTAAGTATCTCTAACCTCTGTTTCATTTTACGATATTTTAAATTTGGATTTTTATGTTGTCACACATATATTATATTATATCAACATATTCTTAATATATTACATTATTTATATATCGGCTCATACCCTCTAAAATTCCCATTTAGAATTTACAACCTATCAATCCTCACAACATATGTATACAATCCTAGAATAAAAATCCATATCTTGTTACAACCTCATTATCATTCCATATTTGGAAGCATAATTAGTGGGGGGTTGAATCAGTGATCCATTAAATATTTCATTATCTTAAACATTCACATCCATTATCCATTTAAAGCATTCAACAACATTTATATTTAGTAATGATTAATCAACCACATAAGCATGCACCATGAGAAAAAAATAACACAAGTATAAAAAATTTAAGTGGGAAACCCTCAAGCGGAAGAAAATCCACTAAAACAAAACTTTATATAGCCATTATTTGAAATTTATTTGATCACCAACTGAACAAGGAGAACCAACCCCTAAATCTATTGTGGCACTAAGCCCATAAGGAGAACGGACCCCTAGTTTATTAGAGCACCAACCCTACAAGGCAAAAAATCCAAAGATGACTTAGAACCAAAAAATATATATCTAGAATGATTTTCATCTCTAATTGTTTTCTGCAACAGCCTATGATGACTCAATAAAGCACACTTCTCCTTCTATCTCTCTCAAACCATCTCTCTAGCCTACATGCACAATAATTTATTCTTTCAAGTTGATTTCACCATTTGTCATAGCTTTACATATTCATAAAAATATTTAGAACATATTAAAATATTCATTTACCTCTATTAAATTTCAAAAATACATCTCACACCTCCACAAGTTTCCCTCTACGTCACATTTTTCGTCCACAAACCCAACTAGCTCAAATGAGATTTCTAATTTGCTTTTATACATGGTTCTTCTTTACAACTCACGCGGGTCAGCCATAATAGAGAAAAATAAATTCCAAGATTATAAAAATATCACCCATATGACCATATAGGTCATCAACATCACCTAGATCCTCATAGACCTCCATTAGGACTCAAGAAGCCCTAAAACACCAAAACAAGCCAACTCGCCATAAGAGGAATTTTATAAACCAAAATAACTTCAAAAAAGAATGGAACACACTTATAAATGTTTTTTAATCCTTAAAAACCCTCTAATAACCATGAAACACATTTTAACAACCATCTCACTTCATGAAGCCTCTCAAGAGCATGCACAAACAATCAGCCCACAAACTAGTCCTCAGAAAACAATCCATAGCTTCCTTGAATATCATCAAAAATCAAGTGTGATATAACAATGGAAATATCGTGACATTGGGTTCATAAAAAAACTAAAAAACACACCATAAAATGGATTATAGAACCTCCAAAATAAATATGCACCCATACTACTCCAAACTGACAGAAAATACAAAAACTAGTCTTGCAAGATAGCGCACACATGACATCCTGGGACCTCAACCATGATCTTAAACCATCATTGACATGAAGAAAAAATACCATAATTCAATAAATGTAAATTTATTCATTATTCTTGGGTTTTTGGTGAGTTACAAGTAGTTTGTAATCATCAATCCAAGTTCCATTCCCGTTGAATTCATTGGATGCTTTCAATAAGTGGCCATGGGGACACCTTGAGGTAGGGGTCAAACTTCTCCATAAGGAACCAGTGAACAATAGTGAGGTTCTTCAAATTTGGATCACTCAGAAAAAATTAAGGACCCAATCCCATTCCCATGTCTCACTTAGACAAAGTTCTCCTCCACCACTCCAGTTCATAGCTCTAGTATAATAAAAGTGTTTACCATCCAAATTTTAATGAGGAGATGGGTGGTGACGAGCTCGAGGAGAGAGAAAAAATTTCAAATAGTGATGGGTAGGAAACTGATACTAGACAGATCCCTCCTAAAGGGGAGATAGAAGTAGAGGAAAGAAATTTGATAGAATAAGGTAAGACTAAGGAAGGTCCTTTTCCCGGGTCCCTTTTGGAAAATCCCCCCAAATGTATGCCAGAATCTTGAGATATGGGAATGAAAATAGCATGGGGATCATTCCATAGCTTAAACAAGGTGAAATGGGTATGTATCTAGATATCCATGATAGCATCATTGATATAATAATGAGTAATATGGAAAAAGCTTTGATTAACAAGCTTGTTGGAGGTAGAACGAACATAGAAATAGTAATATCCTAGTATGTACAGAAATGGAAGCCAAAAGGACATATGGAAGTAACAAAAATACCTAATGGTTTCTTTTTGTTCAGTTTTAAGAATCTGAAAGACCCTCAAAGGGTCCTGAATGTAGGACCATGGTTTTAGGGGAATCTAGGTATCATTCTGCATAAGTGGAAACCTATGTTTAACCCAGATAAAGAAAATATAAACCAGTTTCCCATGTGAGTTAGATTACCAAGATTACCATTGGAAATTTAGGATGTATATGTTATAAAGGGGATTACTAATACTCTAGGAAGTTATGTCATTGTTGATAATACAACCCTTTCAAAATCTAGAGCATTCTATGCTAGATTATATATTTAATCTTTGATGGGAACTTTATTACCTAAATCCATAACCCTAAGATCTCATCTAGGGAAGTGGGAACATAAGATTAAGTTTGAAAAATACCATCAAAAATGTGAGAAATTCCAAGGATGGGGGCATGTAAAGTAGAAGTGTAAAATGGTGGTATCTAGAGTCTATAAGGAATTCTCCAAGTTGGCAAAGGAATAAGCTAAAGGTAAATAAGTAGAGACCTTTGAGCACAAAATTAAGAATTAGAAACCAAATAAGGGTATAGTCATTAATGATAATAATATCGATGGATTGAATGAGTTTAAAGCTACGAAAATCCATTGTTGAACTCCAAAGTTGAATGATGATGGTTTAAAAGAAGTGAATAATATAAAGAATCAACGAAAATCCCTATTAAAACCTCATTTTCAGGTTACCAAGACTCATGTATAGGTTGATAAGCTTATATTATCAGAAAACCTATACACTCTTCTAAAGGACACTATTGTATAGCAAAACAGTGGCATGCAAATCCCAAGTAAGCAACATGAGGAAGTAAGTTACGACGAAACCCTGGGACATTTATCCAATCCTTTTGATAAACTAATGGGATTATAAGAGAATGAAATAATTTTAATGAAAGGAGATGAAGAACATCTGGATCCTAATAAAATCCAAAGGATAATACAGGAGGTGAAATATCCATCTAAGGAAAATAAAAAAATGAGACCAATCTGAAGAAACTCTTACTAAAAAATGGAGAAGGAGATCATTATGAAAACACCTGTTAAAATAGGGGAGACTTTTGAGGCCTCCCCTAAGGAGAAAAAAATGGTTCATGAAGACCTAATAAATAGGATGCTAGAAAACATCTAAGCCAAAGGGACATTGATGATGAAACACAATCTAAACTCAACTTGAGGAGCTTTAGAAGGAATAAAAATCAAGTGTTTAAATGAATATAGTCTCATGGAATGCAAGGGGTTTAAAAAACCGAGCTAAATGGAGATTAATAAAGGAACTTGAATCTACGTATAAAACTAATATTATATCTATCCAGGAAATGAAAATGGAGGAAGGATAATTTTGGGATGTTAAAAATACTTGTTGTAGAAATACTGAAGTGGTGGTAGTTAGTTCCAAAGGTATTGCTGGTGGCATAGCTATCATATAGGATTCTAAAAAAATCCAAGGCACGAATATTCTTAAAAGAAGCAATCATCTGGATATGTTGTTTAAAGATAAGAAAACCAAGGAATTATGGGTTGTGTCAAGTATTGATGCTCCTAATAATAAAGGTGAAATAAAAAAAATTTGGAATCATTTATCTAAATTTTAGGAGATCATAAAGGGCACTAAGTGGCTGATTTTGGGATATTTCAACACTTCTCTAATGCCAGGGGAAAAAAAGGAGGGAACATTGACTTAACTGATAGCATGGAAGACCTTCAAGATTTTATTTTGCAAAAAAAACTCATGGACATTGAGTTAAAGGGTAGTAAATATACTTGATGTAATAGGAGAAAAGGGGATCAATTGATATAAGTCAAATTAGACAGGGCTCTTACATCTTGGGTTAACTGAATAAATAATCTTTCCTCTTCTCTCTTCTTAGGATATGTTCAAACCATAATCCACTCCTTTTTCAAATCAAAGATAAGGAGAGGAGAAGAACTCCCTTCATATTTTAAAATATATGGTTTCAAAACAAGGAGATCTCTAATCTAATGAAATATTGGTGGAATGTGAAAATCCAAAGAACGACTATTTTTAGAGTCACTAAAAAATTTTCCCATGTCAAGAACAATTTGAAGGGGTGGAACAAAAAAGGTTTTGGCAATATTTTTGAGAAAAATAAATCTTTGGAGAATGAACTTATAGCATTACAAGAATCCTTGGAGGATCTCAATAGTGACTGTATTCAGGAAGGTCAACACAATGAGAGGGATTTTCTGATAGATTACCATAACATTTTGTTAAAAAGGAGACCTTTTGGAGACATAAATCAATGGTGTAAAGACTAAAAGAGGGGGACAAAAAAATAAGTTCTTCCACATCACGAAATTGAAAAGAAGGGGCATTAATATAATTTTGAGTGTAGTTGGGGATGATGGGGAGATGTTAACTAAATCTAGTGATATATAGAGGGTTGCTACCTCTTTTTACAACAAACTTATTTTAACAACAAATGTTTTTAACAACATCAAGGAAGGTTATTTCCTAGACAGTATTCCTTAGCTGGTTATAGAGGCTGAAAATGACATGATTAACAAGGTCCCGTCTTATGAGGAAATTGAATTCATGCTGAAAAATATGAGCCCTGATAAATCTTCAGGTTTGGATGGATTTGCGACATTCTTTTTTCAATTTTTCTGGGATATTGTTAAGGATGATATTTTCCTTTCCATAAAAAGTTCTTCAAAAACAAAAATATGCTTCAAGAACTAAATTACACCTTTATTTCTTTGATTCCCAAGAATCACAATCTGAATGAATTTACAAACTTCAGGCCAATCAGTATTTGTAATTACATATACAAAATGTGTTAAAAAAATTGGCTTTAAGAGTCTGTAATTACATGTTTTGAGGGATGGTTCTTCATGATAAAATTTTAACTATTGCCAACCTCAATAAAATAAATTTTCACATGGTGAATAGGTGTGTTCTTTGTGAAAAGGAAACTAAAGATTATTTGCACTTATTTCTCCAATGCCCTTTTTTGGAAACTGTTAGAAACATGATACTAAACATTTTTGAAATAAAATGGAATTACCCATCACCCCTAAAGCAATCATGGACTAAATGCAAAATTCCTTTTAAAATTCAAGGACTCAAACATATTTGGACTCTAACGCTTATGCACCTTTGTTGAGAAATATGGAAGGAAAGGAATAAATGAATTTTTGAAAGTAAAAATGAGACAAGAAAAGGGTGGTGGCTCACTGTTGTGATTCCATTAATCCTATTTTTGCTATCATTCCTTCCAAGAAGAAAATTATCCTCTAGAATGAAAGTAGAATATCTAAAAATTGGATTTTAACGCCCTATTACAAGGTTTCTTCTACCTCAAATCTGAGGTTGCAAGGATGGAAGAAACCTAACATGAATTAGATAAACCTAAATTTTGATGGAGCATCTAAAGGGAACCCAGGTAGAATAGGATGTGGAGGGGTCTTACGTGATCATCATGGAAACTTGATATTGGGTTACCACTGCAATATGGAAATCTAATCAAACTATGTTGTTAAAGCAACAACTACCTTCTTGGGTGTTTCAATAGCTCATCAAAGACATTTTAGTAGATTGGAAGTGGAGGGTGACTCTCTCAATATTATTAATAACATACTTGATAAAGGTACCATATCTATCTATATTCAAAATTATATAGCTAGCATAAAGGATATGGTTGGTAAATTCAAAGAAATTAGTTTCAAACATATATATATATATATATATATATATATATATATATAGGGAGGCCAATGGAATTGTTGATTACTTTGCTAATAAAGAGATATCTAGTCAGGGTATGACTTTGGTTACCAATGTGGAAGAAATCAATCCCATGGTGTGAGAACACATAAAAAAGGAACATGATGGACACATCACTAAATGATAATAATTACAAGTTATGTAAATACCCTCCATATAATATGGATTTTATTAAAAATAATTACAAGGTATGTGTGGTTAGGAGTAGGGTTTATGCAAAACTGGGGAATTGGAGATGCTCATGCTAGCATATTAATCATACTTCAAATGCTTATAATGACAATGACATTGTTTGGGAAGAGTGAAACAACCTACAGAATCTCAAACAGAGAGTTATTGCTAGTAAATATTTGAAAGCTAAAATGGGGGGTGAGCTTGTATAAACTAAGCCATGAGATCTAAAGGGAACCAAACCTGATGTGTTATAGCTCTTCGAATGGATGGGAATTTTCCCCTTTTAAAATATATTTGAGGGTCATTTTGAACACCTGAGCAAGGATTATGCTTCAGCTTAGAAATCGACTAATAATGGTGGAATCATGAAGCTGAAGGGAGTTCAGATTGAGGTTTCCATTGAATTGGTTGCACATGTCATGGTTATCTCGATAGTTAGACGTGAGGTTTACAAGAAAAAGAAGGAAGCTACAGAAGATATGTAGTTATTTCTTCAAGGTAATGAGAAATCAACTCCCCACTTTGCTAGTTTTTTAATAACTTCCTTACCTCACCCTTTAGATGAATTTTCCCTTACTTTGATTCATTTTTTGACCCTTGAGGGATGCCAAAAGTGCATTTATTCCTACCACCTTCCTATGTTGAATTTTATTAGACACGTCCATATTTTTATTTTTCTCTATTTTCTTTTCTGGTCACTGTGTGCCTCTATTGATCACTTTAAAAAGGAAGAATCAATTTCCATCTCCACCTGGGTTTCATTCTATCCCTGGTAAAAATATATTTTCTTGAAATGGATAAAAAGGTTAGTAGAACTAGTGCTTTAACCAAATCTATGGAGGAATATTCCAAGGAAGAAGAAATGGACTCAGAGGAAGATGAATCTAATGAATCTTCGGAATAAGAAGAGGAATGATACTAGGAATGATCAAGATGTGGTGGAAGTTGATGTGGTTCAGAGTAAGGAGGAGAAGGCACTATCTATCAATAAAATCTACAAAGAGGAATCGAGTCAATTACATGTGGACACCCAGATGGAGAAACATGTCGAGGTAATGGGTCAAATGGGTATTAAACAAGTTGATAATATTGTTAAAATGGCTACCAACATTGATGAATTGAAGAGCGATTTGAGGCTTGAAGAGTGATTTGAGGCTTACTAAAATTAATTTCAAGTTTATTTTAAATGATTGGCATTCCATGAGAATGCAGGTGGAGGATGTTGCCAAATTCATGCATGGAGGTAATGTAGAAATTATGAAAGATAATTATAAAAACCTCAACAATGATGTTGATCAAATCAAGGCCATATTGCATAACTACATGTAATGGAGCATTGTTACGGTTAATTCTACCCTGCAACACCTTCAAACCCTCAGGAAACTAGTTAATGCTTATAGGCAAGTTGATGAAAAGGGTAATGTGAAGAAACAGAAAACAAATACTTTTGAATGTGACCTCACTTCACTTGGAGCCAATATTGAAACTTTTTTGAAGGAATGGGCTGCATTGTTATCTAATTTGGAGAAATAAAAGAAATGAATGTATGATGATGAGTGTTAGATCCAGGTTTATGTTGTTATTTTATTTTGTGGTTATGGTATTTTTTATGGTTTTATATAAGTCTTTTTGTTATCTTATGAACTTAATCATATGCTCTGTCAGGAGCTAACCTATTATATGATATTTTATATGTAATTTTTGGGATGATTTGTATTTTCCTATATACTCTTTAAGGATCTATGCTATGTAAGGGGTAGGGTACCCTCGACCATGTTTTACCTATAATAAAAACTAAAGTACAATGGAAAATTTTGGAGAAAACTGAAAATATTCAGAAATGGGTTCCACATACAACCAAAACCTATAAATCACTCCAAAAAAAATATAAACAAGTCCTCTAAAACATAAAAATAATCACATTTATGAAATGAATAAATTATGGGTCACTATACTCATGTTTTCCAACTCGCTACCAAGCTAGGGTTTTAAGAGGGTTAAATACCAATTTATCTTATTAACAATTGTTCATAAAAACATGATGATCAAACAAGATAATTCTCATGATAGAAATATTAAACTATCCCAAATAGATTAGGTCCTCACAAAAATTATAAACTCTCCAATGAGCATCAAAAATTCAACTTTTATCTCAAAAACTCACCTTTAGAAAATCGGTATGGGATAAAATCACATAACTTTCTTAATCTTTCATTCGAAGAATTTAAACTTGGACAAAAACATTCTATCAACCTAATCCACCTTTTTTAATGATCACCTTTCCATTTCCATGCTAAAACAATCAACTCACTTCACTAGGGCATGGTTTCTCAAGGAGTAGGTCTAGTATAAACCTAACAACCATGAATTCTCATTTTTTCACTTTGAGACACTTATGAGTGACCCTACAACTCATTTAAATAATTATAATTCTCTCACCATGCATATCCATATGCTACATGCTTCAATTCATCATAGCATACCTCATTATGATCTCTAGGCCTCACAAACAAGCACCTAAAACATGCTTTCTTCACCAAATATGACCTCAACATCACCTTGGCTACCTTTCACACCTCCAATGACCTTCAACATATTATAGGACATCATCAAATGATCCTATATACCTCTACAACACTCTGCAAGACACCATAATCCATCATACTTACTAAAGAGCTCATGAACAAACATCTAAACCAAGCAAATCATTAATAAACTCAACTTGTCTGGATACTACTGTAGACACAAAAATTGGGTCATACTTCTATTAAAACCCCGTTAATTAAATTAACCATATCATACCCATTCATATCCCTTAGTGCACAAGTTAATTGAATTAATTATCTTATTTAAATTAATTAATATCATCACTTAACCAACTCACCCCAGCCAACTCACCTAGCCACCTCGCTCAAATGACCCACACAAACCTCATTAATGACCTAAGACCAAGTCTAATCTTATCTTAACAACCTAGGACTTAGTCTAAACCTAGACTTAACTCATAGCAACAAACTTAAAAAGAGTCCTACTTATCTTTCTGGGACCCATCACTCAAGACTCGTAAGAAGGTTGGAGATCATGCTAAAAATAGCAACAATCTAGCTATTTTTGGCCAACCTAGATATTCCCACCTTGGATGATGTCGATTATATCTCAACCAACTTCGGTCCCCTAACCATCATCGGTTAGGTTCAATATATTTCTAAAATCCTTTTCCTAGGTTGGTCATTCGATTCAGGATCTCATACAAACAGAGACTTGGAGCACTCAAATTTCTGAAGCACTCAGGTAAAAGAAAACACACAGGAGCACTACTAACAACCATTTTTTGCATTCATAATCTTCTCCATGATCACAGATTCACATAAAGAAGCAAGGAGGTTCAAAATTCCATGGCACAAATACAACAATTATTATCTCTAGATCTCTTCCCTCATCATCTTCATCACCTACATTCTCTACATCTACTATTTAGTAATTACCTAAACCCTCTTCATTTTCCTTTATTTTCTTTCAGTAAGATTTATTATTCATCTCAGTAGTTTATCCTCAACACCCATATACTTACTTCCTCCCACCAACCTATCACTTTACCGTATCTAGCCCTTTTACCCATTTTCACCCTCTCTTAATAATCTATGATTTCTCAGAACAATTTTACAACATCACCCTCACCATTTCTAACTTCTATGCAATCACAGGAAGTCCTAAAACCAATTTTAAGAACTTTATGCTAAGTTCCCCTACCAATGCTAGTTAGCCAACCGACGTCGATCATTTTTCCTAATCGGCATTGGTCATCCAATCAAAATTGGTAATTGTGTTTAGCAATATACCTCGGACCAACGAGATAATACCCACTTCCGAATAGCCCAAAACCATTTCTAATCTTTACCAGACCTTACCAAGATCCTTTACCAGACCTGCAACTTAACACCATCCAATCACCTAACCCGTTTTGACCTCAATCACTTTTTACCTGACCTTTCTTATTATTTTTTACGAGATACCTAAATAATTTCAATTTCAATAAGATATTTACTTCATCTATGATTTAACTTGCATTAAGGCTGTTATATAAAAGTGGATTGACAACCTATTTAGGAAGCATCATGCTTCCCAGATCTAGATTCCGCTAGGCATTCAACTCATTATTTTTTTAACTCTGTCTCATTTTATTGTTTTGCATTTACAGGTAGTTCCTCCTAGCCAAAAGGGAGCTCTCACAATCAACTTGGATTAGGAAATCAAAGCACGCGCACAACCTTCAACCAAAATTACAAAGAGGTATTCCTCCTTGACCTTCTACCCTTATCTGTTTCATTAATTTTCTAAGAATCCGGTGAAACATTTTGGCATTCCCGATGGGATCCATTCGGGGTTCTTACATTTATTCATTCCTAGGGAACCAATGTATGTTTGTTTATTTTTCAAAAGGAAGTTAACATTAAATTCTCTCCCTAGAAGTCTTATCTTTCTTCTATTTGTCTCAGTGACATTTATATTTTTGGAACTAAAACAAATCCTTATTTTCATTTTTTTGCATTTACATTAGTGAAATTCATATCATTTCCTATTCACTCTTTGTTTACATCTAATATCACATTTCGATTTGGGTTTTTTAAATAATTGCATTTCATACTTCTAAATTTGCATTTTTAGCTCACATTAAAACTAAGGGCAACCTATACGTTGGAAGTCATGCCTAGCTGATGGTTGACATAATTGAATCATATAGCACACTCTCTTCTCTCTTTGAAAAATTACATAAAAATAAATTTACACATATTCTTAAACAACACCTTTCCTGGAAGAAGTTGTCAATGATCACATGATCATAGGATTGACAGTGGGAACCCAGCTGGTTTCTCTGTCCAGTCATTAACTCAGAGAAAGGAACGTCCTTGCCAAAACATAACCTAAAACCATCCTTAGATCTTTCCTCTTCATAGGATACCCTATTTCTAGCCCAAAAATCTTTTTTGTTCACAAGTTAGTCTAAAATAGCATAAGATAAAGCATAAAATTCACTCATAAGATTTCATGTTTTTCTTAACTTTTTATTCAGTTGTGTTTTGAGTTGTGAGGTCACGTTCTTCATTTTATTTTCTTCCTTTCACACCCCATAATTATAGTTAGTGTATTCCAAATTTTTATGGGTGTGTTAAGGTCCATTACTATCATACTCAGGTTTATGGGTTGATATTTTATTTGATAGAAGTCATAAAAATCGAATTATTCCATCTTTTCAAATTTCACAATGACCGATGTTGGTTGCATCAACCATCATTAGTTTTCGTCTGACCATCATTGGTTTATCTAACCATTGTCAATTTATAGCTTTTTTGGTCTTTTCACCAAAAATAATATTCACCACATTTTTTCTTTATGAAGTCTTCAGACACATCATCATACCTCTGGACCTTTAAAATCATTGTAAAATCAAGTTTCATTTCATTTTCATCAGTTATTTCCTCATTTGCAAAACTTTTCTTTTCTCACAGTAACCAGTATTGATCACCTTGAATATCATTGGTTAACATAACTATTGTTGGTTCCTATGTTTTAATTCCTAATTAAAATGACTAGTTTCACCTCCCGAAACCTATTTTTCTTCATTTCTTCTATTTTTCTATGTAATTTACGAAGTACAAATTACCAATCCTACACCAAATCACATGGTTTTGAATCATATTCAATCAAATTCCCTTGTATTCTACGCAAGTCTTCATCCACTCCCACCTAGCCCATTGCCGTCATTCATCTTGTCACCTATGGATCCTACTTAGCCCATTATCATCAGTAATGGTGATAAGGAGTTCACAAGACTCCTTGAACACAACTCTGATGCCTTATAAAATTATCTCACCCATTACTCTACTCGCGATTCATCAGTATATTTGGTATACAACCTGTTTGTGTCCATTCCTCCAACCCTCATCCTAACTTCTACGTCAACTACCACTAGCTTAGCATTACCTTCTTTAACCTTACCACCCGTAGAATCCCAACTTGACCCCATGCCATCAATACATGAAGAACCTAAAACATTGGTTGCAATTTTGACATCATTTGCACCCATGGTGTCAACCATTCCTTCATCACCCACCTTGAGCATAGCCCCGTCTGCAATGACCAACTCGTATATACCTATTACATCGCAGCCACCAATGGTGTCAGAAACCCATACCCTATTAAAAAAATTCATCCTCTCCATCCCACATTCTTTACCTCCAATCACTACAAGGATTTCTACATCTACCCCACCTCCTTTCACATATCACCAACAACCACCAATCTCGTTTGTCGTCTATTCGGGATATTTTCTACCTTCATTTATTCCCCCCACATAGTTCTCATACTTGACACCACCATATACTCAAATTCCATCCACATCATACATTCATCCTAAACCTCCTTATACTATAGGGGGTTCTCAATCATCACAAACCACCAACAACCTTATTAAAATTATGATGGAGAAGATGTAAACATTAGAAGCATTAGTTTCTAGCTCTCACAACTCCTTAACCTATGAAAAAATTAGTAATGAGCCCATCCATCCATCTATTCCCATTTTCCCATACCCTGTGCATTGGGAAATGCCCAAATTTAACTAGTTCAATAATAAATAATACCCACAACAAAACCTGTGGTCTTTCAAACATGGGTGTTATCTATTCACCCTCAATAATGCTTTACTCCTACGAACATTCCCCTTGTCTTTAATGGGACCCGCATTACATTACTATAGTGGTTTGCTTCAAAATTCTATTTACTCATTTAATCAAGTGGCTCAAGCCTTCCTGGACCATTTTTAAATCAATATCATTAAGAAGGTCTCTATGATAGACTGTTACTCAACTCGACAATATGATGATGAGTCTATCGCCGATTATTTTGCTCGTTGGCAGAGCCTCATCAACTAACTAACATTATAGTTGCCTCAAACTGAGCTTATAGATTTTTTAACTGGAGCTTGTGCTAGGTACATCTCACCAACTCTATAAGTACAACCCTTCCGTACCTTTGACCAAGCCATTACCTTGGTGCAAAAACTTTAAATTTGTGCCATTAAAGATATGAAAATTCAATTGCGTAAAAAAAATGCCACATTTAAATCAAATGATGCTTCTTCCTCTTCAAAACCCCTAAATAATTATTCAAAATACAAAGGATTTTCCAACATGGTAGTTTTAAAGGATGGCCCAAATCACCCCTCTAATCAATCAAAACCTACCTCTTACCTTTCTCCCGTTAAAAATTTTCAGTTTAGACGAGAGCAACTAAAATACACTCCAATCGGGGAGCCTTATTATTCAGTATTAGAAAAACTTCTTAAGGTCGGAGCCATTACTCTTCCACCAATAAAAACACATACTGGTTTTAACCATGCTCGTCTTATGCCTACATGGTACAAGGAACATGACTATTGTAACTATCATCGCGTAAAATACCATAACGATGGTAATTGTATAACCTTCAAGAACATTGTCTAGGAAATGTTAGATAATGGATATCTCATCCCGAACAACCCAAATGCACCTAAAAATTATAATTTGTATGTATTCAAGAAGTCATACCCTAACCATACCCCATCATCAAACAAAAATGGATAACCTTCAACTAACAATAGTAATGTCCGTGAGGTCCATGTTGTTTTTAACACTTCAGGAACATCTTCATACATCTGGAACTTTAAAATCATTGTAAAATCAAGTTTTATTTCATTTTCATCAGTTATTGCCTCATTTGTAAAACATTTTGTTTTCTCACAATGACCAGTATCAGTCACCTTGATAGTCATCGTTTACCATCTCACCATCATTGGCTAACACAATTGTTGTTAGTTCCTATGTTTTCATTCCTAATTAAAACAATGACTAGTTTCACCTCCCAGAACCTATTTTTATTCATTTATTCTATTTTTCTATGTCATTTACAGAGAAAATATTACCAAGCCTATGCCAACTCACATGATTTTGACTCGTAGTCAAGAAAATGCCCTTGTATTCTACACAAGTCTTCATCCACTCCCACCTATCCCGTCTATGCCTTTCATCCAGTCACCTATGGATCCTACTAATCCCATTATCATTAGTACTGGTGACAAGGAGTTCACAAGACTCCTTGACCACAACCCCAATTCCTTACAACATTATCTCACCCATTAATCTACTCGCGATTCATCAGACTAGTTTGTATACAACATGCTTGTGTCCATTCCTCCGGCCCTCACCCCAACTTCTGCGTCAGATACCACTAGCTTGGCATTAGCTTCTTCCACTTTACCCCCTGTAGTATCCCAGCTTGACCCCATGCCATCAATACATGTGGAACATACAACATCGGTCGCACTCTTGACGTTATTTTCACCCATGGTGTTACCCATTCCTTCATCAGCCACCTTGAGCATAGCCCCATCTACACCTACCACCTCGTATATACCTATTACATCACAACCACCAATGGTGTTGGAAACCCATACCCTATTCCAAAACATCATCCTCTCCATCCATCAGTATTTACCTCTAATCACTACAAGGATTACTACATCTACCCCACCTCCTTACACATATCACCAAAAACCCCTAATCTTGTCTGTCACCTATTTGGGATATTTTCTTCCTGAATCTATTCCACCCACACAGTTCTCATACTTGAAACTACCATATACTAGAATTCCATCCACATCATACATTCATCATAAACCTCTTTATACTACAAGGTTTGCTTAATCATCACAACCCATAAATGACCTTATTAAAATGATGATGGAGAAGATGCAAACATTAGAATCATTAGTTTTTGTTTATCGCAACTCCTTAACCTACAAAAAAATATACAATGAGACCATCCATCCATCTATTCCCATTTTCCCATACCCTAGACATTGGGAAATGCCCAAATTTAACTGGTTCAATAGTAAAGAATACCCGCAACAACACTTGCAAACTTTAAAACATTGGTGTTATCTAATCATCCATGACAATGATTTACTCCTACAAACATTCCCCATGTCTTTAATGGGACCCGTGTTATATTGCTATAGTGGTTTCCCTCAGCATTCCATTTACTCATTTAATCAAGTGGCTCAATCCTTCCTAGACTATGTTTCAATCAATATCGTCAAGATGGCCACTATGACCAACTTGTACTCACCTTGACAATATGATGATGAGTTTATCACTGATTTTTTTACTCGTTGGCAGAGCCTCATTAACCAAATAACATTCTAGTTGCTTGAAACTGAGCTTATAGAGTTGTTCACTAGATCTTGTGCTAGGCACATCTCACAACCTCTCTAAGTACATACCTACTGTACCTTTGACGAAGCCTTTACCATGAAACACAAACATGAAATTTGTGAAATTAAAGATAAGAAAATTCAACTGCGTAACAAAAATGTTGCATTTAAGTCAAATGATGATTCTTCCTCTTCAAAACCCTAAATTAATTATTCAAAAGCCAAAGGATATGCTAACGTGGTAGTTTTAAAGGTTGGCCCACCTCACCCCTATAATTAATCAAAACCTATCTCCAACCTTTCTCCTGTCAAAATTTTTTAGTTCAGATGGGAGCAACTAAAATACACTCCAATCAGGGAGACATATTATTTAGTATTAGAAAAAAATTCTTAAGGCCAGAGCCATTGCTCTTCCACTGATAAAACCACATACTAGTTTTGACCATGCTCATCTTATGCTTGCATGGTAAAAGAACATGACTATTGTAACTATCATTGCGTAAAATACCATAACGATGATAATTGTATAACCTTCAAGAACATTGTCTAGGAAATGTAAGATAATGGAGATCTCGTCCTAGACAACCCAAACGCACCCAAAAATTAGAATTTGCATATACTCAAGAAGTCATTCCCTAACCATACCCCATCATTAAAAAAACTAGATAACCTTCAAATAATGATAGTAATGTCCACGAGGTCCATGTTGTGTTTAACACTTCAGGCACATCATCATACCTCTGGACCTTTAAAATCACTGTAAAATCAAGTTTTATTTCATTTTCATCAGTTATTACCTCATTGCAAAAAAAAATTCTCACAGTAACTAGTATTGGTCACCTTGACTGTCATCAGCTACCATCTCACCGTCATCAGTTAACATAACTGTCGTTGGTTTCTATGGTTTAATTCCTAATTAAAAAAACAACTAGTTTCACCTCCCAGAACATATTTTTATTCATTTCTTCTAATTTTCTGTGTCATTTACAAAGAATAGACTACCAAGCCTACAGCAACTCACATGGTTTTAACTCATAGTCAAGAAAATTCACTTGTATTCTACGCAAGTCTTCATCCACTCCTACCTAGCCTATCGCTACCTTTCATCTTGTCACCTATGGATCCTACCCAACTCATTATCATTAGTACTAGTGATAAGGAGTTTGCAAGACTCCTTGACCACAACCCTGATGCCTTACAAAATTATCTCACCGATTACTCTACTTGTGATTCATTAGGATATTTGGTATACAACATTCTTGTTTTCATTCCTCCAGCCCTCATCCCAACTTCTATGTCAGCTACCACTAGCTTGGCATTACCTTCTTCCACCTTACCCCCCATAGTATCCCAACTTGACCCCACGCCATCAATACATGCAACACCTACAACATCGGTCATACTTTTGACATTAGTTACACCCATGGTGTCAACCCTTCCTTCATCATCCTCTTTGAGTATAGCCCCATTTACACCTACCACCTCTTATATACCTATTACATCATAGCCACCAATGGTGTCAAAAACCCATACCCTATTCCAAAACATCATCCTCTCCATCCCACAGTCTTTACCTCCATTCACTACAAGGATTGCTACATCTATCCCACATCCTTACACATATCACCAATAACCCCCAATCACGTTTATTGCCTATTCGGGATATTTTCTACCTACATCTATTCCCCCCATGCAATTCTCATTCTTGACACCACCATATACAAGAATTCTGTCAACATCATACATTCATCATAAACCTCCTTATACTGCAGGGGGTGCTCAATCACCACAACCCACCAATGACCTTATTAAAATGATGATCGATAAGATGAAAACATTGGAAGCATTAATTTCTAGCTCTCATAACTCCTTAACCTATAAAAAAAATCTCCAATGAGCCCATCCATCCATCTATTCCCATTTTCCCATACCCTGCGCATTGGGAAATGCCCAAATTCAACTAGTTCAATAGTAAAGAAGACCTACAACAACACTTGTGGTATTTCAAACATGGGTGTTATCTAATCGCCCACGATAATGCTTTACTCCTACAAACATTCCCCTTGTCTTTAATGGGACCCACATTACACTGTTGTAGTGGTTTGCTTCAAAATTCCATTTGCTCATTTAATCAAGTGGCTCATGCCTTCTTGGACAATTTTTCAATCAATATCTTCAAGAAGGTCACTATGAATGACTTTTACTCAACTCGAAAATAAGATGATGAGTCTATCACCAATTGTTTTTCTCATTGGTGGAGCCTCATCAACCAACTAAAATTATAGTTTCCTCAAATTGAGCTTATAGATTTGTTCACCAGAACTTGTGCCAGGAACATCTCACCAACTCTCTAAGTACAAACCTTCCAAACCTTCGGCGAAGCCTTTACCATGGCACAAAAACTTGAAATTTGTGCCATTAAGGATAAGAAAATTCAATTGCGTAACAAAAATGCTACATTTAAATCAAATGATGTTTTTTCCTCTTCAAAACCCCACAACAATCATTCAAATGCCAAAGGATCTACCAACACAGTAGTTTTAAAGGTTGGCCCATCTCACCCCTCTAATCAATCAAAAACTACCTCCAACCTTTCTCCCGTTCAAACTTTTCGGTTCAGACGACAGCAACTAAAATACACTCCAATCGGGGAGTATTATTATTCAGTATTAGAAAAAATTCTTAAGGTTGGAGCTGTTGCTTTTCCACCGATAAAATCACATTCTATTTTTGACCATGCTCATCTTATGCATGCATGGTACAAGAAACATTACTATTGTAACTATCATCACGTAAAATACCATAACGATGGTAATTGTAAAACCTTTAATAACATTATCTACGAAATGTTAGATAATGGATATCTCATCTTGGACAACCTGAACGCACCCGAAAATTATAATTTGTATTTATTCAATAAGTTGTTCCCTAACCATACCCCATGATCAAACAAAACTGGATAACCTTCAACTGATGATAGTAATGTCCACGAGGTCCATGTTGTGTTTAACACTTCAGACACATCATCATACCTCTGGACCTTTAAAATCACTATACAATCGAGTTTTATTTCATTTTCATTAGTTATTGCCTCATTTACAAAAATTTTGTTTTCTCATAGTATCCATTATCATTCACCTTGAGTGTCATCAGTTACCATCTCACCATCATCAGTTAACATAATTGTCATTGGTTCCTATGTTTTAATTCCTAATTAAAACAACGACTAGTTTCACATCCCAGAACCTATTTTTCTTCATTTCTTCTATTTTTTTGTGTCATTTACAGATAATAGATTACCAAGCCTATGCCAACTCACATGGTTTTGGATCGTAGTCAAGCCAATGCCCTTGTATTCTATGCAAGTCTTCATTCATTCCCACCTATCACATCGTTGTCATCCATCCTGTCACCTATGGATCCTACTAAGCCCATTATCATCAGTACTAGTGATGAGGAGTTCGCAAGACTCCTTATCCACAACCACAATGCCTTATAACATCATCTCACCCATTACTCTACTCATGATTCATTAGGATATTTGGTATACAACATGCTTGTGTCCATTCCTCTAACCCTCACCCTAACTTCTGCGTTAGCTACCACTAGTTTGGCGTTACCTTATTCCACCTTACCCCTCATAGTATCCCAACTTGACCCCATGCCATCAATACTTGTGGTACCTACAACATCGGTCATAATTTTTATGTCAGTTGCACCAATGGTTTCAACCATTCCTTCATCAACCACCTTCAGTATAACCTCGTCTGCACCTACCAGTTCGTATATACCTATTGCATCACAACCACGAATGGTTTCGGCAACCCATACCCTATTTAAAAACATCACCCTCTCCATCCCACATCATACATTCATCATAAACCTCCTTATACTATAGGGGGTGCTCAATCACACAACCTACCAACGACCTTATGAAAATGATGATGGAGAAAATGCAAACATTGAATGCATTAGTTTTTGGATCTCACAACTCCTTAACCTATGAAAAATATGCAATGAACCCATCCATCCATTTATTCCCATACCTTGCGCATTGGTAAATTCCCAAATTTAACCAGTTCAATTGTAAAGAAGACCCACAAAAACACTTGTGGTCTTTCAAACACGAGTGTTATCTAATCACCCAAGACAATGCTTTACTCCTACGAATGTTAACCATGTATTTAATGGGACCCACATTAAATTGTTATAGTGGTTTTCCTTGAAATTCCATTTACTCATTTAATCAAATGGATCAAACCTTCCTAGACCATTTTTTAATCAATATCGTTAAGAAGGTCACTATGATTGACTCTCACTAAAATCAACAATATGAAGATGAGTTTATCGTAGATTTTTTTTCTCATTGGCAAAGCCTCATCAACCAACTAACATTCTAGTTGCCTCAAATCAAGCTTATAGATTTTTTCACTAGAACTTGTGCCAGACACATCTCACCAAATCTAAGTAAAAACCTTCCATACCATCGACAAAGCCTTTACCATGGCACAAAAACTTGAAATTTGTGCCATTAAAGATAAGAAAATTCAATTGCGTAACAAAAACACCACATTTAAATCAAATGATGCTTCTTCCTCTTCAAAACCCAAAAACAATTATTCAAAAGCCAAAGGAATTGCCAACGTAGTAGTTTTAAAGGCTGGCCCATCTCACCCCTCTAATCAATCAAATCCTACCTCCAAGCTTTCTCCTTTCAAACTCTTCAATTCAGATGGGAGCAACTAAAATACACTTCAAATGGGGAGCCTTATTATTCAGTATTAGAAAAACTTCTTGAGGTAAAATCCATTGATTTTCCACCGATAAAACCACATACTGGTTTTGACCATGCTCATCTTATGCCTACATGGTAAAAGGAACATGAATTTGTAACTATCATCGCGTAAAATACCATAACGATGGTAATTGTAAAACCTTCAAGAACATTATCTAGGAAATGTTAGATAATTGAGATCTCATCCTGGACAACCTGAACGCACCTGAAAATTATAATTTTCATATATTCAAGAAGTCATTCCCTAACCATACCCCATCATCAAACAAAACTGGATAACCTTAAACCAATGATAGTAATGTTTGCGAGGTCCATGTTTTGTTTAACACTTCAGACACATCATCATACCTCTGGACCTTTAAAATCACTGTCAAATTGAGTTTTATTTCATTTTCATCAATTATTGCCTCATTTAAAAAACTTTGGTTTTCTCACAGTAACTGTTATTGGTCACCTTGAGTTTCATCATTTACCATCTCACTATCATTGGTTAACATAACTGTCGTTGGTTCCTAATTAAAAAAATGACTAGTTTCACCTCCCATAACCTATTTTACTTCATTTCTTCTATTTTTTGTGTCATTTATAGAAAACAGATTACCAAACCTATGCCAAATCACATGGTTTTGGCTTGTAGTAAAATCAATGCCCTTGTATTCTACGCAATTCTTCATCCACTCCCACCTAGCCCATCACCACCATTCATCCTATCACCTATGGATCCTACTCAACCCATTATCATTAGTACTGATAAAAATGATTTTGTAAGACTCCTTGACCACAACCCCAATGCCTTACAACATTATCTCACACATTACTCCACTCGTGATTCATCAGGATATTTGGTATACAACATGCTTGTGTCCATTCCTCTGACCCTCACTTAAACTTCTGCATTAGATACCACTATCTTGGTGTTACCTTATTTCACCTTACCCCCCTGTAGTACACCAACTTGACCGTACGCCATCAATACATGCAGTACATACAACATCAGTTATACTTTTGACGTCATTTTCACCAATGGTGTCAACCATTCCTTCATCATCCACCTGGAGCATAGCCCCATCTTGAACTACCATCTCGTATATACCTATTGCATCGCAGCCACAAATGGTTCCGAAAACCCATACCCTATTCCAAAACATCATCCTTTCCATCCCATAGTCTTTACCTCCAATCACTACAAAGTCTACTACATCTACCCCACCTCCTTACAAATATCACCAATAACCCCCAATCTCTTATGTCGCCTATTCAGGATATTTTCTACCTGTATCTATTCCCCCCACATAGTTCTTGTACTTGATACTACCATATACTAGAATTCCATCCACATCATACATTCATCATAAACCTCCTTATTCTACAAGGGGTGCTTAATTATGACAACCCACCAAATACTTTATTAAAATGATGATGGAAAAGATGCAAACATTGGAAGCATTAGTTTCTGGATCTCACAACTGCTTAACCTATGAAATAAATATGCAATGATCCCATCCATCCATTTATTCCCATTTTCCCATACCCTATGCATTGGGAAATCCCTAAATTTAACCGGTTTAATAGTAAAGAAGACCTGTAAAAACACTTGCGGCCTTTCAAACATGGGTGTTATCTTATCACCCACGACAATGCTTTACTCCTATGAACATTCCCCATGTCTTTAATGGGACTTGCAGTACATTGCTATATTGGTTTTCCTCAACATTCCATTTACTCATTTAATCAAGTGGCTCAAGCCTTCCTAGACCCTTTTTCAATCAATATCGTCAAGAAGGTCACTATGACCAACTTGTACTCAACTCGATAATACGAAGACGAGTCTATCACCAATTTTTTTGCTTGTTGGTGGAGCCTCATCAACCAACTAACATTCTAGTTTCCTCAAACCGAGCTTATAGATTTGTTCATTAGAGCTTCTATAGAGCACATCTCACCAAATATATAGGTAAAAACCTTCTACACCTTTGACAAAGCCTTTACCATCGCGTAAAAACTTGAAATTTGTGCCATTCAGGATAAGAAAATTTAATTGTGTAACAAAAATGCCACAATTAAATCAAATGATGTGTCTTCCTCTTCAAAACCCCTAAATAGTTATTTAAAATACAAAGGATCTTCCAACATAGTAGTTTTAAAGGTTGGCCTATCTCACTGCTCTAATCAATCAAAACCTACCTCCAACCTTTCTCCCATTCAAACTTTTTAGTTTAGATGGGAGCAACTAAAATACACTCCGATTGGTTAGCCTTATTATTCATTATTATAAAAACTTATTAATGCTGGAGTCATTGCTCTTCCACTGATAAAAGAACATACTGGTTTTGACCATGCTCATTTTATGCCTGTATGGTACAAGGAACATGACTATTGTAACTATCATTGTGTAAAATACCATAACAATGGTAATTGTATAACCTTCAAGAACATTGTCTAGGAAATGTTAGATGATGGAGTCTCGTCTCGGACTACCTGTACACACCTGAAAATTATAATTTGCATATATTCAAGAAGTCATTCCCTAACCATACCCCATCATCAAACAAAACTAGATAACCTTCAACTAATGATAGTAATGACCACGAGGTCCATGTTGTGTTTAACACTTCAGACACATCATCATACCTATGGACCTTTAAAATCACTATAAAATCAAGTCTTATTTCATTTTCATCATTTATTACCTTATTTGTAAAAAAAAAAATTCTCACATGAACTAGTATCAGTCACCTTGACTATCATTGGTTACCATCTCACCATCATCGGTTAACATAACATTCATTGGTTCATGTGTTTTAATTCCTAATTAAAACAATGAATAGTTTCAACTCGTAGAACCTTTTTTCTTCATTTCTTCTATTTTTTTGTGTCATTTACAAAGAACAGATTACCAATCCTATGCGAAATCACATGGTTTTGACTCATAGTCAATCCAATGCCCCTGTATTCTATGCAATTCTTCATCTACTCCCACCTAGCCCATCGTTTCCTTTCATCTTGTCACCTATGGATCCTACTCAGCCCATTATCATCAGTACTGGTGATGAGGAGTTCACAAGAATCCTTAAACACAACCCCGATGCCTTATACCATTATCTCACCCATTACTCTACTCACAATTCATCAGGATAGTTGGTATATAACATGCTTGTGTCTATTCCTCTAGCCCTCAACCCAACTTCTGTGGCAGCTACCATTATCTTGACGTTAACTTCTTCAACCTTACCCCTTGTAGTATCCCAATTTGACCCCACAGCATCAATACATGTGGAACATACAACATTAGTTGAACTTTTGACATCATTTTCACCCATGGTGTTAACCATTACTTCATCAACCACCTTGAGCATAGCCCTGTCTACACCTACCACCTTGTATATACCTATTGCATTATAGCCACCAATGGTGTCAGAAACCCATACCCTATTCTGAAACACCATGCTCTCCATCCCACAATATTTACCTCCTATCACTACAAGGATTGCTACATCTACCCCACCTCCTTACACATATCACCAACAACCCCCAATCTCATATGTCACCTATTCTTGATATTTTCTGCCTGCATCTATTCCCCCATGCAGTTCTCATACTTAAAACCACCATATATTGGAATCTCGTCCACATCATACATTCACCATAAACCTCCTTATACTACAGGGGTGCTTAATCATCATAACCCACCAACGACCTTATTAAAATGATGATGGAGAAGATGTAAACATTGGGATCATTAGTTTTTGGCTCTCGTAACTTCTTAACCTATGAAAAAAATATGCAATGAGCCCATCCATCCATCTATTCCCATTTTCTCATACCTTGCACATTGGGAAATGCCCAAATTTAATCGGTTCAATAGTAAAGAAGACCCAAAACAACACTTGCGGTATTTCAAACATGGGTGTTATCAAATCACCCAAGATAATACTTTACTCCTACAAACATTCCCCATATCTTTAATGGGACCCATGTTACATTGCTATAGTGGTTTGCCTCGACATTCCATTTACTCATTTAATCAAGTGGGTCAATCCTTATTGGACCATTTTTTAATCAATATCGTTAAGAAGGTCATTATAACTGACTTGTACTTAACTCGACAATATGATGACGATTCTATCACTAATTTTTTTACTCATTGGAGGAGCCTCGTAAACAAACTAACATTCTAGTTTCCTTAAACCAAGCTTATAGATTTGTTCACTAGAGCTTGTGCTAGACACATCTCACCAACTCTCTAAGTACAAACCTTTTGTACCTTTGACAAATCCTTTACTATGGTGCAAAAACTTGAAATTTTTCTTGCAGATACCGCCACAATCTATCCAAAGGTATTTCATGCAACCCAATCAGCCATGACCATGCTTGTTGAAATGGCCTCTTCTTCATCACCCTTGCCTACACACAAACCTTTACCAACAACTAAACTTGTTCTTATGCCTAAGAACCTACCTACATCTACACCTCCCCCTACCTCTAGACCCATTACCAAATTGGGTTTCATGCTAAAATCAAGCCTAGTTCATCCACCAGTAAAATTAGATTTAGCCACATCTTCCCAAAATTGTGCAAAAACGATTCCTCCACCTAATAGGAAGACCCAACATTCTAGGCTACATACACTAGTTTCAGCCACTACACTTTTGTCACCTTCACCCATTCCGTCTATCCTAGGGCCTTACTCATTTACCTTGGAAAAACAACCACCT
This sequence comes from Taxus chinensis, assembly GCA_019776745.2. Lineage (NCBI taxonomy): Eukaryota > Viridiplantae > Streptophyta > Pinopsida > Cupressales > Taxaceae > Taxus > Taxus chinensis. Next base: position 422,242,221 of record CM034151.1, read on the forward strand.
ATCCAAGGCAAATCAAAAGTGCAACACCCAACCTCGTCATCAAAATTCTTTATTACACCCAACCTAATAGCATAATGCACACCTTCTCCATTACCCGCATCTTTCTCACCACCTATACCCCCACCACTTATTGTAATAATATCAATACCTATAAGATTTCCTTATCTTCAACCCATACCTTCTATCTTGCCTCTGCCAGCAACCTTCACCTCACCTCCTTTATCACCTTGGCTGATTCTTCCTCTGCCACCATCCTCTTTCCCCTCTACATCACGTACACCTTCTTCACCTTTACCTAGGAAGGTGCAACCTAAATTGAAAAACACACTACCCTCTAAAGAGGTAGTTAGTCCTATAAAACCTTTTATTGCTAGTTCATCTACTACGCCTTTACCTAAGAAATTACAGCCCAAGCCTAAAAAAGTACCACCTACCAAACAGGTGGTCAAACCTATCCCACATCCAATTCCACCTCCTATAGTACCTTAGGCATCACTATCACCTACACTTCAATCCAGACCCACACTCACCTCACATTGTGATCCATTGGCAGGGTCTTACGCTAACATTCTAGCTAACCTTTTACAGACCTCCGTCATCACATTTCTACCCCTTAGACCTTACAACTGACTCAATCCCAAATTAAAAGGGTATGATGATACTAAAATTTGTGACTACCATCATGTTCTAGGACATGATGTAGAAAATTGTAAGGATTTAAAAACCGTTCTTATCCATCTTTTTCCTTCTGAACAAAAATTTGATGATGATGATCTTCTAGACAAGGACCCAGTTCCACCTCCACCTATCACTACACATCCTCTCCCACTACCTATTTAGTGACATATATCACCACCTCCACAACCCATTTATCCACCTCAAAAATTCAAGAATAATATGGTCCGTATAAGAGACCTAGCCAAAAGCCCAAAAAAATTCTAGTACACCCTACTCATTTTGCAAGGTTCTTATCCCGGACTAGGTTATTGTCCATTATGTCATTATAATTTTCTTGACACACCTTATCCATCCACCTCTCTTCCTTAGATTAACATGATCCAAGTTTCCACTTGCACCCAGAAAGAAAAAGGAAAGGAGAAAGTAACTAGCCCATCCACCAATCCTATTCCCAACATACCATCTACACCTGCACTGAAAATCACCATTCGGGGACCCACATATCCTATTTCTGATCTATTTCCCAATTGTAGGATGAGAAAAAAAATTCACCAATCCCCTCTAAAAATTTATTTGTATGACCTCATCCAAACTTATGAATCCCATCGATAGGACCTCATGGAGGTTTTTCAATCCATCAAGGTTTTACCTAACAACATGACACATGTGGCCTCCATTATCACCCCTCACCATGTGGCTTCTCTTACCAATTCATCCCCTTCCCCTACACCTACCACTATTCACCAAGTAGCCACCCTCAGTTTCTGTGACGATGAGATTATACCTTTCCAATCAAATGATCTTGATCCCAAAATTTTCATCTCCATTTATATTGATAATATATGTGTTCAATGTATTATGATCAATGGTGTTGATAGCATCAACACCATCTCCTCCCACGTATATAATCAAATGTGCATTCCTTCAAATCGAATGCATATTAACCCAGTTATGCTACTTTCATTCAATGACGCCGTCACTTTCACTCTCGGAACCATCAACCTCCATGTTTGTGTGGGCCCCCGTACCATTTTGGAACTGTTCTATGTCTTAGAGGGGGATTTCTAGTATAAATTTTTGCTTTGCTGAACTTGGATCCGTGTCATAGCTTGTGTTCATTCAACCTTACATCGATGTGTAAAATTTTAACACGAGGGACATAATTATACCATCCCCGCTAACCCTTAGCCATTCAAAACCTATAACATGTTGTACCAACCAAATTATTTCCTTATACTAGTTAAGGCATCTAGCACTGTTGCCACTTCTCCTTCACCCACAACCCCATTCACTAATGTTTCTCCTACCTTTTCCACACCTACCTCCTCTATTCCCACTTCCACCATAGCCTCTGCAACCGACCCATCTGCTAACCCATCAACTTATCAACCAAAAAATGCTTGTTCTTTCCAATCTCCTAGTGATTCATATATTCTTGCTACCCATATACCAACTACCGATCCCTTAGAAGGTATTTTTCAACATCTAATGCTATGGGAGTACCACCTATATAACATCGACACATTACTTACTCCTCAAGAATATGGTAACCTTTTCCAACATCCTGGCTATGATCACTGCATAGATGAGGTTTTCCCTTATGGTCCTTCCCACCTTTGTACAAAATTAACCTATGGGGGACTTGATACTTCTACCTACTCTCCCAAGCCACCTTCCCAAATGCGACCATTTTTTTCTGACCTTCAATCCCTCACCAACTTCCACCTAGCCCACACTTTCCTTCATCGTTATGCATGGAAGGAATTTGTCTTTAGCTTCTATGAACAAGGCTGCCATACTGTCATCCCATGTACCACATGTGTAGTGCCCACTTCCCTTGGGCACCTTTTATTACTGATCATGATAATGTGGACTATGTGATGGACCTTTTTATAGTTTTGATTTAATATGATGTTAGATATCAGATCCTGGATTACTGTTGAATCTAATTCATATATGATGCATGATTATTGTTGGAGACATTTTATATAGATGATTGACATGTTGTTGGACATGGTTATATATATATATATATATGGGTGTTGTTAGGACATGTGATATTTGGATATATTGAGTAGACTGAGAAAATTGAATTTAAAATTGATGATTATATAGTTGATAAAATTGTAAGTGATATTGTTGATTGTTTGGATGTTGTTGTGAATCATATATATATATATATATATATTGATGATTTTGAAATTATATTATATTCATTTTGGACGTTATGATATGGCCACGAGGATGAAGGAAGTATTTGTGTCTTGCAAGTTAAAAATCATAACAAACATTGGGGTATTGGAGACCAACCACAATGGAATTCTAGGTGAGTTCGACAAGGTCACCATGGAAACTTGTTTTATTGTGTTGTGTTTATTTGTTGTTAGGGATTCCCATGGGGGGATCACCTTTATATGTGACCATGGGTTTTGTGTATTTTATTAATGTGGTTACTTTTTATTATTGTTGTATGTATTTTATTAGTGATGTGTCCCTTACTTTTATTTAATTAAATTGTGGTAGATTAATGTGAGAAAACATATGGTTAAAAGATAAATAAATCAAATTGGGATATGGGAAAGTAATAATGGAAGTTGTTGGATCTTTGTATTAAATATGTAAGGGATGTGTAAGTGTGTGTAAGAGTTGTGTAAATCAGATTTTGGTGTGTGAAACACTCCACCTCCTTGGAAATTCGAATTTGTCCTTGGATACTATTTTTGGAGGCTTGTAGGACAAGTAAAACTTGTCCCATACCTCTCAATTTAATTTACCAACCATACTTATGGTTGGAGGGGTGATTTTATACTTTTATAATGCATTTTATTAATCATGTTACAAGTTTTTATTACACTCTCTTACATTTTATTTAATTTTGCAGTCCTTTGGGGTGTGGGATTTTTGGAGTGTGCAAGTAAATTGTCATATTTTCACCCACCTCTTTATTGTGCTTGGGAGAATGAAATTTGTCTTTTGTGTTGGAGTTGAGGATGTGTGATGTAGTATCCTACATGGATCCACATCATCCTCTTCTCTTCCCTCTTCTATAAAATTCAAACTCTTTGCTTGTTTTTGGTTATTGAATCATTTTGGCATGCTTCTTTGGGGCACATTTCTACTATTTGGAGCTCTTGTGGATTTTGGAGGAGATTGGAGATAATTTCATACTTGGCATTGATGTTTTGGGACTGTGTTTTTGGAATTGAAAGCTTGTTTTTGGAAAAAAAAGCTACCATGGAGACGTAGGAGCTTATCTCTCCTTTTATGTTGTTATTTTCTTTTGTGTGTGTATGAATGGTGCATGTTTTTGTTTATTTGTTGGTTGTTTGGGTAGACTGCCATAGGGATGGTGTAGGAGAAGGCTATGGGGAATTCATGTGGGGGGCATAAGGGAATGCCAGTGGCATCATATTTTTTGGAGGGAGTTTGGGTTTGGAATCCACCATGGAAAATAAATAGCTTGCATTTCTTACTTTTTGGGGGGCATAAGGAAATCTGTGGGGGGAATAAGGAGGGATTGTGGGGGGAATAAGGATATTTGTGGTGAAATTTTTATTGGTGGTTTATTACTGGTGGATGCCCAATTCCCATTGGGAGGCATAAGTAGCTTCCCCTATAGTCCTTACTCTTTTGGCTTGCATGATCAAGCCTAAGTTCTTTTTGAATTTTCACAAATTCAGTGGTAAAGTGATGTCTTATGTTGAACTATGTTTTAATTTGATTATGCATGTTGAAATAATGTTGTGTGTTTTGGAAGCTTGTTGTTACCATGGGTTGAATCACCCCTTTTATTATATTATGGTTGGGGCTTGAGGGCCAATGATGAAGGATGGATTCTCCTTTCATTGGATTTATTGGTTGGGTGGAGAGTGTTGCCTTTCCCCCACTTTTGTTGTGATAAAATTGAAAGAAAAAGGAAACTTGGCATGTTGTTGTTCTGGAGTAGAAGAGAAAGATATTGGACTGTCCCTTGTGAAAAATATTATATTGTAACCTTTCCCACTTTGATGTGGATGAAATTGTAATATATTTTTTGAAGTAAAGATGTATGTATTTGGTTGTGAAAATGTATCTTTGAAATGTGAAAGATATTTATATTCTGTTCTATACATTTGAAGAAAGAAGGTGAAATCTGTTAATTGCATTCAAGGAATGGAGAATGTGAAGATGTATTTCTTTTTTAATTAATAAATAATTGCAAGAATTTCCCTCATATTAATTGTTGTGTTGAACTGGAATATCAAATTTTGATTGGAATCCCTATTTTGGAAAGTGGAAAAAAGGAAGAAACACGTGGGATGTAATTGTATTAATCTGCCTTGTTTCAAATGTATGATTTTGGGAAGAGATAGAAAATGGATTCTTGTTTTAATTATTGATTGAAGAAGTAAAAACACTCAAGTCTAGCATGGAATGAAGTCAATATTTTATTGTATGGAAAAAGAGAAAATTAAATCTCTATTTGAAAGAAAGAAACATATGTGAGGAAAATACAGTAATTTACCTCCTTTGGAAATATATAAAATTGAAATCAGAGTTGCATTTTGGGTTTAGAATAGTTTGATTTAAATCATTTAAATTTATTAGAATATATTAGAAATGAATTTCCATACTTGAATGATAAATTTGATAAATAGATCCTTCAATATTTGATCCCTGTCATTGTGAATTTAAAACTAGCAAATGTTTTAATTAAAATGTGTAGTTTAGGCTTGCACACAATAATCAACTTGGAAACATTAAAATTTAACATGATACATTAGAAAAGAACTCATTTTTAAAAATAAAACTTAAGAAATAATTTAAAACATTACAAAATTTAATCCCAAACCTTTTAACAGTCATTTTCTGTCAATTGTTGGAAAAATGCAGATTGGAAATCAAGCAAGTAAAATTCACCTTCTTAAGACATCTTAAATCCTTCCTAGAACAATCCTCCATGTCTGTTTCACATGTTGAGTGAAGGAGAAGATCAAATTGAAAAAAGTTAGATTTTACCAGTTGGCTTTTTAAAAGCTTGCAGAATTTTTTCTTAAAAAATACCCCTCAAACTTTATCAAAATGTAAAATTGATGATTCATGTGCAAAGAGGGAATTGAGAGATTTCCAAACAGTCCTCATTTTCCCAAAACCAATATTTCTAGCAAAATTTATGACCCTCTAAAGTTTTCCTACCTTGGTGGGAAAATTTGGGAAAATTTTCCCTAGCGGGCCCGCGGCCTGAAATTCCCTGTTAAAATTCTTTAGAAAGTTTTAAAAAAATTTGGGAATTTTTTTTTAAATTTCCTCCACCGATACACAACCAATCAGAGGTTTCCATGTGTCCTCATGGGGAAACGACAGAGGTACGACATCATTTTCTCCCTTGGGCTTTTTTAAAATTTTGGGAAAATGTTACCTTTTTCCCCACCATCCCGCAGCCAATCACAGGCTGCCATGTGGCAACATGGGGGTGATAGCGAAGGGGGTGGAACCCTTGAAACCTTTCTATTTTTTTGAAATTTTGTTTTTTGGAAAATTTCCCTTAAAACCTTAGTAGCCCCACACTCTTGTCCTACCTTGGAGAAGACCCTTCCGCGGATGCGCGGACCCACACGTCAAACTTCTCCCTTTTTCCCTCCCTTTGGAAAATTTCACCAGTTAACCCCACTGCTCCACCCATCCCTCTCCTTTTCTCCCCTGCCATGGTTATTGGATGCCACGTGTCCCTGGCAAACCCGCAGGTGCATAAGTACTTATCAAAATTCTTTCCTCCTCAGCAAATTTTCCACAACACCTCCGTCGCCCCGCCCTTCCCTCTTTTCTCCCAGCGATGGCTCGGAGCCTGACACATGTCCTTGATGGCACAATGGAGGCATGAGAAAAAATTGGCATTTTATCCCCACCCAAACAAATTTATAAACACTGCCCAGTCACCTGCCAACCTGAGAAATGGACCTTCTTCCCGCTTGCCACATGTCCCTTTTGGGAAAATTTGACCCCTAAGGTCCGTCGGTCCATATCTGGAGTTTTACAAGGAGTTAGGAGGACTTTTTTATATTTTTGGAAAGGTGAAAAAAATTCCTATCTAATAGGAATGATTTAGGGAAATTTTGAATACGTTAAGTGTGAGAAAAATCAAGTTGAAACTCTGAACCTGTTAGAGAGTGGGTATGGTGATAATTTACCCCTGAACCTAACTGAAACTTCTAACTCTAAAACTTGGACCTTGTGACCTCTAATAATTGTACTAAAATAAAATTATGTTCTAGTAACTTTAAACTTATTCCAAAACCTGTTAGTGATAATTGTTGTCTTGCAACCTAGTTGTAGACACTTCTAATCAAAAAAAATTATTCCATAATTTTCCTAACTAACCCTAGGTTGTTTTTTGGGTCTCAAGTGGCTTGTTTTAATGGGCATCACAACACATAAACATAGTGACTGTAGTGGTATTGGCTTTTCCAAAACATCTTACAAGAAATCCCGCATCGAACTCATTGAGGATGACATACCTTCTTCACCCCATTTACCAGCTTCACCACCTTCACCCATGGAGTCTATGGATCAATAATTCATTCCTCATAACTTTTTTTTTCATAAACACCATTTCCCTAGGACTTCTGATTTATAAAACATGATGGAAAGGTTCCCTCTTCTCTTCCATTCCTATATCCAGACATGATCGATGATGATACACCTTCTATTAACATAATTCAATGTCACGACGATAAGTCTATTCTCACCTATCTTGGTATGGAGGATTATTATATTCATTGACCGTTTCCTTCTAAGATGTAAACCATGTTAAATGAATCGACCATCAAAATCAATAGTAACACTCAAGATGACCTGTCCATTCTAAAGATAGGCCAATCTTTAAATGTTTCTGAACATGAATCTTTTACCTCATTCCTCTTCTTTTGCTTATTCCTATGCTAATATGCCCAATTTTGACCTAAACATTATGGTCCACAATATCGTAACTATTCCTAAAGCTAATCCTGTAAAACTGAAGGTGTCAAAAATGCATCCTCACATTGCCCTTCTTGTCAAAGAAGAACTTCAGCACCTTCTCTTTATTTCCTTCATCCTACCCATTGATTATCCCTAATGGATCTCTAAAATCGTTCCTGTCACAAAAACAACAGGAGAACTCTACATATGCATGGATTTTTACAACCTTAACTTATCCTACCCTAAAGATGACTTTCCTCTACCTAGTATAGACCAACTATTTGAACTAACTGTCGACCATGAGATGTTATCACTCATGGATGGTTTCTCAGTTTATAACCAAATATTACTCACCCTGGAAGATCAAGACAAAATCACCTTCATCACTCCTTGGGGGACCTTCTAGTATCGATTCATGCCCTTTGGCCTTAAAAATGCTGGTGCTACATATCAGCGGGCTATGACTTATATTTTTCATGACATCATGCATCACATATTGAAAGATTATGTAAATGACCTTCTTTCCAAATCCAAACATTGAGTAGAATGCCTTATAGTCCTTAAGGTCATATTTTCTTGTCTCATCAAGTATTATGTTTGAATTCAACCTAAGAAGTGTGTCTTCACTGTTCTCTCAGGAAAACTCAGTTTTATCATTTCTTTGTGTGGCATAGAAGTCAATCCCGCTAAAATAAAGGATATTCTCAAAATGCCTCCACCTACTACCCTTCACCAACTATTTAGTTTGAAAGGAAAGTTATAATATATTCATAGTTTTATTTTGTAGGAATTGACCGCTGCCACCCATTTCATCATCTCCTCAAAAAGGACATCTTCAAATCGGAGGATGAACTCCACAAAGCATTTGAGGCCTTAAAATAGTACCTCCGTCGACCATCTGTACTCATTCCTTCTAAGGATGACCAACCATTTTACCTTTATATTTATGCTATGGATAATTCCTTGGGAGCCATGCTCACTCATCACAGCAAGAAATATAGGGAACAAGCATTTTATTATATAAGTCGTACGCTTTTGGACTATGAAACCCAATACACCCATGTCGAAAAAATCTGCTTATCCTTAGTTTTTATTGCCACTAAAATTCGCCATTACCTACTTAACCATAAGACCTTTGTTGTCACCAATACATACCCCTTACATTACATATATGCCAAACCCTACCAAAATAAATGTGTTGCACATTGGTTCATGCTTCATGTAGATGCACCCCTCTCCGGCGATCAATCCTCTAACTTTGATTTCCTAGATGAATCCATTTCTACCCTCTTATTCGATGATACCATTTACCTGATGACCTTATTATTTGATGGTTCTAAATGTCAGCTTGGGGTGGTGCTGGATTTATCCTCATTCCTCTTGATGGTGAGCCTATGCCATTATCTTTCAAAGTATTTTTTGAATGTACTTACAATATCACCGAATATGAAGCACTTGTATTAGGACTTCAAAACACCATCACCTTAGACATTAAATCAATTAATATCTTTGGAAATTCCCAAATGGGTTTAAACCAAGTTAATGGTATATACCAGTGTCGTAATGAGATACTTCAAAAGTATAAGCATCATGTAGAAATACTTTTGATTACCCTTGACCACTATGAACTTTAAACCACTCCACATTCCACTAAAAAAATATGCAGATACCATGTCCTGCCTTGCTTCTCAGATACCTACTTCACCCTCCGACTCAAAAATATTTTTCACAATACAAAGGCTGCAATAACCTTCCTATCTATTTCAAGACGTCAACCTCTTTAGAACTGTTCAACCTGACTCACATGACCTTTGGTATAAGTAGTTTGTTGACTACCTTTCCCTTTCAATTATACCTCCAAACCTTACTCACAATGGCCAACATGCCTTTCTTAAAAGTGCCTCTCACTATGTCATCGTGGGTGGTATTCTATATAAACATGTCTTTGATAGTATCCTCCTACAATTCCTTACAAGTTTTGAAACTCCCTACACCATAAAGGAAGTTCACGATAGGATTTGTGGAGGTCACTTCAGTGGTTTAATTGTTGTTGAATGCATTCTCTACCTAGGATATTATTAGCCAACCTTAAACCGCAATTGTTGTGATTATGTCAAACATTATGTGAAGTGCCAACAACATGTTAATATTTATCACACACCTAGTCATGCCTTATAGGTCACATGAGACCTTTGTCCTTTCTCTCAGTGGGGTTTGTATCTTGTTGGAGAGATCAATCCCCATTCTTCACAGTGTCATCAATGGATTATTGCCTCTACTAATACTACACTAAATGGGTAGAAGCCATACCTCTTATTTCAAAAAAATCTAAGAAAATATGTGAATTCATCAACCATCACATCATTTGTCACTTTGGTGTTCCTCATTGTCTCATCACTGAAAATGAAAAAAAGTTCAAAAAAAAACTATAGAAGATTTGTGATACCTTTGGAATTCAACTCAGTTTTTATTCACCCTACTACCCTCAAACAAATGGCCAAGCTAAATCAACCATCAAAACCTTAAACAAAATTCTTATGAAAGTTATGGATGATATTGGAAAGGATTGGCAAACACATATTCCTTTTTCCTTATGATCTTATCGCACTAGTATTCATACATCAACTATTGAAACACCTTTCTCTATGGTTTATGGTACATAGGTTGTTCTACCTCTTGATGTCCAGATTCCATATCTTTGTATCTCACTCAAAGAGATGCTCAATGATGATGAATTTCACCAACACCATTTGGCACAACTTGAGTTATTAGACAAATGTTGTCTTAATGCTCTTGACCACCTCCAAATCTCCCAAAAATGTATCAAATGTTCCTACAATAAACGTGTCCACAAATGAACCTTCCAAGTTTGTAACATCGTCTTGAAGGAAAACCAACGTGTAATAAAAGAGGAAAAAATTAAATGAGGAAAATTTTATCCTAATTGGCATGGACCCTATATCGTTACTCATACCAATGTATTAGATTTTTATCATTTATCTTCACTCTAAGGTAAACCCAAACTTGATCCCCTCAATGCCTTGCATCTTTTTCCATTCTATTGTTGAATTAAGTCCTATATCACCACTTGTCTATTAAGAGCTCGTCCCTTGAGCACTATTCACCTTCCATTTTACCTATTCTAAGGATCAATGACTAAACCAAGATAATGTGATCACCCATTACCTTTCAACCTTGTCTTCAATATGAGTATCACGGCTCTACTCATCACATGATTCTCATGGATAATTTTCATCTTTTTCAAGATGGAATCCCATGGTTGTTCATAGTTAACCTCTAGGTATTATAGTTTTGTCTTCGAAACAAGAGCTTATATTTTTTTATAGTCTTTTCCATGACTTAAAAGTCCAAAAAGAAAACAATTTCAAAAGTAAAATGGGATTCAACTCCTTGAGTCAGAATTCTAAAAAAAATATGACTCCCTCAAAAAGAATATCTACGCTTTTTATCTCGCTGATATAAATAGACCGCTCCCTCGAAGGAAAGCTATACGAAGCTAGCCATATGGTACATAGTCTATCTTAATAAGAATACTATTCTTACAAAAATAAAATAAAATATTCATAAGCTTCCCACATTGATCAACTTCAAGAAGACCTCAAGGATATAATATACTCATCCCACATAGACTGGTCTATTAAAAAAACAAAAAGAAGAAAATGATAATTTTTTCATCATGGACTTGCCTATTTTGATCTTGGGACTCTTGCCAAGTAGGTATGTTGTCTCACACTAGGTTATGCTAAAAACCAACCAATTTCACTTCATCACCTTTTCACCCTAATTTCCTACCCGCTCAAGGGATTTGCTACAAATGTGACATTTCAAGATCATGTGACTTTTGTAAACCTTAGAATAGTCCATCATGTAATTCCTTTAGGGTCTTACGTTCATAAGCCCATCTTAGGTATGAAAAACTCGTTATGATTATTATCACTTAGACAAAAAAAATTAAGTCTCTTACCAATCACCTTCTTCATTACTTGTTGATTATCCTATATAAGAACAAACTTTAGACACCTCAATTTGACCACACCTAAATGACCTAAATTCACCCTTTCCTTCATGACCTAGACTCAATCATGCCTAAGTGACCTAAACTCAACCATACCTAACTGACCTAGACTCAACCATGCCTAAAACCTACCAACCCATCCCACTACCTTGTCATATTATTCCCTAAATTATGGGAGAACTACATCGGCCAGATGCCCCTTTTCACTGGGGCTATGTAGGTAGCACTCTGATGGCATGGGGCCCTTATAGGTTAGCTCAGACACTCTTTACCCTAACCAATTCTCCCCCCCCCCCCCATTTTTATATTCACGCTCTACCTTAGTTATTTTCCATCTTATATACTACTTGGAAATTAAACAAACATACAAGTATATAAACATGTTTACCTACTAATTTATTACATCGTCATATCACACATGAATCATTTCACATTTCCATAATATCAAAAAAAATCAAGTTTACACCATAACATAAATATACATCATCATTTATTTTCCATACAACTAATAATGTGGAAATTAAATCAAACCCAAAAGCATGACCAAAACATACCTAAATGACCTAAAAATCCACCACGGCTACACCTGACTCAACCATGCCTAAAATACCTAAACCAAACCATGCCTAAGTGACCTTGAATCCATCATGCCTACATGACCTTGACTCAATCAGGCCTAACTGATCTAAAAACACCACCATGTCTACACCTGACTCAACCATGCCTACATGACCTTGACTCAATCATGCCTAATTCACCTAGTTTCTATCAATACATAATGAAAATGGAAATTACAAACATAGATACATCATCCATAAAATAATTATCCTCATTTATATAAATGAGCAAGTCTGTGTATCAATATATATGTACAAAGATATAAATAAATACAAGTTTCTCAATTACTCAGATATATCCTCACTATCTTCGGCACGCATGCCAGAATAAAACTCAAAATATTGAAACTCTCATGTACAACCTCAATATCATCAGCATGCAGGCTAGTATATATCAAAAATCAATACTCTGATCCTATCCGGTGACTAATTGTCACCCCACTTGATATCCATACATGTATCATATGTCTCCTCCTCTCCTCCAGTCTAGCTCTCTTCTAACATCTCTCCACCCTCCATGGGTCTCGGTATAATATCTGCTTGACCCTCACCTGGGAATGGACTCCATGAACTTATAGCCTCACCTTGACCCTATCTCTGGGCTCACCAGCCCCCTGTACTCTCATCTCTATGAGTGTGGGATCTAGTCCTCTCACTCACTTCTTATTGTGCCTTGTACTCCACATAGGAAAGGATATCTATCGTAGCTATCTTCAAGTGATCCTGATAGTACCGAGCCTCATTCAAGGCATTCCTAAATCTCACCATAAGAACCATATATGGTGGTTTCATAGGTCTTACAAAAATTTTGAGATCTACTCTACTAACACTGTCCTTGGTCCTTGTCCCTGAAGTCCCTATCCTCCTCCTTCTACCATGGATCCCTATCCTGCTACTCCCTATAGTATGGGATCCTATCCCTGAACTTGTGGAGGCACTTGTGCTATAACCTAGGCCTATAGGGCCATAATCTGAGCCTATGTAGTAGCCAAATGGACATGTAACCCTACTACTTTATGTCTGTAAGGTGACCACATGTCCTCCATATCCATCTCCACCCTGCACGTGCACCTATCCCTGTGCTACCTAGGCTTGTAAGGAAACCACCTGAGCCTGTAAAAGGGTAACTTGTGCCTCTGAACTATTAAGTTATCCTTGTAAAATTTTAATCTGCACCTCAAGGGAAACCACCTGACCCTATAAGGTATCCCTTTGCACTGTGATGGTGGCTAATTTTGTCTTCCCTGGTCTCGGTGGTCCTTCTCGTAGCTATGCTACCCACCATCACCTATATCCATTAGTGACCCCAATGTCATCAATCCACCTATTTACCAACTACTCAACCTACCCTATCGTCACACTTGAACATAGTGCATACATAGGTCTCTCCATGTCATCTCTCCTGTACAGTGGAAAATCTAGAGGCATTTTATGTGGTGACCCAAACTACCATCTCCCCCTATCTACAGGTATAAGATCATACTCACTGGAACTATACCCAGTATCCACCTCAACAGCTGAAGCTCATCTAACTCCTCCATCATACCCTTGTACAAGGGATAGCCAATGTAGAGTCACCACACAATATCGACCCCTAAAAGCCCCTCCAGTAACCATCTGTAATATAAAACATCACATGTGGCACTAGCCACAACATGCTTCCCACCATCTGTATCCAACTCTGACCCGGCCACCCCCAAACCAATCATGTCGAGGAAAACCAATTGGCCTCACATATACGATATGCTTGTATGCCCAATAGTGTACTAGAAAGGTGAAAAACAAACTAAACAACCACAATATCCCATAGGCCCACATCTCCCTCTATAGCTACACTAGAAATATCAGTGCCCACGCAAAGAAGATCCTCTCCTCCATCATATCCTAGAGCACTCCCATTAGTGCTCATGGGAATCTCCCACCCTCAGCATCTAGTAAGGCGAAACAACATACTGCCTCCATCATTAATGTAACCAACCTCATATCTTGAGGATGGGATCCATACATGTCTTTATAGCTAAGGATCATGTTATGGTACCTTAGATCACCCATCACCTCCCCAAATATAGCCACTATCGGCTCCAATGACGCCTTTGATGAAAAATAATACACTAGCTCCCTAATAATCGGTATCAGTAGGATCCTGTACACATCCTCTAGGGTGATAGTCATCTAGCCTATCGGTAAGTGAAACATGTTGGTCGTTGAATCCCATATATCAATGAGTGCAACCATCAAGCTAGGATCTCAAGCTATGCACCCATAGCACTAAATCCCAATAAGTCCAACATTCATCATATGCTCCAACTCCTCTACAGTCACATTGAATCACATCTGCACTAATAGCAATGGTAGTCTGTCCTGCATCCTGAGCTAGTCCCTAGCCTACAACATCAAACACAACATTGTCAAGACTTTCCTACCCCAAAATTACCTCTTACCCACTACACCATACCTAAACACATCAATCATTCCTACCCCATTTACCTAATTCACCTACAAACATTTTACCCTTTACAATCATGACCCATCATCTTAACATTATTTAACCTACTTAACTATTTTATCTGTCAAAACTCATATTTTACCCTCATCCCTATACATACATGCTTCATATACCCCTTCCCACCTATATTTCTTTCCAGACTAACCCTAACTGACATCGGTCGCCTTGACCATCACTAGTTTTCCCATTACCATCATTAGTTCCCTTTAACCATTATCAATCCCCTAAGGCCAAAAAAATGATAGTAAATGTCGATTGATGTCGGCCAATCCTTAACAGACATCATTCTCTATTACGCCAACCCAAAAAAAATGAAACTCATCCCCCATAACCCATTTTACCTAAAATTCACCAAAATCTAACCTAAAACCTACCCCAATCCACCCAAACTTATCTTATATTCATTTAGCATCTAATTAATCCTACATTTTCCCTTCCCCATATTAATTTTACCCATTTTCACCCACATTTCACAATGAAAACCCCCCACCCCAATTTCTTCATTTTTTAACCAAACGTTTAGTAAATAACAAATTAGGGAACACCCCCTACCTCATCACAATGTCACCTATGTGGTGGCACGTCTTTCCATTGTGTCGGTGGTCTACCTGAACCATCTCCTGCCTCTGCCATGCCGATATCTACTTCAAATATCTCCACCAATCACACATCTCCAACCGTTCTCATGAACCAGTCTACCTGGATCCTCTCACCACTTAGTAACCTCCACCTCATCCAAGTACAATGCCTTATCTTTTTCTCCAAGAAAAATGCACAAGTCAATAGGCTATGTCATTTTCTCAAAGTCAAAAGACAACAATGATTCTGTAAAATATGGAATTGCAACCTTATAACCCTAACCTGAAATGACCGACATCGGTCATACCAAACTGATGTCGATAACCTTATAACCGACATCAGTCATCTACCAGTACCATTTCACCTACCTTTTTCCTATTTTGAATAAAAATAATTACTGTCAAATACCTGTTGACATTACCAACACTCATTGCACCTTACTCATAAGCCTAAATTACCCATACATTTCCTTAATTGTGTTTAAGGATTGTTTATTTTACATATACTTCTGCATTACCCATGCTAGAACCTATATAACTTGACCTAAACCACTTTTTGTGACCTTTGAACTTGTGTACTCATTATAACTTGTGATGTCATTCCCTGTGTTGTTTAGCCTAAAGACCTTACCTTACCTATTTCCATGCTTTTTATCCCGACCAAACCTTTAGTGTACCAGATCATACCTAAACGTTCTTGCACCTAACCTAAGTTGTGTTTCTAGACCATATCATGTACCTTAGATACCTCAATCACTTCAACCTTGTTTGGATAAACCTATCAACCATGGATGATGTAGAGTTTACAATTTCTTCAACCTGGTACCATGTCACAATCTACACGTGTGTGTGTGTGTGTTTGATTGTCATTAACTATTACCCAATGTTACCCTTGATTATTACCCATTACTCAATTTGACCCTTACCCATTACCCAAAGTTCTCATACCCTTACATACAACTTACCTACCTTCACTTTCATCACTTACCCATTTATCAAACCACTCATAAATTACGTCTCACACCTCATCAACTCCTGGTTTGAGGGGGATCACCTTCAGCACTACTTGGGGCAACCCCACTCTCACCTATATTTAGGGCAACCACTTTCTTTTTTTTTCATCATCACTTACCAATACAAGATACGCGACAAAAGGGGAAAATGTAGACACCAAAATTGGGTCATACTTCCATTAAAACCCCGTTAATTAAATTAACCATATCCTACCCATTAATATCCCCTAGTGAAGATGTTAATTAAATTAATTAATATCCTCACTTAACCACCTCACCCCAAAAAACTCACATAGCCACCTCACTCAAATGAACCACTCAAACCTCATTAATGACCTAAGACCAAGTCTAAGCTTATCCTAACCAACTAGAACTTAGTCTAAACCTAGACTTAACTCCTATTAACAAACCTAAAAATACTCCTACTTATCTTTATGGGATCTATCACTCAAGACTCGCAATAAGGTTGGATATCATGCCAAAAATAACAACAATCTAGCTATTTTTGGCAAACCTAGATATTCCTACCTTGATTAAAGCTGATTATATCTCAGCCTACATCATCCCCTAAATTTCATTTATATTTCTCCACACCCGTATACTTCCTTCCTCCCACCAACCTATCACTTTACCTAGCCCTTTTACCCATTTTCACCCCTCTTTTAGTCATCTCGAAGTCCTCAGAACCATTTTACGACCTCACCCTTGCCATTTCCAACCTCTGTGTAATCACAGGAAGTCTTAAAACCAATTTTAATAACTTTCTACTAAGTGCCCATACCGACGTTCTTCATTCTGCCTAACCAACATTGGTTACTATGTCTAGAATTATACCTTAGACTAGCGAGCTAATACCCACTTCCCAAAAACCCATAACCATTTCTAATATTTACTAGACCTTAACCATAGCCTATACCAAACCTGTAATGCAACACCAGCCAATCACCTGTTACCTGACCTTTCTTATTGTTATGTACAAGATACCTAAATAGTTTCAATTTCAATACGATCTTTACTTCATGTATGATTTAACTATCATTAATATTGTTATATAAAAGTGGATTAACAACCTTTTCAAGAAGCATCACGCTTCCCAGATCTAGTTTCCACTAGGCTGTCCACTCATTGTTTTGTTTAAATATGTCTAGTGGTATTGTTTTGCATTCATAGGTAGTCCTCCCAGCCAAAAGGGATATCTTGAAATCAACTTGGATAAGGAAATCATAGTGTTCACACAACCTTCAACCGACATTACAAACAAGTATTCCTCCTTGTCCTTCTACCCTTATCTATTTCATTAATTTGCTAAGAATATGGTGAAATAACTACCAATCAAGTTGCATGATTCATACACCTTTTGACATCAATAAAATTAATAACAACTTTGACAAAAAATCTTTTTGATATCAATGACAACGCCAGGAAAATAATCTCCCCCATTGTCATTGATGAAAAACATTTTAATGGAAAAATACACAAAACACATTCTTCCCATAAGGATCAAACATGTAGTTAACTCATTATCCCCCTTTTAACATTAAATACATTGAATAAAAACATTTCTACAATACTTTTTTTGACAAAACAAAGGGCTCACTACTTGGTTGGAAACATCAACAAAGAAATCTACATTCATTTCACATTTTCAATATCATATTTTGACACTTGTGATTATTGGAGAAAAAATACTCCCCCTTTGTAAATGCATGACTTCACCTCTGACTCATACCTTGACTAACACTTCTTAAATCACAAATTCTCTTATTGCAAAAAAGTCTTCTTAACATATAACTGATCATGTTTACCTTTCAATACTTCTTAGCTTCTTCTCTTCCAAATAATTGAGTTACCTATGTATTTATTTATTTAATTCCTAGGTCTTATCAAGTCATCATATTTCTATACCCACCTCTCTTCATCTTGTTTACATGTCTCATAAATATTCTTTACACAAAAAAACTTTGTTAAGTAAGAAAACTGAAGAAACAACTTGCTTACATGATTGCAAGCCCATCCAAGCTTCTTAATTCCTTAATAATTGTTTATAATGACACTACAGTCTTTACAGACTTTCCCTCTTCATACTAGATTATTCAAAGTACTACAAGGACATTTTTATCCTTCACCAATATTCAAGATATAGTTGTACACTCAAATAAATTTGGCTTTCTTTCATCTAGTATAAGATTTTTTTCTTGATTTTCATGCTTTCAAACCTATGACACAACTTCATGGATAACATTTAACTCATACCAATGCAAACCTTCTTAAAAAATGTTATGAAATACTTCAACTTAGGCTCATCATTATACCTAATACCAAAATAACATCTTGACAACCAAAATTTGTCACCAAATAGAAATAAGTAACTTATCTTATATGCACACATAGATCTGACTTCAACCTGTTAAAAATTGGCTTATTTTACCATAGAAATGAAGATCATGTTCTTCCTTTTATGAACTACAATCTAAGCTAACACTTTATTTCCTCTATCAAAAACCTTCAAGCTTCAAGACTCTAACATGATTGTACTAGCACAAATATACCTTGACATGAATATAAATAGACCTTATTTTTCATGTTATAACTCAACTCTTGATTCTCAGTTATAACATACTCTTTACACTTTAAAGTGATAAGAATACCTTACAGTGCTTATCTTTGTTGTGAAATATCACCATCATATGTTTGTAGCTTGTTCAAGACTGAAAAATCCCCACTTGAACCTATAACACCTCTTGAAGCACACATCTAACATGCTTCTTCATTCTACAAGGATGAAGAACACCAATTTATCCATAGTCATTATATATAGTGACAACTAAGATGTTCTCATATTCCTTCAAGAACCATTTGTATCCTTAACACACATAAACCAAAATTCTTTCTCATTATTTCGTAAGTCAAAAATTAGAGTACATAATTAGGACCTCTAGATGCTTGAACACCTATATCCATATCCATTTCTTTAAAAGTGACATAATGGTATTACAAACCAATGTTTTACACTATAAGGTTTTAAGAGTCTGAATTCAAATAATGATTTCATCACACATTATTTTTCATGATGCTATGAGCTAAGAAACATGGCACAACCTCACAATATAAAATTATAGATCTAATTTTTACCAAACTTCTCATTAACATTAAACCACAAATCAGAAACACAAGCACAAGAAATTGATGAAAAAGTTGAGAATTTACACACATTATGTGCATCTTCATCAGACCAAGTTTTCTTACAAGAAGAAATCTAAATACCATAATACATACCTAATTTACTCAATGAGTCCTTGAAATTTTCAGCTTCTTCTTGATAGATGGATACCAACCTAACTTTATTATTTATATTGATATTAATCTTCTCTTAAGAAGATTCATATAGAATCACTACAAATACATGCTCTTGTTTAATCATACACTTTCATAGAAACAAACACACTCAAAGATTGAATATGTGTGTTCCTCAATGCCATGAACACATACTACATTCCATCAATTTTATAGATCCCAAAACACATAATATTTTTCCCATTCATCATGTAAAACAAACCCTTATAGATATATTAGACCTAAATGAGGTCACTAATCCATAAAATTGAGCTCAACACATTCAATAAATTAAACATTTTTCTTGAAGAATATTAAAAAACAAAATCCTAGCTTCTTGAAGTATTCTTCCCAAAAAAAATTGTCCTATGTCAAGTTGTCTTAGTTTTCAAGACATTCATAGCTTCAGTAATCACTTAAGCTCTTCACAAACCATCTTGATTATCCTTATCAATTATATCAACCTTTATTTTAATATAGGTGAGCATATCAAGCTAACATAATTTATAATATATTCCTTAACTTTTCATAGTTATACTAAATATGAAAAATTATCCATGGTGTTAACCTATCTATAAATCCTTTAATCAACTCATGAAAATAAGTCAATTTAATAATCATACCATGATTCACCATTTAAAATTAATAAAACTGACATCAAGATTCAACAAATACTTCACACCTAGAAATAAAGATTTAGGTTATCAACTCACATTTAAGGTCTTGTAAGAATATTCTAAAGTCTTCATACAAAAACTTGAATAGTAACATAGTTGTATCAAACCCTCAATGATATTCATAGCTTTGTAAACCTCTATTAGTTTCCTTTACAAACCATTATGAAAACACCATGACTCAAACAAGCCATCAAAATACCTTTAATGTTCTTCTCAAGACACATTAATACTATAACAAGATGAACATACGTTATTAAAGCACCTTTCTTTACAAGTTGTCTTCATGTATACCTGAGTGTTTTTGAAACTTGACTATCTCCCCCTAAGTTTGTGCACATCTTACTTAGATTAAAGCATGAAGATCCATCATATACCTATACCTTGTCATGTCTGAACCTTCTTGATTTGTATCTACTTTATTATAGCTTCACACTACCTTATTGATGTAACAGATAGCTCATTCATGTTCCTCCTTAACTTGCATCCTAGCTTACTGAAAAAAAATTCATCTTGAGACATTCAATCCTTTCCATTCACAGGCATATAGTTACACTAGGACTAATACAGACCTATACTAGGTCTCAAGGCACAATTTAAAATTAAACTAAGCTCATCTCAATGTTGAATTATTCTTGAAACACCTTCAAAATAATTCATAACTTCATACATCATCCAGGAGCACCTGTCTTGATATCAGTGAGTTAAACCTAATCACAAACCTCCTTTTATTCATTCACTCCTTTATCTTCAACAAACTCATATATTCTCCAAAACCTTGTTATTGATGATATAAATATGTTTTTCACAATGTACACTTAGAGTTCACAAATCCCATTTTCCTATGATAGTCACATACCTAAAAGAGAGATTGCAACACTACATGACTTCAAATTATGACCTTATACAAGACTACACTAACATTATCTTGACACACAACATATACCTTCTTGAATAACTCTTGTAATTTCCTAACAAAACTTTCAATACATTAATCATGATGACACACCTAATACTAACCAAAATAATGCCAAATAAAATTATTCATTATCTGTCAAGGTTTATACACCTACTAGAATAGATATTTACCATAATATAACTTCTCATGGATCCATGTTGAGCTCCTCATACCTATTCATCATTGTCATGACTGCTAGATACCAAATAGCTACATGTAAATAATGATTGGGACTAGAAAAGACCATATTCTTAGTTTTCTTGAGATCCTAATGCATAGACTCGGACCTCTCTTAAACCAACAACTTGGACCAACAAAATCCTCAAACTAACAAACTCTTCCAAGAAATACAATGCTTAATATAACTCCTTACAGATATATATAACATGATAAATGACTCTAAACAGATAATAACACAAACAAAAACACACCTGATGCACTTAGATTTATAAGAATATTTACGATTCAAACTCAGCAACAACTCTCATTGATTCTTAATTTCATTACACAAAACTCAAATATTGTTATCTCAACAAAAAATAATATCCAAGATCTTCCTCTTTGTCTTATTATCCTTGATGATCACTCCATTCTACTTTACTTCCTTTATAGATAAGATTCCTGATAGAAACACTATAAACACAAAATCACACAATTTGGGCATCTATCTAGTCCTGATCACATGCTACTATTCATATGATTCCTAAGTAATAAAATTAATAATCAACCCATGTCCTTGGCCATCTTTTCTTTCTATATGTTGAGAATTTTGGTCTTACACTCTTTCTAGCCCAGTCTGTCTTTTCACACCTCGACATTTCTCATCCAAGAAACTAGCACCCAGCTAAGATGTCTACACCAGGCACCCTCATCTCCTTTGGGTATCCTTGATCTCTTTGTACTTTGTTCACATACTTTTTGTCCTTTCTAGTCATTTGAGAATATTATCTTTTTTTAGTTGGCCTTTTCAGGGCTAATTACGAAATTCAAGTAAGGGAATTATATAAATATAAAGTTATGTGATCATAATAAAGGACCAAGTACTAATTATTATCTATCAAAACCTAAGGTCACATCCAAAGGTTATTCAAGAGAATTAAAACATGCATCTAGCATCCACACACAAGGGAAATGGACTACATTATTCTACATGCACTTCATAGAGGTGGAAGTTCATTCTATTTCATGCACACATATACTTAAATCTTCTACATCTAGCTATTTTCTTGTTATCAAGTGTGAAATGCACAAGAGACGCCTAGGGCACAATTCCCCACACACACATACACACACCTAGAACTACATTGGGTTTGAAATGTAGTGCAACAATTAGTCATAATTTCACTCATTTGCAGATGAGGATAGTATAAACCATCATTTGAATTCTTTTCTTTTTGGGATTTAATGCACTCTTGATGATTTTACAGGTTATTTCTTCATTACAGGTTATCAACGACATTGGAAATCATTATGTAACTAACTAGCGAAAAGAAGAAAAAGATAGCTAACATATCACAAACATGTGAAGGAGGTTTCTTTCTTGAGGGTTTGAGTAGTCACAGGTTCTTAGAACAGGTCTGTGGCACCCGTAGGTGACCTTGACCAATTCCATATGCCCTAGTCTAGGAAGATGCTCCAGTCACATAATTTTATGAGGTTCTATACAACACTTCTCCCTCTTTTTTTATTAGTTCATCACTGTGACACACTTCAAATTTGATTGTGAATCAACTAAGTATTATTATTCCTTCTTAGTAACTAGTGTTTCATATTCTCTACCTTAATTTAATTGTTTTAAATTTATATTTATAGCATATTCATTTTAATACTACATTTCAATTTGAATTAGGCATCTATAAATCATATATTTTCCTAATCACAAAAATGGTTTTCTTTGATTACTAGCTTTGGTTCAAACTTCATGACCTCATTTACACATCCAAGATTCTTAATACCCTTGATTGAACATGAATTCTCTTTGAATAACCTCGGCATCTATACTTCCTTAACTTTGGTAGATTCAAACTTTTTGACCTACCTTGATGATTCATGAATAAAAAACCTTGCAATATGACCCTTGTGGTGACAATTATGAAAAACAACATCATGAATTCGTCTTGACTGATGAATATTGTGATCTCTTCCATTGCTCCATGGTTACACACTATTGAAAAACCTCCTAAAATCCCTTTCTCTATTACCAAAACCATTACAAACATAATAATAATCGTGAACAGAAATTTCATACCACATGAAATTAGCTTGTACTGTTGAGTTTGAATTCATGATAGTAACCTTAATTGTACTTGCATCCTTATTTTGATCTTTAATTAAACTAGGACCATCTTCATGACTTAGTAGATCATGATTATCATAATCTCTAATGCTCTTTTTGTGGTTTCCAATGATAGAAAGACCTATCTTATCACTATCAATCCTCTGAAAACTCATAATATCATCTAAGGCCATAATGATCCTCTCCAGCTTCTCATTTGATTTCACCTTTTTGGATGCCTAGACTAATTATTCATTCAAATACCTCAAATACTATTTAGATATGATACAATAAACCTATTTATCCTTTAGGATTTCCATCTATGTCTTGACATTGACACATTATTCTTCCTTGATCTTAAGATCAAATGACAATCCTTCAACTTGAGATTCCATTTCTTTAATGATTGAAATCAATTTGACATTCTTCATTCTTTGATGCACCAATTCAACATAAAAATATACTTCATACTCTTCATTGCCAACATTATGAAAAGAGCTACTGAAACTAACCTCTAAGGGGCATAACTTGGACTTCAAGTAGCTGCACTCATTTTAATTTGAACTCAAAATTATATTTACAACCTCTAACTGATTTATGAGATCCTTGATGATTTTTCCATTCTTCTTGAAAATTGATCATAACTCTTGACACTCTATCCTCAACTACTTATCCATCTTGTGATTCAAAGGATCACCTCAAGATTATTAAGCTTTCTTTAAAGGCACTGCTTTGTGTTGGTGAAATAATTTTTTGTATGTCGAATTAGTTGATTTCCACCAACGATCATGGGGCTACGTCACTCCTTATGTATGGGGAGGCTCCCATTATTGAATGTAAACTAAACTACTCGTATATAAATGTTGTGGGGTGGAAAAATATGTTGGGGATCACACATGAATACTTCACTGAACCTGTGTCAAGAGTTTTGTATGGGATACAAGGGAGGAAATTACAACAGTGAGGCATGAAGGAGATAAATAGTAAAGGGAAGACTATTGTTGTGAGTAGGAAATCACATAGTTCACACACAATAACCAGAGTAGTTCAACATTAAATTAGTTGAAAGAAAAAATGAATCCATTAGTGATACTAAAAAATTCATTCACACATTTATTTAAATTCATCTATCAAGGATATTAGGTTCCTTATTTACCACCATACTTGCAAAGATGCAAAAAAGAGAAAGTAGATGAAAAAATGAGAAAATAAATGGAAGAATGGAGATTTTATTCCTTCTTTTGGTGATATAAATTTTAAAATCCAAACCATAATTAGCAATTGATACCAAGTAGAGATTATCAAAATCTAGGATCATTTGGAATGGAGAATCCATTCCAATTTATATCCTTGTGAATTGACCTTTCATCTACCCCCACATGATTCTTCATGTTCCTATTCCCCTTGTGACATTTCAATTTCCCTTAGAAGAAACAAATTAATTACCTCTCTTATAATTTTGAGAGAATACTTTTAGAATTTACAAATATTGTCACTTAAGTAAATAGGACAAAATACCATTATTGTGTACTACGAAGAATTAGAAGAAAATGAGAGAAGATAATATGGGGAACGGGATTGAATAATCTATTGAAGAAGATTATTTTCATGTAGAACTTGCTAATATGAAGAATGATGATTACCATCGCATCCTTCTGTAAATTGTATAGACACCTCAAAATTCCAAAAGAATGTTGAGAACCACTATTTCAAGACCTCCCAATGTGAGCTTAGGATGAATCAAAGACCTCACCTATGATGATGCATTACTCATCTCATAATGAGAGTGATGATCACTCTCTTGCTTATTATAATTTCATAATTGGCATTCAGTATGCATAAACATCTTTATGCTTATATTATTATCTAGCACACTACATTGTGACATTTAAAACTCTTCCTTTACTTACCTATGAGATGTGAGATAGAAGGATGAGCTCTTGGCTAGCTTAGATAAATCACCCAACTCATTTGATTCACCTAACTCACCTCAACTAGCTCACTGAGCTTACTTAAACCAAATCATTGAGAGATGACAATGGATCAAACTCAAACAATGAGCTATGAAAACCTCTTTAAATTGAAATGTAATGAATCTTTTGAATATTTTAAAATATATATTAACTGAAAAATGTCCTTGGATTTTACTTGTTACACCATGTGATGCTCTTCATTGCTTTTGGACACAATGGGGATCAAGATGATGCTTAAATGTTCTTATGAAGAGTCGGTTTCATTGTTAAAGATATAAAACCACCTTACAACCTTGTGAGGATGTAAAAAGTGGAAAGATGAGTGAAATCAGAGCCAACTAAACATTTCTACTTATAAAATGGAGATTAACTTTTTTTCCAGGTAGGACCAAGACCTACTATTTTTGGAAATTATACCATGTTTACATTTCCTAATTCCTCTTTCTTGTTTGGAGAATATAGAATGTCGATAATTATCCTTATTTGACCACTTTATATTTTTAAACATTCCCCACCATGGACACGTGCCATTTTTAGTAAGTGCATTGTGGGATTCATATTGCGACGAAAAAGGTCTTGAAATTCTTGGTTTTATTCTAGGATTCCCCATGTAGACACCTAAATTCTGCTTTTGGAATCATATTGCCAAAAGAACATACATCACTCTCATTCTTACCAATTCCATTATAATTAGTGATTTCTACTAATTAACTAACCTTTATTACCATTTTTGTTAATTAACAAAACTGTTATGATTAACTAGCCTCTTTTACATTCAAGATGCCAATTTATGACACATTATAAGTCAAAATCCTCTTTCGAACACACAATTAGCTATTATCAGCTAATTAAGACTATTTTACCCTTGTTTTGGTCAATAAACCCTATTATTGGCTCAAATCCCTCTTTAAACCATTCAAAATCACCTCACTTCCCTCCAAAACATCTTAGAAATCTTGAAAAGCTTACCCTAACCTCCTATTTGACTTTAAGTGGATGATTAAGGCTCCTCACATCCTAATCACTTGTTAATTCACTAATCCTGATTAAAAATCCTTAATTAGGATTAAAAAACCTTAATCTACTTTTTGCTTTTAGTCCCACATGCACCAAGATGTAAGTTTTCCCCAAATGAAAAACTATAAAAAGGACTAACGACATATGTTTAAACTTTACACCATGCTTTGAATTGCATATCATATAACAAATATGATTAAGAGCCAAGCTCAATCTTTTCCTCCAATAGTCAATGTGGTTGATAGATGGGTATCCAATATGATGTTGTAGTAATTGTTGAGGAGACCATCTTGTTAGAATTATACCAGTTGTACAGATAAACAAGCATGTAATGAATAATGCAGAAAACGTAAAACAGAAAAGAATGCAATAAAATAGAGACACAAATTTAATGTGGTTCACCCAAAATGGGCTACATCCACCAAAAATAGCCAATCCTTTTATTCAATCTAGTAAAACTCTCTCTCACAGTGCAGCCACTGATACAATGAGCCTCATACATTACGACCCTTTAAATATATTAGGTTTTTTATCATTTCGGGGAAACATAGAAAACCACCCGTTAGATCTGTGACCTAATAAGGAACGGTATAGATTTCAGAATGCATAAATACATATAAAATGTGGCTTATGGGTGTGTTTCCCCCAAACCCCCACCCGGGTGCACGGCCCCCCAAGACCCCGCAAAGGGGGAAAATTCCCCCTTGCAACCCCCGTCGCTATCAGGCTCCACACCTAACACATCTCACCTCTCTTGAAGTAGCAACAAACCCAATTTGATTGCCTTCCTAGATCTAATTAGGTATTTGTAGTTAGTAATTCATACTAAGTAGGTATCCTTTAGCTAGGATTGATTTATATCATGTTAGTTGTTTCAAAAATTCCATTAAGCTTTTATCATTGATGTAACTATTGTTAGATTCATAAAGAATTTGTTAATAGACTATGTGGTTTTAGTATTGTTAGTTTAGCTTTTCTTGAACTTTTAGTAGTATTCATTTGGCACGCCCAGTGGGACCATACCCCATTGCATTCATTTTAAGATTTTAAACATATTTTCAAAGATTTTTAGTTTCAAGCTTTCTAAATTAGTTTCAAGCTTTCTAGATTAATTTCAAGCTTTCTAGATTAGTTTCAAAGTTTTCTAGATTAGTTTCAAGTTTTCTAGATTAGTTTCGAGCTTTCTATATTAGTTTCAAGATTTCTAGATTACTCCCTCAAGATTTTTTTAGATTAGTTTCAATATTTTTAGAGTAAATTTCAAAGTTTTGTAGATCAATGTTCAATTTTTATAGTTGCATCAACTAAATTAGTAGTAGATGTTGTGTTTTGATGTTGTTTGTAGGATTTAAGGAGATAAAGTGCTTTCAAAATTCTAGTAGGAAGTCAAAGATTTGATCTTTTTCAGGTTTTCCTTGTCAAAACCCATGTTTTAACAACCTACAGGAAGATACGCACCCATGCTCAAAGGGGAGAACTCACTCTCTAAAGGTCGTTCCTACACTTCACTGGACACACCTACACTTCACTGTATGTGACTGCGCTTCATTGAATTTTTTTCCTCTGTGGATAACTCATATTGGTGCTTTAAAGTTTGTGTTGATGCCTCACTGGCTACACTCATGTAATTCATTTGTGTGATTTTGACAGAGTCATACTTCTACCATTAAAGACACATTGTTATTACAAAGTGCACGCTAACACTCCTAGGGAATCACTAATGTTCTAAGAGGCACACTGGCGCTTTGAGGTAAAGTTGACTCAAATTTCAAAGTTTCAACTTTTAGTTTTTGTGCTTGTATCATTTTCTAGGGGTTTTTAGCTGCTATTATTGTAGATTTTATGATTTAGAGCGGTTTTTCTAATATATTATCTTAGGTTTTGATGAATTAATTTTATTTCCATGTTTTGTATGAGTTTGGAATGGGGTTTTTTATGCTCTTCTCTTGAAATTTGTGTGATATTGAGAATCAAAAGTAGCCTTAAACCTTCTTTTGCTAATATTAGAGTAAGATGGAACCTTCATTACTAATTTTTATGCTTAAGGGAATGAACTTTCATTTTGGGCATGTATATGATCTTTTAGTTTAAGATCTTGTCATTTGATAAATAACTATGGCTAAAGCTTGTGTATGCTCTTCTATTGCACCTTGTGTGATCTTGAGATCTAAAAACAACTTTATTTTTCACTAAAAAGCACTTGGATTATTTGGGAATAAATCTAGATTTACAAAGAATTATGGTGGTTATCTGATTTACAAGTTTCTCAATGTTATCTAGTTAGATTGATTGTTGTGTATGCTCTTCTCTCACGTCCTTGGACGATATTGACAACCAAAAGAAATATTGAATCCTCTTTTTATAATATTATAGATATTTTTGGATAACTACTAACCGTTTGTATATAGAACCTAAATTCTCACCAAAGAAAGGAGAAATCTCTTGAAAACAAACTCTAACATTCACGTGTGTTGTCAGTTGAAAATGGTGGTCTAAGCCAAATTTCTTAATACAAAAGATAAGAAAATACACCACACATCATTCATCACACTGTATTGCAGGTTTTGGTTAAGAGCTATGGATCTTCCGCTTAACTAGGAGAAACTTATTTTGGCATAAGCCTTAAGATAACAAGAGGAATGCTCCTAGGAACCCCAAAGTAGTTCATGTAAGAGGGTACCTTGTGAATGAAATGGGAAATTTCTCCACTAACCAATTGACTAGTATGCCTTGGTAAGATTACAGTCAAAGTTATCTCCATCTCAAACCCATTGAAAATACAACTAAACATATTTATTGCTCATTATATTGAAGGGGGTAAAGTAAAGCAGAAATTCTCCAAGATTATTTAGTGCAAATTTCTTGGAAAATCAAGCTTGCAAAGGTAACTTGTGACACCTAGAGAGAGAACCACTAGGAATATTATGGCTTGGAGCCAATTTGACTTAGAAATCATGTTCTATAGATCTCTCACAACGTGAATTTTTTTTTGGAGTCTAAACCTTGTTATTCAAATAAGGGGAAGAGTCCTTTAAAGTTTAAACCACGTGTTATTCATCATGAGACCTACAGCGTGTTACTTCATCCTATTTTTCACTTGTCCTAAGACAAGGAAGAACTCTTCCAAAGTGACATCTAGTTTGTTTCATCACCACTTGATTTACCCCTTTATTTTCTTGTTTCCCATTAGGGAAAAAATAAGAAAAACATATGTGGATAACACTAGAAATAATCATGTTCACCACTTTTGTAGTCTGCTTCCATGAATAGGTTGTGTTGACTGCTATCTTTGTAGATGAACTGTCAGAGCCATCAGATACCTTAAGTTAGTGGGATGTGAACCCTAAGGTAACCTCTCGATTTTAAAGAATTTGGCTCTTCTCTGTTGTGTGAGATAGGGTTAGGAGAAAACTTAAAAGAAATGTAAAATTAACTGAGGTGATGCACCTGAATATATTTAAAAGGGACAAAGAGATATCTAAGGGGATCCTTTAAAATAGTTTGAAGAACATTAAAACATGATCTACCTATTTCTCTAAAACCACCCTAGATTAATGAAATTATATGAAGACAAAACACTCAACAAACTTAAATAATATATAATTTAAACCCAAGGGCATATAGCATGATACATTTAATAAATTATCTAGAACTACTTAGTAAAAGAAGAAGGATTTAGAAAATGTAATCCAATGGTACATAGAACAAGAACTCAATGTATGGAGAAAATAATATATAAGGTCGGAATGGAACATATTACAATTTCCTTGTATAAATGAATCTTTCTAAGGCTTAGCTATTTACCAAACTAAACCCTAAAACTCTTTTACAACCTCAGTCTGTTCTTCTTCTTCTCCTCTTTTTAAACTTTCCTTTCTATTGTATTTTTATATATGTTCGTGGCTCTCGCTTCAACTTCTGAAATCGGAGCTTCTACTATTAGCATTCAATAATTTCCCCTCTCTGGGTCAATATCTCAACTACTTGTTGAGATATTTTTGATTAATGTTTAATTCACTGAACTGTCACTTCTGGAGTGAAATATAAGCCTTTCCCACCATGTAAAGAATGGATGCTTTCTTAAGAGTCCTTTCTAGAACTTGATTCTCCAATCTATGCCTAAGATACATCTGGTGGGAACACACTAGTTCGGGGAGGACCCCTCCTTTTCTTTACTAGGAAGAGTGCTTGGGAAACACATGGAGGCCCCATTCCATTTTTCTATGTTTTTGACTTTTCAACCTATCGGGGTAATCGTTATCGGGCCCAAGACATGTGTACGATGTGACAGAAGATTGAGAGACTTTTATTTTTTTATTACACCTCGATTATGCCAATAAGACACATGGACACCTTCCACATTCAGCTTTATACTTAGCCAATTTTTGAGCTGAACAAAAAGAAAGAAATAAGGGACGAGGTGACAAAAAAAAATTGTGATCAAAAGAGTTTATGAAAAAATAACTCTACAAGTTGCATTGTTGGAATGTAAGTGTTGAAAGTGTTAATTGTACGTATTCATGTTCTAGTAGGCCCTTTGTCTCAAACCCATATTGAGACTAATTATGATTGTATTTAGGTGATATCATCATTTTCTCTAATTGATTTGTTATGTTACCCGCATTATAGCCATATAATTTTGATACGTACTTCGTGTTTCCATTGTGAAACTTGATCTAAGTCTCTAAATTGTATTATTACGATACTTGCACACATACTAACTTATTGATACACTTATGCTTTTTTTTATCTTAAAAATTACATTGAGTTTTTGTGAGTGTTGAGGTTATGTTTTTTCACATCGTGATAGCATCATTTTGATACTAAAAGTATTTATTTCATCATAAAGCTTGGCTTACGTGTCCAAATAGTGTTGTTATGTTGCTCAGATTGCTAATTTCCAATTTGAATAACTTGGATTTTTTTTGTGTTCAAAACTAGTTGTAGTATACCTTATTGGAGGATCGCGTTAGCACTTTCTTAGCATTTAGGTATTTTTTATTTCAAACATGGCCTAAGTGGTGATATTGTGTTGTCACAAATTGATTTAAACCTACTTTGGAAACCATAGGGAGTAAAATTTTGTTGTGACTGGATTTTAGTTTTGTACATCATTGTATTTCCCTAGGCATATCTCATCACATATTACTTTGTTAGGGTAGGTCATTCTTTATTCTTCAGTATCGTTGGGTTCATATTGACCTATTGGATTCATGACTATTTGAAAGTCGCCATTCTTTATAATGACTTAGTGTTGTTACGCTGCGAAAATTTATCTCGAGTCCCTTTTAGTAAACCTTAGTAAAATATTTCTTTTATGCCCCTTATTACAAGAATGGGGTATCACAAGTTAGGAAACAGACCCTTTGGAAGTGAGAAACCACTTTTGGAGGATAATGTCATGATTGATCATGATGGTGGTGAGGATAATTCTCCTTGTGCAGACATGGAACCTCATCCAACCCACTTTGATGATTACTTGTTTCAAAAAAAGCATGAGGTCCTTTTACATGTCGTAGAACTAGGAGCTTTATTACCTTCTACAATAGACCCTTCAACAATTATATCATTAAATATGGACATATTCTAGTGAATCAGGACTCCAGTATTACAAGTATTGGACGAAATCGATCTCCATTTTTTCATATATTGGATTCAATTTTTAGCTATACTGGACTCCATTAGTAGTAATATTGGATTACATTAGTAGCAATATTGGATTTCAATATTGTCATTATTGGACTCCAATTTCTCTATTACTAGATTCTAATAATACTATTATCAGATTCCAGTTTTTCCACTACTAGAATCCAATTACTAAATCTCAATTTTTAGATTTCAATTTCCCTATTTTAGGATTTGTATTTTGTTATTGTTTGATTCCCCCACATAATCTTGACGGCTGCCCACTTACATAAGCCTAACGGTTTCTATCTAACATAACCCAAGTGATTACTTACATACATAAGCCAAGTGGTTCCTAACTTACATAAGCCAAGCGGCTGCCAATTTCAAGATAGTGTGTAAATGATTGTTGTCATTTATTCCACATATCAATCTCAATATCATCATACATATACAACTATTCATGCATACATTATTCAAATCAATAAACGTTGACGTGTAAAATCCCTTCCCTGAACATCCTTGAATGGTGTTAAATTTGATGGTTGTTTAGATGGTTTTCATGATTTTAAACATAACATACTTTCAAATATTTTATAGAACTGACACATGTGACTCACATGTTTAAAAGGTGATCGTCAATATTTATATACATTTATATAAAAAAATTATTCATATATATTAAGCATAGTTAAACAAATCTAGAATTGTCATTTATAAATTTTGTAAGTAGTGTATAAGTTCAAGTGATCGCAATTACAAGTGTGATTGGTCACATGTATAAATGTGATCCTCGAGTTACACATCTCTCGACTCATACTTTAAGTATGAGTCTCGACTGGCACTTTTAAGTATGAGTATTGACTGACACTTCTAAGTATGAGAATCGACTCGCACTTATAAGTGCTAGTACTGACTCACACTTCTAAGTGTGAGTCTTGATTCACACTGCTAAGTGCGAGTCTTGATTTGCACAGCTAAGTGCCATAACTCACCTATCAAACAATTTTTGGGTAATGGTAATTTTTCAACACTGCCCTTCAAAAATACAAAACCGTGTTTATTTATACTAATTTTTCTATATAAATTTCATTATTTTTAATATATATTGATGTAATTTTTTATATTTTTTATTTAAATATATATTAATAATTTACGGTTAAATATTAAATATGCAATTCGCGTTTGACATTTATTACAAATATCTGTAAGTATTTTATAGCTACAATTAACAAAAACATCTAAACGGGTGTCAAGATTTGCACGTCAAACTGCAAACACAAGAATTCAGGGCTTTATTTTTACCTGAATTATATAAGATATTTTATTTACAGTTAAAAATTTAAAATATTAATAAATTCTTACATTAATATTCACAATACCAATTGCAATATTAATGATAACCATTTTGTAAGGAAAAATGCTAATTAATTTTTTAGTTGCCTCAACATTAATTAGCCATTAATTATATCCATGTAAATTTCTCCATTTAAAAGTACATGTGCCATTCAAAATATGTGTGCCTTTTGGAGCTTGTAACTATTTTCAGCCATTAATCAGACATTTAATGAAAAACATGTAAAATCATACATGCGCCCTCTTAAATTCATGCAACAATGAAATTGGCAGTTGGATTTGTCAGTTACATATCACTATAAGTAGACATTTTTTGAGTTTATATTTTTAACATTTTCCTTTCTATTCTCTTTGTTAATGCATAAGCTTATTCATCAATAGAAAAATATCACTAGTGCAAGCATCAAAAATTATGTTCTCAAGTTCTGGAAATGTTTTGATTTCCTCTCCATGCCAAAAATTAGTATGCATTCTCACCTTCAGTCCCTCCAAAATAATGAAATTTTGTTAATGTAAAATTTTCCATAGCTGATTAGGGCTTATATCCATGTAAAATTTCCCATAGCTCATTAGGGCTTATATCCATGTAGGTATTTTGAAGATAATTAAATCGAAGCAAGTTTGTTATTCAATATTTTGTAGAAGGTAGTTTTGTTTATCAAATAAATAATTTCATAATATAGTAAACATTTGTTAGAGTAGTGAAAGAGGATGGAATGGAGCACATATTGATAGAGAAATGACACAACTTAATACCTAATAACATGAGAGGAAGATTTGTAGAATTTTTAAAAACCCAAAACACTTGCCAATAACTTGTTTTGTTGTGTCTTGAAAAATAAGTGTGGTGGTATGGATGGTGTCTCCATTTGCACAATAAAAAAGTTAATATTGAAATCAATTTATGGTCATGATGGTGCATAGGAATAGAAGAGAAAATGTATTTTATAAAATTGATATTATTTTTTTGGCCTTATTGTTGCTTACAAATAGTCCTTTGCTGCACATACTCAGTAAAATTCAATGGCTACAAAATCATTGACATTGTCAATGACAATATTTTAGAAGATATTCATGTTAATAATGAGTTACCATTGAATGTGTTGGTGTTGGATTATAGTGACCTATTTGTGAAAAAATATGGTAATGCAAGAGTAGGAGAACCAAATAGATTTTGGAGAACAAAAGAACGAATACGAATTTGTGAAAGGAAAATTTGAGGAACAAGGAAACTCTAAGATGTTGCTACTATGGAAGTAGAATCTATCATCTAAACTTTTCACAAAATGTAAATTTTCTTTGTTTGGGTCATGGCTATGTGGCTTTTTATCTTTTACTACTTGTGAGATATCTCTCTTCTATGCTTCAATGTCATATTCTGCCTTAAGGACCTTTTTGTAAAAGGATTGTTGTATATATATCCCCCCTTGGGAGGATATAGACAAGCAGAAGAATATGAAATGTATGCACCCTTGGCGCACAGAAGTGGCGCACAGAAATGAGTGTCGACAATGAAATGTATACGCCCTTGGCGCATAGAAGTGGCGCACAGAAATGAGTGTCGACAATGAATGTATGCGCCCTTGGCACACAGAAGTGGCACACAGAAATGAGTGTCGACAATGAAATGTATGCGCCCTTGGCACACAGAAGTGGTGCACAGAAATGAGTGTCGACAATGAAATGTATGCACCCTTGGTGCACAGAAGTGGTGCACAGAATTGAGTGTCGACAATGAAATGTATGCGCCCTTGGCGCACAGAAGTGGCGCACAGAAATGAGTGTCGACAATGAAATGTATGCACCCTTGGTGCACAGAAGTGGCACACAGAAATGAGTGTCAACAATGAAATGTATGCGCCCTTGGTGCACAGAAGTGGTGCACAGAAATGAGTGTCGACAATGAAATGTATGCGCCCTTGGTGCACAGAAGTGGCGCACAAAAATGAGTGTCGACAATGAAATGTATGCGCCTTTGGCGCACAGAAATGGCACATGACACAGAGTGTCAATAGGGTAAATGGTGTGCCCTTGGCACATGAAAGAGAATGTCGACACACACACGGATGCGCCCTTGGCGCACCTTCAGGAGGCGCAACATTTTTAGTGCTGACAGGAAGCAAACCCTGGCACAGATATTCAGATGGCCATAACTTTTGACTGGGAGCTCAGATTCATGCAAGGCTGGACTTTTTGGAAAGCTTACGAGGTCCTCTGTCCAACTACGACTGGATATATTTAATTAGATGAGAAAAAATTCTTTAAAATGTGAAATACAGTTCGCCACTTTTGGGTTCGCTGGGGTTCTCACCTACCACCATAATGAGATAGTTAAGTGCATTCTGGAGGTGGTTGGGGCAGATTTCGATTTCCTCTCTCATTCTTCCTATAAATTGTAAGGAGGGGCTTCTTTCTAAAGGTTGGAAATTCTTGTTTTGCCCCTCCCTTCTTCTCTTTGGCAGGTGAATCTGTGGAGTTCAAACCTCCTATCTAAAACTGTAATGCAACCTTGTCTATTGGCATTTTGTGGTGTATTGTATCAATCTTTGGAGCAAATAATGCATGTCTGTGGATGATTATCAACCCTCTCTATGTTTATTTACATCTTCCTGATCTTTCACTACAAATCTGTTATCTGTGCATGATCTTGCATCGCATTTTAATAGTTTGTGTTTATTGGCAAGACAGTTGTTCTTCATTCCTCGATGCATCACCTCTGTTAGTTTAGGTTTTATTTTATGCATCTTCTTACCCTGTCTCCTTGGAAAGTTAGATTAGGTTTTTAGTAAACTCTCTACATTTTCTACGTGTGCATCTGAACAGAGGAATAGGAACCGGCTTTCATCCGGAGAGCTTTTCCGATTTCGCAAGGTCCCACACTTGGGAAAAGCTCCATGTTATGCAATCATACTGAGAGTCTCAACCCATCGTGTTGCAGACATTCAGGGGTACTTTGATTCAACATCAATAGTTTTGGCACGCCCGATGGGACCAAGAGGTCATTTCATCAAGATTTGAAGGAACTTTCAAGAAATTCGGACTTAAAAAATTACAGGTTTTACAGTTTTAGTTTTTTTTCACCTTCCAGGCTGAACTTTGAAATCAATTTTCAAGGACTTAACTTGCTTGAAACAAGTCAAAATTTCAATAGTTGATAGATCGAGGGATAATATTCAAAAGGGATCTAGCCTTTTGAGGCTCACTTTCTAACACATCTGGCGACTTCGAAAGGGATAGAATTCAGCGGTGTAGCAGCAAAGGTTGCCCAGGCATATGAGAAGAGTTCAAACCAGGTCCAATACCTGAGAATAGGGGATATTTGTCCACTTGCAACTTTCACCAGGTAGAGGAAGGAGAGGAAGAAGACCACAAAGATCACCATCTCCACCTAACAGGAATTTGTCTACACCTCCACTTGGTAGGCCTTTTCTCTCATCGACCAGGGTTCTTAGGCCAATCATAATGGCACATCTACCACCGAATCCCTTTGTCAATTTCACGGGTAGTAGTCCACTTGCCCTAAATGCTCAGAATCAAATTTCGGTTGCAGCACTAAAGAACATACCCTATTTCACAGGAGAAAATCACACTACTCCTATTGATCACATCCAGGATATTGCTAATGCATGTGCAATTCACGAAATAAATGAAATGGATCTTGCGGTCAAGCTGTTGGCTTCATCTTTCAAAGGCAAGGCCTTACAATGGTTTAGGAGCCTTACAGCAGGGTCTATTATGAATTGGAACCAACTTTGTTCTGCTCTTTGCAGCCAATTCGGAGAGAGGGCGGACAATTTATCTTTATTGGAACAGCTGACAACAATCAAAAGGGCTCCTAACGAACAAATGGCAGATTTCAACTTTAGATTCCAACGGACATGGGACAGGATTCCAATAGCCATTAGACCAACCGCCGAAGGAGCATTCCTTTATTTCTTAAAGGCTATAAATTCAGACATAGCCATGATGATCTAATCAATGGGAGGGACAACGCTGCCAGGGGCCTACGACATAACTATCAGAGTAGAGAACTGTTTGATCCAAGCTGGCAAGCTTGCACCAAGGCCACCAATGCCTCTCTATCCGGATATGGGAAATCTTACAACCGGTCAAGCACCAGAGTTGAATCCCATTCCAACTCCTAGAAATCAAAGCAGTAATGAGGCGTCGACTTCTTCAAATACTTCAAAGGAATTGCATGAGGTTATGAAACAGCTACAGAACCTTGGAAATGAGCTTGTGACTATCAAAAGACAGCAAGCTCAAAGTGCTAGACCGTATCAGCCTCAAGCACAGTACCAAGCTAAGCCCCCATACCAACAAAATAGACCACCAAATTAGGCTACAAATGTATCAAACCAAGGACAACCTCAAGCTGCTAGGCCGTTTCGACCGTATGATCCAAATGCAATGATGTCCTCAAGAGCTTTGGTCCTGACACAAAATAACATGGCACAGGAGTACGACTGGTGTTACCCTTACAATCTACCTCACAATCAGTCAGCATGTTTAAATGGTGCACTAAATCAGGCCTTGATGGTGCAAACCATTGGTGTTGCTCAAGAACCAAGCCAGGAGGAGAATCAACAGCAACAAACGCAACAAGAAGGACCTCCAACAGAAACCACATTGGAAAATTGGCAAATGGAAGACTTCTTTGGAGTTAACCAACAGCCTTTTCAAGGCAATGGCTGCCAACACACGGTCAAAGAAGAGAAATATAAGAGAGGGACAACCGTGTAATCCAGTTGTTTCTCAACCCACTCTTACACAACAAGGGGTCAGTAGACCAAACATAGCTCCAAATGTGCAAAATCAACCCAAGGTACCTGTTGTAGCAACACACACACATGCTCAAGCTCTAGAAAAGGTTGCGCCAAGCAAGGGACAGCGAAAGGACAATTCATCCCCCTTCAACATCATCGATCAAATGAAGAAGACGACATGTAAACATTTCCATGTGGGAATCACTAGCGATCCCAGGGCAACGAGATCTTATTGCAAGCTGCAATGAAGTTAATTGGTCAACTGCGAACCAACATGTATCAAACTAGGGACACGAGAAAGTTCTCACTGAATACAATGCTCAACATGATGGGAATCATGGCCAGGACAAGAAGGTAAAGTTTTGAAGCCTCCACCATTCTATGTTTCGTTGATCATCGTTGGATAACCACTTGGTACACAACTGCATGATAGATTCAGGGGCAAGTAGTTCAGTGATGCTGAAGCAAATAGCGGATCACCTCGGTCTGAAGTACGAGCCAGTGCTGAAAGGAGTAGTGCAACTAGATGGAACGACAGTGGGAACTAGTTGGGGTCATCAAGGGGTTAAGCCTAACACTACATTCCTATCCTAATGTTACAGTTCTGCAAGATGTGTCCGTGATTGACCTTCCGCCACTCTTTGCGTTGTGTCTATAAAGGGACTTCACTGCAAAAATTAGTGGATATTTATCTGCAGATTGGTCACACATGATTTTCAGGACAAGGTATGGAGCTAAAGCAACAATCAGATCAGAATCAATTGCCAATTTCCATATTGAGCCTTATGTACCAAATCCTATCAATGCAAATAGTTCAGTTTTTGATCAGGAGGAGTGTTCAAGTGATCTAGAAGCAGGTACTAAGGTCGAGGGAATTCCTGATTTTAACTTTGGATGAATGGGCAAACATGAGTCATGAATTTGACCCATACAAGGAAATTGAAGAATTTGAATTGGGTGTATATTGTATACATGAAGAAAATTCACCCATTCCCGACATCATTCAGCCTGAACAAAAGGATGAGAACAAAGTTTGGAAATTATTTTTCGATGGTTCGAGAAGCAGACAAGGTGCTAGAGGTGGTGCAATGTTGATTTCACCACAAGACATCAAATATTTTTCAGCTTTTCGTTTCCAGTTTTCCTGTTCAAACAACACGGTTGAATACGAAGCATTGATTAATGGAATTCATTGGGCCAGGAAAAGGGGGCATAAAGAACATGCAGGTGTTTAGAGATAGTGAGCTAATCATCAACCAAGTTAGGGAACAACATGCTACAAATAATGACCTACTAAGGAGCTATAAGAATAGGGTATGGGACCTCATTGAGGATTTCGAAGCTTTCAACATTGTGTCCATACCCAAGAAGAAAAATGAAGTCGCAGATAGGCTCACAGCAGTTGGAGCAACATTTGATGTGGTTGACAACATCAAAAAGGGAAAAACACAGCCACATATCCATGTGATTGTGAGTCCAGTAGTTCCAGATAATAACACAAGCTGGCAGGTGTTTGAGAACGATCAACAAATCGTCAATTTCTTACAAGAAGGGGCTGAATTTTCAGCTAGGAATCAGGACAGATTAGAGCAGCAGTATGGGGATCAAGTAGTACAGCTGTAGACAAACAAGCTTCCTAAGGGTTTGGTAACATTGGAGTCTATCTTCAACCCTAACGACCAGTTTCGTAAGGAAAAGGCTAAACATACAGGTCAAGAGAGAAGATTCAGAGCCAATTCTAGTTGGGGAAGGAAAAACACTTCAAATTGGCAAAGTGGCCATTGAACAGGAGAAATCAAGATTTCATACAACTTTGCCAAGAATTTCCAGATGTCTTCTCTTGGAGCTATGAAGACTTAAGAGGATTCGATCCAAATTTGGCACAACATACCATAGAATTGGATCCAGATGCTAAGCCCGTCAGGCAGAAACAGAGACCGGTCAACCCTCACATTGAGCCTCTAATGAAGAAAGAACTAAATAAGCTAATAGAGGCAAGTATTATATTCCTGATCAAGCACTCAAGCTGGGTTGCAAACTTGGTTCCGGTCAGGAAGAAGAGTGGAGAAATCAGGTTGTGCGTTGATTTCCGAGACCTAAACAGGGCATCTCTCAAAGATCATTACCCACTTCCTTCAATGGAACAAATATTGCAAGTAGTATCCGGTTCAGAGAGATTCTCTCTCCTAGATGGCTACTCAGGGTACAATCAGGTGATGGTGAAAGAAGATGACCAATTCAAGACGACTTTCACCACCAAATGGGGGACCTATGCCTACAAAAAGATGCCATTTGGGCTATCAAATGCTGGGGCCACTTTCCAAAGGGCAATGGATATGGCATTCAAGGGGTTGATCAATAAAATAGTTCTAATATATCTTGATGACATCACTGTATTCTCAAAAAATGTAGCGGATCACCTCTGTCATTTGAGGCAAGTATTTCAGAGGTGTAGAAGTTTTATGGTATCATTGAATCCCAAAAAATGCATATTTTTGGCTCACGAGGGGAAAGCTTCTAGGCCATATTGTTTCAAAGGAAGGGTTGACGATCGACCCAGAAAGAGTTGAAGCAATTCGAGCATTGTCATTGCCAAGTCACAAGAAGGCTCTTCAAAGCTTCTTAGGAAGGATCAATTTTGTCCGCAGATTTGTTCCAAATTTTGCTATCTCTTGTGAAGCCAATAACGCTGATGTTAAAGAAGAGTATGACATTTAAGTGGACATCTGAAGGCAAGGAAATTTTTGAGGCAATAAAAGAGGCTATATCTCAAGCTCCGACTCTCGTCAATCCAAACTTCTCCAAGGACTTCGTGCTGTATGCCTTTGGTGGTGGGGACATGATTTTTGCAATACTGGTACAACAAAACAAGGGAGGATTAGAACAACCAATTGCTTTCTTCAATCAAGGCTTGGAGGAATACAAAACTAGGTACTCTTTCATTGAAAAGTGTGTCCTTGCAGTAATCAGGAGCTTAAAGAAATTCAAGCACCTAGTCTCAAACAACAAAATCCAATTATTGGTCTCTCATGCGAGGAGTCAGGGACTTCCTTCTAAACAAGGATATGAATGAGAAACGTGCAAGATGGATAACTCATGTCATGGAATATGACATCGAGATCAAGGTCACCAAACTAGTACATGGGAAGGGGACTATGTGAGCAGCTAGCCTTGAGTCAACAAGTTGAAGCAGGTGATGAAAAAGAGGCTGTCTTGGTACTACAGGATAACCAAGAACAAGAAAATGATGATGTGCCCACTCCCTGTTGGACTCATAATGTGATACACTTCCTACAGACAGGCCTATGCCCTCTAGAAATGAGAAAAGCAAAGAGGAGATACTTCAGATTACAAGCCATTCCATATGTGCTTGTTGGTGGTGTTTTGTTTAAGAAAGACATCAATGGAGTTCTACTGAGGTGCATTGGGACAGGTCAAATTGAGAGGGTGTTACGAGATTTTCACGACGGAGATTCCGGAGGACATTTCACCCCACGAGTAACAGCTCTCAAGATAATGAAGGCAGGGTATTATTGGCCCACATTGTTCAGTGACTGTTATACATGGATAAGAAAGTGCAAGAGATGTGCACTCTTCATGGGAAAAAGAAAGACTAGTAGCGCTTCCATTGCACCCAATTTTTATTGACAAACCATTTATGCAATGGGGATTGGACTTCGTCGGGGTCATAAATCCAAACTCAAGCCAAGGCCACAAGTGGATTCTCACGACAACGGACTATTTCACCAAGTGGACCGAAGCAGTAGCACTCAAGGAAGAAAATGAGTCTAACATACTAGACTTTTATGAAGGAATAGTGACCAGGTTCGGTGTGTCGGCCACTATCATATCAAACAATGCATTAGCATTTATAGGTTCCAAGATTACATAATGGGCTGTCAAGAATGGAATCTATTTGAGCATCTCTTCAAATTATTACCCGTAGGGTAATGGACAAGCAGAGTCCACGAACAAAAATTTGCTAAGAATCATCAGGAGGACTTTGGATGAAAATCAAAGAACATGGCATACCAAGCTAAAATCAGCATTATGGGCTGACAGAATAACACCAAAGAGGTCTACAGGTAATTCCCCTTACAAGTTGGTCTATGGAAAAGAGGCAGTATTGCCTATATCATTAGAACTGCCTACATTGGAGTTCATGAAGCAGTTGGAGTTGGCTGAGTTCGAACCAATGGAGGCTAGGTATGAAGAGTTGATGGAATTGGAAGAAATTAGAGAACATGCAGTTCAAACAATTGAGAAAGATCAGGCCTTAGTAAAAAGATGGTTTGATAAGAAAGCAAGAGCAAGGACCTTCAAGGAAGGGGACTTAGTTCTGAAATGGGATGCAGATCGGGAAAAACCAGGAAGGCATTCCAAGTTTGATGTCATTTGGAGTGGTCCCTACATGGTCACGGGATGTAAAAGTAGTAACGCCTTCCAATTGTCTACATTGGATGGAGAAGAATTCCCGATTCTGGTTAACAGAATCCATCTTAAACATTGCTACTAAAAGGAAAAGGTTTACCCTTGTAAATATTAGCCTAGATTTCAATTCCTCTAAGTGCGTATGCACATTGTCTTGTTGTAGTTAGGTTTCTCTTTCCCTAAGTGCTCCGGCACAGGTTTTGTTGCTCTCAGGTTGTTTTCTACAGTTCAGCATGCTCTCGAAGGAGTTGCAATATCAGGTTCGAGATTAGATATCAGGTTGGTTTCAAGTTATTGCTTATGACTCCATGCCCTATGGATTGCTAAAAGGCCACTGATCTTCTACCTAGCATGTAGGTGATCCCATTGAGTCGCCAAATTGTTGTATATATCTTTCCCCCAGGTAGATATAGACAAGCAGAAGAATATAGAATTCAAAGAAGCTCAAATCCCTGACATTTATCACCTGGCACATAGAAATGGCACATGACATAGAGTGTCAACACAGAAAAAGTTGCGCTTTGGCACACAGAAGTGGCGCATGACACAGAGTGTCGACACAGAAAAAGTTGCGCTTTGGCGCACAGAAGTGGTGCACGACACAGAGTGTTGACACAGAAAAAGTTACGCTTTGGTGCACATAAGTGGCGCATGACACAGAGTGTCGACACAAAAAAATTTATGTTTTGGTGCACAGAAGTGGCGCACGACACAGAGTGTCGACACAGAAAAATTTGCACTTTGGCGCACAGAAGTGGCGCACGACACAGAGTGTCTACACAGAAAAAGTTGCGCTTTGGCGCACAGAAATGGCACACGACACAAATTGTCGACACAAAAAAATTTGCACCTTGGCGCATGTAAGAGGTCATCGATACACACATGGATGCGCCAAGGCGCACCTTCAGGAGGCACAACATTTTGAGCGCTGACAGGAAGCAGACCCTGGCGCAGATATTCAGATGGCCATAACTTTTGACTGGGAGCTCGGATTCATGCAAGGTTGGACTTTTTGGAAAGCTTACGAGGTCCTCTGTCCAACTACAACTAGATATATTTAATTGGGTGAGAAAAAATTCTTACAAATGCAAAATACAGTTCGCCACTTTTGGGTTCGTTGGGGTTCTCACCTACCATCATTATGAGATGAGTTAAGTGCATTCTAGAGGTGGTTGGGGCAGATTTTGAATTCCTCTCTTCTCCCTCTCTTTTTCCTCCTATAAATTTTAAGGAGGGGCTTCTTTCCAAAGGTTGGACATTTTTGTTTTGCCCCTCCCTTCTTCTCTTTGGCAGGTGAATTTGTGGAGTTCAAACCTCCCATTTAAAATCGTAATGCAACTTTGCCTCTTGGCATTTTGTAGTGTATTGTGCCAATCTTTGGAGAAAATAATGCATGTATGTGGATGATTATCAACCCTTTCTATGTTAATTTGCATCCCCTTGACCTTTCACTGTGAATTTGGTTACCTGTGCATGATCTTGCATTGCATTTTAATGGCTTGTGTTTATTGGCAAGACAATTGTTCTTCATTCCTCGGTGCATCACCTCTGTTAGTTTAGGTTTTATTTTTATGCATCTTCTTACCCTGTCTCCTTGGCAAGTTAGATTAGGTTTTTGAGTAAACCCTCTGCATTTTCTACGTGTGCATCTGAACAGAGGAATAGGAACCGGCCTTCATCCGGAGAGCTTTTCCGTTTTCGCAATGTCCCACACTTGGGAAAAGCTCCATATTATGCAATCGTACTGAGAGTCTCAACCCATCGTGTTGCAGACATTCAGGGGTGCTGCGATTCACCATCAACAGAGACCTTACTATGTTGTTTTCAATATGTATTCCCTTCCTCACTGTAATTAAATCCTGGTCTTGAATTAAATACCTTGGGTATTTAATTGTTTGGGTCCCTTAACCTAAATTTTATTCAAGGACTATTTAGCTAAAAGGTCATTGTAATCGGTGATTAATTTAATCCCTAGGGAGATTTGAGCTAGGTGTGGACCTATTACATTTATTGCTTTATAATGTG
This sequence comes from Taxus chinensis, assembly GCA_019776745.2. Taxonomy (NCBI): domain Eukaryota; kingdom Viridiplantae; phylum Streptophyta; class Pinopsida; order Cupressales; family Taxaceae; genus Taxus; species Taxus chinensis. The sequence continues at coordinate 422,287,018 of CM034151.1, forward strand.
AAATTAGGCAATTATTATAATGGGATAAGTTATCAGTTGAATTTAACTGTCTGTGAGACTTTGGTCGTTAACTCCTAATCAAAAAATATATATTCCATAATTTTCTAACTAAACCTAGGTTGTTCATGGGTCTAAAGTGGGTTTCTTTAATCGGGCATCACAAGAGTCATGAAATAATTTGAATTTCATAAGAATTTGAGGAAAGGAGGCTACTTCCTCAAACCAGTTTATGGCTTTGTAGAGCATCATCACATGTTAATGGTAACATCTGAAGAGAAAAGTGCTACAATGAAAGAGGGTTATCCCTCACATATACCATAGGTGATTTTAGGTTATTTTTCCCTTTCTGCGTGGTGTGTTTCCCTTTCTGTCGTGTGTTTTTTTTTTTGTTCATTTCTTGTGGTAGTGTGTTGAAGTGGCGAATCTATGCCCATTTGATAAAGTTTCAATGTATATATGTATTATGACTCTAATCCCAATAGTCTATATGTATAAGGCATAAGGCACTCATCCACGTAGTGTTTTGATATTTTGGAGTTCCTACTTATCTTTTACTTACCATTTTTTATCCAAAACAATTCCCTAGAAATATCCAACTGTTGTCATGCAAAATTTCTAGCATGAAAAATTTGAAATGTTTGTCATCACAACCTAATCCACATTTGAAAATCCTTATCATAATCAATGAAAACATGTTCTCAAGCTATCTCAGTCATTGTGTTGCCCTCATAATGGTAAAGAGGAATATGTTTATGTGATTTTCAAGTTTTTTTCATGTGTAGGGAGGTAATTCATGGATTCATTTAGAACCATTCAGAAAGAATTGCTCCTAGATGCTCCAGAAATGTAATTTTTGGCCTTTTAGCACTTGGTGACCACCACTTCAGAATGTTCAAGGAAAATTTAAGGCACCAAATAAGTGTGTGGTAGAGATATGCAATTATTCTAGGTAGTTTAGGAAATTTATGGAATAAAAATCATGTTTATGAACAAGCTATGTAACACTGGGCTAGTTATAGCATGGTATAAGGAAATGAATGTAGTGAAAAAGCTATTTGGATTGTTCTAGATGTATTAGGAGCCTCAGGATGCTTAAGAAACAAATCAGATACTCATTAGAAATATAAATTGGCCTAATGCATAATGAAAAAGGATTCAAGATATTTAAAGGAGTATATTTTTAGATTTTGGCTTAGTAGTGCAGATGAAGATCTCTGATCTTGGTGATGACTCAGTTGAGGATTATGTGAGTTCCAAGGAGATCTGGGAGATTATTAAAATACAAAAGTGAATTAAAATTAACCCTATACATATTCCATGGTTTGATTAGGAAAAAATTGTAGATTTCTCTCCAGTGGTAGTTTGACCTTCTGAGAACCGCTCGTGACCAGAATTAAAAAAAGGACATGAATTTAAAAAAGGATGTAGAACTAGGTCATTAAAACTATGTAAATGGTTTCCTTTTGTGTTTTTCACTCAAAACCATATTAGTATTTCCTATGAAATACCAAGGGAATCTCTCGGGGCAAGAAGACACTCTGGCAACCTATTTTTAGTAATGTTTGGTGAAGGAAAGCTTCCAAAAGTGGAAAATGCACACTTGGAGACCCCTAATGTCCCTTTTTCCCTTTGAAAAAATTCTAAGTGGATATTGGGGAAATAATAATGCACCACCATGGTGAGGGACTCATTTTTTGAAGTTGTCACTTAAAGTATCACTTAAGGTGTTAGAAATGTGTCTTCCACACACAACTCAAACTTGGCCCCTTCTTTATGATGGGAAGACCATAGGAACACTTATGATTGGTTTATGTACCTTTTTCTATACTTACCAAAGTTATATGGGGGACTTTATAATGTTCCGCCACATAAGGAGCTCAAGTTTCGTCACTTAAATCACAAACTAGGTGGTTAGAACATATTTTCAACCTCACTTTTCAAAGTTGGCCCCCTCCTCATGATCAGGATACTCATGGCACATTTTTCAACCCCTATTTTCCCTGTCCCATTTTTTCCTTACTAAATTTTTTAAGGGAAAAGAGGACATCTGAGACCTATTTTGGAAGTTTTAACCTCACCCTCTTATGTCATCTAACCCGAGTTAAGTAAGGTGAGTCAACTTGGCAAATGGGAGGGAAATTTCATTTGAAAATGAATCAAGGAATTTAAATATAATCATGGCTCAAAAATTATCTATTTTTCATTATTTATCACCATCCTCCATTTTTTTTATGGCTATCAAGAAGAACTAGGCATCTACCATAGCCAAAAAATGTTTTTGCTCATTGCTTGTTGAAGCCTACTAAAAGCTCCAACAAAGCTAAATAACAAGACTAACACCACATAGTCTAATTAAAAAATCTTATTGAATTAATAATAGTTACATAAATTATTAAATCTTAATGGAATGCTTAAAATAACTAACATGATATCAATCAATCTTAGCTAAAGCATGCCTACTTAGTATGAATTTCTAACTAACATAGACCTAAATAGATCTAAGAACAATCAAATTATGGTTTGTTGCTACTTCACAGGAAGGTGAGAGGATCTCTCCAACAATGACTACAAGGCTCATATTAGATACCCATCTACTAACCAACCATTGGAAAACTTGAGCAAGATTGAAATTGGGCTATTAATCATATTTCTTATATGATATGCAAATCAAAGCATGGTGTAAAGTTTAAAGGTATGTGGTTAGTCCTTTTTATATTTTTTCCTTTGAGGAAAACTTACATCTTGGTGCATGTGGGACTAAAAGCACATTAAGAATTTCTAATAGATTAAGGTTTTCTAATCATAATTAGTGAATTAACAAGTGATTAGAATGTGAGGAACCTTAATCAACCACTTAAGGTCAATTAAAAGGCTAGGATAAGCTTTTGAAGCCTTCTGAGATGTTGTGGAGGGAAGTGGGGTGATTTTGAATGGTTGGAAGAGGGGTTTGAGCCAATAATAGGGTTTATTGACCAAAACAAGGGTAAAATAGGCTTAATTAGCTAATAATAACTAATTGTCTATTTGGTAGAGGATTTTGACTTATGATTTGTCGTAAATTGGCATCTTGAATGTGAAAGAGGTAGAGTAATAAAAAAATGTTGTTAATTAACAAAAATGGTAAGAAACATTATTTAATTAGTGGAAATCACTAATTATAATTGAAATGGTAAGAATGAGAATGATTTGTGTGCTTTTAGTAATAAGATTGCAAAATCAGAATTTAGGTGTCTACATTTGCTCCTGTTTGAGGTGAAGTAAGTGACTGTCACTTCAAATATATTAGACAATCATAAACAAGTAAATTTTTTGAAGAAAAATTAGTAGAATGAAGGATGCCCCCTCGGGTGTCGATGGGGTGATAAAAGAAGTCAATCTACAATTGAAAATATGATTGAAATAGCTAAAAGAAATAGGATAGGGATAAACATGATTATTTAATGCCCCAGGGGTTTTGGATGAAAAATTAACAGTGATAAGAAATGATAGTGGAGAATGTAGGAATAGCTCTTTGCATCCAATCTTCAATAAATAACTTTATTTCATCATGTTTCCCATATGATCTACATCGTCGACCCTTATTAAAATAAACAAAAGTGTAAGATAACATGAAAATCTAAATTACTAACATTTATTCATTGCTAAAAATATGTAACTCCATGAAACATACATAATGCAATGCAATATGAAAATAAATAATGCAATGTAATACAATGAAAAAGTAGAAACCAGCTAACCTAATAGAGAAACAAGTACAATCACACGTACTTAAACAAACAATGTTCAAGATAGTTGCACCAATGTTTTTGTTATCAAGCTGTAGTTCCTAAATGTTTGTGTTGTAATGACAAGGGTTAAAAATGGTGCCCCAAGCAAGGATACATGAAGGGGAATAACGGAGGACAAAATTAGTCCCATGGAAAGCATTCATGCACTATGATATAGTCTTTGGAAACTCCCTGTTGCACGGGAGTACCGACATAGTAAGCAAGCCAACTTTGTTAATGGAGGTAGATCACGATGATCTGAAAGTAATTTGAGACAAGATTAAAAAATAAATTAAGAAATATGTGTTTGTAGGAAAAATTTTGATGTTCGAGGATAATGCATTTGATATAGGCTTTAGCTGTGTGCATGCCATTTACTAATTTTTGAAATTTTTTAATTTTTACAATTTTTTCGATTTTTAATTATTTTTATTTTTGAAAAAAAAAAATTTACTATGCCTCGTGATGAAGGTAAATTTTTGACCCATGCCCAAGATGGTGTTTTATATCTTATATGTATCGAGACACATTGTTTTGTACATGGAAATTAAATTCATTTATAAGATATCATGCTTAATATGTATTTTTATTATGGTTTATATTTGTATCGCATGTTGTTCAGATCATGATATAACATATGATGATATCACTTTGCATGTTGATGAGATAGCATATTTGATCCATATTTTTATTATGGTCTATGTTTGAGGGTGGACGCAAGGTGGTCCCTATTACTCCTCTTGGCAGTATTATATGATGTTAGCTTATCATACATGTTTAATTTTCATGTTCATGATTATATAGCCTATATTTTATTGATATACGATGTATAGATGTGATGATATATGATATGATGATGAAATGCCAACAAACTACACAAGAAAAGCACCAATTAATCAAATATAATCAAATCAACACAAATATGGAGGATAAAATGAACTCAATGCAATACACCACAAATTAAAGTAACACTCAATCTAAGTAAGAAATTGAATCAAATTTTAAAGCACATGGTATGAAAAAGGTAATGTAACTAAAACTATACAAATAAAAAACTAAAAGTAAGAAAACTACTACTTTGTTTTTGCGGGACAGTTTTGAAACATTTCTTGTTGTTTTGGTATTATCTTGAAACAATGTTCAATTTTTTGAGGGTTTTCTATGAAACGTGTTTGATGTTTTGAGTTGTTCCAATGAACATATCTGCATGTTTTTGGATTTTCACAAAGTTATACGAATTTTTTTTTATGTTTTCTAAGAATTTTTCCAAAGTGAACGTGCAAGGAAACGAAGAAATGTGGATACCCCTAGCAGTATTAGATGGGATGTACAAGGGAAAAATGCCACCTATTATGTGCCATAAGGTGATGCTATGAGAAGATTCCCCCAACATAATATGGAAATATTCTAATTCAAAACTCTTCACATTCAAAAATAGGATCAACCAGATTAAGGCCAAAGAGGCACAGGCTCACAAATTATCTTAGATGTAGATAAAAGCTCGCTTAGGAAAAAGTTATCATAATCCTAGACCTGAAATGCTTGTGTACAACAGACCCTCTAATGGCACCGAAAACCAGTTTTCACCAAAGGAATTGTCCAAAGTGCCACCATTGCATGGTTTTCACTATTGGATGCACCTGTTTATTTATCTTTTTCTTTTTCTATTTTTTATTATTTTTTGTTGTTTTTCTGACATTTTAGGGACACCCACAACTAAGCATAGAAAAAATTAAGATGTATTACATTAATGGGTTCCTGAAGCTCCTAACCATCTGAGTAAGCAAGCTTATTGGCACCTGAACCGAACTTGACAACTAAAACATATGGCCCTAGCCAATTAGGCTCAAATTTTCCCTTCTTTTCTTGTCTTTTGTGGTGTTGAACTGATTTTATTTTAACACCAAGTCTCCTACCATCAAATTGATGAGGTATCACTCTTTTGTTGTAGATTTTCCATACTTGATCTTGATACACTTTAAGGTGATTGAGGGCGTGAAGTCATTTCTCATCTAATAGCTCCAACTCTGCCAGTTTACCTACTCTGTAATCCTCTTCTTCATTTAAGTAATCTCTCAGCTCTATTCACAAAAAGGGGGATCTTTATCTCTAGGGGTAGTACGGATTATTTTCTGAATACTAGGGAGTACGGAGTGGATCCTGTACGAGTGAAAATGGAAATTTTAAATTCCCATACAGCAGGGTGAATCTATAAATTCCAATTACATGGCCTGTTGTATTCACCATCTTCTTTATAAACATGTATGAGGGTTTTATTAGAATCTTCAACCTACCCATTACCTTAAGGGTAATATGAGGTTGAAAATTTGAGAGATATTTTAAAGTTCTTACACAACACCTTCATAGTTTTATTTATAAAATACTTACCATTGTCAACTGACAATGGAAGAAGGGGAATACCATATCAGCAAATGATATGTAGTTCATTATAAACTTATATATTTGAGCACCTTTGACATAGGTAAGAGGAATAACCTCTACCCATTTTGTTAAAGTATTTTGTAGCTGTGATATTGAACTTGTGGCCATTTGATGATACAGGGTTAAACTTACCTATGAGATCGAGATCCCACTTTAAGAACAACCAAGGTGTTGTGATAGGACTGTAATGATTACGCCGACGCATGTATCAAATTACCATACTTCTTGACAATGCAAAAATCTCTTCACATTTGTAATTGCAACAATCATTTTCCATAGTAGGCAAATAGTATCTTACTCTGAGTATATTCTTTGCCTAGGATGATCCCATTAGTTTGGGCCTTGTAGATGCCTTCGTGCACCTATTTGATTGCTAGGATGGATTTGTTTGAATTTAAACAGCTTAACAAATTCCCATCATAGCCTTGATGGAAGAGAGTTCCCCTAAGTAAGGTATAACGAGCTATACATTGGATGAGGTTTCTTTTATTGACATGAGAAATGTTTGTGGGAAATGTTCCATCATGAAGATAGTTAAAGATGTCACTATACCACGGGGAAAAGGGACCAACAAACTTCACATACCAAATAGGAATCTGGTATTTCATACACTGGTGTTTGAAAAAGTTTCCAAAAAGAAAGGCATATCATTGTTCTCAGTTAGGATACTCAACATGGACCCTAATGTGGACATAGTATCTACTACTCTATTCTATCCTCTTGGGATCTTTTGAAATGTAATCTGCTCAAATAACTCCTTCAAAGAATCATGCATTCTCTTATACAGAAGGAAGTTTCTCATATTTAAATTTATATTCATATGTCACCTATTTTATAATTAGAATGGAATCACCAATTATGTTTACTTGTCTAATATCCCACTTAATAGCTAGATTCATCCCTATAGTAAGGTCCTCATATTGTGCTATATTATTTTTGCATGGGAAGCCAAGTCGGAATGCCTGATGGATCAAGTCTCCTAAAGGAGTGATCAACACAACTCTTTCACCTAAACCATGAAAGGTAAAGGATCCATCACATTATAGTTTCCATATAACATATTCCTCAAGGTACATTTTGGATGCATCTTGGAGTTATAGACTCAAACGTTCAGTACTTGGTAGTGGAGCTTTAGCTAGTTGATATAATAAAACTTGTCCTTTCATCGACTTCTAATGTATATACTGAATGTAAAACTCATTAAGTAAGATGATCCAAATTGGCCATCTTTCCTATGAGTGCAGGCTTTGACAAATAAGTACTTCAATGGATCGACATTTGAAATAAGATTGACCTTATTATTTAACAAATAATGACATAGTTTTTGAAAAGAAAAAACCATGGCCTAAGAAAAAAATTTCTATCTTTGGATAGTTGAGATCGTAAGCTATCAACATTTCGCTTAAGTAGTACACATCATTTTATCTCTACTCCTTACTATATTGGGCCAACAGTGCCCCAATTTCAAAGTGCATGGTAGAAATGTAGAGTAACAATGGTTCACCTACTGTAGGTGGCATTAGAGTACATTTTTTTTCCAAATACGCTTTGATCAAGGAACATGCTTGATGTTATCTCTGGTCCCCAATGAAAAATGACATATTTCTTAAGAAGATGTGCGAATGTGTGAAACTTATCTGCTAGTTGAGAGATGAACCTTCTAATTTCTTAAATATTTCCTTGCAAGCTTCGCAGTTGTCTGATATTCGTCAGAGGAGGTATTTATGCTATAGTAGTAACCTTTGTTTGATATACTTCTATTCCTCTCCATGAAACAGTGAATCCTAATAATTTTCCAGTTAACACGCCAAATTCACACTTCTTCGACTTTAGTCGGACCTTGTAGTCTCTTAGACACTGAAAGATGCGTCGCAAAATTTTCAAGTGCTCTTCCTGAGTCCTATATTTTACCAATATGTCATCCACATAATCTTATATGATGTCAATGATCATATCAGTAATTTTCCAGATAACACACCGAAGACACACTTCTTCGGGTTTTGTTTCACCTTATAGAAAGATAACAATCATTTCCCGTTGATAGGTAGTACCTACATTATTGAGGCGGAAGGGCATGACTTGATAATAGAAATTCCCCCATGGGGTGGTAAAATTTATCTTATGTTGTTCTTCCTCCATAATATTTATCGGATTATACCCTGAGAAGCCATCCATGAGTGATAACATTTTGTAACCAGATTTTGAATCAACAATCATGTCAATGTTGGGAAGAAGGAAATTCTTCCTTAGGACAAGATTTATTAATATCTCAGAAATTAGTGCAAACTCGAATACCGACATGTTTATTCTTTACTATGACTACATTTGAAATCCACTCTGAATAGTCAATAGGATTGATGGATCCTACTTCTAATAATATTTCTAGCTCTTCTTTAACAACCAAGTTGATGCGAGGATGCGTCTTTCAGAGCTTTTGTTTCATGGGCTTGGTGTCCGAGTGTACAACAAGATTATGGACCACTAATGTAGTATTAAGTCCTGGCATGTCTACGTAAAAATAAATAAATAAATCTGTAAATTATCTCAAAAACACTGAGAAATATTTTTATACTTGAGCTAAGAGCAAATATCCCAACTTAACTATTCTAGGAAACTCCTTCGTGTCAATGTTGACATATATTATCTCCTCCTCCAGCAACTTGGACTCATCCTCCATGCACATAGGATTAGGGGGAAGATTAAGACCCTCTTCTACCAAATGTGGCTTGAAGAGAGTTTCATTTTGAAGTGGGTCAACTATATTGTCTATGGGTCTTTCTGTTTGTTTATCTACAAGAACCTCGAAGAGATTTTCACTATAGGACTTGGACTTTTTCTTTCCGCAAGGATTTTCAATGGAAATTTTCCCTTGCTTTGTTTTTTACTTAAATGAACGCATAATTCTACCTCCTCCCCAAATTACACAAATGTGTTGAGCTGAATGGAGAAGCATTTCTTTTGATCATTCCTTGGAATATTTTCACAAATTCCTAAGAACTCACCAATAGCATTGTCATTCTGAAATACTTTGATTAACACATGTTGTTGTTGGTCCCAATTCACGAGTGATGGGTAAATGCGGTTTAGTGTCTGAGTGGTAAGGGATATGGTGGGGGTTATAGTTAGCATATCCACATCGGAAAACACATTTTTGGAGGCAAGGTCTTCATAAAGACTATACCGGGAATCTATTTTGCTTTTGCATTTTAACAGACTATCTTCGTATTCAGAAGAAGTATCCTCGACCTCTCAATGGTAAGACTCATATAGATGGACACCAATTCCATACTTACCCTCTATACAAAAAGGTATTAGAAGGGCTTCCATTATACCTTGTTCATTACGTCTGCATCCACATCCTTTATATCCCATAGTAGGAATCATTCGATTGGGGATAACATACCTAGGTGATTGGTAGAATAGATCCATTTCATCATCTTCAGGACGAAATAAAATATCTTTTAGTATCCTTTCATCTTCTAATAATCCACTAGGAGTGAAAGCATCAAAATGGAAGTTCTTTTGGGATCTTTGAAACTTGTAACATGACCTATCAGGTGATTTGGCAGATAAGGGAATGTTATGAACTAGAAGGCCTTGTTGAAGATCATATTCTCCAAAACCACTCGGTCTAACCTTCATCTCCCATGCAGTGAAAGGATTCTCTGATTTGGAAGAAACATTTTCATTGGGAGACAAGGTATCAAAATCCACCCATGAAGCAAGGGCCTTTGACTAAATTGGAACCACTATCTCTATAGAAGAACACTTGTAGATAGTGGGAAAATATCCCAAAAATTCTCTGTAATGAGAAAATGGTTGGGGATCCCCTTGAATAGTGAGGTTCAATCCTTCATATTATAACTTTAAAAACTGATGATGCATTGAAGGTAGTATAACTTGCATGGCATGAATCCATGGGTGGCTGAGCAATGTGTCGTAAGGGAGCTCCAAGTTTAAGACATGGAACTTCGTATCTTGATTTATAAGACCCACTTCTAGTGAGAAAGTGATCATACTGGCTAAATGTCATTCTTCATTATCATACACCTTTATGGTGGTGACCTTTGTCTTTAAGTCAGCTTTTGTGCACCCTAGTTGTCAAACTAGCTTAAGAGTACAAATATTTAGACCCGACCATCCACAAGCACTCTCTTGACCTTCTTACGTTTGATTATTACTTCAATGTGTAAGGGCCAGTTATGGGAGTGATTTTCTGCTAAGAATTTTGTTGGACTGAACGTTATATGTTCTAAAGGAGCGATTTATGCTACCATTGCTTATAGGTGTGTTGAGACTATATCAACGGACACTCCTGATCCCTATAAGGTTTTGTAAAGGATATCCTTATGGATGTTAGAAATCTATAGAAGGTCTAAGATTGAAATCTTAGTTGTGGTCTTCTCTAATTGATCTAACACATCATAATGAATCTCTTGAGGATGGGGAGGAGGAGGTTCTGAGATAACAAGGCAAACCCACCGCGTTGCCATGACACACTCCCTTGCTTTGATTTTGATCATGTTGATATATTCAACAGGTGAATCAACACAACCTAATAAGGCATAAAAATGGTTTGTCTTTGATACATAGTTGGTACTCGTATTTTGAGACAACTATCCCTGATCTAATTTTTTCTTTCCTTTGTGCTTAGGGAAAGGCTCTTTGAAGATTCTCATATTTGTGTTTGGAGATTTGGTAGGGGCGGCAGAATCTATTTCTACATCGCCATTATCAATCAAGTCTTGAATGTAATGTTTTAATTTCAAACACTTGTCGGTTTTGTGACCTTTAATACGGTGAAATCGACAAAAATCATTTTCCCTAAACCATGATGGTTTAGGTGCATCATCTCCATAGGGTTGTGATTCAGGATACCGAACCATGTTGACGGTCTCTAACTGTTTTAGTATTGATGATATTGAGTCAGATAGAGGAGTGAAAGCACGACATTCATACTCTGTAGGTGGATCTCCCTTTGCAAGCTTCAAAGGAGTGTGGTTTTGAATGACTTGTATCGCTTAGAGTCTATTATCCCATCACCGACAACATTTTCGTTCCTATTAGGGAAAAAAATTATCTTTTCATTGGTTTTGGAATCATTATGATTGTGTGAAAAGGGCTTTAAGGTCCTTCTGGCTAACAATGCTTTTTCAATTTGACTCCCCTTTTTAATCACCTCTTCGAATGTGTTACCATAGTGCATTTTCAAGTGGAATTTAATGTTAGGGTGGAGGTTGGGAAAAAATATACTTATCAACTATTATTTGGGTATGGATCAAGGGAAGCGCCTAGCTAACCCTCTCCACCATTGTAGGAAAGCAACAAAGTTCTTGTTGTTTCATTGTTTTGCATTACACAAATCTAACATGGTGACATCACTCTCTATATTAAAATAGAAGTGACATACAAAATGTTCCACTAATTCCAGCCACATAGATATAGATCCCTTGGGGATGTGTAAAAACTATTCTAGCGCATGTCCTACTAAATTATGTGGGAAGAGGTGAATAAGATAGTTGTCACTATAGCAACATCTTGACATGTCATATAAAAATCTTTGATAAGATCTCAGGGATCACCTTTTCCCTTGTATTTATCAAACTTCAGACAATCAAAATGTCATGTGAAAAGTACTTGTAACATGGCTCTATCAAACGGTTAAGGGCACAATTCATCGAACTGGTATTTCTTGTTGTTATTACCAGTTTTTCCTTCTTGTAATGCTATAAGGGCTTTCTTCATAGTGGACCAGTCTTGATTGAAGAGTGGGTCTTGCATGGTTGGTGGTGGCTTGTACGAATGATCTGCACAAAGGGTTAAATCTAGGTGTATTCCCACCCCTATTCTCTACAAAAAAGTCCTCATAGGGATCTTTTCGTGTCTTGAGACGGTCTAGAAATCATGATACGAATCGTCAAGTTTAGCTTTTGGTATGGCTTGTTTTAACGGTTTCAGTTGTTCTTTGTTTAAGTGTGAGGCTAAACTTGCCAACTAGTGAGTGAGAGCTTATACTTGTTCTTCTAAGGTTACCTCCCTAGTGGGTACTTCATTATGATCTTTGTCACGAGGATGTTGTCTCATGATGAGCATGGTCTTCATGATCTTTGTAGTGAACTCTAACCATCGGTATACAATAGTCTCCGTCATTTTCAAAAGGTACATCCTCATTATTCTATCATCTAGAAGTAGAGGCATGTCCTAGGTTTAAAATCTCATTAATATTACAATGAGGTTGGTCTCCACTTCTTATTCTCCATGGAAACCATGTCAGCGATAAGAGAAGGGTTAATTATGGAAGGTAACTTATCTCCTAGCTCTACAACACGCATAAAAACCTCATATTTGTTGTGAAACAAGTAATCGTCAATATGGGCAGGATGAAGCTCCATATCTGCACGAGGAGAATCCTCCTTTCCACCACTATGATCAATCATGACATTATCCTCTAAAAGAGGGTTTTCACCTCCAAAGAGATCGACTTCTAACTTTTGGGACCCCATTCTCATAGAAGGCATACTTGAAACATGGGGTACAACATGAAATTTTTCCACTACGATTTATTAAAAATGGACCCTAGACAAATGTTTGTAGTGTAACGACACTAAGTCATCACAAAATGGTGACTATAAAATATCCATGAATCCAATAGGTAAAAATGAAGCCAAGGATACTAAAGAATAAATAATGATCTACCCTAGAAAGGTAATATATGACACGAGATTTCTAAGATAATACAATAAAATATAAAACTCATATCCAGTCACAACAAAATTTTACTCCCGATGATTTTCCAGGATAGTTTTGAAACAAATAGTGAAAACAAAATATCACCAGTTAGGCCAAGTTTGAAACAAAAAGACCTAAATTATAAGAGAGTGTTGACGTGATCCTCTAATAAGGTATACTAAAAACTAGTTTTTAGATACTAACAAAGTCTAAGTCTTATAAAATGGAAGATACAAATGTGAGTAGTATAACAAAGCTATTTGGACACGTTAATCAAGATTTACAAGAAATAAATATTTTAGTATGAAAATGGCATTATATAAATGATAAAAAAGTAACCTCAACACTCACAAAACTCAAGATAAGGCTAGGATGTAAAAAATATGCCTAATTATATCAAGGAATTACTATGCGTGATAGAAACATAATAATACAATCTAGATATTTAGATCAAGTTTCACAATGGAAACAACACATAAACATCAAAATTGTATGGATATAATACAAGAAACCTAACAAATTAAAAGAAATTAGTGATAAAACAACCTAACTACAATGATAATAAGTCTCAATATGGGTTTGAGATAAAGGGGCTACTAGAACTTGATGACGTACCATTCACACTTTTAACACTTGCATTCTAGCATTGTAATCTAGTCATGCAAGTAGACTACAAAAGTGGTGGACATGATTATTTCTAGTAGGTATCCGTATATGTTTTTTTTTCTTTTTTCTCAAAATGAGCAACAAGAAAACAAAGGATTAGACCAAGTGGTGATGAAAAATACTTGGTGTACCTTTTGCAGAGTTTCAACTTGTCATAGGAAAAGTGAAAAACTAGGAAAAAGTAACACTAAATAGATTTCTTGATGAAATGTCATGGTTTCTCGTATTTACTTTACCCCCTTCAATATAATGAGAAACAAATTTCATTTAGTTGTATTTTCATGGGGGTCGTAATGGAGGTAACTTGGACTCTAATCTCTCAAGGCATACTAATGAATTGGGTAGTGTGAAACACTTTCCCATTCGTTCACAAAGCTCCCTCTTGCGTGAACTACTTTGGGGTTCCTAAGAGCATTCCTCTTGTTATCTTAAGTCTTATGCCAAAGAAATTTTCTCCTAGTTAATTAGACGAGCTTTATCTCTTAACCAAACTTGTACATACAATGTTTTGCAAAGTGGTGTATTTTCTAATCTTTTGGATTAAGTAATTTTGTTTAGACCACTGTTTGGCAACCTACACAGACATGTATGTTAGAATTTGGTTTAAAGAGAGTTATCCTTTCTTTGGTTAGTATTAGGTCCGTCACACAAATGGTTAGTAGTTTAAAAACATCTACAATATCATAGAAAGAGGATTAAATGTTGTTTATGATTCTCAATATCGTCTAAGGACACGAGAAAAGAGCATACACAATAAGTAACTCAACTAAATAACAATAAAAATATATAAGTAAAATAACAACCAAAAAACTTTGTAAATAAAGGTTTATTCTCAATTAATCCAAGTGTTTTTTTAGTGAAAAGCTAAGGTTGTTTTTGGTTCTCAAGATCACACTAGGTGCAAGAGAAGAGCATACACAAGCCTTAGCTTTAGTTATTTATCAAATAAAAAGATATTAAACTAAAATATCATTTACATTCCAAATTGAAATTTTATTCCCTTAAGAATAGAAATGAATGATAATTTTTCCTACTTACTCTAAAATTAGAAAAAATAAGGTTTTAGAGGTGTTTTTGATTCTCAAGATCACACAAAGTGCAAGATAAGAGCATACACAACCCTATTCCAAACTCATACAAAGCATGAAAAAAAAATAACTCATCAAACCATAAGTTTATTTTTTATAAAACGTTCTCTAAATTTCAAAATTGATAGCAACAGTAGCTAAAAACCCCTAAAAATGACAAAAACACTAAAAACCAGAAGTTGAAATTTTGAATTTTCAGCCAATTTTACATGAGAACGCCAGTACACCTCCTAGTGTATTATCATGTCCTATAGAGCATGATCACATACCTTGAAGTAGAATCATATACATTTAATCACATGAGCACCTCTTTCAAAATCCCACAATCAATATTACACAGGTGCGGCCAGTGAGGCATCAGCGCACACTTTGAAGAAAGAGCATAGATTACACAAAGAGGATGAAAAAATTAATGATGCACAAGAAAGGCACATGTGCATCTGAATAAGTGTACACACATCCAATAGAGAACATGTATGGCCTTTGAAGCATGGTCACACCCCTTTTGAGCATAGGCGTGGACCTTCCTATAAGTGATCAAAACATGAATTTTGATAAGAAAAATGTGAAAAAGACCAAATCTTTCACCTTTTAAGGGAATTTATAAAGAACTTCACTTCCTTATATCCTAAAAATAACATAAAAGTGCAACATCTACTAATAATATAGTTTTAAACAACTATCAAAATGAAAATAGATCTACAAAATTTTGAATATTACTCTAAAAACTTACAAGTAATCTAAAAGCCTGAGAAATTAATCTAAAAATCTTGAAAGTAATCTAAAATACTTGAAACTAATCTATAAAAATTGAAACTAATCTATAAATATTTAAATTAAGAACTTTTAAACTAAGTTATAAAGATTAAGAATGAATGAAATGGGGTATTGTCCCACTAGGCGTGCCAAATGAAGACTACTAAAAGTTTCAAGAAAAGCTAAAATAACAAGACTAACACCACATATTTTGATTAACAAATTCTTATTGAATATATCAATATTTACATCAATGATTAAATATTAATGGAATGCTTGAAATAAATAACATGATAAATCAATCTATTTTAGCCAAAGCATGCTTACTTAACATTCAATTGCTAACTAACTTAGACCTAAATAGATATAGGAGAAATCACTTTGGATGTTTGTTGCTACTCTAAGGAAGGTGAGATGGTCTCTCCAAAAATGACTACAAGATCATATTGTATACCCATCTACTAACCCCATTGAATACTTGAGGCAAGGATTGAGCTTGGTTGTTAATCATATTTTTTATATGATATGCAAATCAAAGCATGGTGTAAAGTTTAAATGTATGTGGTTAGTCCTTTTTATGGTTTTTCCTTTGAGGAAAACTAACATCTTGGTGCATGTGGGACTAAAATCACAAACTATATTAATAATTTCTAATCATGATTAAGGTTTACTAATCACAATTAGTGAATTAACAAGTGATTAAGATGTGATGAGCCTTAATCAACCACCTAGGATCAATTAGGAGGCTAGGATAAGATTTTTAATATTGCTAGGATTTTGTGGAGGGAAGTGAGGTGATTTTGAGTGGTTGGAAGAGGAGTTTGAGCCAATAATAGTGTATATTGATCAAAATAAGGGTAAAATAGGCTTAATTAGCTAATAATCGCTAATTATTTGTTTGGAAGAGGATTTTGACTTATGATTTGTTATAAAGTAGCATCCTGAATGCGAAAGAGGATAAGTAATCAACAAAGCATTGTTAATTGACCTAAATGGTAAGAAACATTAGTTAACTATCATAAATCACTGATTATAACGGAAATGGTAAGAATGAGGGTGATTTGGGTGCTTTTAGCAATAAGATTGCAAAAATGGAATTTAGGTGTCCATAGTAAGTAACAAATATTTCAAATAAATACAATTTTCATCCACCAATCTTTACAATTAAATTCCATTTAAGGTAGGAAGTCTTCATTTTGTTGACCTAGGGGAGTAAATCCTTAGTCCAAATTTTCCTCCATAAATCCTTTGTAAGACAATACATGTTTTGAAAATGAATATGTCATGTGTTATAATTAAGAATTGTAGTCATTGATATCCATCAACGCATGTAAGGAAATAATTTTTGTGAAAACAATTGATCTAAGACGTTTAAAAGACATCAAAATATTTTAGAAACATGTTCAATATTTTTTCATTCAAACAACAATATATTATAAGTACAAAATTAAAGGTGTTTTGTAGTAATTAGAAAATATTTCAATCCTCCCAATAATAAGAACTTTTAACATCCATGATGCTAGTCACACTTTTGTTTGAGTAGTAACAAATTTAAAAATAGGTTAAAAATTTCATTTTAATCTCAAACTACTATACCTTTTTTGATATATATTTTCAATCCTCCAACCAGGTGGAATTTCATTATGAGATTAACAATGGAGATACTAGAGGAAGCTAAACTCAATTTGTCTTTCTTTATCTTGTTAAATGATAGTGCCTCTTTAGCTCGAAATATGATATTCTTCAAATACATTAATCTGCTAAACTCAAACTAGGTTGATTTAATTTGTTAAATTCCAGTTACCATGAAAATCAAAATAATATCTAACTTTCTTTTGTCAAAACCTTGAGACCGTAAAGATCCAAATATTATGTTATGTCATAAGCTAGCGGACGTTAAGTTCAAAATATCATGAAAGAGACCACTATGCTTGAAGTAATATAAAAAACCAACTGCTGATTATACCTACAACAAAACAATCTTAATTCAAGTTAATATATATATGCACACCAGTCAGAAGTCACATAAGGGTTTGATATAAGAATAACTTTTAACATCCATGAGGCTAGTTAAAAGATGAAAAATCATATTATTCTTGTCATGTACCTATAATTGTGACTGCAATTTTAACTGTAAGAGAACACAAACCCAATAATCATATTATTGTTTCCACATACATGTAATTATATCTACATTTAAATTTATCTTGGTCTGAACTAAACATGCTGCTCTCCATTGAAAAAATAAAACCCCAAGATTGAGAGGACTCGTGGGGATGCATTTTTTTGAAGACAACACCATCCTCATCTCATTCCATTCAAATAGTGTTTTTTTAAATCACCTCACCAAATATCACAGAAAAATTCCCATCGCAAGCATTGTTTGTGCTCCCTATAACATATATGTTCTTACCCACTTCATTTCCATGTGTAGAATGAACAATATTGGAGAGCATAAATGTAAAAAAAATATGGGTCAATACAGAAATTCTAATAATATATTACATTATGATTTGTTATCTGATAATCTATACAGTATAAAATCATGTTTATTAATGTTATTTATTTCACCTTGCTTCATTTTGTTTGCAGATTCTTCCTTTATAATATATTAACTAAATACATCTAATATCACTAACATTTAAACCTTCAACCTCCACTAAATGTAGTAATTACAATAATATTAACTAATTAATTTTGTGGTTGGATGAACATTACCTAACATTACAATAAAATTTGTTAGGTTATGTTGAGGCATAACCTCTTTTGGCCGCAACAAGAGGATACCGAACTTGTGGGTTTTTTTTGGAATTTATGGAATTCATAGATTGCGTTCATGTGATGGGTGGGACCAATTAATGACTATTACTAATTATTTCATATTTAAATTAGAAATATTGGAGACACATGTTGAATATTGGAATGAATGTGCTTGATATCTCTCTTTAAGCATCATCTATATCAGGCCTTTGGAAATCATTGTCACAATAGCCCTGTTCACTATCGGTGGCACCGTCAAATGCACTGAGCCTTCTTCCTATGAAGAGGTCAAGTCCAACTAGATAATATGGAATATTTTTCATGATGGTGGTGTTATGTCATTTATGGAAAGATTGTATGGTCTCTCTGTCTGAGTGACCAGTAGTGTGATGGCAATCTAGAAGAAAGGAAGAGTCAAAGTGGGCAAGAAAGAAAAACTTATTTTGACATTGTCCATTGTGGTTGTGTTGGGGCTCCCCGCAATGGGAGACATTTATTTTAAACACTCTCTTCAGGAGGAGATGGATGATTTTCTATATCCTAGTGAAAATATGATAATTTATCACTCAAGATATGAATGGTACTTGCTTCCACAACCTTGGGATAGGGTTGTTGAGCAATTGAGGAGGTACTTCACACTGTAGAGAAGCTACAAAGTGATCTATGGACCTCATATTTTTCTTCTTGTGCATCTTTGACATGATCAGAATGTAAACATTTTGGATTTTCTATTTCAATCACTTGAGAGGTCTGTTAAAATGGCTAGAGAAGATGAAGGTCCTTTCCTACACCAAAGCCCTTTGTATTTTCTCTTTAAAATGACAACTTCCCAAAAATAAATATTGTGCTTCCCCTCTAAGCTAGGAAAGCAACTTCATGTCCCCCCTCCTCTTCCGCAACTATCTCCCACTTTTCATCATCATCTCCGCCACCTTCATCTCCCTTTCGACTCCAATTTGGACATCATGATCATTAGCTAGACCGGTCTTGTGGTATCCCCTTATTATTTCACTCTTGGGTCTCCCTCATCTTCTCTAGTGGGTCATAACCCCTCAGACACCTTAGATAAATCTCCTAAGGTCTCTGAACCACTTTTGGACCTAACATCTACTTCCTCTCCACTTCCTGTTGATGCTTCTCTGGCTTCTCCTCTCGTCTCCATGGATATTGTAATGGCTACAACCGAATCAACTCACTTGATCATGGAAGCATGTACGGATTCCCTCTAACCTTTTTCCATGAAAGTAAGCATGGGCTAAAAAATTCTAGATGTGTTACGAGATCTCTCCTTGGTTTAACCTGATTCTCCTCTATCAGAAAAAATGGGCTCCCCCACTACAGCTTTGGAACACAAGGAGCATTTATAGAATATCTCTCCTGATCCGCATGATGCCATTGAATATTATGTTACACTTAATATCTGCTATCAAGGAATGTAAAAATCACATGGACATGACCTGGATGAAAATCAATGAAGACTTCCTGGAACACATTAAGTTAGTGGACGTGCTAGTTTAAGGAAGCCCTACTTCTGATGCTAAGGATGAAGCAACTACTCTCATGAATATCCATAAAATGTAATTTGGATTTTTTTGGTTTGGGAGTTTTTGGTTTTTGGTTTTTTGTTTCATACGGGATTGTTCTCTTCTTGTTTCACTGAAATATATGGCCATGAGGTATTTTTTGTGCAAGTATGTAGTTCATTTGGTAAAACCCACTTTTACTATAATTCCAAATATTTTTATGTTTTAGCATATCGTAGTCGCGGCTAAGCTCCTAATATATTAATTAGTTTTCTTACATCCTTAAGATAACTATGCTTCAAATTTTATGTCTTAGTATAACCTAGTAGCTTCTCAAATCATAGCAACCTACTTTATTTTGATAAAACCTAACGACCACCAAGCTCCAAAAATTTATGGCATGGCATAATGTACCATTGTCTAATATCAAAATATAATTATCTTACTAGTTAGGTGCTATTGAAAACTAAACTTAGAATATTATATTGTGGAATTAGCACCAGAAAATTTATGAATGTCTTCCTCAAATTTGTTAGATGTTGTAAAATATATTAATTATGATTTATCAAACCCTAGTGATGAAATCACCAAATAACATGTTGTGGAAAAACCTAACATCCACAAAGATAAAAATAATATATTTTTTAAGTACTTAACGAACGCTAAGCTCAAACTAAGTTGATTTAAATTTACTACATCCCAGTCACCATTAACATCCAAATATTATGTGTAGACATAAAAAATATGCAAAGCCCGTTCCCACGATAATTGAATGAATATACCAATCTGCATCTTTACGCCATTTCATAATGTAAGTCATCCATTTAATTAAATTTAATTAAGCTCATCGTCACACCATTTAAACAACATCCCTAAACCTAGGTAATTTCCCCCACACCCTTTAAATTAATTAATTTATCACTCACCTCACATTTCCTAAGTCACATTACCCCTCCCATGGCTAATTAATTAATTAATTAGTTAGTTTATATATTCCACTTCACCCCTACACTGCGTCATGCGAACATGTCATGACCCCCTAGTTAAGTCTAAATTATCTAGGAAACCTTCTAAAAAATATCCTATAGTCATTCTAACCAAAATTAATACTCATATTACACCTCACCCTACTTCTCCCTATGAGAAACCCCTATTTCACACTAGTTATGACTAGTTTAATTAGGAAACCTACCAAAAACATTCCTCACCTATCTTAACCACTTCTATCTTCATATAACCCTACCCCTCTTGACATCTCAACATGACTCCACTCTCATCCTCAAAATCCCAAAGCACTAAAGTTCAAAATAGAAAATTTATTCCTTCCTATCCCTCCCAAACTCAAACTAACTGAAAACATTGGTGATTTCTTCATTTTTTGGTGATGTATATAACTAGTTTCTCTGGCTTCATTCGGGACCATCCAAGAAAATTAAAGAGCATTATCAAGCATTTTCAAGTTTCATCAGTGACATTCTTCATTTATCCAAAGCACGTTTAAGTCCATCAAACATCCTGGATTTGTTCAAAGGCTAGCTCGCGTCCAACTATGATCTGTATCAACCTATCATCTCCCATTGTCAACCAAGGTTACTCATTATCTTTCAATTATGTTTTTCATATCAAAAAAATTATCTGACCATTGCTTACTTCCCTTTTAAATTTACAAGATATTAGCTTCATCTCAATTAATTAAATCTCTCATTTTAATTAGCCTGTCAAAATCCAATAAAATCTCCTACGATCCTTATAATTACATGTGTTTCATATGTTTTTTGTTTCTTAAGCAGCCAAATTTCATTTAAAAGTTCTCATTAATTGTTTTTGTCACTTATATTACTAATCTTCTGTCAAGCATAGATTTTTTTAGATGGCCATTGGCGGACCGAACCTCCCTATCACAAGCATTAACTCTCTACCAATTATTCAACATCTCTTCACTGGGAAAAATATATCTACTACATGACTTACAATTTTTTTCTATCCATACAGATCCTATCGATAGACTAGAGACCATCTTTGAATCCACTCATAGGATCTGTGAGGCTACTGGAGGGTTCTGGGAGGCTTACTACAAAGTGTAGTGTATTCAAACTGACCTAGCTTGGTTTAAGTACCAACACGAGGTGAGATTTGGCATCCCTGAAGGTTTCAATATTGAACCTAAATCAGAATTGGGAAGTGAAGTCATATTTGAAGACTCTTACTCAAGTTTTGCACATTAGTATGATATTAAAGAGGAGTATTCAAACTTCTTCATAGGTGACTACATTGAGGAGACTAATCTATATTTCTCTAAGGAGGATAATCCAACCTATTTACTGGGTTCAAATTTCTCTTAGAATATGGATACTGATCTTTATTCTGACTTTCTGCCCTAGTTCTATTTCTTTCCATGTTGACATAATATGTTGAAGATCTGTAATAATCTAAATAATTCATAAACATTTGATCACATGCTTTCATATATCATATATTATATCTCATTTTTTATACAAAAAATTTTAGTGTTTTACATCAGGTTGACATCCACACAAGAAATTCCTTTGGATTCTGGGATCGCGCCTTTTCCGGGAAACCCACCTATCCATATCACTAATCCCATCTTGTATAATGTATGTGATTACAGATTTATTCGCAAGAAAGGAGCTTGGTCCATTCTTCCATGGAGCACAACAATCAAACATCCATCAGCATCATCCACATGTATCTAGGAAACCCCATCATATTTGAGGTTGATCTAATTTTACCTCATTGTATTATCAATCCAACTGTAAAGGTGAAATTTTCATCAACACTCTGGGACGCCTGGTGGGACACTTTCCCTTGTTATTTTTCTTCATTTCATCAATAGAATAGTATTTGTTTTTCTAATTCACTGTGTGATAATTGCCTTCCATTGGGAAAATCACCTACGTTTTTTCTATGTTTTTCTTATATATAGCTTCACAGTTTGCTTTTCACTTCTTGTTTTTCTGTTCTCTATTTTTCTTAACATGTTTTGTAGGTTATTGTTTCTGAAAATATTGTTTGTTTGATTATTAAGATTGCTTACTTTGAAATTTTGCTAAAATATGAAAAATGATTAGTCTTATGGTAATTCCTTGTAGACACCTATAATTTAGCTTGAGCAATTTAAATGCTTAAATTGTGGTAATTATATTATTTCCCGCAAATTGATGACATATCATCAATAAATTCTCATTTTCTCTTATGTCACCAGTAATTAGTTACATTATGTTAATTAACTAACTCTTCTACCCAATAAATATGCCAATTAACGACCTTATGTTAATTAAATCCCCTTTTTATCTAGAATAACTAATTATTATTAGTTAACTATATTTCTCTTCCATTAAATCAATAAATCATAATGTATTTGATTAAATTCCTCCCATAGTCTAAATCATGTTAATTAATCCTCCAAAAATCTTCTATAAGATTTATGACCTATTAATTAATCACTTGGGTTAATTAATAAATCCCCTCCAACCCCATGAGTCACTAAAGGACAAAATAAACTCTCCTAAGGTTGACTCAACCCCCTTTCAACCATCCTTATCCACAACTAACTCAACCTAGCTATTATCCTAAATGTAAAGGGGTGTAGAGATTATTTAATCCATTGGGATATATAAGGATCCCTCCTCCTACATTTATAGTTACACCTTTACACACATTGCATGTTTATAGCTAATCTATAGGCATTTTATCTTAGATCATATTTTATTTGAGCTAATAGTCTCATTCTTGCATTTCATTCATCCAAGATTTTGGGTAATATGGAGAGAATCAAAATATTCTTATATCCATACTTTGATGATCTTCCATTCCCAAACCCTCGAAGATCAAACAATAAACTTTGATTTCCATGGATCTATCTAGGTTCATTTAGTGTTTTTGGTGATCTAAAGAGTAGATATTCTAATGTTTGGCATATTAGTTTGATTTCTATTTCAATTCCTAATGCATGATGTTGGTATTTAGTCTTGTTTAGCTCTTAAGATGATGATCTTTGTGTAGTTAGTTAATGTTGTTGAAACTATGTAGATATTAGTTTCAATTCCCTTTGCATAGCTAATTAATACATTGATACATATGGCATACCCGGTGGGATGGATCCTTTGTCCCTTAGTATTCTAGTTCAAATTTTGTTGCTATTTCAACATTTGGATAAATCTTTCTATACACATATGTGAAGTGATGTTCAAATCTTTATGATTTTTTTTACAATATTACATGTGTAGAATCTCATTTAGAGCTTTAATTTTGATGGTTTATTGTCAATTTCAAGATAACATACTAAAATTTGGAGTATTTTGAACTTGTTTTTGTAATTTGGCCGTATTTTTACATCGTGACCAGGTATAGTTTTTTCAGGGGAGGTGTAGATACACAAAACCATGCGCAAGCACACTAAACCATGTGTAGGAATGCATCCTGGTGTGCACAAACATTGCTATCATATTGTACCTTTATTCCTGTCAGAAACCTATCAGGCTAGCATAGGATCCTTAAAGGTGGAGCACATGCCATTTCACTAGTGCACCAACTTTCTATCTGTATCTTTAGTGTAAGGACCCTTGTGCTAGTGTATACACCTCTCATCTAGTGCATGTGCCCTGTCATAGTTTTTGTACCTTGTGTTTTACTTTCCAAGTGCACACACCTATACCCTAGCGTAAATGCACATATCTTATTGTAGTTATCTATTGAGTAGCATAGGCAGACTGCAGACCTAGATTTACACAGAGGGGCACAGGTGCCCTAACCCACATGAATGCACCCTAACATACGTGTAGGTACCTTAGTCTGAGATTTCATATTCATTCTATGTTTCCAAGGATTGGTATCCTAAATTGCTAACATCATTGTAGGTTTAGTCTGGATACTTTTGTTTTACAGGGTACGTTTACATGCTTTTGTTAGACTAGACATTGGATAAACCTTGCACGCTTAATTATAAGAGTAATATCATGTATTCTCTTCCTTTACATCATTTTGTGGAATCTTGGGAATCAGATACGATTCTTATATATTTTTATTGTTTGATAAAAGGGTAGAATGTCAAAATTAAGTCAAGATGAATATATTTTGTGTTTGCATTAAGTGTTTTCCATTTTATTGATTTCTTGATTGGATTTTTGTGTCGCATATGATCTTCTCTTGTGTCCTAGGGAGATCTTGAAAATCAAAAATGATGTTTATTATTTTCATGGAAAATTAATAATCCGTAGTGTAGAACCAAAAAATGCTTATTAAAGAAAGGTGGAGTCAAGAAAAATCTAAACTACTAATATAGTTTTCATGCAAGTTTCCAAAATTTGTTCAAGAAAACCACATCAAATTAAACAAGATAAAGAACACACCACAAACATCACATTGTATTTTCATGCTCGGATAAGGGTACTTCCTGTACGCTTAAAACTACGACATAACCCCTTTGGTATAAGCCTTAAGCTACAACAATGGGGGTGGTCCTAGGAACCCTAAAGTAGTCCACATAAGAAGGAACCTTTTCGAAGAAATGGGAAGTGCTTTGCATAACCTACTTGACTATTATTACCATTTGTAATATTTAGCATCAAATTTATCTGTATCATGACCCTAGTGAGAGTAAACGATGGACGCATTTATTTCCCACTGTGTTTGAAAGGGGTAAAGTAAAGTCGAGATAATCCTTGGGAAACCTTAGCAAACCGAGCTTTCTCTTAGATAACTTGTGACACCTAGTTGAGAAAACCACATAGGAAATACATTCATTCTTTGGAGCCAACTTGACCAAATCTTTGTTGTAAAGAGCCAACATTCATCACAAAATGTGTGAAGCGTTAATTTTTCTTATTTTTTCACTCACGCTAAGGCAAGGTAAAACTCTACCGAAGTGAGGCCAATATTTTTCATACCCACTTGTACTACTTCCTTCACTTTATTTTGACACTTTGTTGATCACAAGAGGAGTGACCACACGTGTGTTGCCAACTGATGTTTACACCATTTTTATGTGTATTTATGCTCATCCATTTTTACGGATGGGTTGTTAAATGTCTAAAGTGTATGGGCACATACTTGTATCATTAGTAACCATTTGATCTTGATACCCAAGTCAAGATCGTCATCATAGTTAGGATTGATTCATCACTTTATTCTCTTTTGAGGTGTTATCTTGCTTGTATCGTATTGCCACAATTTTTTATACTTACGTCTTGTTTCCTACAAACTTGACCTAAGTGTCTAGATTGTAACATTAGGCTACATGCATCATAACAATTCCTTGGTATACTCCAGCCTTAATTTTCCTTCAAACATTACCTTGACTTTGAAAAGTGTTGTTGTTACCTTTATGAGCATCGTAATATTATTATTTCGACACTAATATCTTACTTTTCCATAAATTTTGGTTAACATATCTTAGTAGTATTGTTGCTTCATTCATGTTTGTAACTTCTACTTTTTGAGATTTAGGTCTTGATTGGATCTAAACTCACTTTTAGTATACCTTGTTTGGAAATCGTATCCACCATTTGTTATTACTTGCGTCTTGTTCATTTTTAATTTGGCATAAGTGGTGACATTTTTTTGCTCATCTTGTGTGTCAAACTATTGATTGATCAGAGACTTAGAAATTACTCCATTTGATTGATTGGTTTACTAACAAATTTGCGTGACTGTGCCTCATTTTTCACATTGATTTATCCATTTTGGACAATCAATTTGATCCATTGATTATTTATCATTCATTATTCTTTGGTCATTAATTTGGATTTGGTTTTTGAACTTGTGTGATTTTTCCTTGTGTTTATCCATCTTATAAACTCATTTCTAGGACACTCATTTGGGTCTTTGATCCTCTTGATCTTCTTTTTTTTGCCTAATTTCATGGTCATTTTCAAACATATCTTTCAAACCTTAGTAAAAACATTTCCTATCAAGAAAATTTTTCATCAATCCAACATTATAAATCTTTCCTTTTTATCCTTTATGTTGCTAAAATTTTGATCAATCCTTTGACATTTATCTCTCCAAACTTGTTATCCAAACCTTGTTGGATTATTAATATTATGTCAACATGAGGTATGTTTTCCTTAGCTTCCCTTTGGAAAATATCACAAGCATCCCCTATCTGTTTGTAAAATGTCTAGTTGGTTGTTGTTATGCTACCCAAATTGACATGGAACTTCCTTCTATTTGAAGGAGTTCAATCACACTATCTAGGTCTAGGTATTTGGACTTAGTGAACGCCAACCATGACTGATTATCACGAGGTCCCTTTCACATATGATAATAAGGAATCAAAGTTTCAGAGTTCACATCAAAATATGCCCATCATGACTAAACCCCATTTGGTTCCTCAAGATAGAGAACCCACCCGGGTAACTCTTTCCTCACCTTCATCTCATAGTCGGTTGTATTTTTTGCACACTTCTGATCCAAATTATTATTATTGTTCCCCCCACTCTTCTTATAATTCTAATCTAAAAATTTCCTCTTCTTTTGAGGATTCTAATCCAAATATTTCCTCTGATTCTTCTAATGATTCAGATCCAAACTACTATTCAGATTCATCTAATTCAACTCCTAAGTCATGGTCCTCCCATTCTTCACAGGACCTCTATTATCAGTCACCTAAAAAACTTTCTCCTCTCTAAAGATTTGTGTCGCTAAAAATTGTCTTCATCATTCATCTAATGTGACTCATACTTCTTGGTCCTCCCTATCTTTGTATCACCCTCTTCATCATACATTTAATATGACTCCTACGTCACGGTCCTCCCTTTCTTTGTAGGACCCCTTTTATCAGTCACCTCAACTACATCTTCTTCCTTTGAAGATATGTGGGAATCTAAATCCCTCCAATCAAATATCTAATATGATTCTTAAATCGCATTCCCCTCTTTCTTCGTAAGACCCTTGTTATTATTCATCTAATGTGATTCTTGAATCATGGTCCTCCCCTTCTTCGCAGGACCTTCTTCATATATCACCCCCATGAATTTTTCCTTATTTGAAGATACGTGTGACTCAAATTCCTTCTTTTTAAACATCTGAATCAACCCATGGGTCATAATCTATAGAATTTGGACTCAATACTACTATTGTATAGATGATATACCATCGTATAGGTAGGTACACAATACCTTCTTATACTCCTAAGATATCTAGCTCCACATCTTCTTTGTTCCCCATATCATCTTCTTCTATCGATCATCATCAAACACCTTATATGTCTTCTACACACATTGAACCTATTTCTTCCACTCAACCCCTGGTGGTCGATCAACAACTCATACAAATTGATCATCTTTTAGATATGAAGAAACAATTAGGGCATTTATAGGGGCACATGAAGATATTACTCTAGTAGATTATGGGCAATGATTCTCTTTAGACTTCGATGCATTTTCATATTGTGAGGAAAAAAGTTGATTCCTTTTATCAAGAAATGGAGGAAGATCCTCAGATTCATGCAACTTGATTCTCCTCTTATTCTTCCATCTTTACATTCTTCATTATGTGATGAAACTCTTAGGTCTTACATTGATCCATGGCCTATCTTCTCATCAGTCAATCACTCTATTATCTTTCACAATTCCTCAATCACAATCTCTTACCTAGGGTCAATGCCATAGTAGACCTCATCATCTTCGTCTAGGTGTGGGTCACCTTCTAAGTAGCCCTTCCCTCTTCTATTTATGGGACTATTTTCAAGTAGCTCCATTATCTTTTATTCTTGGGGCACATCCAACTAGCCCCTTGTCTTATATATCATGGGACACCTCCTAAGTTTCCCATGATTGCATCATTTATCTTATGGGTATCCTCTTGAATCAGCCCATTTACCTTCTATTATTGGGCCACATCCTAATAGTACATCATCTTATATCTATGGATCACCTCCTAGTAGCCATTCTTCCTCTATACTAGGGCCACATACTAAGTAGTCTATCAATCTTCTATCTACGACTCACCTCCTAGTAGCCCATCTTCTTCATTTATTGGACCATATCCTTTTTATTCCATCACATTCTCCTTCTACCAATGATTGTGGCAAGACCACCATCATTTCTCACATCAATTCTAAATGTCCATGTTCTTCTCCCACTTCATGGGATCAGACAAGTCAAGAATTATCTTATAAGAAACCTAGACAAGTTTTTTACCAAGCTAAGACTGAAAACATTGGAAGATCTACTAAAGCTCCCAACAACTCAAATGATTATAAAATTCAAAATCAAATGTGATTCTAGAATGTGCACCAACGTACCAATCAAGTATGGCACAAAGTACAGAAACCTATGGATAGGGAACTCAAGCTTCCACATACAAAACCCATGTTTCAAAACAAATTCACATTCATTTGTTGAGTGTGAGCTCACCACGATCATCGAGATTGGGGATAATATTACACTTGATAGAGAAAATATGCTTAGTCCTCTCTTATCAAAGAAATCGTCAAACATCGTTGTTAGAATCCTATCACCCAGATTGACATGTTTCAGTTCCGATAACCATCAAAAATAAAAAAATCATAAACAGTTCAAAAATACCAAGAAAATACAGACAAACATTAAAACATTACAAAACTAAATTAAAGTTGACAAAGATCAAACATTGTAATCAAGGTATTGCGTACAGAATGGATGTTCTTTTCTCCCATTCTTTCATATTCCTCTAGCAATTCATCCACCATTTTCATCCCTTCGATGTTATTGTGGTTAGCCTATTTCGTACACATATTTTGTGACATTTATCTCTATGGTATTCTGTTTGAGCTCCTAATATTTCATCACCTTGGTAAATCTAAAGAACAACTAACCTCTTAGAGATCCTATCACAATTCGCATTTAATAAACTTATTCCAAAGAAATTTTGGACATTTTTTTGACACTAGCCAATGTCGTCATCATAATCTCATATCATCCTTCCATCAAGCCATCAGTGGTTCTTTAACCCCTTGTCAAACAAGAGAGCTGAAATAAATTTTCAGAAAGCACAAGAATCAAAATCATCAATCAAAAAGCAAAAGCTAAAAGAAAAATCAAATTGATATATAACTCTCTCTTGGGGTATTTCTAATAATCTCTACTGGGGCTATGGAAGCCTAGCTGGCAGTAGAGAAATGTTGTGATTAGAATCAAATACATCTCAGTCGGGTCTATGGACACCTGGCTAGAAATGGAGTAATATGCGGCTCTCCTTCCACAATCCATTCACAAATCACCTTTCAAACAAAATCATTCCTACACATTGGCTAGTGTCTTCACTTATTTTCTATCAACTCTTTTCTTCAAGAGGTAATTCATTTCCACGTGCACACATGGGATCTCGATTAATAAATAGGATTATTATGTTACAAGGTGCTACTTTTTGAACTTTATTCAAACTCTTGCTTTAGCGCATGTATTGTCACATGATTTGTGCCTTGGGCTAATCACTTTTTCATTGACCACTTTCTAGATATTTTCATAGCATCCTCTATTCTTCAAAAATCATTTAGAAAATCCATGTGTATAGGATGTCCCCTTTTCCATGTTTTTATACACTTTTGTCCCCTTTTAATAAGATAATTTTCTACTTCCTCTCTCTCATGTGTTTCTTGGCCTGATTTCACTAGCAGAATCCTTGCTCCATCATGATTGAACCTATTTTATATTGGCCTCGACCCCCCTTCAGTGCGTGAAGAGTTTTCCTTTGTATACTCCCACCTAATTTCTAGGGAATTTTCACATCTTCACTTTCTTGCACATACATGTGGCATTTTTCCCTTGTACATACCATATATTATTGGGGTAATTCACACTTCTTTGTCTTCCTATACATAGTTTCAGAAAACTTTCAAAACAAAAAACCTTTAAATATGTTTCAAGAAAAATAAAAAACAATATAAACCATCCTAAAAAATGTCACTCTTTGGTTCTCTCCTGTTCTTGTACATGACTCATGTATCATCTTGATCTACCTCTATCAACAAAGATATTTTTCTTACTATTTATGTACTCTAGGGCACAATGAGTTGCTTGGTACTATTTCATAGTGCATGATTGCTTTTCATAGGACCCAAGTGTCCTCCATTATTCCCCTTGCATGAATCCTTTCTTAGGGCATCATATTTTAACCCTTTTCATTAATTTTCACAGGTTGGAATCAAATATTGATAACAAAAATATTTCATTATGTTTCTCTGTTAGGTTAGCTTGTTTACTTTCTCGTATTACATTGCATTATGTATGTTGCAAAGAGTTAGGTATCTTTTACTTTCTTGTATTGCATTACATTTTTTATGTTGCATGGAGTTGGTGTTTTCAACAATGGACAATTATTTGTACTATGGATTTTCATGTCATTCTACTTTTTTTGTATGCTTATATTTTTAATCAGGACCGATGACATAGATCTTTGGAAATATGAGGACACTAAATTTTTTTCAATACACTGGATGAAAGATTTATCTTTTCTTTCCATTTTCATTCCTCTTCTACATTATTCTCCTATCAACACTATTCTTTTGATTCACCTGGGGAACCTGCCCCTACCCATTCCTCTATCCATTTCTCTCACCTTTTTCGATTGTCGATCACCTTCTTTCATCACCCCATCAACACTCAAGGGGGAATCTTTCACTTCTACTAATTTTTCTTCTACACCTTCAAAATTTTATCCATCTACTATATTTGAAGTGGTGTCACATACACCAACCCAAAGAGGGAAAAATGTAGACACCTATAATTTAGCTCGAGCAATTTAAATACTTAAATTGTGCTAATTATATCCTTTCCCACAAATTGATGATATATCGCCAATAAATTCTCATTTTATCTTCTATCACTATTAATTAGTTACATTATGTTAATTAATTAAATATTCTACCCAATAAATGCGCCAATTAATGACCTTCAATTAATTAATCCCCCTTTCTACCTAGACTAATTAATTAGCTTTCTCTTCCATGAAATCAATAAATCATCATTTATTTGATTAAATTCCTCCCATAGTCTAAATCATGCTAATTATTCCTCTCAAAAGATTATATAATATTTCTCACCTATTAATTAATCACTTGGGTTAATTAATAAATCCCCTCAAACCCCATGAGAAACTAAAGGAAAAAATAAACTCTCTTAAGGTTGACTCAACCCCCTTTCAACCATCCTTATCCACAACTATCTCAACCTAGCTATTATCCCACATGTAAAGGGGTGTAGAGATTATTTTATCCATTAGGTTATATAAGAATCCCTCCTCCTACCTTTCTATTTACACCTTTACACACCTTGCATATTTATAG
The DNA here is from genome assembly GCA_019776745.2 of Taxus chinensis. NCBI lineage: Eukaryota > Viridiplantae > Streptophyta > Pinopsida > Cupressales > Taxaceae > Taxus > Taxus chinensis. The sequence continues at coordinate 422,319,035 of CM034151.1, forward strand.
CTAAGCTATAGGCATGTTATCTTAGAGCATATTTCAATTGAGCTAATAGCCTCATTCTTGCATTTCATTCACCCAAGCTTTTGGGTCATATGGAGAGAATCAAAATGGCCTTGTAGACATAATTTGATGATCTTTCAATTCCAAAACCTTGAATATCAAACAATAAAATTTTATTTCTATGGATATATCTAGGTTCATTTAGTTTTTTTGGTGATGTAAAGAGTAGAGATTCTAATGCTTAGCATAGTATTTTGATTTCTATTTCAATTCCTAATGCATGAAATTGGTATTTAGTCTTGTTTATCTCTTAACATGATGATCTTTGTGTAGTTAGTTAATGATTTTGAAGCTATGTAGATATTAGTTTCAATTCCCTTTGCATAGATAACTAATACATTGATAGAGTCCTAAAACCTTTCTTTTGCTTTCGGTTTTGAATATTTGTTTGATTATCTGCATTGAAGAAAAAATTTCATTTTAGAATCCTAAAATAAACAATTCGCATCATTCTTATTTCAAATCATCTAATTAAGAATTTTTTTTTTTTGCATTCACTTATTTCTTCCCCCACACACAACCAAATCATTTCAACATGAAAACACATTCAAACAATTTTCAGCCAAGTGAAACTGATTGGGATTTCATCACCCAATAAGGAAACCAACTTGGTGTTCTAGTTGAGTATAATCTCCTATCTATCGGTATATACTGGATCACCACCCAACTCCCTTATCACAGAAAGACCATGAAGTGATGGGATAGGCCCCAATATCACACCCATAGTGAAAACTGTACAAAGTTGGACCTCACTTACCTTTAGGTATATCAAGGAATCCACCCTTGAACATTCTTGAAATCAACCATAAACTACCATTTCCTAAGACCCTCGTTAACCATCTTACACATTTCACTCTTTCATAATTAATCAAGATAAATATAAAATGATATTTTTCTTACTTTTTCCTATTGTTTGTAAATCAACCTAATTAGTTATTTTTCATTTTTTAGGTGTTTGTGTGTTTTTTTATCATGGTACTTATAGGAAACCAATCTCATAATAAAATTTTTGAAAATATGTCTACCCTGATACCCATACCATCTCAACAACAGGTCCCATTTTATACTACATCATCTACACCATTTTCTACAACATTTCCTACTCCAATGCCACAAAAAAATCCATTTTATCATAAAATTAGATCCACTTCCTTTCCTGATGCCCCAAAAAATTGGAATAATGAATAAATGAAGCATTAATTTTTGAGTTCCACACATCAATATCATAATCAAATCCTTAATACATCTATACTGGGAGAAGAAGAACAACCCTTTTTTCCTAGTTCTTAATTAGAGGCATCCAAACCTATTTTCTATCATAAGGGAGACCTTATCTTTGAAGAAATGTTAGATTTGAACCCCATTACTCTTAAAACTTATTTAGAAGATAGGGGTGTTCAACAACAACCATTTACACTCTAACCCATTCCATACACTTACAACCCTTCATCTGTCATTGCACGTCTCCTTGATCAAAATCAAGAACATATCATACAACAATTATACTCATACACTTCAATAGGTCAATCCGAAACACCAAATGTTAGTCAACCCGAAATATCTTCCATCCCTATTAACCCATTTGAAACATCAAGTGAAAAATATTCTACTAGTCATCTCGAGATATTTGATGTCTCTTCAAACCATATTTAGGACCTTCATATGATTTCATCACAAAACACATCTTCCCAACACTTTACATCTTTGCAAAACCCTTCTATAGATTCCACACCTCCCCTAAGAAATACCTCTACTTCCTCACCCACTTCGTCAGTCTCTTCACAAGTACAAACACCTCCATTTGGTTTTGTAGCCTTTTCTAATGTCATATCTTCACAACTAGTCACTAGCCCCATTCAAAACATCACCATGTCTATCCCTACAACTACACCAATAGTCAATACTAGTTCCATTGATAGTACTCACCCTATTTCACAACACATACAACAAAAATCACAACCAATAATCTCCATACCACAATATACACCTCTCCAAAACATTCTATAACACAATATCTCACAAAAAAACATTCCACAACAAGCACCATACTTTGTTGCGTCTGTTATATCCTTCTAGTAGTCATATATTCACAACCACTTACTTATGCATCAATTCCATTACAATACCACTACATATAACCCTCCCAGCCATTAACTTCTGAACAAAATTTTCCATCTCATCAAAATATCCCACAAAAAACATTCCTTATCAAAATAATGTCCCACAACAGAAAATCCCGTAATACAACATACCTCATCAACACATGCCTAAAAAAAATTCCAAAATATAACATCTCATAATAGAATGTCCCTTACAAACATAAATTTCCTCAACAAAACATTCCTTATCAACAAAATATTGCCTACCAGCAAGGCATTCCTTAGTAGTATTAGGCATACTCACAACCTAGCAAGTCTTTATTCCAACTTGTCTCACCTTTGCAGTAAAAAAATCAACCCAATCCTCTTCAAGACCTTTTGAACCATATATCTAGTCTCAAAGTTGCTTCATCCTTATCCAAGAATGTGCTCTCCTATGACCAAATTTGCAATGAGCACATTCACCCTTCGGTGTCATATAAAGCATATACACCTCATTAGGAACTTCCAAAGTTCATTAAGTTTTATAGAAAGGAAGATCCAAAAAATACATATGTTCCTTTCATCACATCTACTATCTAATAGTGCATTACCAAGACCTTATGCTAAGGACCTTTCCCATGTCCCTTGTTGGTCCTTCCTTTGATTGGTACAAAAACATTCCACAACATTATTTATTTTCCTTTACACAACTTTCTCATCTCTTCTTAGAACACTTTTCCATAAACATATCTCATAAAGTCACTATCAATTACCTATATGCCATCAAATAATTTGAATATGAATCTATTGCCGATTTCTTCACCCACTGGAGAGGTATAATTAATCAAATATCCTTTTCATTAACACAAACATAATTAATCAAAGTTTTATGTTATGCATGTGCCAAAAATATCTCATACACATTAAAAATCCAATCATTTCAAAAATTTGATGAGGGTTTTACCATGTCTCATAAATTGGAATTGTGAGCTATAGAAGACGGTTGGGTTAAGCTTCGTCCTAAGAAACCAAAAGTTGAGTTTCTGTCTAAATCCTCATCCAACCCTAATAAGTCTAAAACATATGGAAATGCCATTGTAGTTAAATCCTCTTCCAAGGAAAAAAAATACCACTGAATTTTCCCATCAAAAATGTAGTTATACACCTATATGAGAGACTTACGGTGTAGTTTTTGATACCAACATGATGTCCTCCTACCTATTTAACCTATTGACACATCAGTATCTAAACCCATTTTGTATCAAGATAATGACTATTGTAAATACTATAGAGTTAAGAGACATGAAAATGAGAGGTGTTGTACATTATGTAACGTACTTCAAGATTTGATTGATAAGGGTGAACTTCACTTAGACAATCCAAAAGCACCCCTAAATAAAAATATTGACATATTTAAGCAACCTTTTTCCAAATCTAACCTTTTTCGAATCAACCCTCATCTTCAGATCAACCAAAAATAAATGAATTTCACACCATCAATACAATAAAAAGGATAGAACCCATCCCTTAACCCACCTCATTACTTACCAAATCAAAACCCGTAGAATCAACACCATTATCAAATGAGCCTACTAAATCTTAAAGTGCTGAAAATATTACTAAACTTTTTACCATATCCTTGTCACATGCATTATTGAGTCCATACGTGCATCCTTTAAAAATCCTAAAGTTACATCTAAAGTCACATATGACAACCAACCAAAAAATTGAGGAAAATCTAACTTTGTGGAATCCTCGTCAAGCACACCTGGTCCATCAAAAACCAAAAAAGGACCTCATAAACAAGGTTTTGTTTAGGTTTTCAAAATCCCTCAATATGTTCTTCCAGATCAAATTTCCTTTGTGCGGACCTCACTCCCTCATACCTGATAATCATCCTATTATTTTAGGGTCAAAATCCACCTACCAATCCCCTACATTAATTCAATAACCTACAACTATCTCACAGTCCAACTATTTCACACCAAGGACCTCCCATACATGGTCCTCATCCTCCATCCATTGCAGCACCTAGAAGTCCTCTGTGACCAAAAAATAAATAGCATGTAGCTAAATTTTTTCCTCCTTTTAAGGAAAATATAGACAAAGCTTCATTACCATCCACATCTACACCTAAGGGGAATTATGACAGCATCTTAGATGACCTCCTTCAATGGTCATTTATTACATTACCACCTCCTAAGTTATCTGATCATCGAGGATGGAAGCTTTCCTAGTATGACTTCAATACTTTTTTGAATACCACTGAACATGAGGCCATTCTATAGAAGCCTTGTAGGGCCTTTCACTTAAGAGTTCAATAAATTGGCAGTCCACTCTTCCTTCCTTTTGAATAAAACACCACACCAAAATCAACATCTTCATCACCAAAATATGAATAATCCATGCCTAAAATGCATGTTCATCAAGTCTATGGTGTACACATTACTACTCATTCAAAAAATTATGATAAATACATGTTATCCATTTTTTGCACCATTGTAAAATGAACTAACCTAATGGTCTGGAAATTTGCAATTAATGGAAAATATTTTGCAAAAAAGGTAGCTAGTGGTGAGTTAACAAACCATGGCAAAGGTTCGAGCCATTGGTTATATCAAATAGGAAAATGTTATAGGATGAAAGTATACAGACGTTACTATCTGGTAGTAGGGATGGTGTCACCATCCGAGAGCATATAAACATTATCAGCTGGTAACACAGTGGTATTGTCGACTGATAACCAAATTTTGATGCCAACTGACATTAATAAGGGGGTCTGACACTCTACATCTATTACCGACTGGTAACATGTATAGGCATTACCGATCGATAACAAAATAGTGTTACCGACTAGAGGTAGCAGGACCAAAATTTCCCAACATTCCACAAGGTGTGTATGATAATTGATAACCTGTAATAGAAATGGTGTTACCATCCGGTAACAAAAACCAGATCAATGACAACATATACATGTTACTGGCTAGCAATATAAAAATATGTTATTGGTCATCTACAAGAATATCAAAATCAAGCCTTGGATTAGGTGAGGTAGGTTGGTGAAAAGATAGATCAACAACTTGTTTTGATGAAGTATGGTGATCATGTCTCCTTCTTTGAAAAAGGTACCCTCAAGAAGAGAATTTGTATAGTTACCCATACCTCTTTTTAGAGAATTGAATGCAGGTTATTGGTTGGTAGAGAAAATTTGAGGTTCTTTTCTTTATGTATTGTAAAATTTTCCTCATTTTGATGAGATACATTTTGGAATGTAAAGGAACTCTATCACAAAAATTTCCAGCATGTTTGTGAGTTACAGGCATTGAATTTGGGCATTTTGTAAAGAATTCTTGCCTTATCCCTATACTGTAATTGATTATGTATCATTTTAAGCAGTAAAATTGGTGTTTTGTGGTTTTCCTTTCCCTATCTCGAGTTGTATTGCCTTATTTTCCTTTCATTACATTTACATGTATATTATACATATTGTATCATTTTTCAAGATTAAAATTCATTGCACCCCACGAGGATGGATATATAAATTTTGTTTTGGACTGTGACACTTTTTTCTGTCCTTTCCCACTCTGCTTGTTCCCCATTTTCACTCACTTAGGATTGCTCCACTCCCTTGTTCATATTGTTATCACCTCCCTTAGTTTAGGACTTTCATTTTATGTATATTTATCTTCCTTGGTCCCTTGGAATTCTAGGTTAGTGCTATAATAGTTACATTTTCACTCTCTAGGAGTAGTTTTAGCATTAGAATATGTATATGAACCAGCCTTCTCTAGAGTTTTGTCTCAAATTGCAAGGTTCCCACACCTCTAGACACTCCCATGTTAGTCAAAAGTAGGTTTTTGTAATTGTAAATCCTAGGGTGCTAATTTTTTGACATAACAACTTTAGCACGCCTGGTGGGACAAGAATTTAATACTTCCATTTCATTAGGTTTGAATGTGTATCTTGGTGAGATTCTAGCCTTTAAAGGCTCTGCAGCAACACATCTGACAACTCCAAGTAAGAAGATCTACTGGTTTCAGCAGTAATTGCCTCAACCTATGAGAAGAATTAAAACCCAGTCAAGGACTAGATAAGAAGGTGTTTTCAAGTACTTGTAGCTATCTCCAAGAAGAGGAATAATGGGAAAAATATTTTAGAGATCACCATATCCACCAAATAGAACCTTGTCAAAGCCTCCACCTGGTAGGCCATTTATTCAGTCAACTATAGTTCTTAGACTAATCAAAATAGATCATCAACAACAACCACAAGGACCACCAAATCCCTTTGTAAATTTCATGGGCAGTAGTCCACTTCCCCTCAATGCATTAAATCTATTTCTGGTGGTGTACGTTAAGAACATTCAATTCTTCAATGGAGAAAATCATACAACACCAATTAACCACATTCAAGACATTGTAAATGTTTATGCCATACATGAAATTGTTGAGATGGATATAGAAGTGAAACTCTTAGTTTCTTCCTTCAAGGGAAAAGATTTGCAGTGGTTTAGAAGCTTAGGAGAAAGAACAATTCAAATTTTGGATCAATTGTGCACAACTCTCTGTGACCAGTTCAGGGAAAGGGCAGAAAATTTATCCCTTTTGGAGCAATTGAATATGATAAAAAGAGCACCAAATGAATAGATGGCTGAATTCAATTTCAGATTTCAAAGAATGTGGGACAAGATTTCAATTAACGTAAGATTAGCTGCATAAGGTACATTTCTCTATTTCATTAAAGCTATTAATTATGATATATTTGTCATGATACAATCTATGGGAGGGATAACCTTACCAAGATCTTATGCCATAGCCATTAGGGCTGATAATTTCCTAATTTAAGCCAATAAAAATTCACCTAGGCCACCTTTTCCTATTTATCCAGAAATGGGGAAGCCTAGTTCTAGAAAAACACATGAGCTAGCCCCTATTCCTTCCCCTAGAATTCATAGTTCTAATGAGGATTATACCTCTTCTTCTATTACCTCAATTAAACTCCAAGAAGTTATGAAACAATTTCAAAACCTAGGTAATGAATTGGTAACCCTAAAGAGGCAACATGCCCAAAATTTTATACCTTATCAACCTCAAGCCCAACTATTTAGGCCCCCATATCATCCTAGTAAACCTCCTATTAAATATGTAAAAATAAATCAAGGACAACCCCTAAGCTCTAGACAATTTCAAATGTACAACCCTAATGCGGCATCAACATATCAAGCCTTGGTTCCAATCCAAAATAATATTGCACATGAATATGAATAGTGTTGCCGTTGTGGTCAAACCCATAATCAGGAAACATGTTTCAATGTTATTATAAACTAGGCCTTGATGGTACAACCTATTGGTGTGCCTCAAGAGACAAGCCTAAAATAAAATCAACACCAAACAACTACTCAAGAGGAAACTTCGAGTGAGACCACACTTGTAAACTGGCAAGAAGAGGATTTTTGTGGTATAAATCAATCCCCTTCTTAGGGGGTATCAGCCAACACAAGGTTTGAGAAAATAAATATAGAGGGACGACAATAAAAAAATGTAGGTATTGCCCATCCTTCTATCACATCCCAAGGAGTTGGTAGCTCGAATCTAGTCCCAAACTCACAAAATCATCCTTTAGCACTAGCTATATCAACTCATGTGCAAGAGAATTTTATACCAAGTAGAGGGTAGCAGAAAGGAGGCCCATATTCATTCAACATCATTGACCACATGAAGAAAAAATGTAAGCATCTCTATGTTGGAATATTTGAAAAATTCAGGACAAAGGGATCTTTTGCAAGCAACCATATCTAACTTGCTCTATTCAAATGAGTCACCTAAAGATAAAGAGAAGGCCCTCACCAATGTAATGTAGAAAAAAGAGGATCAACCAAACAAAAATGTGAATCCTCCACCATTTTATGTGTCCTTTATTATTGAGAACAACCTGGTACACAACTTCATGATTGACTCAGGAGCAAGCAACTCGGTGATGCTAAAGAAAATTGCAGATCATCTGGGTCTTAAGTTTGAAATAGTTTCTAAAGGAGTGGTAAAGTTAGATGGGAGAGAAATGGGAATAGTTATAATCATCAAGGATATGAATCTAACATTGCATGCATTTCCAAATGTCACAGTTCAACAAGACATATCAGTGATTAATTTTCCTCCACTCTTTGCCCTATTTTTTTCTAGGGATTTCACGGCTAAAATTGGCGAGTACATATCAGCTGATTTGTCCCACATGATTTTGAGAACAAGATATAGAGCCAAGGCTATAAGAAGGTCGGAGCTGATTTCTAATTACAACATCAATCCTAACATGCTAAATCCAATCTATGCTAACTATTTAGCCTTTGATTAAGAAGATTTCCTGAACACTCAGGAAGTAGATACTAAGGTTGGAAAAATCCTAGATTTGACATTTGATGAGTGGGATCACAAAAGGCATGGATATGATCCATACAAGGAGATGGAGGAATCTGAATTGGGTATTTATTACATGCATGAAGAAAATCAGCCTCTCCCTAGCATCACCAAACTAGATGACAACTATGTATGGAAGTCATTCTTCGATGGTTCGAGAAGCAAGAAAGGTGCTAGAGGAGGATAAATGCTTGTGTCACCTCAAGGTATAAAATATTACTCAACTTTCCACTTTCAATTTAGTTGTTCAAACAACACAGTTGAGTATGAAGCATTGATCCATGGGTTACATTGGGCAAGGAAAATAGGAATTAAGAACCTACAAGTGTTTGGAGATAGTGAGATGATTTTTAATCAAGTCAGAGGAAAAATTCTGCTAAGAATGATCTCCTAAAGAGATACAAAAATATGGTATGGGATCTCATCAAGGAATTTGAGGCCTATGACATCAATTCCATACCAAGTAAAAACAATGAAGGTGTGGATAGTCTTACAATAATCAGAAAAAAATTTGATGTGGTTGAAAGTATCAATAAAGACCATGCTTAGCCTCATATCAAGGTGTTTGTGAGACCAACAGTTCCAGGAAACAACCCTAGCGAACATGTGTTTGAGAGTGATCAGTACATCATCAATTTCTTACATGAGGAAGTTGAGTTCTCCTCAAGAAATTAGGACAAATTGAAGAAGTAGTTTGGTGATCAAATGGTCCAACTAAGGACGAAAAAGATCCCAAAATTATTCGTAACATTGGAGTCAATCTTCAATCCCAATTATCAATTTTAGAAAGAAAAGGAAAATATTCATGTCAAGGGGGAAGATTTAGAGCCCATTTTAGTTAGAGAGGGAAATGTGCTCTAAATTGGCAGAGTAAGTACTCATCAGGAAAAATCAAAATTCACTAAACATTGTCAAGAATTCCTGGATTTATTTTCTTGGATTTATGAGGACTTGAGAGGATTTAATAAAAATTTAGCACATCACACTATTGAATTGGATCCATAATCTAAGCCCATCAAGAAAAAGCAAAGGCTGGTGAATCCTCATATAGAGCCTCTCATGAAGAAGGAACCAAACAAGATCATTGAGGCAAGCATCATCTTTCTGATCAAACACTCTTCATGGGTTGTTAATCTGGTACTAGTCATGAAAATAAATGAAGAGATCAGATTGTGTGTGGATTTATGGGACTTGAATAGGGCTTTACTTAAGGAATACTATCCACTCCCTTCAATGGAGAAAATATTGTAGTTAGTATCCGGTTCGAAAAGATTCTCACTCCTAGATGGATAATCAGGTTATAACTAGATTATGGTGAAAGAGGAAGACCAATTCAAAATAAGCTTCACCAAAAAATGGGGCACGAACTCTTATATAAAGATGACATTTGGATTATCAAATGTCATAGCTACATTTTAGAGGGATATGTACATGGAATTCAAGGGGATGATAAAAAATATAGTGCTTGTTTACCTTGATGATATCACGGTGTTTTCCAGGAGTGTGATAAGTAACCTCCACCACCTCAAGCAAGTGTTCCAAAGATGCTGGAGATTTGGAGTGTCTTTGAATCCAAAGAAGTGCATATTCCTAGCTCATGAAGGAAAGCTATTAGTCCACATTTTTTCTAAATAAGGGTTGGCAATTGATTTAGAGAGGGTAGAAGCCATTTGAGCATTGTCCTTTCCTATTCATAAGAACTCTCTCCAAATATTCTTGGTTAAAATAAATTTTTCTAGGAGGTTTGTTTCTAACTTTGCTAATCTTGTCAAGTCCCTAACATTGATGCTGAAGAAGAGCATGGATTTCAAGTGGACTAGTAAAGGAGAAGAAATCTTTAAAGCTATAAAATAGGACATTGCACTAGCTCCAAGCCTCATAAATCTAGATTTTTCAAAGGGATTTACTCTCTATGATTTTGGTGACACATATGCAATGTATGTCATACGAGTACAACTAAATCAAGAAGGAATGGAGAAGCCTATTGCATTCTTCAACCAGGGCCTTTAAGATTATGAGGCATGGCATTCATTCATTTAAAAACATGTCCTTTCTGTGATAAAAGGCTTAAAGAAATTCAGGCATCTAATGTCGAATAATAAAACCCATTTACTACTTTCACATGAGGGTGTGAAAGATATTCTTTTGAACAAGGAATTCAATGAGAAAAGGGTTAGTTGGATAACCAAGGTCATAGAATATAATATTGATATCAATTTAACCAAGTTGGTAAGATGCAAAGGCTTTTACAAACAACTAGTTTCAAGTCAACATATAGATGATGAGGCCAACCATGTGGTTCAAGGTGATCAAGAGCAATCAGTCGATGCCTCACCCATTCGCTGCTAGACTTAGGATATAGTCCACTTTCCCTAAATAGGTCAAATCTCTCAAGGTTTGAGTAAGGCCGAGAGAATGTATTTCAGGCTACAGGCTATACCCTATGTGCTTGTAAATAATATTTTACCCAAAAGGGATATGAATGGTGTCCTCCTAAGATGCAATAAACCAGATCATATGGAGAGGATATTACATGAGTTTCATGATGGAGAAATAGGTACCCATTTTACCCCAAAACCAACAACTCTTAGAATTATGAGGGATGGTTATTATTGGCCTAATATTTTTAATGATTGTCACTTATGGATCAAGAAATGCAAGAAGTGTGCCTTACTCACAGGGAAAGAGAAGCTACCAGCTCTCCCATTACACCTCATATCTGTAAATGAACCATCTGTGTAATGGGGTTTGGAATTTATTGGGGTGATCAACCAAAATTACATCCTATTTCACAATGGGATCTTGACATCTATGGAATAATTCAAGAAGTGGACAGAGGAAGTTACACTCAAGGAAGCAAATGAAGCCAACATTCTATATTTTTATGAACACATTATGATGAGATTGGGTCTTCCTTCCACTATAATATCAAATAATGCCTTGGATTTTCTTAGGACAAAGATATCTGAGTGGGCAGTGAAAAATGGCATCTACTTGAGCAATTCCTCAAATGATTACCCTCAAGGTAATGGGATGGCTGAGTCTACCAACAAAAATATTATGAAATCCATAAGGGGGAGCTTAGATGAGAACAAGAGGACTTGGCATACAAATTTGAAATCAACCTTGTGGTCTGACATAATCACTCCTAATAATTCAACTAGTTTTTCCCCTTTCAAGTTGGTATATGACAGGGAAGCAAGGATTCCAATATCCCTAGAATTATATGCATTAGATCTTATCAAGCAGCTAGAATTGTTTGAATTTCCATCCATGGAGGTCAGGTATGTAAAGCTTATGGAGCTGGAGCAGCTAAGAAACCAAGCCACAAAAATAATGGAGAAGTACTAAAATCAAATCAAAAGGATATTTGATGGGAAGGAAAAGGCTATAACTATCCAAGAGGGTGATTTGGTCCTAAAATGGGATACCGATAGAGACAAAAAATGAAGACACTCCAAGATTGATGCAATATGGAGTAGCCCTTATATGATTTTTGGATGAAAATGAAACAATGATTTCCAATTGTCAAAGTTGGACGGAGAAGAATTACATATTCCAATCAATGGAATCTATCTCAAGCATTTTTTACTAAAATTGAAGTATCTTCCTTGTATATACTAGATTAGATTTATAATTCCTCCAAGTTCTTGTAGCACATTTTTGAGTTGGTAGTATAGGGTTACTTTTGTAATAAGTTCCTGTGCACTCTCTGCATGTTTCATTTGGGATGTGTATGAATTTTTTGTTTGTATATAGTTGTTCCATTATTACTTTTACACTTTCTAATTTTAGGAAGTGTCTTGTGGTGAAACAATCAATATCTAACCAAGGTTTTTAAGAAATGACATGCCATAGCAGTGTTTAAAAAGATTAAAAGTTAAGGTCTCAGGTGTCATATTAGTTTCAGCAAATATAGTGACTCCATGCCCAATTGACACCACAAGGTCACTGGTCTTTCAGATCAAGTTGGCAGATCACCATGCAAGCTGCCAGTTGTTATCAATTTTTTACACCCTTTAATAATGGACTAACCTATAGGTCTAGGCATTGGAAGTTTATGGAAAATAGTTTGCAAATAGGGTAGCTCTGAGCCATGTGTTATAGAAAATAGGAAAACTATATCGATTGATACTTTATGGACATTACCGGCTTGTAACAAGGATGGTGTTACCGGTTGACAACGTACAGACGTTATCATCCGGTAACATAATTATATTATCAGTCGATAGCAAAATTTTGATGCTAGCTGATAGCACCAAAGGGGCCTGACAGTGTACGGTTGTTACCATTCAGTAACATTTATAGGTATTACTGGCCGGTAATAGAATAGTGTCACTGACTGGTGGTAGCAGGACCATATTCACCCGACATTCCACAAGGAGAGTATGACCATTGACGAATGGTAATAGAAATGGTGTTACTAGCCGGTAACAGAAACTAGATTGACGACAGCAATACATGTTATCGGATGACAATATAAAAATGTGTTACTAGCTAGCTACATGAATATCAGCATCAGGCCCTAGATCAGGTGAGGTAGGTGGGTGAAAATATAGCTCAACTAGTTTTAATGAAGTATGGAGACCATGTCTTCTTTTTCCAGAAAGGTACCCTTGGGAAGTGAATTTGTATGGTTTCCCATACCTATTTTCAGATAATTGAATGCATGATATTGGATGGTTGAGAAACTTTTAGGTTCTTTTCTCTATATATTGTAAAATTTGCCTCATTTTGAGGAGATACATTCTAGAATGTAAAGGAACTCTATCAAAAAATGGTCTAGCACTTTTTTGAGTTGTAGGCATCAAATTTGGGCATTTTGTATAAGATTCTTGCCTTGTGCCTATACTGTAATGGATTCTGTATCATTTTAAGCAATAAAATTGGCTTTTTGTTGTTTTTCTTGCCCTTGCTTGAGTTGTATTTCCTTCTTTTCCTTTCATTACATTTACAAGTATATTTTGCATATTGTGTTCTTTTGTAAGATTAAAATTTGTTGCGCCCTGCGAGGATGGAGATGTAAATGTTGTTTTAGACTGTGTCACTTTTGTTTGTCCTCTCTCACTCTGATTTCTCCCCATTTTCACTCACTTAGGATATCTCCACTTTCTTGTTCTTGGTACTATCACCTCCCTTATTATAGGACTTTCATTGTATGCATATTTCTCTTCCCTAGTCCCTATGAATTCTAGGTTAGTATTATAATAGTTGCATTTTCCCTCTCTAGGAGTAGTTTTAGCATTAGAATAGGTAGAGGAACCAACCTTCTCTAGATTTTTATCTCAAATCGTAAGGTTCCCACACCTTGAGACAATACCATGTTAGTCAAAAGTAGGGTTTTGTAATTACAAATCATAGGGTGCTACTTTTTTGACATAACAAGAGCCATCTAAGCCTAAGAAATATTAAACTTTCCTTGTTATACCACCACCTTCTGAATTATCATCTTCATCTAATAAACCTAAGATATCCATTTCCTTAATGCCTGAAACATCTAATTAAACACCATCACCCAAAGCCAAAATTTCAATACAAGTAGAAACACCCCCTTTCACTATAGTACAAAAGGTTATTATCAAGAAATTACACCAATCCCCCATCAAGATGTCACTTTACAAACTAGTTCAAAGATCACCTTTTCACAAATAGGCTATGATAGAAGCCCTCTAATCCATAACCATGTCATCCAATGATCATGTTCCTTTAACAAAATTTATAGGTGCCCTAAAAGCATCTGCCACTATATCATTTCAACCATCTAAAATTCCCTCTCTTAGACCAGAGGACCACAACCGAATGCTCTTCATCATTGCTCAGACCAACAATATCTCCATTAAGATGGTTATGATTGATAGCGGTTCCGCCATTAACATTATATCCTCTCTCTCCTTTGACCAACTTAATCTATCCAACACCATTATCTCTTAAACTCTGGTGTTACTGAGAGCTTTTAATGACACTATTACACCTATAATATGCACTCTTATTCTACAACTTATAGTCGGTGTCAAACCCTACCTTAGCTCTTCTACATTATAGAAGGATCGTTTTAATACACCATGTTGTTAGGAAGCCCTTGGATACACACCATGCACTGAGTTACTTCAAACCTCCATCATTGTCTCAAATACGAATACAAAGGTTAGAATTTCACTGTCCCCTCTGATCGAAACCCATTTGCTGAATGTTACATGATGTACCGCCCAAATTATATACTTGTACCTAAATCCACATCAATGTCATCTGATGAAGAATATACTAGCACATTTATCCCCTATTCCAAGTTACTAGATGATTCCCCTCTTAGTGAGGCTGGAAAATTTCTTACACTTAGATAATATCATCTCCTCATGCTCAATTCCATCCCTCACCCAAAACATATTACTGCCCTAACAAACAACCCATGTATGAACCAAACGTAAGGGATGTTATCTCCTATATTTCATCCTATCTCAAAATCAACCTTGTCTATGGGGGACATGATAATACTCTATCCCATGTTATCAATTCACACCATGCCATGCCATTCCCATTAAACTTCAAATATCTCAACAATCCAAACTTGTCTCACATGTATCTTCACCATTTTTCATGGAGAGTTTTTAGCCTTAGACATTATGAATAAGGAATCCATGGTTTGATTGTCTAATGTTATCTTAGAGCCTATGAGGAATATGCTTTAGAGCATAAAAAATATAGCTCTGAAATATCCAAAGCCACTACATCTGGGAGCTCTACATCCATGTCTATTTCTAAATTAGAATCATCATCACCAACAAAACCTAAAGATATCATGGACATAGACGACATTATATCCATCCCACCTAATTTTTTTAAAAATTAATTTTATATCTTTAGGGCCACTTACTTATCAATCCAATCACTCCACTAAATCATTACCGCTTATTTTTCTAGAAATGGTTGATGAGGATTCACCTACTCTAGATGTCCTCCAGTGTCAAGATGACCAGGAGATAATTGCCCATATGGGAGCTTAAGATTGTTTCCTTAAGAAATCCCTACCATCTGACACACCAACTCTCCTTAATGAAGCCACTCTTGACATTAACTTAGGTACCCCTTAGGACCCTCACATAGTTAAGGTTGTTCAATCTTTGAATCCAAAAGAACTAGATGATTTCACTTCGTTCTTAGAAGAATATTACTAAGCCTTTTTCATGTCATACAGTGATATGACCAGAATCGATCTTAAAATTTCCATACACAACATAGTAACATATCCCAATGCTAATACAATTAAACAAAACTCCATAAAATGCATCCATGTTAGGCTCTTCGTTTAAGGAAGAGTTTTTAGCCCTTAGGACATTATGAATAAGGAATCAGGTTTTGATTGTCTAATTGTCTATCTTAGAAGCCTATGAGGACTATGATTTAGAGCATAAAAAAATAGCTCTGAAATATCCAAGCACTACATCTGGGAGCTCTACATCCATGTGATTATAAATTAGAATCATCTATCACAACAAAACCTAACGATATCATGGACATAGACGAAATTATTCCATCCACATAAGTTTTTTAAAATTAATTTTATATCTTTAGGGCCACTTACTTATCAAATCCAATCACTCCACTAAATCATACCGTTATTTTTCTAGAAATGGTGATGGGGATTCACCTACTCTAGATGTCCTCCAGTGTCAAGATGACAGGGTAATTGCCCATATGGGAGATTCAGATGTTTCCTTAAGAAATCCCTACATCTGACACACCAATCTCCTAATGAAGCCATCTTGACATTACTTAGGTAACCCCTTGGACCTCACATATCAGGTTGATCAATCTTTAAATCCATAAGAAATAGATGATTTCACTTCGTTATTAGAGAATATTCCTAAAGCCTTTTCATGTTATTACGTGATTATGACAAGAATCGATCTTTGAAAAGTTACATACACAAAATAGTAAAATACCACTGCTAATACAATAAACAAAACTCCATAAAAGCATCCCTGGCTAGCTCTCTTGTTCAGGAAGAGTGTTACTGCCTTCTGTGTCAGCTTATTCATACCCATGAATATCCATATGGGTCTTACATCATCCCCATAACTAAAGTTTCGGAAAGGAGATGAATTTGCATAGATTTCAGGGATTCTCAACCTTTCCATTAAAATATGACTTTCCCTCTACAAACATAGTAGTCTCACTACCCGCTAGTCCGAAATGCTTTCCTTATGGATGGATTTTTTGGTTATAACCAAATTCCTATCGCCCTCAATGATCACCTACAAATTCTTTCATCAACCCTTGGGGAGCCCTTTTTTCGTTTCATCCATTTGGTTTAAAAATGCAGGGTCTAATTAACACCTGCCATGGACGTAATTTTTCATGACATATCCATAAAAATTGTAGAAGACGACGTCAACAAATTCAGGAAATCCAAATAATAAAATAACCATCTTGACCTCTTGAGTAAGATTTCACCATCTCATTCATATGTCTCTTCTTAATCCTACAAAAAGTGTGTTTTTCGGGGTTATCACCAAAAAAAATAGGATTATTTCATATTATTGGACGTATTTCTCTTTACTCTCTGTCTTCTTCTCTTTCTCGTCTGCCCTCCTCTTTTTTGTTGTCTTTATCTGAAACCTCTTTGGTAAATTTTGTATCGGTAGCGAGTTCGGTGTGTCCCTAGATGTTTTTGCAGCCTTCCTACTTGATGCCTCTTCTCCCCCCCAGTCCTAGATGGTTACTATATAAAGTTTCTAGAACTCTCGCCGCGTTCCTTTGTGTGTTATTTGCTCGTCAGTCGTTCTTCGACCTTTTGGGAGTTCGCTGTTCTCTTCCCATTTTTTAGGTTGTTCAACGTTGAAGGGAACAACACATTTGTGTACAGCCTTTCTCGTACGATAGTTTTATTAATGAGTATAGGTGTTTTAATTTGTGGTTGCGATATCAAGGTGTTTATTTAGTTTGCGCCGAGACATTTTGAGGGATTCATGATCTGCGGTATTAAAGTCATACTTGTATGTATCCACGGTCTGGGTTATTTTGGTTCCACGATTTAGTTCTGTCTGTAGATTGTTGGCTCTCTTTCTCGTGTGGCGGGACTTAGTACCCTCTTAGAATGCTAACATCATCCAGTCTCTCTTAGCTTTTCTTCCTGGCATGTTTCGGGAGTTTTCCACTTTAGCCTTCAGATCCTACTTTGATTATCGTCGTATTCTGGGCACAGGGTCAGTATCGACGGATGTCGTCTTGTGGCAGATCGCTGTGGAACTATTACGTCCACGTCTTGTAGGAGTTCTCTTGGGCTGCCCTGCACTCGACGGAGCTAGAATCATTGACTCCTCTCGTTCGAACTCGAGAGCCACCGAGAACTCCTCCGCGATTCTGCCTTCCCTTCTTGAAGGGCTGCTCCAGCACCCAGGCACTTGGAGTACATGGCCGTGTAAACAACTATGGTGGTATATCTCCTTTTTGCCAGCGTGACCGAGTGCGAGAAGCGCAGACTAATAGCTAGCCTCCGAAATTGATGTATCTCACACCACCGAGCACAACAGCGGCCTAGTGGATCAACTAGCGATAGGACCCGATTCTACCAGCAACAATGACTACATTCCACTATGGCATCCTGTTCGAGGACTCACTGGACCTCAAATAGACCGCTCCGCACGACGACGTGCGAGAAAAACAAGAAGCATTACTGCCTACGTAATTAGCCAGTGAGTCGGACACAAGTCCCAGAATTACCTATCTCGCGGATACGCTCATGACTGAATTTGACCTCAAAATTATATCACAAAAATCTATTAAAGGTCAATACATTACATATCAACTCACTAATGCACCCCTTCCAGATAATTAATTTCCTCGTGAATACTTTCCTGATGAATCCATCAACAACATAGATGAATCTGATTTTATTCCCATCAAAATGATTCTCTTCTTCGATGGTGCTAAATCCAAAAAAGGGGGAGGAGCCAGATTTTTTATTTTACCTCCTTAGAATATTCCACTTCCATTATCATTCAAGCTTAATTTCAAATGTACTAACAATATACAGACTATGAATCCTTAATCATGGGTCAAAATACCACTATTCTCTTAGGTTTCCACATTCTAGAAATCTAGGGAGATTCACAACTTGTTATCAGTCAGGTTAAAGGAGAATATGAATGTAAAAATGAAATCCTACAAAAATATAAAGTTATTTTTTACTTCCTTCTCATCTCATTCAATAATTATACCATTCAGGATATTCCACAATCTTCTAACAGGTTTATAGACACTATGGCATCTCTTGGATCCCTCATCCCTTTTGAAATGGAAAAATCTGAGGATAACACTAAGATGTTTGTAGTGGTTCAACATTTGGATCATCCTTCACATCAAAATGAGAATCCTCCCATTATTTTCATCTATAATAATCCACCTAATCTATGGTACACTCAGATATATGATTATCTTGTTGAATATAAATTTTCATCAGACTTATCACATGCTGCAAAAAGATCATTTCTTCAATACGTCACCCACTTTGTCATCATAGGCGGTATTATTTATAAACGAAGCTTTGATGGTATACTAGTACAATGCCTTAAATCACATGAATAAATAAAAGCACTTGAAGAAGTCCATGATGACATTTTTTCAGTCACTTCTGTGGTAATGCCATCACTAAATGCATCATACAGCTAGGATATTACTACCCTACCATCACCAAATAGTTTTTCACATAAGTAAATAAATGCATTAAATTCCAACTCCACTCAGATCTCATTCACATCCCTAGTAAAGCATTACAACCCACTCAAGACCTATGACCCTTTCCTCGATGGGGGTTAGACCTCATAGGTTCTGTCAATCCTAATTCATACTAACAGCATAATTCCATTATCATAACAAATGAATAATTTACTAAGTGGGTTGAAGCCATCCCTTTAACCTCAAAAAAATATGTCCCTATCACAATCTTCATATATCAAAATATCATATGTCATTTTGGTATCCCACATAAACTCATCACAGATAATGGAAAATCCTTCAAAAATAAAGAACTTAAAAATATCTATGATACGTTGAGCATAAAAATCAGTTTCTCACCACCATACTGTCCTCAAGAAAATGGGTAGGCCAAGGCCTGGGTAAGTGCACCAAGTTGGGGGACAATTAAGTGGACATCAAATCCTGAATTTTACATTAAAAACAACAAAACATCAAATTTAGTCTTCCACGGACTTGAACCATGTCGAAAAGTAAAAACTATGTCATAAAAATGGTACCATTGCGTAGGGGAGACTATTAGCTTTGTATAAATACTGATTTTAAAGTGAATAGAAGAGGATACATATCATTTTATAATTTTTTACTAATAGTAGGTCTTTAAGACACTTTTTCCTGTGAATGTTTATGTCTACGTTTAAGACTGCAAAATTTGTTTCACTTATCTGAATGTGATAAAAGTTATACCATCCCAACTGTGGTGAAATTATATGCATGTTAAAAAAAAATTATTTGATTTCAATATTTTTTGATGAAGTTATGGCGGGCAAACGGAAAGTGCTCTGTTTTCTTTATGTTTTCATACCACTTTCACGGAAAAAAATCATAAAAAATAAAATATTACTCAAAAAAATACAAAATAAAATCCATCCCAAGATAGATAGTGGCATATAACTTCTCACCAAAGGAAAAAAATATATATCAATTTTTGGTCATCCAAATTGTGGGCAAACGGACTATAATCTTATCGGCGTTTTTAAAAAAAAATACCAAGTCATTGAATTTTGAGTGTTTAATATATCTAATCTTGTCCATTTTTTACAAAAATTAGTATTTTAGAAACTAGATTCTAGATGCTACGATTCATATTAATATAATTTTGTCTAATTTTGAGTGTATGTATTGCTAATAATCCCTACAAGTTGATATTATGTTGTTATTTGCAATATGATGTCCACGGATGACCCTATATTTGTCCATCAACTTCCTGCACTTACCCGCCTCTAAAAAAACACTTAATAAAATCCTTATGAAGATAGTAGATGACACAGACAGGAATTGGCACCTCTAAATCTCATTTACTCTTTGGTCTTATCAAACTAGCATCCAAACACTACATGTGCTACACCCTATTAACTCATTTCTGGATCAAAATCCATCCTACCTCTCAAATTCCAAATTCCTTCACTTCATGCATCTCTCAAAGATTTTATCCCTGATGAAGAGTATCGCTAAGAGTTCAAGCACAACTTGAATTATTGGATGAAAAGTATTTAACATCCCTTGAACATCATCAAGTCTATCAAGAACGTATTAGTAAAGCATATAAAAAACATGTCATAGAATGTGACTTTAAAATTAGTGACCTTGTACTTCAATAAAATCAAAATTTCACTACATTAGAGTGGAGTAAACATGGAATTTTTTCCCCAAATTGGATTATTCCTTACGTTATTACTCACAAGTATGGGTTAGGAGTGTATCGTCTTGCTTCTCTTGATGGAGAACCTAAAAAATAACCTCTAAATTCCTCGTACTTGTAGCCTTTCTACTGTTAAATAATCGATCGTCATGACAGTAGTTACATCCAAATCTTATCACTATCATATCATTATAATGATTTGGAAGAATGTGGTTATCTGTTAGTATCTTAAACACTCCTTAAAGATGAGCACCATAGATCTTTTCATTGCATATTTCACTTCAAACAAGTTCCTCCTTTGCAAGAACCCCTTAACATCATTATGTCCATCCATTATGTACCAACTAAAAGAAAATGACATGGGGCATGTCTGTGTAGGTCATATACATGCTTTATCCCCTCCTTGAAATAGTTTATTAGGGTCTTACCCTCAACCATAAAATGTATGTAAAAAGTTATTTTTATGCTCTTCTTATCAAAATATAATATAATGATCCCTTGAAGGATAGCTATTCACAAGTTTAAATTGATATAAAAATATATAAAGAGTGGACTAATCTCTTGAAGGAAAACTACTGGTAAAAATTGTGGACTGATCCCTCAAAGGATGACCGTCTTGTCAAAATTCAAAATTGTAGACCATACCCTCGAAGGATGGATACTTATGTAAAAAGGCTTCCCACATTGATCAGCCTTCAAAAATACATCAATATCAAAAGCATCTAGGAAAGCTTCCTGCATCGATCAGCTTTCCCATTATAGCAAGCTTCTCGTCGCAATCAGTTTGCTTCAAAATAATATGTAAAGATGGGGCATTTTCCCTATGAACCTGGTGAAAAGAAAGTACCTTTCTCCCACATTGGCCTACATACGCAAAATACCCTCTATCATTCTAGGAAGATATATTCATTCAAACCCACATTTCTATCTTGATTTTTGCAATTACCCATTGATAATATTATTTTACATTATTTATTTATTCTTGGAAAATAGTTTTGAAGGGACTATATCCTATTACAAAAAATCTCAATAGCTAGATAGATAGGAGGTAAAATAAAAAATGGATCAAAATCTAGATATTACAATAATCCTAGTTGTAGTTAGAAAAGGAACTACAAAAAGGAGACAAGATAGGTATAAAACTACAAAAAAGTAGTGAGTAAGAAACAACTGAACAACATTAAAACAACACCAAGATAGCTCTCCAGTAGATTATTTCTTGGAATCCCTATCAATTCTTGAATTAACAGTCAGCAATGAGGTAAAGATAACTAGGGTAGTGACATGTGTAGGATACTTCACATCCAGTTGAGAAAGTACGTGGCCCCTTTCAACATCTGTGCCCCAAATTGATTCAAAGATACCACTAAGCATGTTAATACTTTTGACCTATTGTTCAAGGAATTCACAAATAGCTTTAAAACCTAAAATGTTATGTTCATGTCTGACTTTAGAATTACCTAATATGTTATTTAGGGAATTCAGTTTCTTGTAGATTTCATTGATGTGTTCTTCACCAATGTAAGCATCATCATTCAATTTGCTTTTTCCCTTTTGTTTAGTCAGCTGATGCACTTTCTTTTTGAGACTTTCCAATTTTTTTCCATGTTTTTAATTATCTTTAGAACATCCTCCTTCTCCTCCTAAGTAGTATTGATGTGCCATGTGGCACTGATGTGCAAGAGGTTATGTGTAGTTTCCATGTCCTTGATACTGCAAAGGACTCTTTCGAAGGAAGAAGGTTGCGTTTTAGAAAAAGAGGGGTATTTTTGTTCTAATTTTCTTCTTCCCAGGGATAGTAGTGGGGATGACAAAATGAATAGGGTTGAGGGAGTCAGGAATGGGTAGAATGATAGGAGTAATAGGTATGGTAGGGTGATGGGCAATGTAGTACAAGTGAAGGAGGAAAATTAAGCCATGGTGGAGGGGAATGGTATGGGTATTGTTTTGGTACTCCAAGATGGAGCATTCCATGGAGTTTAGAATATAATGTGAGAAGCAAACAAGAAGGATCCTATGAAAATGGTTTTAAAAGACTAAATTCTTTATGGGAATCGTGATATACCTAGCTTCAAGGGTAATGAAATGGACCATCATCTTGAAAAGTTCATAAAATGGTGCAAGGATGGATTTTACCTTGATGCCCGTTATGAAAAATTGAAGTTCCTCCCTTGCTTCAATGAATTTTCTAGCCTATGTGTTCTTGTTTGATCTCTTACTAAAGAATATGATGCCTTCTAAACTAAGGCCCATAACTTCAGCTATTGATTCATATGTTATCTAAATTTATTGCCCGCCATACTTCACCTTTCTTTTCTTTCAGTTTGTGGAAAAATGCAATGTAATGTTCTGATTGTACCCTTGAATCTTCTCAATGAAATTGGTAACCCCTCCTAGCTGCAAAAAATTCCAAAGATCAGCATTTTCCTTCCATGCAAGGTCATAGTGTGGTTCAATTTAGCAAGGAGCTCTACCCATTCTTTCACGTCTGTGCTTAAGATGCTTGAAACAAGTAAAAAGATATTTATATCTTCCCCAATCTGCTTTTTAACCATCCTTATACAAACCCAATGGGCATATGAAATTTAATGGAAATAAATTCTTGTACTCCTCCTACATGTGTGAGCTTGCATTCCCAATAAAGCAAAGGATATCTCAGCAAATATTTTGAGTATGAAGTGATCTTTCACATTTATCATTAATAATAGAATTTTGTACTTCAATGGGGATATTATCCTCATTATAACAAGTGGTAAATTTGTTATTAATCACATAATTTTCCAATGTGGTTGCCACTCTATTTCCTTCTCTATAGGTATTAGCAACTTTAAAGGTATTAAAGGCATGAAAAATTCCTATAGACTCATGAATAAAATCTTGTATTGTCCAGCTAGGGGGATGTTTGATTCAAATGATTTATAACATTCAATGAATCTCCTTTAATAATAATGTTCATAATATTACATTCCTTAGCAATTATTAAACCCCATAGAGATGATAAGGCTTCATAGTTGTTTGTTTGATGTCCCATTCTTCCCAAAAAAGCAACAATTATATAGCCTTTATGATACCTTATGATTCCTCCTTCAATAGCTGCACATGGATTTTCTTTTGAAGCACCATCAAAGTTGAGCTTATACCAAGAATTAGGAGGAGGGATTCAATGTATTAAAGACTTGTCAATTGTTGAATTCCTTTATCTCTAAAGGTTTCCAATGTCAATATTCCAATTTGAAAGAATAACCTCTTAATGTTTAGGATATTGTTTGTTATTGGGAGGTTTAAATATCTCAATATTATCTTTTACATCATTGACAATCTTATTGAATTTTTTTGTAGATCTATATGTTGTTCCTAAATATTATATCATCCCTAGTTTTCCACAACCTCTATATGGTATGAGGAAAGATCATTTTTTAGATTCTTCAAACCATGTAGTGTTTATATGGGGATTCCTATTGTTCCCAAGTTTTTAAGAACTCATTTTGGAGGGTCCAACAAATATTGAAATTTGAAAAAATGAAACTCCAAAGTTTCGAATCATATGCACATTAATCAAAAGGTGTTTAATATCCTCAGCATCCTTTTTACACATGTAACACATATTTGGCATAATAAACCCCCTTTTGATTAAAATATCATTTGTGAGTATATTTCCTTTAAGAACAAGCCAAAAAAAGAAGTTGACTTTGGGAGTTATCTCAAGCAACCAAATTCTACTCCATTTGAAATCACAATGATTATTTTCAAAAAAGGAGTTGTACTGAGATTTGACGGTATATTCACCATCAAAATAATTATGCCAAACAAGTTCATCTTTGACATCAGACTGATTAAGAGGTATGATAACTAGCTGCTCTTGGAGAGAGAAGACCATAGGGTTTAGCTCAAGCACATCCACACTGAGTTGCTTCCATCTTCTTCTATTTACCTCTATATCAATGTAGTATTTGACTCTAATACCATACATATCAGCTAGGATATCCTTGATAGAGGCAAATATATCATTCAAACTGAAACTAGTCTAGCTATCTCTCTAGAAATGTATATCATTACATTGCCCACTTTCCATCTACATCCTTGCTTAATTAAATTCCTCATTTGAATCAAGTTGTTCCAGAAGACAGATCCATGGGGGATATGTTCATAATAAAGGAGTGAGTTCACATTTTGTTGGGTTAGATACTTAGCTTTGATTAAATCTATCCAAGGTTGTTCAGCCTTTAACATTCTCTATCCCATTTTAGAAATTAAAACAATATTCTTTTTTTTAATGTTATTGATACCAATCCCACCTATTCTTGTAGGTATACAAACTTGATCCCATGCCACCAAGTGATACCTAAATTTTTCTTCAGTTCCCTAATAGAGTAAGTGTTTTTTTATTCTTTTAATTATGTCAATAATTGTTGTAGGAATGTTGAACATAGACATAATATATATAGGTAGGTTCTACAATGTGCTTTTGATAAGAAGACACTTTCCAGCACTAGAAAGAACAACACCTTTCCATCTATCCATTTTTTTCTGAAACCTGTCAAGTAATGCATTCCACACCATTATGGGGACTTTATTAGTCCCAAGAGGTAGTCCTAGATAAGTTGTAGGTAATGATCTGATTTTACATCCCAAAACATGAGAAATTTTTTTTGGTTGTTCCATAGGAGTATTGAAGAATTAGATGGAAGTATTATCAAAATTAACTTGTCGTCATGAGGTAGCCTCATATAATTTTAGAATAGTCTTGATTTCCTTAGGTTCAAAAATTGATGCCATCAAAAGTAAAATTGTATCATAAACAAATTACTGATGTGAGGCTATTTGGTTTGTAGAAGTGGGTCTAACTTCTTTTAACAGACCTGCATTAATAGCTTTAGTGATGGATTTATTGAGCCTATCAGCCATGAGTATGAAGAGAAGAGGGGATATATTATCCCCTTGTTTTATGCCACTGCTATTGGTTAATAACCCCATATGTACCATTGACGACAACTAAGAATATGGCTGTAGAGGTGCAAGCATGGATGATCTTTCTGAATTTATTCTAAAAAACAAATTTGGAAAGAACCTTATCAAGAAAATACCAAGAAACTCTGTCAAAATCCTTATTCATTTCAAGTTTCATTATCATACCAGCTTAGTTTGTTTTTGTCCATTTAATGAATAGTTTCATGTACCATAATCACCCCATCTTGTATTATCCTCCCTTTAATAAATCCACTTTACTTCTTTGAAATTAGGTCAGAGAGGATAGGCTGGATTATAGTAGTAAAAATCTTGGTGAAGATTCTATAAATAACATTTACCAAACTAATAGGAGGTAAGTCCTTAAAATATTTGGCATCCATTATTTTTTGGGTGAGTATAATGTGAGTATTTTTCATCTCCTTGAGGAGGTCTCTTGTTTTGTAGAATTCATTTACTAACTTGAGAAGGTGTTTTGAAAAAATTTGCAAGAAATTTGCAAAGAAACCATCCGGGCATGGTGCCTTATCACCTTCAAGAGAAAATAAAAAAAATTAGAGTTCGTATATGGTGACTAATTTGGTAAGATTCTTAAATCTCTCTTCATCAATGATGTCTCCCAGAATGGATTCTAACAAGAAAGAGGAATCCTCTTCATTGTAAGAGTTGTTTTCTGTTAGCATATTTTCATAGAATCTAAGAGCTTCTACCTCGATGTCATTCTGATCTTTGGTAACACTATCATTTCCTTTTGAAACTTCATTGATCCTATTGTAGGACTTATGTTTAAGAGTGGTCATATGGAAATTTTTTATATTTTTATCTCCCTCTTTCAACCAAGTGGCCCTAGATTTGAGCCTCCAATAGGTTTCCTCCCTACTACACAATGTATGCAACTCAGACAGGAGTTTCTTTTCCAAAAGCTGATCATTAGATCTCATTCCTTTTGTGGATATTTTTCAGTTCAAGCTCTTAAATCTATTGCTTTAGATCCTTTTCTATTCATAAATATTACCGAAAACCTCTTTATTCCAAGTTTTCACCTACTTTTAAACATTTTTAAGTTTCTAAATTAACCTGTAGTGGGAAGTTCCTTCTCCATCCCATGTCCACCATTCTTTAATCCGTTCTAAAATGTCTTCATGATCTAGCCACATTTTTTCAAATTTCAAAGAGTTGTCTGAAGGCTTGGACAAGTTGAATAGGTTTAGCACAATCAAATTATGATCAAAGCCGATTCTAGGTAAAGAAGATAGATGAAAATATTGATTTAATATCGAGTTAGCAGATATAAGAGCTCTATCTAGTCTAACATGAATCATGTCATTTTCAACTCTTCTATTTGTCTAGGTGAATTTATTTCCATGAAGTTCCACATCCATAAGATTTGAAGTCGAAACAAATTTAGAAAAGTCATCCATGCCAATAGAGAATTAGGATTAGCACTTTTATTTTCACCAGGGTTGAGTGGGGAGTTGAAATCCCCCATAACCAACCAATTGTTTCTAAAAAGTTTTAGATCTTCCCAAAGTCTGTTTCTTCTAGCCACAGAGTTAGGTGCATAAATGTTTGAGAGGATCCACGTGAAATAATTATTAATAGCATGAAACTTAACAATAATATGAGTATTAGAAGCAGAAATCACCATACCAAAAAGAAGGTTCTTTTCCTAAAAGATGGCAACTCCTCTTGAAACTCCCTAGGAATCAAAAGCAACAAATTTGGAGCTATCCCAAAAATTATTTTTGTATTCCTTCAGAACATTTGTTTTCATTTTAGTTTCCTAAAGAATCATAATACTAGGTCTACTATATTTCATTGATTCTTTAAGCATTATTTTCTTATCACTTCCATTTAGACCTCTAATATTCCAGTAAATAATCTTCATCTAAAAATGATGGGGGAGGCATTTACTGGATGGCTCAATTGAACTTGATTCCCATCTACAATATCTTTCTCATTTTATTTCTTTCTTAGTTTCTTAGTTCCTTTTTGTTACCTCTAAAATCTACTACCCTCCTAGCAGATGATCTGGTTATTCTGGAAGTGGAAGCCTCCCCGTATCCCATTTTCTTCTTTTTATCACTGTAAAGGGTATAATGGATCTCCTCAAATTCGTTCATTCTTCTTTTCTCTAATTTTACCTCAATGAAACCATTATTCATATCATTATCATAGTTAGAGAGTACCTTTGGTGAGAATGGGTTAAGCTCCCCCTCTTCCTTTTCAATTTTTTCTCGCTCATCATACAGTTGTGAAATTGTTATGTTGTTGTTAAAGTGAAGTTGTTTTCTTACAAGAGAGCTAAGCTCCAATGGAGTGTTCTTTCCCTTAGTGTGAATGTCTAGATCCTTATTCTATTTATCATCAAATAGTTATTCCTCTATGGTATCTAGATAGATATCCTAGATATTATCCCTCGAAGCTAACTCTTGCATGTCAAATTCCAAATTGTTGTCTTGTGACTACTCCATAGACTTTGAGATCTTCTATATAGTTAGGTCTTTATTCATATTCATCATTCTCTCTGCATCCTTGGAGATAAGATTAATGATCACTTTAGATTTTTTATCATCCATTTCCATAATTAATCTTATTGGTGATTCCATTTCCTTATCTCCTTGATCTTTTATAGCTTCTCCTATTGGTTTTGTAGCAGGATTTTTGGGGCATCAGAGTTTTCTACATACCGATGGTCACCTTATAGGGATTCTGAATCTCTTTTTAAGCTTCTTATATTTCAAATTTGGTGGATTGGAATAATTTTTTCATGTTCCTTTTTGTTTTTTCTGCTTATCCATATCAACATATCCATATGTGGAATCCTTAGCCTCATTCTCTCTCCTTATTTCTAGTGGTTCTTTGGATTCATCAAAGACATTATGATTTTTTTCAATGTTTATATCTTACAAATGCCCTGCTTCCTTAAGCTTTGTTAGAGTAGGACATTTCCTAGTTAAATTCCCTAGTTTATGGAATTTTTTGCATCTTAAATGAAAAGTTTCATATTCAATATTCTATTTCCATGTATCAAATTTGGATTGAAAAATAACATGCTCTGGGAGTTCTTGTTCCATTTTCGATGAGATGCAGAATCTGACAAAAGAAATCCTGGATCTGTTTCTTGTAGGTCCATCCACTCCAATTGGAAAACCAATAGATTTAGCTATATTCAACAAGATCTCATCATCCTAGTATTTAACATTTGATAAGGCTACAATTTCAAGAGTTTTCCAAAACTCGTCACGTATATATCAAACCCATAGTGGGGAAATCATTTCATTTTTACCTGATTTTATTTAGCTACATATTTGATATACCATATTTTGAGGTCACAATTAAAGTCATTTCGATCAATTAAACTTTCAAACACACTTGATCATATGTAACTAAACATGTTTTACTTATTTATATCCATAGAAATCCATCTAAACTACAAACACATTTCAAATAAAATCATATAACATATAACATATGTAAATCAAAATAATACATAAACCATAAAACACATCATATATATATATATCAAAGATCAGTATGCATAGTAATCAATTTCCATAAAATCAATCGTCATACAAAAATGGTCTTCTATGAACCTATGTCATCATATGCATTGATAATTAGGTGGAAAATATACGTCTCCAAGTGTTGCACTAGCAGTGCCCTCTCCTCTGGGAACATGTGTCTCCACCCCCTCTAGGAACACTTGTAACCACATTCTCACCTCTAGCTCTCCCCTTGTCAACATACACTCTCTATGGCCTCCAAGGTGGTTGTCCCATGCTCGTCGTACTTACAATAGGCCTTGTTGGTGCTATAGATACCCCTTTTCCAGCCATGTGATCTACATACAAAGTGGCGTGCGGGTATTTCTTGATGATAAAATCAACATAATAATCCCACTCTACTAGCACAACATCATAATGGGCCACCAAAATCATCTGAGGTGGATAAGATGTTGTAGGTGCTCCCATATGCCTACTAAAATGAGCCATCACTAATAACTCTGCACCAGATATAGAAGGCCCTGTGATCCCTAAGGCCTTCCTTGATGAATCTAGATGCCCCTTGTACTTGTCTCCATCTAAAGATACCTATACAATATGTATATGGAGTTTATTTCACTCCACCACTACTGTATCTCTCTCAACAATCAGTCTATCCCTCTCAATAATCAGACCATATCTCTCCATAATGAGGGTATCCCCAACACCAAGAAGATCATCTCACTCTCTACAAGTCACATCTCTCTCTCCCTCCACTACAGAATTCTCGGTCGTCATCACAGCAATAAAAAAATAAGTCACCATTTCTCTCCTCCTCCTCATACTCAGAATCTAACTTTTTATCCCCTACCTGTGCTCCTCCCTCTATCTGAGTACATACTCATCTCACCTGCTATGCAGCCCTCTGTGCTACTCGGGCTCTATCAAAGCCCCTCAAAGCTAGAACCCACCATGCATTGTACTTTGGGGTAACCCCAACATCATCAATCTGTACAATCACCCCATTATCATTAGGGACTGTAGCCCCCAATAACTTAACAATAATGACAAGTCTTGTCACTTCTACCCATGAAGTATCCACATCTGTATCCTCTTGCATATACTAAATGGGCTCATCGAGAGTCCCTGCACTAATCCTAAGTGTTTTTGAATGCAATCAAAACGTAGAAAATCATGCTCACCTGCTTGATGTGTTTGAAGCCACATGGGCTATTATAAACTGAGTAACTCCTGAAGATACTCAAGCTAGGAAGGTAAATCTAGATAGGTCCTCCATACAACATGCCCTACCTGTAATCCAAACAATAAATCCCTATAGAACCATGTCTTCCTCCTCTTCCCCGCATGACCCCTATCTGATCTCCACCTCATAAAATGAGGGTGTTGATCACCAATGCCCCATGGCAACCCTGTTGGATGAGCGATAATAATATGCTCCAAGTCCAAAGCCTTTAAGATAAAACCAACATCGATACCATAATGTTTTTGATCCCTCTAGGACCATAACTCTTTAAACATCTGAGCAAGTAGGGTGGGACCCCACTCAAAAATAGTATGCCACTCCATCATCTCGGCCATAACCCCTGTCATCATCCATGGAAAATGATCACTCATAGAATATGGAAAGGCATAACACATGATGGAAATCATAATAATGGTCATCTGTACACAACCCTCTATCTCAAGTGAATAGACATGGCCATAAGAAAAACTCTTGACTCATATCTAATGTCTGCAACATCCTCCCCATATAATCTCATCATCACACCATCTCTCTCTACCTCAGTAATAGTGTACACCACTGCCCCATGGATCAAAAATATCAAGATGCATTGAACATCCTCTAGGGTAATGGTGATCTCTCTTGTAGGAAACCAAAAAGTGCTGGTGGAAAATTTCTGCCTCTCTAACAATTTCAGTATCAATCCCAAACATCTATGGATCTGTTTGTAATGTCTCACAACACTGAAACTGATATTCTCTACATAAGCCCAATCATCTTATTAAATATAAGTCCTCACCTCCTCCAAAACCAATGGAATATGATCGCAAATATTCAATTTCGCATCCACCTGCAAAAATAAACAAACCCATAATTATTATCATCAATAAATATATCAATAACACATAAAAAATGCATATCAAAAAAATCAAGTATAAATCCTTTGTTTTACACCAATATTATCTAAAACATAAAAAAATATTTCTCCATTTATCAAAATTGTCAAAAACACAGATGAATCACCAGTGATTCATCTTAATTGCCAATGATTCTACTTTGAACCACTGATGATTGCATCAATTGCCAGTGATTATGGATAGGGTATCCATACACCCCAAAAAGGGAAGAAAAACCTAAAACTACTCAAAAATTGCACAAACACAAATAAAATTGAGTCACCTCTACCATGGGTGGTTCTCTACATGTTGGAGGATTTCATCCTAATCAAATCAATCAAATCTCTTAAAATCACAGTAAAATTCTCAAAAAACTATTCGTCAAGTCGTTTTGTACCCCGCGCAGAAAAATGAGAAACTAAAGGGTTAATGTAGTTAAATACCCCACTTTTACCATGATACAGTCACATGGAGTTTCTACCTATAATTACAGGGGATTCCCTTAAATGTGAGTGATACACCCTATTTATAGTAAGCATTATCATTTACACTCTTAAACATGATAAACCACCATTTTTTCATAAGTGTGTCACTTCCAAAGGACCGAAACTCCTAGGAACATTTAAATTAAACAAAAAACACAAAATTTTAGGACTCATCATATGTCTATGTGACACGTGCCCTTTGGCCCTCATCAATTAGCTTTCCCGTTAAACTAGCCTACTTCTACGGATCACATGTCTATAGGTCTAAACCCCTTGGTTTCCCTATCAATTTTATCCCTTAGTACCACACTTTGTTTTGGTACCCCCTTGGAATGAGAAAACCTTTGAAAAATGAAACACATGCAAGCAACTGGCATTTCCTATATTATGCTACAACTGAATCACATATACAACCAAACACTCTCGATCATAATTGTCTAATACCTTGCTAATATGTCAGAAAAAAGTGGCAAATGTAGACACAAAAAATCTACACACCCCATTCCCACATAAATAATTGAATGAATATACCCTTCTACATATTTACACCATTTCATAATCTAACTCATCCATTTGATTAAATTTAATTAAACTCGTCATCACACCATTTACACAACATCCCTAAACCTAGGTCATTACCCCCACACTATTTAAATTAATTAATTAATCACTAACCTCACATTTTCAAAGTCACATTCCCCCTCTCTTGGGTAATTAATTAATTAATTAGTTAATTTACATATTCCACTTCACCCCTACATCTCACCACGTGAACTCATCATGACCCCCCACTTAAATCTAAGTTACCTAGGAAAGCTTCCAAAAACTATCCCATAATCATTCTAACCAAAATTAATATTCATATTACACCTCACCTTGCTTATCCCTATGAGAAACCCCTATTTCTCACTAGTTATGACTAGTTTAATTAGGGAACCTACCAAAACCACTCCTCACCTATCTTATCCACTTCTATCCTCTTATAACCCCATCCCCCTCGACATCTCAACATGAATCCACTCTCATCCTCTAAATCCCAAAGCAAAAAAATTAAAAATAGAAAATTTATCCCTTCGTATCTCTCCCAAACTCAAACTAACCAAAAATTTCGGTGATTTCCTTGGTCGCCGGTGATCTATATATACCAGTTTCCCTGTCTCCCTTTGGGACCATCTAGGTGAATTCAAGAGAATTTTCAAGCATTGTCAAGTTTCATTAGTGACATTCTGCATCCATCCAAAGCACATTGATGTCCATAAAACATCTAGGAGTTGTTCAGAGGATCGTTCGTCGTTCAACTACAATCTATATCAACCTATCATTTCCCATCTTCAACCAAGGTTCGTCGTTATCTTTCAAATTTTTTTATCTCAAATAAACTTATCTGATCATTTCTTACTTCCATTTTTAATTTTACAAGATCTTAGCTTCATCTCAATTAATTAAATCTCTCATTTTTATTAGCCTGTCAAAATCTTAAAGAATTATTTTTGATTCCTGGAATCACCTGTGATTCCTGGAACTTCTTGCGTTTCATGCATTTTCTATTTCTTTAGTAGTTAGATTTTATTGAAAAGTCCTCATTAATTGTTATTGTTCTTTTTATTACAAATCTTCTATCAATCATGGATTTTGTTAGATGGCCGTATTCGGACCTAAACACCCAATCACAAACATCAACTCTCTGTTGATTATTAAACATCCTCTTCACTTGGAACAATATGATCTACTGCATGACCTAGAGTTTTTCACTATCCATAAATCTATTATCGATAGATTAGAGACCATATTTGAATCCATTCAGAGGATATGTGAGGATACCAATGAGTTTTAGGAGGCTTACTATGAAGTGCAGCATATTCAAAAAGACCTAGATTTGTTTGATTAAAAACACGAGGTGAGATTTGACATCCGTGAAGGTTCCAATATTGAACCCGCATCAAAATTGGGAAGTGAAGTCATCTTTGAAGACTTTGAATCAGATTTTGCACGTCAGTATGAAACTGAAGAGGAGTATTCAAACTTCTTCATATATGACTACATTGAGGAGCCTGATCTATATTTCTCTAAGGAGTAGGATCCAACCTCTTTAGGAGATTTAAATTTCTCTAAGAATCTAGATACTGATCTTTATTTTGACTTTGAACCCTAGTTGTGTTTCTTTCCATGTTCACATAATCTACTGAATATCTGTAATAAGCTAAATAAGTCATAAAAATTTGATCATGTACTCTCATATATCATATACTATATCTCATTTTCATAAAAAAAACAACTTAAGTTTTTTAAATTTGGTTGACATCCACACAAGGAAGTCCTTTGGCTTCTAGGAATTGGCCTTTTCCAAGAAACCCACCTATCCATATTAATAATCCCATCTTTTGTAGTGTCTATTATTGCAGATTTATTCATAGGAAAGGAGCTTGGTCCATTCTTCCACGGAGTGTAACAATCAAACATCCATCAACATCATATGCGGGTATTTAGGAAACCTCTTCATATTCGAGGTTGATATGATTTTACCTCATTGTATTTATCAATCCAAATGTAAAGGTGAAATTGTCATCAACATTATGTTTTGGTGCAACCCACCAGCAACCAAGCTAATAATATATTATTTCTTTTGTTTAAACCTAGTGAGCGCTAAAAACCAAATATTATGTTGTGTCATAATCTATTAGACTCTAAGCTCAAAATATCATTGAGTAACATGTTCAAAGATAGAAACCGCTATGCTATAAATAATATATTATGGAAGTACCTAGTCTCCATTTAGTTCAAAATATGTTAATTTAATTTGTTTAATCCTATTGACCGTAACCTCCATATATTATGTCGTTATTTAAAATAGCGTCAGCTAAGTTCAAAATATATTCCTGTAATTTATTAACTACTGTAAAATATCATAAGTATTAATTATTGAACCCTAGCGAATTCAATCTCCAAATAATATGTTGTGGCATAGGCTACCGGAAGCTAAGCTCAAAGTATCTGAAACCACTGGTAGTCTCCAAATATTATGTGTTGGCATAACCTAGCATGCACTAAGCTTGAAATATCTTAATTCTAAATCTTAAATGCATACAAAAAATTAAAATAATTTATACTGGTCTTGATTTCTATAAAGATCTCCAAAGTCAATTTCTTTCTTTTGTTTGTTAAATACTATAGATTTTTTAGCTCAAAATATTATATTCTTATGTTCTTACTTTCTTTTCTTGAAACCTAGAGACTGCTAAGATCCTAATATTATGTTTTGGCATAGCTTAGTGGTCTCTAAGCTAAAAACATTTTAATTTAATTTATTCAATTCCAACCACTGATAGGCTACAAAGATTTTGTGGTGGCATAAACTAGTGTGCACTAGGCTCAAAATATCTTAATTTGAAATCTTTAAATCATACGATAAAATCAACGAATTTATATAGATATTGATTGAGATACATTTCTCCAAAGTTAACGTGGTTGATTAACTTAGAGGTTGATAAGCTCAAAAAAACTTACTTTAAATTGTCAAAATGTAGTGGCTTATAATATTTTAATAAAAAATGTTATATTATTCTAAGGGGTGACCTTTTTTGGCGATGAAAAGAGGATATGACATTTGTGGCTTTAATAGTCATTAATGACATCGATAGATTGCATTCGTGTGATAGACATAATTTATTAAGGGTTATGCACACATGAGATGTAAGATAGGGTTGGGCATTTAATATTTTTAATGGGAAGCATGATATTTATGATTAGGATATCTAATTTATGATCTTTGGTACCATCACACTTACCTCCTTTTGTGTGTTATGCGCTCGTGGATTTATATCTCTAGGTCGGATGAACATTTCACTACCCCTTTCCTCGTTTCATTTTTGTTTGTTGAGATTCGTGTTTCTATGCAATGGTAACATGGGTGTTAGTGGTTACTTGGGTAGTATGGAGTGGGGTCCTAGAAGGAAAAATCATAGAGCTATGACAAGAAAGGACATTGGGGAATTGTTTACTTCTTGGATGGATAGAAAAATTTGGAACGTAACTATTCAGAATTGGATTGAGTAGGTCTGGTTGGTTGAAGAGAAATTCAAAGAAGAAGATGATGGTGATATTTGTGAGAGCGTGTGGAAGCTAATACTTGACCCGAACTATTCCAAAGGGTGGAGGAACATTTTTGACATGGCAGAAGGGTTGAGTGCGGAAAACATATTGTCCAAATCTTCAAGGTAGTTTATCTTACATAAGGAGAATGAGAAGTTGGAAGAGTGTCTAGTCAGCCTTCAATATCATTTCCATGCCTTTACATGGGTGATGTAGGTGATTGCACGTGGTCTAGAGGTAGTTTCTGAAAATTAGGGTATAGAACTCCCTACTGGCGCTAAATTGAAGATGCCATAACGATGCGTCGATTCCTCCTCCTCCTCTAATCAAAGTAAAGGGGACACGGGTGTCGAGATCAACAATGAGGTGGAGCTGAGAGGTTGAACAACCTAATCTTTCTTGGATGCATTTGTACTTATTTTTTTATTAAGGGTCAGAATGGTTGTCTGTATAGCGAAGTGTATATATATAGGAAGTATTTGTGGGTGATGTGAAGCTTATTACAAATCTTCCCCATATTTTGGCATATATTTAGTACAATAAGTTGTTGTAATCATCATGGGATTCCACTAATGGAAGACTTATCATGGATTGGTTCCTCATGTACTTTTTTTAAAGACTTATCATCGAAATATCCTAGTTTAAAATCTTACAATCATAGAATGAATTCAAATAATTTATATATATCTTCTTTGTGATACATATAATGTTTGTGATACATAAGCTAGCGAATTGAATACCCAAAAACTATGTTGTGGCATAACCTAGCGGCCACAAAGATATTAATAATTTAATTTATTTTTTAAATCCTAACTACTACTAGGTTCTAATGATTATGTGGTAGCATAACCTTGCAGGCACTAAGCTTGAAATATCTCAATTTAAAATCTTAAAATCATACGATAAATTCAACTAATTTATAGACATCTTATTTGTATCTTTTTTTCTATACATAGCCTAGCAAATTCAATACCCAAATAATATTTTGTTGCATAACCCAGCCGACGCTAAGCTATTAATACCGTAATTTATCTTATTGAATCGTAACCACCACTAGGTTCCAATGATTATGTGGTAGCATAACCTAATGAGCGCTAAGCTTGAAATATCTTAATTTGAAATCTTAAAATCATATGATAAATTCAACAAATTTAAACTCATCTTTTTTGCATCTTCTTTGCGATACATATAATGTTTTTGATACATAATCTAGTGAATTGAATACCCAAATACTATGTTGTGGCATAACCTAGTGGCCGCTAAGATCTTAATACCTCAATTTAGTTTTTAAATCCTAATTACTGCTAGCTTCCAATGATTATGTGGTAGCATAACCTAGAGGGCACTAAGCTTGAAATATCTTAATTTAAAATCTTAAAATCATATGATAAATTCAATTAATTTAAACACATATTCTTTGCATCTTCTTTGTGGTATATATCATGTTTGTGATACATAACCTAGCAAATTGAATACCCGAATACTATTTTGTGGCATAACCTAGCGGCCACTAAGCTCTAAATACCTAAATTTAGTTTTTAAATCCTAAATACCGCTAGTTTCTAATTATTATGTCGTAGTATAACCTAGCAGGTGCTAAGCTCAAAATATCTTAATTTAAAATCTTAAAATCATATGATAAATTCAACTAAATTAAACACATCTTGTTTTCATCTTCTTTGCAATGCGTATCATTTTGGTGATACATAACTTAGTGAATTGAATACAAAAGTAATATGTTGTGGCATAACCTACGGCCGCTAAGCTCTTAATACCAGTATTCACTAAGATCGTATTATTATGTTCTGGCATAACCGACCCACTGTTATGCTTATAATATCTTACTTTCTTTTACTGAAACCTAGAGAATTATAAGATCCAAATATTATGTTGTGTCATAAGGTAACAGACGCTAAGCTCAAAATATAATTGGGTAACTAGAAATATTGTAGTGCCCACTAAGCTCGAAATATTATAGTGTATAAGTACCTAGTGCCTACTTAGCTCAAACTATTTTAATTTAATTTTTTTAATCCAACCCATCGTAAGGTCTTAATTTTATATCTTGGGCTAACCTAGTGGACGAGAGACTATGAATATTTTCAACAAGTTTTTTAGATACAATGCGATATACTTGATGAATCCTAGAGACCACTAAGCTATTATTAAAAGTAAACATATTATTTTTATAATGTATTTGTGTTATGAATTTAATTTTTAGTATTTGTGTATTTAAAACAAGATAAACAACAAAGTGATCACTTGAACAAAAAATTTGTGTTGTCTATAAAAAATCCACTTATCCTTGAGTCCAAAAAGGTAAACGAAGACTAAATCTAAATAGGAATTATAGCCTATCGATCGCTAGAGTAGGAAACATTTTTCATGAAGATTGAATTTAGAAAAGAGTTTATATAAACGGTAAAAAAATCT
The DNA here is from genome assembly GCA_019776745.2 of Taxus chinensis. NCBI lineage: Eukaryota > Viridiplantae > Streptophyta > Pinopsida > Cupressales > Taxaceae > Taxus > Taxus chinensis. The sequence goes on from CM034151.1 coordinate 422,357,573, forward strand.
GGAATTTATATAATAGTATATGTATAGAATTGGACTCACTGTACCCTAGCGGCCACTAAGATATCCTTAAAGGAAAATATATCATGTTTATAATGAACTTGTGTACATTTAGAATCATGTTTTTCATGTGTTACACAATTATACATCTAGAATTCTATATTTCTTATGAGATTTTTGCATAATATTTGTAGACATAACTCAATACCTCTTTCTAACCCCAAGCGCATTGGCCTATCACCTAGCATACACTAGGTGGTCACCCGAGGTGTGCGTAGGCGCCAAACTCATCCTTTATGTGAGCTTTGCAAGAGAGTTCCACCATTAATGGAGGATTATTTGTAAAAACAGAAGTACATCCATCTAATTAAAAGGTAGAAGATATAACTAATAGATCTACACATCAATGCATCACAAAAGTTAAATAAACATTATATGAAGCAAAATAAACCAGATCTGAGTCATAAAAGAGCAAATAACATGAGGGTTTATGCCCATAAACAAGATGCATAGAATATATCCATGTATATTGATTTAAAAGAGCTTATAGTAGCCACACTACACTCAAAAGGGTCATCTCATACCATATACATCAAATGAAAGAGATTCAACCCATACAAACTTATCTGATCAAAGATCCTAACTACTCTTTCCCTATTATAACCCTTGTTATAGACCCTAGTACCCATATATATGCTATCCATTACAACCCTATTGAATCAAGAACTCTAAGCCCTGGCATCATGAGCTCCAAACCCTTAGCATTTCCTAACATTTATGCAATACCTCATTACCCTCCTTCTCTTAACACTACCATACCTTATAGCACCTTAGAAATAACTTCTCCCTTCTCCCTCTCCTTCATCTCTTGTTTCTATCCCAAGAACTTATTTAAATAGGATCAACGTCCATCACCACAACTTCTCTTATTATCATATCATGTGTCAAGTGTCAATTTGGTCCTCCATTAGTGAATACTTATCCTCTTTGCAAAAAATTCCACTAACTATAATGATGTCTATGGGAATATTCCATGTGTGGAATATCATTTTCTTGGCCTCCAAGGTTCCATGCTGACACCTTATCCACTTATCATGCCTAGTCAAGTCCTTACATTTTTCCTCAAGTGACTACATGATGCCAACTATGGCTTTATCCTTTCAACCCGTGTTCTACCTCTAATGCGTGCCTTGGTTTTAATTAAACCCTTCTTAAACCCTTTTCCTGTGCATTTTTCCCTAAACGCCCTTCTATGTATTGATCATGTGTTTGTGCCTCTTGGTACTTATCCAATATTTAAGTTCCAACATCACCCCATACTACGCTTGTTCTTTGTCCTCAGAAACATTATTCTCCTACAAAGAATAAAGAATAGTGGAATTTAAATAATCTTAATAAAGAATGTGGGAATGGAAGAATATGCTACTTCTGCATGAGGAATGAGAAATACTTCACGGATGCCTTAATCTTCTCCCAAGCATCTACTTCTCCGTAAACTTTCTCAAGTATGTCATGCACTAATGCGCTTAGTTCATCACTCTTAGCTTTCAGCGTATCTACAATGCCTCTAATATTATTTCTAAGATCGCCTAGCGCATCCATCCTGCAAGTGACTTGGGGGTATAGTTCCTTTAGCCTATTCTTAATCAAACCCCACAAGGTTTCGATTACTTCCAAATTCTTCTCAACCTTAGACAGGATATATCACGTTATACCCTATTACCTTTGTTTTTTCTTGAAATTCTTTCAGATCCACCTCATGTGTGGCAACCAATATGCTTGTTACCCTATCTCTATAGGCACAATTGTCATACATGTCTTCGGCCATCTACATGGTGGTATTTACTATGGAAAGGATCTTGAAGTACTGAGTCATTGTCTCCCTAATATTCATCTTTTCTTCCTTCTTCTGGTGTGCCATCATCTCTTCTGTCTATTCTAATGTGAGTGGCCACCTTTCCATGGTGAGGATGTGGGTCAAGTCTTTCAAGAAGTGCATGGTTGACTGATATTTCTACTTAGGCAGAGCCAGGTCTAGGTGTTTCAAGATAATGGCATCTGAAATGGCCTCTATCTTCTTGTAGACTTCATGCACCTTCACCTTTTCATCCCTCAGTTCACGCATTAACTGTGCACTGATCAATTTCTTATATTTTATCTCCTTATCCTACTCAATGATCTCCTCATAATTTTTCTCAAGCTCTTCCTCCAAGACCCTTATTCTATCATTCATGACAAAGATTCTTAATTCCACCTCCACCGATACTTTGTTGAGCACATTGCAAAATTTCTCATCTGAAAGTTGCTGAGAATTTACAAGGGTTTTTCCTCCCTTGGTATCTGATATCTTCATCAATACATCATGATTTACCTCAAAGTTGGGTTCATCAATGTGGGACTTAATATCCCAGGATAGCATTTTTCTTGTGCATGGGTACATACCATCTTCATAAAAAGATTACCAAGCAAGGATTTGGTTTGTGGACACTATACTTTGGAAGTGTGCATGCAATACCTTGCTTAAATCATTAATATAAGTCATATCATGTTCCTGCACTGCTACTATGCCCTTTCCACCTATGTGTGCTGTCATTGGGAAATTTACTGCTAAGTTGGGGTCTCTGCCCATGCTCCCATACTTCTTTCCTACACTTGCTCTTTCTTTAGTTTCCTTCAGCATTTCTTCGGTGCTTCTCTCTACTTCGTGTTCCACCAACTGTTGGATAATACATTCAACTTCCTTCTCTATAGTGTTATCCATTTACTCTTCACTTGGGGTCAGGGTCTTCTGATCTTTCATGTTTACTTCCTCACTCCCCCCTTATCATGAGTGCCTTCCTCATTCAAATCCCTTTCTTCATTTACTTCTTCATCTAGCTCATGTACATTGTACACAGGATGATTTTGAGCCTTGCCACACTCTTCATCATCTTCATCACCCTTATCAGCCTCCATGCTTTATGCTTCTCCTGAGTCTAACCCTTTTTTCACCCTTTTTTAATTCCTTAAAGGTGACTCCAATTCAGGGGACTTCTCTTTTTTTTCTATCTCGGGTGACTCTTTTCTTACCTATGACTTTTCCTTCTGTGGCGAATTTTTCTAACAGGATACCTCTTATGATAAACGTAATTACTTGTGTCTGCACCCGACTCTTGTACCCCTAATGTTTATACTATTAGCGCATTTGACACATTTTTATCAGGATCCTCTCCTATTTCTCTTTTCCTTGGCACAAACTTTTTCCTCATGGTGGGGTCCTCAAGAATGGAGAAAAAATATTCAACATAAGTGCATTTTTCATACTTAGGACTTAGGCGCAAATACACCCTCACTATTGTCCTTCTTACAACATGCAATGTTACTGGTTTCAAAATGTGCACATTATAGGAGTCATAATTCTCCACATAGGTGCACTTTTTGGGGTATATTAACTTATTTCGTAGCTTGCGGTAATCTTCATCTACTACACTTAGATTAAACCTAAGTTTCTTCACCTCTTTGAATCGATTTACCTTGGATTAGAAGTAATGTACCGTGAAGGAGAAAGGAAACTTACACTAAGGACTCTTGGTGCCATCTATCAAAGTAAATATTTCGATACAAAAATTTAGGTGTACAAAGAACTCAACCTCTCCTTGTACTAATGAAGGAAACTTCTCAGGTATTCTCCATTCACCCTTGAATGCGTCGTGCATCCACTTATACCACTTTTCTAGGTGTGCCTTATGAGTGGTCATTACAGTGTCACATGCATATTATTCAAATCTCTTGGCAGGGGATGGATTCTCATCTGGGTATTCCCAAAGAAACTTATCTAGCCATCAGGCACTCCAATCTCTGAAAAGAAAATGGTGAGGAGGACATTACTAAACATGATCCTCTCTCTATCACGTGCAGAATTTATAATCTCCTCTGCAATAAAAGATGAGAGGTTATATATGGTCCCCTTCGAGTTATTACGACATACATTCAACCAGGTCTTATTAATCTATTTCCATCTCTCTTGAACATTTAACTTTGTGACCAAGTGCACGACCATCCTCATCACAGGGTCAGTGATTGTAGAAATGTCGAAGTAGCGTGAACCCTTCTTATAGTTATAAGCTTCAACGGTCTTCTTAATGACTTATTTTCCTCCCAAATTATCATCTAATGATTCTCCTTCATAGATAAGTTTGGTGAACTTATAAATCAGCTGGGGGTTATGCACATCCTCCAACTTGTGAAATATGAGTTGTCTTCATGCATGTTTGACATCAACCATTAGTATAGTCGCTCAGGATTTCCAAAATAGGGAAACTCATAGAGTTGCAACAACCCATACTTCTCCATTTTCACCTTCACTTCATCATCATAGATAGGAATTCCATCTAGTGTCCTCTTCTCTATAGGGAAAACTAGATCTAGTTTCATCTCATTTTCTATGGTGCTCGTTTAATGGTTGTAATCACTTATGGTCATCTTTCTGACATGAGACACCCATTCCTTACAAAATAATACATTATCTGGGTACTACATTTTTGTGTACCATTCTTTATTGAAACTGGTAGAAATGACTTGTTTTCCCTTTCCCTTCTTCGGTGAAATTTTTACTACTTTCCTTGGTGTCATTCATTCGTCGAGTCCATAAAAATTATTCCTCTCTCCTGGTCTTGGTTCTGATAAATTTTGCATCTCCATTCCTTTTCTAGGATCCCTCCAAATTTCATGCCCTAGCTATGCAACCCTAACCTAGAAAACCCTTTTTCCACAATACGGCATAATGCTCATAAAATCCTTCCACACAACCTTCTCTACTTACTCTCATGTACTCCTTTCCACTCTGGTTCGCTGATCAAACTAGTTATGCATGAAAATATTCACCTATCTTCTCAGACCTTCTTCGCAAGGATTCCCTACTTCACGAGAGCTCTTTGATAACTTAAAACAAAAGTTAATTAATAACACACCCCCGATCTTCTATTTATAACTTTTTATTTTCTCTGTAATAAATTTCATACCACCTACTAATGTCCTTGTGCAATAAAGGCATATTTTTCCAATGTCAACCTTTAGAACTTTTCCTTCACACTCAATCCTATGTTAAAAACTTTAACAACCTTCAAGCGTGTAAAAACCCCTTACTGACCACAAATCCTTATGTGGGTGCTTACAATGCCAAAGGCATTCTTCCTTTGTATCATAATCCTTGTTCTAAACATCACCTACCTCATGTTGTTCCTATGCTTTTCATTCTTGTATGTGATTTCTATAAAGCCTTTTCACATTGTCCTTCCCTCATACTCACCTCTTCTACGTGTGATCTTCCAATCCACGTGTTTTTGATTTTTTAACATGGGTCATCAACAACCATAGCTTTCAACACTTGTCACATCACTCCACCCCACACAAAAATGGATGTGTGGTCCTTTACACATAGTTTTGTTTTGAAAAAGTAAGTTCCTACCATTGCACAAATGCGCACAAAACAAAACAACACCAACCAGCAAAACAATGAGAAAGGTAAACACAAAGAAAGGAAATTGCATTAAAGAAAATCCTAGGCTAACTGAAAATATCACCTTATTTACAAACATAAAGAAGACTTATTTATAGTAGGGCTTCATCTTACTCCCATTGAAATGTCCTGACAATCATATTCCATCCAGCACTTGTAACTGGAAAGCACTTGAATCAAGTATATATGATACAATGTATTTTCCCAGCCAATGGACTTTGAATTTCCCAGGATGGCACTAAAATTTGGAATCATACAAGAGAACCTTTTGCCTAACCTTAAACTATTTGTTCTTGATGTGTTTGTCATATCATGCCTTCTGCTTGGATTTTTATGTTTTTTGAATCCAGCAAGCAATATCCCACCTCTGATTGAACTACATCAACTTGTCAATCCTCTCCTCAAGCACTTGTTCATCATCTAACCCTCCTGCACGCATTATACACAACGATGGTAACATGAATTTAACAGGTAACGTAACTTCCACACCAAACACCAATTGAAAGTTTTTTGCTATGTTTAGTCTCTCATAAGTAGTCTGATGTGACCATAACATGGCATAAAAAATTTCATCCCAATACTTTCTTTCCACATCACAAATATTGGTCAATGTGTGATTCAAAATTTTTTTAAACCCCTCAGCAGTCCCATTAGCTTGTGGGTGATAAGGGGTAGTCTTGTGATGGGCCACCATGAATTATGCCAAAAAAATTATAATTGTCTCATTTAAAAAATGAGCACCCCTATCACTTGTTAATCTCAGCTAGCATCCATACCTGCTAATTATATTTTCCCACAAGAACCTAGTTTTTGTTTCCACTGTGCAATCCCTTGTAGGAATTGATTCTTCCCACTTTGTAAGGTAATATGTGCATGTAATGATATAGTGTAAATTTTTCCTTTGCACGGCTAGAGAAAAAGGGCCTACGAAGTCAATTTCCCATTTCTTGAATGGCTCTATATTGGCAATCGATCTTAAAGGCATTTCATCTATTTTCACTAGTTTACCAAGGCACTGACAATGGTCACATGCCTTGCAATACTTGATACAATCTTTGTAAATCATTTCCCACAAAAATCCTACTAGAAGGATATTGCATGCGGTTGCATTCCTTACATAATGCCCCCTTGAAATTCCACTATGTGCCTCTTTCATGATTGCAGTGTGCTCATGCTCAAGCACACACCGACACAAAACATCATTGTGGCCTAGCTTGTATAATTTTATACTAATTAACATGTAGGGCGCTACACGTATGGATAACTTCTTCCTTTCCAAAGTCTTCATTCCCTCCGATGCCACACCCATTTTGAGAAACACATCAATATCTTCTAAGTAAGAGGGTGCACACTCCAATCTAAACAACTATGCATCTAGCATTATATCCTCAATGCTCTACGCGTCCTCTCTTGAGTCAATCCTTGATAAGTATTCAAGTCCCGAATTACTCTTACCCATTTTCACAACAATCATAAACTCAAACTCCTATAAAAATAGGACTCACCTGCATATGTACCTTTGCAAGATGGCTTGTTCACTAAGTAATTTAATGCCATGTGGTACATGTAAATGATAAAAGGCATCACTAGTAAATATTTCCTAAATTTGTGCAGTGTGTAGATCATCGATAATTCCTTGTGCTTTGTGGTAGTATAATTTATTTATGCTAGGGTTAGCTTCCTACTAGAAAATCACAAGGGATGGTCAACAATTCCCTCTCTGGGTAGTGTTAATATTGCTCCAATTGATATCCCTAAAGCATTAACATGTACATAGAATGGCTTATCCTAAGAGGGAAAGCGTAATATGGGTGCAGTGATAAACCTATTATTCAATGTGGAAAATTCCATCTGCTCCACCCCTCCCCAATGAAATGTACTTTTTTACTTTAGCAACTTTTCCAATGGTGGGGTGATCTTGGCATACCCCTTAATAAATTTCTGGTAATACCTTGTGTGCCCAAGGAATCTACACACACTGTGCTCAATAATGTATCAATAATGTTTCAAACCCACGTAGAAACAAATCCTAAAATTCATGCAACAGATCAATAATGTAGAAACTTATGGATGAAGTCCTAAAGCACCTAAACCACAATGCACAAAAATAGAGCATGCACATTCTTCAGTTCAAAAGGTATGACTGTATAGGAAAAAATTTCCCATTCAGTGGCAAAGGTTATATTTTCTTGGTCCTCCTTTTCAATTCTAACCTAATGTTATCCTGAGAATCCATCTGTGAAAGAATAGATCTTGCGTCAGGCTACTCCTATGATCTCTTCGATGAAGGGTGTTGGAAAAGGATCAATGAAACACACCACATTTAAATCCTTGTAATCAACACAAATCCTTATCCTCCCATACTTTTTAATGTTGATGACCATCAGACTTATCCACTCTGACTCCTCAATAGCGTCAATGATGCTTGATGTGATCATCTTGTCAATATCCTCCTTGACTTTGATGTGCAGATTAAAATTCATTCGATAAGGTCTCTTTTGAATTGGGCATGAACCTTCCTTTAATTTGATCTTCATTTCTCCCAAGGAGTGGTGAAATACTTTAATCTCATGGTACCCATGTAGAAACAAATCCTTAAATTCATGCAACAGATCAATAATGTTTCAAACCCCCCTTTCTGTCTAGTAATCTCCAATAGTAGCTTCCTTAGGTTCCACCTCCAAACCAATGTTCACCTTATTAGTTTTTAGGGGTTCATGGTAGGCGCATGTTTTCTCATCAGCACTATCCATAACCTCACATATACCGATAGTATGGTCAACATATAAGTTTTCCACCTTGTCACCATCTATTATGTAGACCAATTTTCCTTTCTCTTTTTCCATGCATGCACACTCAAGTTGTACATCCTCTTATTCTTCCTCATCGAAATGCGCTTCCAATCCAGGTTCACCCAAAAAATATAGTACTCTGCCCTCTACCATGGCACTATCTCCCATAGTTAGGCACTTAAAAACCTATAGCACCTCATTCAATGATAGTTTAGTACTCCAATACTCAAAATATTTAAGGACATCAGTCATCAACTCCTATCAATTTCCTTTCTGATGGTAAAAATTTTAGTGAATGTACCATGTGCGAGCATAGCCTTATAAGGTGAAGTAAAGATTATATACCCATAAAGATGGAGGAAAGGTTTTCGTGCCTTACATCCAGGCCCTCTCACATGCCTGGACATGAAACAAGGTGGGTTCCTTCCCGTGATACTCTTATATAGTAGTAGGTGCATTGCTTCATAGAAACCTAATAGAGAATGTGATTCTCACCTTGTGCCACTCTAGAAGGTTATCATGATGGGTCACCCACCAATGTGTTGTGGTCATGAGAAAATTATAGCTAAGCATACTTCTCCTTTCAATATCACATCTCCACTGGGTATATATAGCTCACAGAGAAACATCAGGGTTTTCTCCCCTAGTGTAACTTGGAAATTGTTTTCCTCCCAGGTGCCTGAATGAGCGCGCCTTTGTTACTCTCATCATAGAGCCTCTTAAATGCCTTCTGAATAACTCATACATCCTATGCACACAATTTTCATATGCCACATTATTTTTATCACTTATAGATTGATCATCTTCCCACTTAATAATGCCTTCTTTTATTGGCTGCATAACCTTAGGGTCCTGAATAGTGCACACATAGATTATTTCTAGTTCATGTTCTCCCAAGGGCTCAGTATAGGGCGCTGAATTCCCATTTTTCAAAGGAATGATAACACATTCCTCCTTGTTCTCAAAACTTATATACCCCTTATTGAAATGTAAATAAACATTTTTCTTATAGCACCAAGGGTACCCAAGTAACGCTGGAAAGTTATCTACCTCAGTAAGTGCTAAGACTTCAAAGTATCCAGTGAATTTCACCCCTTGGATAGTGATAGAAACGTCCTTTAAAAAACCAATGGGAATTTCCTTTGTATTATTAGCCATAGACAACACATTTGAAGATGGATGTAATGGGGGTCTTCCCATCTGATTCCATGCATCCAGTGTGAGAACATTAATATCCACGCCTGTTTCTATCAAAACATTACTTAGGATCCATCCATCAACAACTACATTCAAGGTAATATCCTTATCATAGTAAAGGCTATGTAGAGGTAGATTAGCATGCAAAACCTACCTCTCGAAGTATCCTCTAATGCTTAGTACTTTATCTCTCAACCATTATTATAGGATAGGGATGATATTATCTTTGTGCAGCATCTTACAGACCTCTTTGATATCATTTATATCTTCCTGAGGGACCTTAGCATTTTTACTCTACTTCAAATTCTTAGATTTCACTTTTAGACACTAAATTTCCCCTTGAAGACTTCTGATGACTTCCATGGTCTCTTAATAGACTTTCTTCTTATGTGTAGGGTCTGGATACTTCCCATGTACCACTTCTTATCTTGTAATCAAAGGTCTCTATTTTTATATCTCTCTTACACGTGCAACCTCAGCTTGTGTCATCACCAATACAGGTTCTAACTATGACTCATGTGCCATCCTTGGCATCCACTATTGATCAGCATGCTTTACATTCACCATCCCAGTGCCCTTATCCTTTTGTTGCTTCTGGCTCATGTTTTCAAAAAATTATGGGCATTCCTCATACATTTGATTTTTCCCACACTAGGAGCACTACAACAATTCAGGACACTCGCCCTTGTAGTGTTCTATAGATCCAGAGTTATAGTAGGTTCCATGAGGGAATTCACTCCTTCCACCCCTGTGATTTCCATGACCTCTAAATCCTCCTCAAAAGCCTTTATCTTGACCTCCTCCATCCACACACCCTTCATACTGATGACCATAATCCTTGGAGTTGTTTGTAATAATCATGTGGCACACATTAGTATCAATGGAATCATGTATTTGGTCAGTCAATCTATAATCCTTGGTGTCATGCGTAGTAGAGGTGTAAATTTTGCAATAGCAAGACACATTCTTACGGATCACACACTGCAGTAGTGGACACCTAATTGTATCAGTCTCTTAGTGGAAAATCTTATAGTATACTATCATTGCGTGTATTGATCTCCAAGGATAAATGTCCTTTGTATACCCTTATACCTCAAAATCCATACACCATAACCTGTTGCAAGTCTCATGAGCTGAGTTTGTAGACAATTTCTCCATTTGATTTACCATTGCAACAATTTGGGCTTCTAGGAACAAACTAACTCATGTATCAATGCTTCATACTACCTCAGCATGCAAGGCAGCCTCTAAGGATTTGTGCAAATCTGTGAAAGTCTTCTATGAAAGTGCCCTCTTGAATGGTGTGATAAGTCCTCTGATGAACCACTGAGCATGATGCAAAGGGTGAATGTCATAAGATAAATTGGATAGGAGAGTCTTGAAATGTGCATCATACTCCTGAACAATATATGTCATTCCTTGTTGGATTTCCTTCAAAGTGCAGATGATTTTCTATTCAAACTCAGGATTGTGGAACTCCGCCAAAAAGGCATTATGTAACCCAATGTAATCCACCACTGTCTAGTGTGGGTCATACTTCCTGTACCAGCTATGCACATGTCCTTGCAAAGTGGTTACAAAATTACTTTCCTTCCACTCTAGGGTAGTGATTCCCTTCACATGCCATAGTAACTCGCACTTGTGTAAATGTTCTGCGACATCCTCAATGCCCTTGTAATCAGGTAAGTTGAGTGATATCTCATAAAACACCTATTGATGGTGTTGTGGACCTTGTCCACCAAATCCAGGACCTTGATTCCCTCTGGTGTTGCCTCCACCAACAGACCCACTAGATCCACTAGTTCCAACTCTTCTACATCCACCAGATCCTCCACCTATTATAGGTAAGGGTCCTAACACATTTACGCCCTGCTAACCCACCATTGTGCTAAACTATGCACCAACAATATTTGATATTGAACCACTCCCAAATGTTTTTCCTGCATCATTCTCAGATGTAATACTCAAACCTTGTGATCCCACACCTTGCCCAAATGTTGTGCCAGAAAAAATACCTCCAAACACAAGAAATTACAATGCAACCATAGATGTACCAAATGAAAAATTATACCTCCTAGGTGTCGCTTGACTACCAATACCAATACCAATTGGATTAGCAAAACTTATCTCAGGAACTCGAAAGCTAAGTGTAAGGTTATGGTCACCATATGGGTTAAGATGCGTGCTTATGGCTCTCCTTCTTTCTTCATATGATGATATCTCTCCAGAAGATGAGGGGGTTTCTCTTCCGTGCTTTCCAAGATGGGGTAGCTTAGACTACTTAGGTTCCACATCCTCCACGCGAACCTCAAATCCTTCCCATAACATGTGCCTCTATAAAAATGTCACTCCTACAGTTTCACACTATCTTTCTAACTCCCTCTCTTGTGCTTCATTATACTTCAACTGCCTCTCCTCTCTCTATGTTTCCTCTACAAGGTATGCCATCCTCTACCACACTAGCTTCTGCACCCTGCACCTAGCAGGAGTTTAGCCAACTATGGGAAAGGCTTCCAAACTAAAATTAATGATTAAGATCTTGATATCCATTGGAATAGCATGAAATAATGATCCTTATGGCTCCCTCAAGAACTCAAACTCAACAATCTTCGGGAAATAGTACTTATAAATAACATATTCCAAAGTATAATTAGTCAGCACTCTACTTGTTAGGAAATATATATTAGTGCTCCATTTGTATGGGTGAATAATAATTACATGTGTAATTATTATTATGGTAAATTAGTGAAAGTATATTTACTATGTCAATGTAAATAGTAAATGTAAAATGTGGTTAGTATGTGGTAAGTTAGTAAGTTAGAATAATAAAACAATTAGTATTGTTTTATTATTATATTGGTGAGAGGTTGAAACCATATGGGTGTATGGTTGTACATGAAGACAAATGTTATTGTAAGGATTGTTATTTTACATCTCCTATTTAATGGAGTGTAATGAAATAGTGAATGTATAATGAAACATATAATATAGAGTTGTTGATTTCAATTATTGTCTGTGTAGCTATTTCATGGATTCTTTGTATTAGATCAGATTAATTTCTACATTTGGTACCAGAGTAGGTTAAATATGTCTTGAAGAAGATCTCGTAACTTATAGTTTTGCGATCTGGGTTTCTCAAAAAAAATTGTGTGCAAAATGATCTGTTATACAATAAGCTACAGTAGAAACTTTTAGCAAAACCCAGTTCACAGTTTGGGAGAAACGTGCAATTTACTATACAGCACATTGATCACTGCTGTTTTTTTGAAGAAATCAGAGAATCAAAGGTAATTCAAATCTACATTCAATTTTTTTTTGGATATTTAGATTCAGATAAAATGGATATACCATTAGATAAATTTAATGGACTGAAACTTCCATACATGGAGAGTAAAAATCTCAGATGCAGTTAATGAATAAAAATCTATGGAGGATACTAGATGGAAAAGAAAAAGCACCTACAGATGTAAGCAAAATTGTAGAATGGAAAACTAGAGATGAACAAATAACAATATGAAATTGACTATAATTATGAAGACTTTCTATACTAAGTGAAGTTACTTGGAGGAAGGAGGCAAACGGGAGGTTGGAGGTCATTCAGTGACCTCTCGTCAGTCACCAACGATGGGGGCCGCATATCAGCTATGGTGATTATTTTTTTATACAGTGTGTTCTTGTTTGTTTCTTTGTATTTCTGGCAGAGTGGTTTGGTTGCAATGTTCCTAGTTATCCTGTTTGCAGAATAAAGTAGAAATTTCACATTGAGGGGGGGGAACATGATCTCAATGTTCCATTTCTAGTTATGTCTAGCATTTCTGGTATTTTCTATATACGAGCAACATATTTCAGCAGAATTTCCTATGTTATTCCATGTAGTGAGATAGTGATGAGGGCTAAGAATAATACTTGGCATATCTATGTGGTTATAGGTCATCACTTGAAAACCTTCATTTTTGGTTTGTGGTACACCACTTGTAAAACCACCATTTTGAGGTTGTTGGTACCCTATGCAAAACCATCACCCTTTTGGTTTGTGGTACACCACTTGTAAAACCATCATGTTGTGTGGTTGTTGATAAACCACTATGCAAAACCATCACATTTTTAGGTTTGTGGTAAACCAATTGCAAAACCATCATTTTTAGTATGGTCAACCCTATGAAAAACCATCCATTAGGTTTATGATCATCCTAAAATCATCAGATCATGAGCACATTGCAAGTACAAAGGCAGTTTTTTCCCCATGTTCGCACTAAGGGGGGGAATGTTAGGAAATATATCTTAGTGCTCCATTTGTATGTATGGGTGAATAATAATTACATGTGTAATTATTATTATGGTAAATTAGTGAAAGTACATTTACTATGTAAATGTAAATAGTAAATGTAAAATGTGGTTAGTATGTGATAAGTTAGTAAGTTAGAATAATAAAACAGTTAGTATTGTTTTATTATTATATTGGTGAGAGGTTGAAACCATATGGGTGTATGGTTGTACATGAAGACAAATATTTTTGTAAGGATTGTTATTTTACATCTCCTATATAATGGAGTGTATTGAAATAGTGAATGTATAATGAAACGTATAATATAGAGTTGTTGATTTCAATTATTGTCTGTGTATCTATTTCATGGATTCTTTGTATTAGATCAGATTAATTTCTACACTACTCTACCAATGATCAACAACATGGGTCTAGGCTAGATCGACATCATACAACCACTGATATTATTCCTGTGTCCAAAAACAAGGTCTATAGTACAAACTATGTCTATTTATGAATACATTGTAAACCACCCTTACAAAATGCTACTTTTAAATCAACATAAGCCAATGTCTCATAAAGCTGATGAGTGAGCAGAGTTCTCCTCTAATTGTCATTCATTAACAGGGGAAATCTATTATTGAACCTACGACATTAACTACATCCTAAATGCTTTCTAAAGAAAGGTCTAGACATTTTCCAAGTTTAATCACTCCGTTATTACACATTTATCTCACCATAGCTTCAAGATAGGTCCCGACATCGGGATCAATATGTAGTCATTATTTTACCCTCAATACCTCTTTCTAACCCCAAACATGTTGACCTATCACCCAACATATGTTGGGTACTCACCTGAGGCACGTGTGGGTGCTGAACCCCTCCTTTATGTGAGATTTTCAAGAGATTTCCACCATTAATGGAGGATTATTTGTAGAAACAAAACTGCATGCATCTACTTAAAAGGAAGAAAATATAACTAATATATCTACACATCAATTCATCACAAAAGGTAAATAAACATTATATGAATCACAAAAAACTAGATATGAATCATTACAAGCCAAATAAAATGAGGGTTTACACCCATAAACAAGATGTACATAATAGATCCATGTATATTGATTTAAAAGAGTTTCTAGTATCCACACTACACTCAAAAGGGTCATCTCAAACCATATACATCAAATGACAGAGATCCAACCCCTGCAAACTTATCTAATCAGAGATCCTAACTATGTTTTCCCCATTATAACCCTTTTTATAGACCCCAATACCCATACATATGCTTAATGATATCCCTTTAAATTATCTAACATCAAGAACTCTAAACCATAACATCATGAGCTCCAAACTCTTAGCATTTCATAACATTTCTGCAACACCTCATTACCATCCTTCTCTTAGCATTCCCATACCTTCTCCCTTCTCCATCTCCTTCCTATCTTGTTTTTTATATCACAAGAACTTCTTTAAATAGGATCAACCTCCACCACCATGACTTATCTCATGAGCAGATCACATGCCCAGTGTCAATGTGGTCCTCTAGTGGTGAATGCTTATTTTCTTTGCAAAACCTTCCACTAACTATAATGATGCCTCTCCGAATATTCCCTATATTGAATATCATTTTCTTGGCCTCCAACGTTCCAGGATGGCACCTTATCTAATTATCACACTTATTCATATCCTCACATTTTTCCTCAAGTGACTCCATGATGCCAAATATGGCTAAGTCCTTTAAACCCTTGTCCTACCTCTCGCACGTACCATAGTTTCACTTAAACCCTTTTCCTGTATGATTTTCCCTGAGTGCCCTTCTATTTATTGATCCTTTGTGTGTGCATCTTAGTACTTAGCCAATGTTTAGGGTCCAACAATATTTTTACATTTAGGACAAGAAAAAAAAACCAAGACTAGCGACCAAGAAGTTATTCTAAAAGTTTTTAAATACAACATGATCTACTTGTTTCACCTTAGCGGCTGCTATGATATTCCTAAAGGTAAATATATCATGTTCATATTTAAGCTATGTTATAAATCTAAATTCTTAATATTTTCTAGAAATCATATTGAAAAGCTATAAAAGATAACAAATAAATCTAGTGTTTATATAATGGATACATAAATATAAGTGTAAAATCGTATCTTTAATATGTTATACAGGTATATGTATAGTTTTATCTACTTCTTCAAATATTTTGGCAGAATTATTTTACGTTTATGAAAAAATATGGAAACTTAGAATTGTGACTGAGAATCTCTAAAACAAGTTTTTACATAAGACATCATCTACTTGTTGCATCCTAGCCACCTTTAATCTATTCTTAAAGGTAAATATATCATGTTCATAATGAATTTGTTTTATAAATCTAAATTGTTAATATTTTTTAATATAACAGAAGAAAAAGAACAAAAGTGATTGATATGACCAAAAAACATTGTGTTTCCTATATAAAAAATGACTGATCCACAAGGGGCCAAGGAAAATGAATGCTTTTTCCAAATTAGAATTATATCCTAGTGGATGCTAGGGTAGAAAACATTTCCTATGGTAGAGTTTATTCATAGAAAATAAATCATATTGAAAAGATACAAATGATAACAAATAAATCTAGAATTTATATAATGGATATATAAATATACGTGTAGAAACATGTATGCAATTCAAAATATACTTGGGGTTTCGTAAATATGTTCTCAAAATAACCAATTATATCGTGGAAGCCTCAAATCTATGTTAATTTTTGTCATATATTAGTGGGCTCAAAAGGAAGAATATATTAATTATAAAATGCATAGTGATTAAAAATAGATTTAATAGTATTATTGCATATATAATGTGTTTAACTTCCAACGTACATAACATAGAAATGATGAAGACATTAAATTTTGTTAATTCTACATGGAAATAGGCATATAATTGGAAATAATTACCATACAATTGAATTCTTAATATAGTTTTATAGTTTTGAATTAATTTTTTAACCTCATATATTTTCCTAAAATATCTAAGCGACAACCATGTAAAAAATGTAATATGCATTAATTAGCGACATTTATTTACATCATCATAATGAACAACATTAAACTATTTTTTGTCCTCCTGACCAAAATAAAATTAAAAAGAAGGTGACTGTTCCTAAATCTATCATTATCCTAAAAAACAATTGCAGGAACAAGAATGAAAAATTTAAAATGAAAATAGCCAAAGAGAGACATAGAATGGCAGAAATGGGAAAGCGTTAAAAAAATATAGATACTAGAGCATAAAAGTGATTAAAATTTATTTTGTTAACACACAAAAGAGTGATTTTTCATGAAGAACAAGGCAGTTTAGTGGGGAGATCAAAAGTAACTAGAAAGCAAGGCTTCACCGCGGAGCATGATTCAATATGAAAAAATAGTTCTTGTGTGGATCACGATTGGACTTTCGTTCAAAACACAAGAACCAGTTGAATACGGAGAAACTAATAGATCCTGCAGTAAAAAAAGGTACACCTTTACTATAAATACCTGATTTAGTAATATCTGGGATTATTTCATGCTTTATCTCGTATGTGAAACCTCCATCTGCTACCTCAATCAAAAAATTTGTGTGATTATTTTCACAACCTCTATTGATATCATCCTTCGTGTGCATCCTTACTTTTATTCCTTTGTTTTCCTTCTCTACAAGCAAGATTATAATCACATGCAAAAAAATGGGATTTAAACACTCAGCCCTACAATCTACAACCTACGCATATTTTTTTATTTTATAGACATGATTTTTTATCGACCAAAAAAATTAGAAACCCTACTCAATATTTCTCCGAGGTATTTAATAATTTTCTTAGCACATTCCACGAAAGAAATTTCAAAAATAGAAAAAGAGCAGAATATGAAAATTTGAAAATTTCACTTTCCCTCTCTAAAAGCAAAAGGATGGGCTATTGAAATTTCAAATATCCGAAAATGTGGGGGAATTCCCCCTATTTTTATTTTCCATGGTTTAAAAATTTAAAACTAAACGTTTTTCATTGTCTAAAGCCTATAATAATATAAACATAATAACAAATATATTATACAACATATATTAAAATAAGCATAGCAAAAAATATATTATAAGAAAATAGAAGAAATAAATCCTAAACATAGTTTTGAAGTTTATTAGAATAATATACAGAAAATTACGTTCCATTCTTTATCAAAATCGATTTCTACAATATTATATATAGTGTTCCCTAATTTAAATTAATTATCCAATTAGAATGTGCCACATGGAAAGTTCAAACAAGAAATTTGGGATACATAATAAGGCTAGTGATCTAAGACTGTACGAGTAGTGTTACTGTATGGCTATTTTCAAAATAAGAAAAATTTGAGCTTAGGCTCTAATAAGTCATTTCTGTCAATAATTAAAGGAGCATAGTGGGTGCTAAGAATTTTCTGTGTTAAGAAATGATGTTAAATATGTCTTGAAAACCATGTATCTTATGACAACTACATACTAAGCCTAGTGATCCACAACTTTACAAATAGTGTTTAAACTGAGAAGAGGTAAAGGTAGGAGCGTAACGGCCGCTAAGCTAAACCATGATTTATTATTTTATGGATACTTTTAAAATAAGAAAATATTGAGCCTAGGGTCTGATATTTTGTTTCTTTCAATAAGTAAAGGAGCTTAGTGGACCCTAAGCATTTTCTTTGATAGGAAATTATGTGAAGTATGAGTTGAAAACCATGTATCTCATTGGAACTACATACAAAGGCTAGGGATCCAAAACAGTAAATATAATGTTTAAAATGAGAAGAGGTAAAGGTAAAAGCCTACTGGTCACTTAACTAGGTCATGATTTATTATT
Source organism: Taxus chinensis (assembly GCA_019776745.2). Taxonomy (NCBI): domain Eukaryota; kingdom Viridiplantae; phylum Streptophyta; class Pinopsida; order Cupressales; family Taxaceae; genus Taxus; species Taxus chinensis. The sequence continues at coordinate 422,376,167 of CM034151.1, forward strand.
TTACTATAATTTTCAATAAAATAAAATGTTGAAACTAGAGTCCATTGTGTCGTTACTTTCAAACATTTTTTCCGATTTGAAACATTGTGAATTATATGTTACAAACAACATATAGGTAAACAATTTTCAAGCATGATATCCCACCAACTATATGAGATCTCAAAAAAATAGGATTTCCCCCACAATGGGTTCATATGGAGTGTGTTGTATTTTGATACAAACCTTCAAGGGATGCACTCATTTTGGAGAAAAAACTAAAGTGTGATTTTTGACATGATCAAGAAATTAGGTCCACCAACTTTTTCCTTAACACTTAGTTTGATAGACACAAAATGGATATACTTCCACAGTGTTATGCTTGGTGATCCCCCATAAATTCTCAATGGTGAAGGATTGTTGCAATAGTTTTAAACCATCATCGGGTAACAAATATTTTTTTATTTTACATATTACTATACATTACATTTTTTGTATTACATTTAATTTCATTTATCTTTTCAACTTATTCATTACTGTATTTTCATCTCCACACTTTCCATAAATATCTCCTCCAATGTTCATGCATAACCATCAAAGACATTACGTTTTTATGTTATGTCATGTTTTATTCCAGAACTTACCTTCCACTTCACCCTCATATTCTTCCTTTCTTTCTCTCCTCCACTCTTTCTTCCTATACCAAATCCCTTTTGGTGTTCACTACACTTCTCGCATGTGAATGCTAGTTATAATATTTTCTTTCATTGCTTGATCAAAAGTGTAATGCATTCATTTAAAACATAGGAGAAAGTGACACAACATAATTCAATCAATTTATAGTTAAGAAAAGAATAATCATGTGTTAGGTCATACCAAGGGTCTAAATTAACAAATAACTCAATTAGTTTTAAGTTTTAATGACAGTTACCAAGTGGACAAAAAATTTATGTGGTAAGTATATCTTTAATTAATGTAAATGGTTTATTTTTAATGTTTGTGATAGAGTAGAATTGCCACATGGAAGATTAAGTGTAGATTTATATAGAGAAGTGTGTTTTGGGTTGGATTCCTATATATGTGGGAAAACATGACAAGAAAGTCATGTGGTGTCATTGGAAATGAAAATAAACTTTCATTCATTTTTTAATTACCAATATTTATAAATTCTTCACCTTTTTAGTCTCATAAGATTGTGGTTTAAACCTATCCATTTTTATTAGAAAATGTGTGGGGAATAAATTTGTGGCACACTTATCTTTGATCTTTAATAAAAATAACATGACCACTATAATTGAATATTGTCAAATAAAATACACTAAAAAATGTTTTAACGATGGAGATGCATTTTTATGTCAACAAAACTACAAAATACATTGACATGACATTTTTAGAGTGATATGTTGAGTAGATTTGAAGAGGATTTGATAGGGGAAGCCAAGGGAGATGGTCAACTATATTATAATCCCCTAAGAACTCAATTACCTCATCGACCATCCCTTATACCTTATTCACATTGTAAATATCAAATATTTTTTTGAATAAAAATTCCTTGATGTTATTCAACACTACTATGTGCACTTTTCAATGGAGCCTCAAAATTCACATTTTCCATAACCTAAAAGGTAAGGAACATGGGTTCTCAAAATTACTTAATTGAATCCAAAATTTACATCTTGTGCATAATTAATCATGTGTGTGACCATGGTGTTACTAGTTCTTGATGGAATAGAAAACATTTTGTCAACCATGATGGTGTCTTGTTTATGATCGGTTGTAATGGAGACCATTTATCCACACTAAAAGGGAAATATTTCCTTTTATAAATTATGTATATGATCGTAATTATTTGGTGGTAGTGGGGTTGAATATTTTTAGGTATTTTCCATCTTCCCTATCCAACTTAAATGCATGTCAACGTCTATAGGGATTATACCCAAAGATGTTCAGTCATTGTTTTTATAAAATACACTAGAAAATCCCTTTTGTTAGTAATGTATTTATTTTCATTTCATAGTCTAGTGGTTTCTTAAAATGGGAAATGTTATTCAATTAAGAGATCACGAACTTGTGAAAATCATGAATCTCAATGGAGAATCAATTAAGGATAAGGCCCCTATGAGAGTAGAGGAAAGTATAAAGGATTTTCTAGGCTATGTGATATTTCATTCAAGCACAATTTGTCAAATAGGAGTGAGGGAAATTCTCCTAAATGGATATGTAAATATGAAGACCAAAGAGATATTTTTCTAGTTGAATTTTCAAAGCTAGAGAACTATTAGTGTAGGCCACTAATGGTGTAGTTTTTCATAACTGTGATTGTAAAGTCTAAGCTGAAAAGCATGGTTTGGCATCTAGGGCCCTCATTGATATGTTTCATGATGAAATTAGGTCATTATGGGTCTATTAATTGAGAAATGAGATGAATTAAGGGAAAGATAACTCCTAAGCCATGTATTTGCGTGTAACCTTTTGAAATTTTAATTTACATCAAACTATATCAAGTTTTGAGATCAGTATTTTCTTAAAACATCACGCACTAAAGAACTCTAATGCCCTCACATGAAGATCAAAAATGTGCTTCGATCATTCTTGAGGACACACAGAGCACGTTATTACATGAATTTTCATTCCTCCACATGTTTTCCAGGCTCTATCAAATTCCCATCTAGACTGTCAGTACAATCTAGAAACATTTAACAAAATATAAATTTTTTATTTCTTTTTTTATATGCATGTATATATTGTAGACAAATATAATTTTTATATATTTTTTCGGATGACTGATCGTTTCCCTCTATTTTTACTCTACATGTCTAGACATGGGGGTCATTGAATGCTATTACATCCTAGGGTAGCATACTTCACACGTTGAATTATTTTTCCATGCATTAGGACTATGAGATGCCATTCTATAAGTAAGATTTTACAATGTATGACATGTTTGCTACTGAGATTGAATGAACGGCCTAGATCAAATGCATGGTCTTGTCATGTACTAATGCAAAACTCGCCATTAATTAGTGTAAGGACAAAAAATGTCCCATTGTAAATTATGCCTATTGGCACAATCATATAAGAATCCTCACAAACAAAATGAACTATTTTTCCTAAAATTTCTCTATTAGTATTTACTTAAATATTCCAATAAATTATATATTCATTTAAATGTTTTCAAATTATATATAAATTTATTTAATTTTATTGGTAATGTAGGTAAAATAATTAGATAGACATAGACAATGCCAAGCTAAAAATTTGATAAAACTTATAAGTTTTTAAAGATTCGTTAAAAATATATATAATATATGAAAATATACAACTTATTTGTATATATGTGAAGAAATCATTAACAAATAACAAGAAAAAATAAAATTTAAAACCATATGAAAAAGCTATGTCGTTAATGAATTTTTATATGATATGTGCAAATAATTTGAAATTTTAGGCCTGCTCCACATCTTTAAACTAAAGGGAAAAATTGTTTAATTATTTAGCTAAGATTCTAAATTTTATGCATGTAATTTACAACTTGTGATGCAACCTATAATTTAAAGTAAATGACCCAGGCGCATTGGCACATCACTCAACTAGAGCTGAGCACTCACCTAAAGCGCGTAAAGGCACCAGGTCCCTCTTTAGAGTTACTTGTACAGAATGTTATCATGATGGTGCATATAGATATCCAGATTCATTATCAATAGTAAACAACAAACAGTGCATAAACTAGATCTAGTTCTTAAAATAGATATAAAATGAACTAAACAATGACTATAACAAGATCTACCATGTAAGAACCAAATTCATTCATATTCAATACCACCATCCATCCAATATTATCAATTGTATTGAATATTGTAAAACACAAAAGCTTCTTACATTACATAAGTATCTTCATGAGTTATGCGCATGACAAAACCAACAACATAACTCTACCATAGTTTTTCACCCACTAACCCGTGCAAATTAATACATATATATAGGGGTGGGGACTTTCCCTTCACCACCCATGCACTTCTAAAAATAGGTCACATGCTAATAATAGCCACTTTCCATTACAATAAGATGCACACATGCAAATTCTCTAACAATAGACTTCCTATAGTTAACTCTGAGTAGAAATCCTATTATTAGCCTAAACTATGCACGACACTCAGATGTCGCTTGTTCCCGAAATTCCATTGTGTGGACCACAAGTCTTCAAGTCTTTGTGTGCTCCCCACGCTATCTCCAAAAATAGCCCTTATCCACAAAATGACTAAGTCCTTAATTCAAATTATTCTGGCACATGCTCATTCTGCTATTCTTCCATGCCCTCAAATACACCTTGATCCAGCATGCACATCCTTAATGTACCTTCACCTTAGAGAAAAATATTATTTTCTCAACAACTTGTAAGTGTCGTGTGATGGATTTTGACGTTCAATGTTACATGCCACAATAAAATTGTTTAGCAGTCTAGAAGATTAAATGGATGTCATTAAATGTTTACAATTACAAAATACATAAATTGAATTAAATTTTATATAGTTATTGGTGTTCTTTGTAATATTTTCTCATAGTTATTTGACTTTTATTTAATTATGGATAATAAATTAGATTAATTAATTTCATAGTTTTTCACATATTCATTTTTTCCAGAAAAATTAATGTTACACTAATAAATTTGAACATCCATAGAATATTAAAATAGAATTTCAATTTTCAAAACTAATAGAAATGACTCACTTAGTGCAAACTTGAAATTTTTTAGAAAATGGGTTCCATTTCCAACTTCCAACATTTAGGCTTGTAAAGCCAATATTCTAATTTCACCTTTCTTGCAAAATGCCAAATCTAATACATTTACTTAATATATTATCCAATCTTTATTTGTAAGAAACCAAACAAATAAAAAATGAAAAAACTAATTACAAATCAAAATCAATAAAATACAACTAAATAAGAAATCAAATAAATCTAACAAATAAATCAAACAAAACTAATTGAAAATAAAAATTAATGGATGTTTCTATGAGATATTATTTTCATCTTCTTGTTCCTTCTCTACTTATAAGTGCTTTATTTTTTTAGTCTTATATTTGTTATCTTCAAGTAGTGCTCAAATGGTGGCGGTTGTATCAATGTTCCTTCATGCCACTTCAGCATATACCTTGACCAAGGCATTTCTTACTTGTTCATTAGACATTACTAGAGGATTGACAATCATATGCCTAATTTTTTATTACTTCTTTACCCGACCTGAGACACATCACTCCTCACACACATCAAAATCTGGTTCTTCCATGTGTGTCTACATGGACTAGGAAAACTATTTTCTAGTTTGTGCATTGGCCTTTTATGGGTCCACTAACTCCAAGACATATAAATCCTTTGGCCCTATCGTGCTCTAGAACCTAGCGTAAATGATCTTCTTGGTTTCCTCTGTGTACCCCATAGATGGAGTCACATAGTTCACACCTTCTTTACCTATCCTTTCCTTCTTGCCCTTGGGAACCCGGGCACTAGAATATGTAGTGGGTCCTTCACCTTCCTGTGTTGAGTGAGGCATGCCAGATGGCTCGCCCATATCCTCTTTTGTCTCCTTGACTCCCTCTTCATCATCTTTCATCTCCTCATCATGAGGCTCCTATGTAATTTTGGGTTGCACCGGGGTTCCTAGTGTACTTTCACTAAACTCATCATCTTCATCCTCTCCGAGCTTTAACTTTCTTCTCCTCTTCTTCTCATGTAATTATTTATGAGTAGAGATCCGAGGTGATCTATGTGGAGGTTGTGATGGCCCCACACTCTAATTCCTTTTCCTTTTGAACACCCTTTTAATTTGGTGTTCCTCATTTATTGGGTCTGCATCTAAGGATGGCACATATGTTTCTAAGTCTTCCTCCTCTTATTGTTTCCTCAGAGGAGTAACCTCATGCTTACTTTCCTTATTGTTTGAGGGCTACCACCATCCCCTATGCACTAAACCACTACTTTCCTCTTGTTCATATTCTTCTTCTTCTTCTAATGGTGAAGTGGGATTTTTAGCTGCCAAGCTCCCAACTATATGTTTCTCCTTTAGTGGGCCTAGTAGCATACATTCATTTTCGACATACTTACCATTTTCTAGCATAGGCTTAAGCTGAATATAAATTAGCATGGCCCCACTATCGCCAATGGCCAAACTGACAGGCCTCATGGTTATATCATCTGATATGAACCTATCAATATAAGAAGACTTACCTGGGTATGTGTAAGTCTTCCTCAAGATATGGTAGTCACAATCTACCTTTTATGCATTATAGATTAACCTGTATGCATTAAAAAACCTGTGAATTGCCTCCTGGAAGAATCGTGTTGTAAAAACATAATGGATTTTACACCAAGGACTCCATATCCCATCCTTCATTATAAAATGTGCAATGCAAAAGTTTTGGTATATAGAAAATTATATCATCTTCCCAACTACTGATGGTATCTCCTTAGGAATTATCCACTCCTCTTCGAAAGCCATGTGAAGTCTGTCATAATACATCTCTTCCCTTTTCCTAAATGGGTTACTCAAATATCCTTCACATAAATACTTCTCAAAACTCTCTTCTAGAGACTTATTCTCTACAGGATACTCCCAAATCTTATTCTTTGGCCCATCGGGCACTCCAATTTCAACAAAAATAAGAGATAGAAAAATGGTGCCAAATTTTATCTTCTCACCTTTACGCACTTCTTCAATGATGGTATATGTTATGTATCTCACCAAGTTATAAACTTCCTCCTCTGATATCTTCTTAGAAATATGTAGCTACATGGTGTTCACTTGTGACCATCTCTCCTGATCATTCAACTTGGTGAGTAGTTGACCGGCCTCTTGTACCACATGGTACTTCCTTAACTTGTAAATATGCATTCCGCGTGGACCCTTTGTTAGGAAATATAATATATTAGTGCTCTACATTTGTATATGTGTGAATAATAATTACATTGGTAATTATTATTATAGTGAATGTTAGTAATTAGTTGTTGAAAGTTATATTGTTATATGGTTATAAAAATATAATATATATTATTTTCACTCGTAACTATTTCAAGGTATTCATTCCTATTTTCTAGGATGTTGTTGTGCCTACCTATATGGCTATATATTAGCCATTGTATTAGCAGAAATGATACAGAGAATTATTATAGTGTAAATAATAATATTCGTGATTATTTTGTCTATTCTCTGTAATTATTTTGATATGGTCTTAATATTTGGTATTAGAGCCATGTAAGATCTTTGTGATCAATTTTAGCTGTGTGTTTTCCTGTCGAAGGTAATATTTGGAGGGAATCACCTTATGGTTGATGGATTTTTACTTGTACTTGTAATTATTGACTGAGTTACCACATCATTGTACCCATAGATGGTCTTACAGCTATAAAAAAAAGTGACCCACCCCCCAAAATAATCATATGCATTCACAGTTCGCATTAGATCTAGATATCCTCATATTTATTTTGTAGACATTGTGTGCATGCAGATGCATGTAAATACTCAGACTTGTCCACAGTATCCTCGAATTGGACGCAGATATATCAACAAATCTTCATGTTCTTAGTTTTCTTGGCTATAAAAAAAATTTAATCAGTGCATTTTGGTCCTTCGACACATATCATAGAGTACATCAACAGGACGAGTACTAACAAAATTGAATGATCAATAATACGTATTCCAAATAATAAAATAACATGTGTAACCTTTGTCATTTATTTACTATGCATATCATTTTGGTTTTATCATAACAATAAAATGTTTTGATCACCGATTGGGGGCTATGATTCACTTCCAACACTATGTTCATGTTGGCTTCCTCCACATTATGAAGTCGCTCTTCTCTAGACACTTCACTATTTTTTTTCAACACGTGGCTTCAAAAAAATATGCTTGCAGTCTCTAAACATAAAATTCATCAAAAGTGTCAGAAAAAGAAGAAGAAGTAGTAGTATTAGTCATTGTAAAATTCCATTAGGTTATTTTAGTTATTTGGTATCATTTGGTGTCAAGAGTCAATGTTAAAATATTGTAAAAAATAAAAATAAAAATTGCCTAGCTTTTAGCCAGACGCATTTTCGGTGGAATCTGATGACTGAGTTGAACTTGAGGGGGGGAATTCTCATATGATCTCCATGATCAAATTCAACTGAACTAAAAGCATGAGACTGGAGGTAGGAGGAATATGATGTTAGAGTTCAATCAGTGACCTCTCATCAGTTGCCAATGACGAGGCTGCATATCATCTTTGGTGACATGTGTGTGTGTGTGTGTGTGTGGTTTGATTTTAGTGCTTCCAGTGTGGTACAGTTTGTAGTTTTCAATAAGTGGAAATTTCACATTGAGGGGGGGAACATGATCTAATGTTCCATTTCCATTATGTCAGATTTTTCTATGTATGTACGAGTAACACATTTCAACAAAATTTCCTATGTTATTCCCTGCAGTGAGATGTGATGAGAGCTAAGAATAGTAGTTGGCATATCATGATGTGGTTTTAGGTAAACCACTTGAAAACCTTCATTTTTGGTTTATGGTAAACTAATAGAAAAACCACCATTCTTGGTTTTTGGTAATCCATTCGCAAAACCATCACTTTGTGGTTTGTGGTAAACCAATTACAAAACCACCATTCTCAGTTTTTGGTCAACCGTTTGTAAAACCATCCTTGAGGTTTGTGATTATCCTGTGAAAATCACCAGATCATGAGTAGGTGCAAGTACAAAGGTAGGTTTTCCCCATGTTCGCACCAAGGGGGGAGGGGGGGAGTTAGGAAATATAATACATTAGTGCTCTACATTTGTATATGTGTGAATAATAATTACATTGGTAATTATTATTATAGTGAATGTTAGTAATTAGTTTTTTGAATATTATATTGTTATATAGTTATAACAATATAATATATATTGTTTTCACCTGTAACTATTCTGGGGTATTCATTCCTATTTTCTAGAATGTTGTTGTAGCCATTGTATTAGCAGAAATGATACAGAGAATTATTATAGTGTAAAGATTATTATTTGTAATTATTTTTTCTATTCTCTACAATTATTCTGATATGGTCTTTATACCCTTTGAGTAACCCAGCTCCTTGTGGGTGGCCAAAATAGCTTCTTTATTAGATAAGTCATTATTAATATTTGTCCTTGATCCCTTTAAACCTGTAAGGCTTACAATTAAGGGCATGATGATCCTCATCCACCACCCAACAAAATAAAATAATTCCTCATGGACTCTACTCATAAGCCATTGGTATAGTTTCTTTAGTTTTCCAAAGTAAGGGAGTTCATAGAGCTACAAGACCCCTACCTTCTTCAACAATTTCTCTCCAGTATCATCATAAATGGGCATGTCATTGATTGTGCACTTATTTGTATTTCTGCTTAAAAGCACATCCAACTCTTCCTTGTTGCCATTCATGTGATGATTGTTGTCGCTTACCTTGCTCTTACGAATGTGAGAATCCTAGTCACATCCTCTGGGTACTACATTTCTAAAAACCTACTTTCGGGGGCATCATTGATCTCCACCTCAGTTTGTATCTTCTTCTTCCCCTTTGTTCCTACTGAAGGTGCTTTCTTTGGTGCCATGGTAAAAAAAGGTTGCACCTTTTTACCTCTATTGAGCACACTCCCGTGCCCTATCTTGAAACTACATGCCCTAACTTGAAATCGCATGCCCTAGCTTCTTCTCAAACCCTGGCACCCTATTTCTCCTCTTTGTATGCCTCTACTTCACTCAAAACCTTATCTAATTAGGACATAAGCAAATTTCATGCAAAAATCCACTTTTCTCCCCTGGTTTTAAAGATCTTTACACCTTGATGCATCTCACACATCTCAGTCGCAAACAACTCACTCAAAAAATCATTATCACAAAGGTTAAAATGAAACTGCATCACGTTCTTATATAGATTTTGAAAAATTAATCACATTTATTACTCCTCCACCTACCACCTATCCTCTCATTAATTGAACATTTTACCATATTTCCACGTGATACCCCTGTGGGCCCTTGCCATAACCTTCCAATGTGCCTTTCTACCTTTTGGCCATAAACCTCCTTTCACGTGCTTCCATGTGCTGAAGTACCTCACCAATGTGTCGTCCCTTAAGTATTTTCCATGGCCGCAGCTTACCTCGCATTATATTGGGCATTTTTTTTCAACTATGATCTTCTTTTAGGAGAAATTTTATTTCTAACAACACCTTTCCATACCATCTACACTTTCTATCAAGAGAAATCACCTGCACCAGTATTTTTCCTTATACATGCCCATATTTAAATGACACCCACCCCACACTAAGGGTATGTGTAGTCCCCTGCACATAAAATCATTTCATATTGCAATCAACTTCTGGCGCGCAAGCGTGCTTATTACACAAAACACTAAACTAAATTGACATGACATAACAACAAATAAGAAAATAGATTAAAGGAAATACAGTAAGGGAAATCTAATCTAAATAGAAATACTTTCTTATTACAAACACCAAGAAGGATTATTTATAGTAGGTCTTAATCCTACTCTTGTTGAAGTAACTGGGAATCCATGTGCCATTAAGCACCTCTAACTAATAAGCGTCTAACTCAAGTATATGAGTGATAACATTTGGTCCCAACTAATACACCTTAAGCTTTCCTAAGTGGTGTAGAAACTATGAATCATAAATAAGTACCATATGCCCAACCTCAAGATTCTTGTCCTTGATGTTCTTATCGTGTCATGCCTTCTTCCTAGATTTTTCTTGGTTCTAACTCCAACGTGCTATGACATGCCTCTCATCTAGTTGTATCGACTTGTCATTTATTTCTTACAATTCTTTCTCATCAGCTAGACCTCTCAGGCATGTGATACGCAAAGAAGGTAACATGAATTCCATGGGAATAACTGCTTTTGCACCATACACCAAATGAAAGGGTTTCCTTATTCAATCATTTATAGCTTTTTCTATATGCCCAAATTACATCAGAAACTTTATCATCCCATTTTATCCTATTGGTATCCAAATTAATTCTCCTGCAAGGGCTGACCAACATCACAAAACTGGCAGAATTCTTAGAGACATAAGAATCATGATATGAGTCTTTTTTTAGTTGGGGAGGGGATTCAATTGACTCTTTGTCACTCATGTGTCTGAGAAATGGATAACACCTTATTGAGGGTTTGATCTACCCTCACTACTTTAGGTTGTGCCTTCAACCAGGGTGAGAGGACTCATTCTGTAACACTTGTTGGTGAATTACATCAAGAGATCCTTCTTTGGATAATTTTCATGAGAACCTTGAGGAAATATGATCAATACAACACAATCTAACTCTCACGAGTTGTCACACTAGAGAGTGGAGATGTTTCCTAGACAAGGTTCGGGTTACTAAAGATAATAATTGAAGCTTGATTGTTTCTGCATATTTTGGCAATGGAATTTGTTCATTTGTGGATACATAGTACAAACAGGGGTAGTTCATGTAGGATTCATCGTTTGAGAATTTTTTTTGGTGGGAAGTTAAGCAAGATGAAGTTGATTATACCAGATCTTTGAGAGCCTTTACAAATATTGGAAAACTCACAGACAAAATGCTTCAAAATAGCCAATATATTCCTTCAACTAGAAGATTTGAATCAATGGAAGCCCAAAGATGCACGGTTTCACACATTTTCAAGAATTCAACACAAAGGCTCATGCTAAAGACTGAATTAAACATTGAAAGTCCATGATTCGTCATGCCAAAGATACACTGATAGGCTTATAAACAATCTTTATCAACATAATGAAAGTAAAGTGATTTTAAATTTTTTATTTCATTACCGGATGAAAGATCTTCTCATAATGAAATTTCAAATGCCACAATACTAACACACAGGATGAAGATCTTGTGTGATTCAGAGGGATTTCAACATAATATTGCAACAGGAACAAGAAAAACTATTTGAAACATTCTGAAATAAGAGAAAACACAATTATGCTCATGATCAACACAAATTTATTTTAAGGTTCATTAGATTCATCAGCAAGGGAAAGTTTCTTTAACAATCTCAGAGCTTGTCAATGGCTGTACACTTGCAACCATCTTGATGTGATTAAATCTAAAACATATAGGAAAATAAACAGGTTTCTCAGATGGTCTCATGGGAAAATGGTCTCTCTCCAAATTTATCAGAAAATTTAAGCCCCCCATATGCAAGAGTATTCTCATTGCATTTATACAATTTCACTCACTCACTCATCCCAAATTTTCCCCCCCAAAAGTCTAAATCCTTTCAAGAGAATATTCCTCTGATGTTTTTTCTACCAGTGGAAAATTCATGAGCCATTCACATTTCCTACTTTCATCAGATATGATTGGGGCACCATGCCATAACTTTTGATAGTCTTTTTAATCATTCTTTTATTCTGTCGTGCAAGAAATCCCCTTTTTAATAATTCTCAGGTGGCTCCATATGGCTTGATCTGACAAGCAATCCTTTTTACCTATGAGAATACACCTTGAGAAATGAGTGCCCTCACATGGATACCTGCATGCCTCTTAGAAATGATGTGATTATACCACATGCCTCTGAGTCTGAGTCGGCCAAGTGCAAAGATAGGAGCCAACAGAAACCTCCATGTGTCTCCTTGGCACAACTGCAAAGGTGAAGTTCAGAGGAAAGTTCCCAAATGAGCGTGGACCCTCCACATGTTCAAAACCCTAGAGATTTACACTAGTTTCTGAAAATTCAGAGTATGGGAAGGTCCAGTGGAAGCTTCCACGTGTCTATTTGGCGCAACTTCAAAGATGAAGTCTAGAGGCGGTACCTCAAATGAGCAAAGGCTCTCCATGTGCCCTGGGCCCAAGAAAGTTTCCTCAACCATTGAAAAATTCACAGTATAAAAAGGATCCAGTGGAATCCTTCACGTGTCTCTTTAGCAAAATTTTGATATGTTACCCAAAAGAGGAGACCCCAAACAAGTGCAGGCTCTCCACGTGTCTCGGCCATTGAAAAAGTTGTTGAAAATTTTTAAGAACCAAGGAAGTGCCATGTGCCTAGGGTCTGAAGAAAATTACATCAGACACTTGAAAATTCTAAGTATGGGAAGATCCATTGGAATCCTCCACATGTCTCTTCAGTGCTCTTTCAAAAGTAAAGGTTAGGGGTAGGTCCCCAAATAGGCAAGGCCCTCCACATGTCTAGGGTCCAAAAAAGTTACATCGGACACTTGAAAATTCTTAGTATGGGAAGATCCTAGTGGAAACCTTCCATGTGTCTCATCAGCACCTTGTTTCTTTCAAAAGTAAAATTCAGAGGTAGGTCCCAAAACAGCACGGGCCCTCCATGTGTCTATGGTCTAACAAAGTTGCACTGGCACTTGAAAATTCTAAGTATGGGAGGAGCCAGTGGAAACCTCCACGTGTCTCCTTGGCACAACTCCAAAGGTCAAACCAAGAGGTGAATCCTCAAATGAGTGCAGGCCCTCCACGTGGAAAATATTTGAGTTGAAGTGGGCCTGAGAATCTCAAAATGCCCTAGCGACCCACCTCTCCACTTTTAACTTTTGATGTGGGCCCCAACGGAGTCACGGCTCACTTTTATACTTTTACTTCATTTCAAAATAGAGCTTAAAAAATCCAAAGTGCTCCGGTGACCCACCTCCCTGCTTTGACTTTTCAATGTTGACTCAAACATGTGACATTAATTTGTCCCCCATGGAGTTGTGGATCATTTTATAACTTTGCTCCTTTTCACAAAAAGGCAAAAATCTTCAAAATGCTCCAGCGACCCGCCTCCCTACTTTTAACTTGAAAAACAGCCATGTGTCCATCTTCAGGGTCAAAGTAAGAAATTTTCCTTCTGCTTCATATTGTTGAATAGCCAATTAGAAACTATCAGGGCCATGGGACCAATTTGGCATTTTTTACAAATGTAACAAAAGTGACAAATTCACCAAAAAGACCGCCATCGGGCCGCGTCCAATCAGAAAGGACCATGTATCCATTGAGATAAAATTTTTAGGGACACAATTGGACAAAGGATACAAATGTCATGGAAGACTTCCCATTCGCATGTCCAAATTTTTTCCTCATGGATAGAGAAACTGCAAATAATACCAAGACTCAATGTGATTCACAACCCAAGGAAAGGACTGACCATGGAAACCAAATGAAGGAGAAATATTTCACACATCCATACAAGGAGATAGAGAAAACTTCAAACCATGCGGACTGAGAAATTTTGAACAAACAGGGTGAGATTAAATTGAGCACCAATATCGGCTCTGACTCGGGGATGGGCACTCCCTGCGAGTGCCGCAAGAACAACAAACTAGACCATGTGCCAAAAAATCCATTGGGAAATGGATTCAAGAACAAGCTTCCAAAGAATAGAAAACAATAACCAACCCTCCCAAGATCAAACCAAGAAACCAACAAGAACTGGTCACCAGGACCAGGACAAAACTGAAACAGAAAAAAAAAGCCAAAATAGAACAAAAACAAAAGACTATACATTGTACAATGATGTGTGCCTTGATTCTGAGAAATCAATCAAGGAAATGTTTCAAGTGCCTTCCATTAACAGGAAACTCAAGCAATTCCCCATCTAAGTCTTTTAGGAAAAAAGTGTGCTCTCCAATCCTAATGTCAATAGAATAAGGGCCCATCCATAATGCATCAAACTTTCCATGCTTTCCCTTATCCTCATGTCTATTGTCCCATAATAGCACCAATATATCCCACATTAAAAGCTCTTTGAGTCACCTTTTTATCAAATAATTTCTTCAATTTCTCCCTGAACTTCACATGTCTTTGGTGGGATTCTCTTCTCTCTTCATCTAAGTCAACAATCTGATTGATACGAGCATCATAGGGATTGACCTCCTGGTCCTCCAAATGTTAGATGAATTGATAAGAAGATAATTACATATGCAAGGGAAGTAGAGCTTGAGTTCCATACACCAATTCAAATGGGATCTTTCAAGTAGCTCTTTTAACAGTAATTCTATCAGCCCAAACAACAAACTTCAACTACTCACCCCACTTCCATTTGTTTAATTCCAAGGTCCTTCTGATTATCTTCAACAAATTCTTGTTGCTTGATTCTGCTTGTCCATTACCTTGGGGATTATAATTTGAAGCATATGCTAAATTGATCCCATACTCATGACACATGGCTACCAAAGGTTTGGCTCTAAAACTCATAGCATTATCAGCAACTATTTTAGTAGGCACTCCAAACCTGCAAATTATATGATTCAGAATGAAGTCCATAACAATTTGGTGGGTAGCTTTCTTGGTAGGGATTGCCTCCACCCACTTGGTGAAGTAATCAATGGCCACTAATATCCACTTGTGGCCTACACTTGAAATAATCTGAAATTTCACCAATGAATTCCATTCCCCACTACTTAAATGGGGCTTCAATTGATACATGTTGCAAAGGGAGGGAGCCTGAAGCTTTCAATCTTCCTGAAAAATGTTGACAACTCTCACACTTTCTTACCAGTAGAGTTGTATCTTTAAAAAGAGTTGGCCACCAGTAACCAGCCCTTAATATCTTATGGGTTGTGACTCTTCCAGCAAAATTCCCTCCACAAACTCCTCCATGGAAATCATCAATTATTTTCAGGGCTTCATCCTTAGTGATACATCTCAAAAGAACTCCCTCAGGGTTCTTCCAAGCTAACCCATAATCAGTGATGATGTACTTCTGGGAGGCTAACTTAAGTGCTCTCTTTTGATTCTTGCTTAAATACTCAGGGCACTATAGATGTTTGAGATAAAAAATAATATCCTTGTACCATTCAGAATTTGTCACTTTCTCAAGAATATTCAATCTTTCTTCTTCAACCTCATTTATCTCAACTATTTATAGGTTGATTTCTACCATTAGCTTTGCTAGGCCCAATCCTCTGACCAATTTTGTAGTTTGGATGTCCATATCATATTCTTGCAATTTATTTTCCCATCGGCATCTTTTACTTGAAATTTCCATCTCTGATAGGATATCCTTAACCATGGTATGGGGAACATAAGCTATGACTTTAGAGCTCAAAATATATGGCCTAAAGATTTTTGTGGCTTTGACCAAAGAAAAGGCTTGTTTCTCCATGATAGTATACTTCAACTCTTCCCCTTGTAATGCTTTACTAAAGAAAGCAATTGGCCTTTCAGCTCCTTCATCATCCTTTTGTAACAAGACAGATGCAATAGTATTCTCTGAAGCAAAGGAAAACATTTGGAAAGCCTTTTTATAATCAGGAGCTACTAAAATAGGGGCATTCTTCAATGCTTCCTTAATCCCAGTAAAGGCTTGAATAGCTGCTTCTTCCCATCTGATACTCTGATCCTTCTTCAACATACTGGTGATTGGGATAGTCAATTCAGAAAAGTTGGAAATAAATCTCCTAATAAAATTTATTTTCCCGAAAAAGCACTGAATTCCCTTTTTGGTTCTTGGAATAGGAACTTTGCTAATGGCTTCCACTCTCTCAAGATCGATCATGACTCCTTCTTTTGATACAATATGTCCAAGCAAATTTTCCTTTTGAACCCCAAAATGGCATTTCTTGGGATTCAGTGATATACTATATTCCCTGTATCTTATCAACATCTTTTCTAAATGTTGCAGGTGATCACTTATTTTCCTTGAAAAAACGGTCACATCATCCTGATACACAACAATGAAGTCATTTATATATCCTGAGAATGCTACATCCATTACTCTTTGAAATGTGGCTCCAACATTCATCAGGCCAAATGACATTTTGACATACACATAGGTTCCCCATGGAGTGGTGAAAGCAGTTTTGATTCTTTCTGACTGCTTCACAACCACTTGGTTATACCCAGAAAAACCATCCAAAGTGGATAACAACTCTGAACCTGTAACCAATTGCAACATGTTATCCATATTTGGCAAGGGATAGTTGTCTTTAATTGATGCCTTATTTAAGTTTCTGAAGTCAACACACAATCTTATATCCCCATTTTTCTTTCGAACAAGTACCAGGTTTGCTACCCATGAGGAGTATCTTGTAGGCTGTATAATTCCTCCATCCCTTAACTTTTTCAACTCTTCTTGCATTTTTGAGGAAAGGAGGGGATTAATTGGTCTTTATTTCTACCTAAATGGCTTGGCATTGGCTTCCAGGGGTATTTCATGCTGAAAAAGGTCTTCCCTGTATGCTTTCAGTTCTGAATATGACCAAGCCAAGCAGTCTTGGTACTTTTTTAGCAATTGGACATATGACTGCTTTTCTTCTCTGTTCAAGTTGCTGCCTAGCCAAATTCTCTTGGGTTTATCCTTTTGCCCAGGTTATATTCTTCAACATCCCTCGAGGCTGACATGTGTCTATTAATAATGCAATCAACATTATCAAAATTTGATTCTAGTGCAACCAAACCTCTGGGAATAGTATTGGTTTTCAATTGGATAATGTCTTTACCAAATAGGGTCTCTTTTCCATCATTTACACAAACCATTGGTTCCCAGTCCATACTTTGATTGGAAAATTCCCCTTTTTTCTATAGAAACCTTTGGACCTGAGCATCATCTTCAAACACCTACTAGTGCTTGATATTGTCAGGGACAGATGGCTTGGTCAATATTTCAATATCATATTCACAATAGGGATACATTGTACAATTTTCAAACCTAGATCCTAATACTACCAATTTTTCTGCTATAGTATTATAGCTCCTATCATGATGTATTATATTGAAAGAATCAAACATTTCAATGAAGTCCCAAACTACATGCTTATATTGTTTCATTCTTTGATTCTTTGTAGCATACAACTTTCTAACTTGCTTGACTATCAGCTTTAAATCCCCTTTAATAATAATATCCTTGACACCATATTTCCATGCAATCCTTAGACCCAAGAGCAGTGCTTCATACTCAACAATATTGTTTGTGCACTCAAAATTGAGTTTAAAAGAAAATTTAAACTCCTCTTGGCTTGGAGATATCAAGACAACACCAGCACCATTACCAGATCTAGAACAAGCCCCATCAAACATCAAGGTCCAAGGAGAACCAACCTACTCAGGATACTTGCACTCATCAATTTTATGCTCCTTACAATCACCATAGCCCACAAAATTACCAACATCGACATCTGTGTACAATACTTCATAAGAAGCATTGTTAGGGTCCTCAATGAGATGTAACATCTTCTTCTCACCATATAACTTCACAAGGCTGCCCTCAATTGGTATGGTTGCATAAGACATGTCCATTTCCACACTTCCACCCACACTAGCTGCCCACTTTCTGGATAATAACATCCCCCATTTGGCAGGACAGTCCACAATAACCACATTCATGGTTAAGCACTTTCCTAGAAAAGCTGCCAATTGCACTACTAATCCTTTGACATATCCAATTACTGGCACTTCTCTTGAATCCATAGTAGTACATTTCCCAAAATCTTTTGTTACCTTGATATTTAACTCATTCATTACCTCAAGAGGCATTACATTACATGAGGCTCCTGAATCAAACATGCAGTTATGTACTAGCCTATCTTTAATAATCAAAGTGGTAAAAAATGGATCCATATTAAGTTGAGATTCAAATAGAGAAGCTCCCAAATATAGCTTAGATGATTCACCTAGTTCCTCCAATGCTTTTGGTATTTATGTTTCTGCAATAATATGAGGAACCTCTACATTTTTCACACTCTTACCCTGAGTAATATTTTCTTCCTTAAATCCCAAATATTTGAATTCCCTTTTCCTATGCTCTAGGGATCCTAAGTAATTCAACAATGGGAACAGTAACCTTGATCTGACTCAAGATTTGGGCTATGTCACAAGGAACATATTTGGGTAGGGTAGTATTAGAAGGGAGATTCACAACTTCATCTGATAGTATAGGAGTTTTCAAAGTCTTGGCATGGCAGGAGCACAGGTTTTATTTGGGGTAGTTAGGCCTTTCTCCAGATGTATCTTTTATAGGAAGGTAACTTTCTCAGGGATTTTAGGGATATTGGTAAGAATTGGAACTTTTGGCTTGGTTTGTGGCCCTCCCCCTTTGACAACCTTACTTTTGGTGTTATATTCTTTCTCCTGAGAAACTACTGCATTCATCAACAGTTGCATGTCCTCTTCAGAAGGGATCCCTCCATCATAATTTTTAATCATCAAGGCCCTTAAGTATTCAAAATCATGATTAGGAAGATCAAATTCTTGCACCATATCAATTTCAAAAGTATTAATGGGAGGAAGAGGAAATACCCGGTGAACACAATCCCAGAAATTTTCAGCAGTTCTGAGCACTTATCAATTCAGTTGAGGTTTCCCCTATTGTGAGTTTGCAGGGTATTCCATCATGCACACATCATCATACGTCTCATCATCATCTGCTTCCTCAACTTCTTGATCTACATCACATGGGGAGTGTGGTAAGAAACACCTATCACACCACTTGATAACATTGGCCTCCTCCACAGTAGCAACCCTGACAGTCAAAGGATCAGGAACCAATCTATTCTCCCTGGGTCGAGGTTGTTTATTACCTGATCCCATGAGCCCTTTTCCTCTATCATCTGATCTATGATCACCTCTGGGATGATTTCCAAATCTCTCCTGACCATGTGGCTTGTGCTGACCCTGGGAACTTTTTCCTATCCCTTTTTCTACTCTGGCCAGTTTATAGGATATCTCTTTAACTTCTCCAGCCAAAGTTTTTACAACCTCTTCCAGATCCACAACCTTTCTTGACTAAGGATTTTTCAGGATTGATCAACTTAACACCTTCCCTCTTAGGAGGCTTTCCAACTTCCTTAATATTATTCTCTATTTGTAAGGCCATGGTGAAATCCTACCTCAATGTTCCTGGGTTCTTATCTCTCAAGTAATAAGCAGCCTTTTTATCAAAAGCATCAGAATATTTTATCAAATAAGAAACATCACTTGGCCTTAGGATTATAGGTAGCCAATTCAGGTCTTATTGAACTGAGTATTGAAATCATGGACAGATTCATTTGGATTTTTCTTTATATTTTCAAATTTAGATAAAAGGAACCTGGGATCTGTCTTATCCCCATATTGCAATCTAAAGGCATTTTTCATCTCGGTCCATGAATCTATTGAATTATCTAGTAAAGACTTGTACCAGTCACATGCATCCTCCTCAAGAGTGTGAATAAACAACTTTACATATAGGTCTTCAAACTCAATTTCAAAATATTCCATCATATTGAAAAAGAGTTTAAAATGGTGGTCACCAGTGATGGCATTATTTCCTTGAAATTTTGGCAACCTATTTCTGACATCTTGTGGCACCATATTAGGATATCCATCCATACCTCTGAAATCTATAGGTCCAAAAGTGTTGACAACAAAAGGAGGTCTAGGTGGAGGTTAGGCCATATTGCCTTGAGGCGGTGATCTTACAGGAGAAACAAAATGATAGGGAACGAGGGGTCTTTGGAGCATAGGAATATAGCTTTCAAAATAGATATTCTCTATTGACTCAACTTCTTGGAAAACCCTATCAACCTTGGAAGAAATAGGGGAAAACTGAGAGGCACGCTTTTTAGACACAAATGATGGCCCCTCTCCAGTTGGAGAACTCAAATTTATATAAAGATTACCTAGTTCAAAATCACTTGAAGACGTATGGTAATCTTCAACCACAGATTGATCACCTTTCAGAACTGATATCTCCTTTTTTTATTCTTGATTTCCAACAACTTTCCAGACTTGTCTTCCTTCTGAATTTGCTTTTCCTAGCTCTGGAAATAACTTTCTAGTAGGGTCCCTAGTGAAGAAAGACCTTCTTCCCTCCAACTTTGCAAATATTAATGACAAATTTAACTTGACATAGGTTAAGACACTAGTAATCATCAAAATTTCAATTCAACACGGAATCGCCACTAAGGATTTTCACCTTAGTTGTGTAGATGCACTATAAGTAACTTTTCAAATGTCTATTAATGCTTAATTTTTGCAAATCTTAACCAATCCAACCTTTCTTTACCCAAATTTATCACTATTGATGTAAATTTAGTACAATAACCACTAGAAACTTGAAATAATGCACAATGAACTTGTAATCTTACACAAATCTTACAAATATCGACAAAGGATGACATTTAAACAACGTATTTGTACTTAAACAGTGTTAGAAACATTACTAGGGTCAATATGTGTATGCATTTGTAAAAATAGTCCCCAGAAATGGCACCACTTCGGTGTTGGTATCCAAATTGATTCTCCTGTGAGGGCTGAACAGCATCACAAAACTGGCAGGATGCTTAGAGACAGATGAATCATGATATGAGTCATTTTGTAGCTAGGGAGGGGATTCAGCTGACTCTTTGTCACTCAGGCATTGGAGAAATGGATAACACCTCACTGAGGGTTTGATCTACCCTCACTACTTTAGGTTGTGCCTTCAACCAGGGTGAGAGGACCCGTTCTGTAACCCATGTTGGTGAAGGATATCAAGAGATCCTTCTTTACACAATTTTCATGAGAACCTTGAGAAAATATGATCAATACAACACAATCTAACTCTCATGAGTTGTCACACTAGAGAGTGGAGATGTTTCCTGGATAAGGTTTGGGTTACTAAAGACAATAATTGAATCCTGATTGTCTCTGCATATTTTGGTAGTGGAATTTGTTAAACCTTTGTGGATACAAAGTACAAACAGGGGTCATTCATGTAGGATTCATCATTTGAGAATTTTTTTGGTGGGAAGTTAAGAAAGATAAAGTTGATTATACCAAATCTTTGAGAACCTTTACAAATATTGGAAAACTCACAGACAAAATGCTTCAAAATAGCCAAAATATTCCTTCAACTAGAAGATGTGTATCAATGGAGGCCCAGAGATGCACGGTTTCATACACTCTTCAAGAATTCAACATAAAGGCTCATGCTAAAGAATCAATTAAACTGTAAAGGTGAAGTCTAGAGGTAGGTTCCCAAACAAGTGTGGGCCCTCCACATGTTTAGAACCCTAGAGAGTTGCACCGATTGTTGAAAAGTCAGAGTATGGGAAGGTCTAGCGGAAGCTTCCACGTGTCTTTTCAGTGCAACTTCAAAGATGAAGTCTAGAGGTGGGACCTAAAATGATCGTAGGCTCTCCACATGCCCTAGGCCCAAGAAATTTGCCTTGGCCATTAAGAAAGTCTCGGTATGAAAAGGAGCTAGCGGAAGCCTCCACGTGTCTCTTCGGCACACTTTTGAAATGGTGCCCAAAAGCGGAGACCCCAAACAAGCATGAGATCTCCACATGTCCCGGTCATTGAATTTTTGTAAGAACTAGTGGAAGGTGACACATGCCTAGGGTCTGAGAAAGTTGCATCAAATGCTTGAAAATTCTAAGTATGGGAAGATCCAATGGAAGCCTCCACGTGTCTCAGCCCCGAAATTTTTTTGAAAGAGTTTAAGGACCAGCGGAAGGTGCCACGTGCCTAGGGTCTGAGAAAGCTACATCAGACACTTGAAAAAGTCTATGGGAAGATTCAGTAGAAACATCCACTTGTCTCTTCGGTGCTTTTTCAAAAGTAAAATTCAGAGGCAGGTCCCCAAACAGGCACGGGCCCTCCACGTGTCTATGGTCTAATAAAGTTGCACCGGCCATTGAAAAGTATGAGCGTAGGTAGAGCCAGTGGAAACCTCCACATGTCTCCTTGGCACAACTCCAAAGGTCAAACCAAGAGGTGAATCCTCTAATGAGTGCATGCCCTCCACATGGAAAAGGTTTGAGTTGAAGTAGGCTTGAGAATATCAAAATTCCCTGACAACCTACCTCTCTACTTTTAAATTTTGATGTGGGCCCAAATGGAGTCGCGGCTCACTTTTATAATTTTACTTCAATTCAAAATAGAGCTCAAAACTCCAAAGTTCTCTAAAGACCCGCCTCCCCACTTTGACTTTTCAATGTTGACTCAAACATGTGACATTAATTTTTCCCCTGCAGAGTCACGGATCATTTTATAACTTTGCTCCTTTTCACAAAAAGGAAAAAATCTTCAAAATTCTCTAATGATCCACCTCTTTGCCTTTTCCCTTTCAAACCACCACGTGTCCATCTTTAGGGTCAAAGTAAGAAATTTTCCCTATCGCTTCATATTTTTGAATAGCTAATTAGAAACTATCGAGGTCACAGGACCAATTTAGAATTTTTTAAAAATGTAACAAAAGTGACAAGTTCACCAAATAGACCCACCTTGCCACATCTAATTAGAAGGCACCACGTATCCACAGATGTTGGGACAAGATTTACAAAGGAGACACAGTCATGGAAGACGCCCAACAACAAAGTTTTTCCCCATGGAGATGAAGACTGTAAGTAAAACTAAGACTCAATGTTATCGACAACCCAAGGAAAGAATTGACAATGGCAACCAAATGAAGGAGAAAGATTTCACGCATCCATATAGGGAGAAAGAGAAAAATTCAAACCACACGGACTGAGAAATTTAGAAAAAACAGGATGAGATTAAATTGAGCACCAACATGTCCTTCCAACATAAATTTTTTTTTTCAAATTCTAGATCAATATCTTGTTTAAAGCCTCAGCAGTCCCATTTTCTTGAGGGTGATGTGGTGTTGTCTTGTGGTTTACAACCATAAATTCATCCAATAATAGCTAGATTTTTTACATCTAGGAAATGAGTGCCCCTATCACTTGTCAAACTCAAAGGACATCCATACCTGGTAAGAATATTTTCCCACAAGAACCTTGCTGTTGTAGCCATTGTATAACCCTTTATAGGTTCTACTTCTTCCCTCCTTGTAAGATAATCTATAGAAGTGATGATGTAATGCAATCCATTTCTACTCGTGGCTGGAGTAATTTTTCAAAAGGCTCTACACAAGTAACGGGCCTCAAAGGAATTTCATCTCTCTACCTAAGTTTTCCAAGATATTGACGGTGATCACATGCCTTACAATACTCCTTGCAATCCTTATACAAGGTTTCCCACCATAAACTAGCAAGTAGAATCTTACGCGGAGTGGAATCACTTGCATAATGTCCTCTTGAAATATCTCCATGAGCCTCCTCCATGATTCTCATGCGCTCATGCTCCAGTACACACTGACGCAATACTTCATCTCGTCATAGTTTGTATAAGTCACCACCGATCAACATGAAAAGTGTAGCGTGAATTGTAAGTTGTTTCTTTTCCAAGGATTTCATTCCTTCTGGCATCATATATGTGTGTAAAAAGACAACAATATCCTCTAATAATGAGGGCATGCGGTTTAACTTGTATAGTTGTGCATCTGACATTGTATCTTCAATATTCTACACATCCTCTTTTGATTGAATCCTTGATAAGTGGTTTGGGCCAGAATTACTTTTACATGGCTTTACCACAACTGTATATTCAAAATCTTGGAATAATAGAACCCATCGTCATATGCACCCCTATAAAATGAGCTTATTTACTAACTATTTCAATTCCATGTTATCTTTATAGAAAACAAAAGGTGTTACCAGCAAGTATTGTCTAAAATTATGTAACTCATAGATCATTGACAAAGCTTCACGCTCCGTAGTTGTATATTTGTGTTCTGTAGGAGTCAACTTTCTACTAGAAAAACATATAGGATGATCTACAATACCTTCTCCAAGCTAAGCTATAAATGCACCAATGGCAATGCCAGAGGTGTCCACATGTACGTGAAAGGGGAGATACTACGAAGGAAAACGTAAAATAGGTGTTGTAGAAAGCATCTCATTCAGCACTTCGAATGTGTGTTGTTGTGGTTATTCTGAATAGAACTTCCCTTTACCTTTTAACAAATCCTCCAAGGGCATGGAAATATTAGCATATACTTTGATAAATTTTCGGTAATAGCCAGTATCACCCAAGAATCCACACACCTCACTCAAACTAGTGGGTTCCTCTAAGCCTAAAATGACTGCAACCTTATTTGAATCTACTAACAAACCATCCTTATAGATTATAAACCCTAGAAGAATTCCAAAAGGTATAGAAAATACACACTTATTGATATTTAAAGAGATGCTTAACTATCTACACCTATCAAACATTAACCACAAATTGTCACAATGATCCTCAATCAGCCCATACATGGTCCAATCATCCAAGTAAACCTATAAGAATTTGTGAATAAACTCCTAGAATTCTTGAGCCACAATGCACGAAAATACAACAAGTGCATTCTTCAATCCAAAAGGAATCACTGTGTCTGCAATACTTCCCCATTCAGATGTGAAATTTATCTTCTCTTGATCCTCTTTAGTGATTCTTACCTGATGATACCTAGAGAACCCATCTGTAAAAGAGTAAATTTCTAAACCTGCAACGCCTTCCCATATTTCCTCAGTGAAGGGTGTAGGGAAAGGATCAATCACACATGTAACATTCAGCTCCCTATAGTCCACATAAATCTTGATCCTTCCATATTTCTTTATGATGATTACCACAGGGCTAACCCACTCTGATTCCTCTATGGGCTCAATAATGCTATATTCCAACATCTTTTATATTTCTTCTGTAACTTTTACACGTAGGTTAGGGTTCATCCTATAAGGTCTCTTCCTAATCAGGTGCACACCTTCCTTTAACTTAATTTTCATGAATCATCTCGCCTAAAGATTCATGCACCCCTTTCAACTCATGGCATCCCCTACGAAATAAGTCCTGGAAATTACGTAGCAACTCAATTATCTTAGCCACTTCAGAGTAAGACCAATAATCTCTAATTATGGCCTCCTTAGGTTTAGTAGATGTGTCAATGTTCACTTTCTTTGTCTTCATAGGTTCATGGTAGGTGCACACCTTCTCATCCACACTATCTAAGACATCATTTGTACCCTCTAAATGATCTATGTCCAACTATTCCACTTCTTCATCATCCACCATATAGACCATCTTTCCTTTCTCCTTCTCTAGGAAAGCATGCTCAAGTAGTTTCACATTTGTCTCATCTACTTCATCAAAACATGCTTCAATATATAACTTACCAAATAACTCCTGAATGATTTCTTTAGCCTTTGTATTATCTCCCATGTTCAATCACTTCATAACCTATACTACTTATTTCACCAAGAGGTTTAGTGGAGAAGTAGTCAAAACTCTAGATCATTCCTGAAGTCAAGTCTTATTATTTTATAATCTCCCTATGTAGCTCTGCATAAACATACCAAACGTGCATGCAGCCTCGCACGGTGAAATAGAGTTTGTGCACCCATAATTAAGGTGGTAAATATTCCTTCCCCTCTATCTAATTTCTCTCACACTATTTAATGTGGTGTTCAATAGGATTATTACCATTCTATTCATAGATTTGAGTGGGTGCATTACTTCTGAGAAACCTGGGTCTGATAGAGCAATTCTCACTTCTCTCCATTCTATGAGATTATCCCTATGAACCATCCATCGTCATGTTGATATCCCATGTAGGGTATAAACTAGCATATTCCTTTTGTCCTATTTATCCTTCAACTTTACTTCCATGGCTCGTAGGAATACCTTAGGGTTTCCTTTTCCGGTGTACCGAGGTATAGGGTTGTTGCCTAATCTCCTAAAACAGCACAGACTACTTACACATGCATTTGTGCTTATTACCCCATGCTAACCATATTTTAAGTGTCATATGCCCAATTTTCATAGGCAATACTTGTAGTATCACTAATGGACTATGCATCATCCCACTAGATAATTCCTTCCTTATATGTCTCAAGTGTTTCCATATATGGAATGGTGCGCACATAAATTCTGTTTAGGTCTTCTTCACTTAAGGGCTCAACATAAGGTACAAATTTCCCATCTTTCAAAGGGATAATAACTTGTTCTTCCTTGTTATCAATACTGATAAATCCCTTATTGAATCGTAGATCAACATTATTTGCATAATACCAAGGGAAACCAAGTAGATTTGGGAAGTTTTCTTCTTCTACAAGTGCTAATACCTCAAAGTCCCTAGTGAACTTGTCCCTCTATATAATAATAGATTCATCCTTTAATGCTCCAATTGGCGTAGCCTTAGTCCAATTTTCCATATACAGTACATTGGAAGATGGATGTAGTGGAGGTCTTCCCATTTGAACCCATGCATCTAAGGTAAGAACATTCACTTCTACGCCTTAGTCAATCAAAATATTTCTCAAAAGACATCCATCCACATATAAAATTCTAGAGTGATCTCCTTTGTCATAATCCAAGCTATGAGGGAGCGAGATTAACATGTAAAATCTGCTATCCATTCTCAATACCAGCATGTAGAGTGTTTACCTTAACCAAATCCATAGTAATGGGATGATGTTCTCCTGACACAAAATCACATACTTCCTTAGGATCATCAACATCCAACTGGAAAGTCTCAGTTGCCTTATTTTTCTCCAAATTTTTTGATTGTCCCTTTAAACATTGTATTTCACCCTTCATATTTCTGAGTACCTCCATGGTTTCCTAAAAAACATCCTTCTGATGTGTAGGGTCTACGCATTTTTCATGAAAACCCTCCTCCTTAGTGATGGAAGGACTGTGTTGCAGCACTTCTCTGGTGTACGCAACCTCAGCGCATGTAGTAATATTCACAGGTACTACCTCGAATCCCATGCTAACTTTGGCATCCATTGGTTTTCCATGGCACGTTGTATCCTAACTATCCATGTGCCCTTGTTCTCATGTTTTTGCTTCTTTCTCAAATGTTCATATAAGTCTGGACACTCTTCATAGTTACGATTATTCCCACAAAAAGAACAAGTAATGTTCTGAGGACATTCATGCATGTAATGGTCAGGGGATCCACATGTAAAACACGTTCCATGACGGAAATTACCTCATCCACCACCGCGGCCTCGACCTCTAAATCTACAATGGTATCCTCTATCTCTACCACGGCCATCCTCAAAGCGCCCTTCATTTTGATCATAGCACCCTTGAGTGTGTTCATGATCATGTCGTTCACCTTTATCCTTAGATTTATTCAAAAACCCCATCTTTTGTACACCAATATCAATGACATCATGGTGTTGGGGTTAGCACACCGGTTGTACAGATAATATATCATATCTAAGCATACATGCAAATAAAAGTGGATATTCTACTAGAATAAATATACAAAACAAGAGACATAAATCAACACCAGATTTAACATGGTTCACCCAGTGTGGGATATGTCCACAAAGAAATAATCTAATCTATTATCAAAATCTTTGACAAGATATACAATGAATATTTACAATCTTCCACACCTCTCAAATGTACAATACTTTCTTTCTCTCAAGCTTTTGCTTCATCACCAAGAATTCTCTCTCTTACCAACTTTTGTAAGCTCTTCTTAATTCTTGTTAATACTTACTTCTAAACCCTAGCTTTCATTCTTATAAAGTCATTTATAGACTTAGGGCACTTAGCCATGCAATTAAAATCAATAGATATACTTTAATTTTAAAAATAGATCTAATTCTTGAGATTTAATTAAAACATCCTCACACAAGTAACCGACGTTGGTTAGCCCTAAACGATGTCAGTTCCTCCTTACATGATCAATGCTGGTTCTGGGTGACTGATGTTGGTTCCCCCTTACCTATAATAGTTATTGTGTTTTCCAACAAATTTCACATTGTAAGATAAACTGAAGTAATTGAGCTCCACAACTCAACAATTTCCCACTTGGAGATCAATTACTGCACCATACCTGTACAAAATTATTCTTAGATCCTTCCTTAGCTTTGTTTCTTCCTCTTCAAGTTTTAAAATCGAAGACCAATAGAAGTGGAGTGTAGCTCCAACTTCTCCTTTGATAATGGCTTCATTAGCATATCCACATGGTTCTCCCTCATATGAATCTTTTCTAGATTCAACTGCCTATCCTCCAATACTTACCTTATGAAATGATACCTCAACTAAATGTGTTTCATTCTCAAATGAAACGCTTATTTCTTTGCTAAATGAATTACACTCTGACTATCACTGAACAATTTACAATCACATTTCTCCTTTCCCAACTCTTCCATGAACCTACTCATCCATATCATATCCTTGCTAGCCTCTGTAGCTACAACATACTTTTCCTATGTAGTAGACAAAGCCACAAACTTCTAAAATCTTGAAATCAAGATAATTTTCGTCCCACCTACTGTGAAAATATATCTAGTAGTGCTTCTCCTACCATCTATATCTCCAGCCATATCCAAATCATCATAGCCACATAATGAAATATCCAAATTTCCATAGCATAAATTCATGCTAGATGTCCCTTTCAAATACCTGAGTATCCATTGGATTGTTTTCCAATGCTCTTTACCTGGATTGGCCTTATACCTACTCACAACTCCCACTACCTGTGTAATGTCTGGTCTGGTACAAACCATAACATACATGAAACTCCAAAGTGATGAATCATATGGCACTTGTGTCATGTATTTGACCTCCTCATGTGATGATGGAAACTAATATTTTCTCAATTTGAAGTGTCAAACCATATGTGTACTAACAAAGTTTGCATTCTACATGTTGAACCTTTCTAACACCTTGTCGATATAATCCTGCTGAGACAAATACAATTTCTTGTTTTTCCTGTCTCTATGTATTTTCATGCCAAGGATTATTTTTACAGCTTCTAAATACTTCATAGAAAATGTGTGAGCTAGCTTTCTCTTAAGCTCACTAATGTCCTACATACTAGATCCTGTAATAAGCATATCATCCACATACAGTAACAAAATAATACAGCTCCCATTTTCAAGCTTCTTGAAATAAACACAATGGTCAGATTCATATCTCAAGTAACTATGCTCTTACATAAAACTATCAAACCTCATGTACCATTTCCTTGGAGCTTTCTTGAGCCCATACAAACTCTTTTTCAACCTACACACTAATTTCTCCTTACCCTTGACTTCATACCCAAGCGGCTACTGCCTATAAATCTCTTCATCAAAATCACCATGAAGGAAATGTGTCTTCACATCTAGTTGCTCTAAATGAAAATCCTCTACAACAACTAAACTCAATATAGTAAGAATAGAAGTCATCTTAACAACATGAGAAAATATTTCACCAAAGGCAATACCTGTTTTCTGTGCAAATCCCTTTACTACAATCTTTTCCTTGTACCTTTTATGTCTACCCTCTTCTTCCTTAATTCTATAAAACCACTTGTTCTGAAATGTTCTCTTACCTACTAGAAACTTAACCAAATCCCAAGTTTGGTTCTAATCCAAGGAGTCCATCTCCTCATCCATGCCATACTCCCATAGGACATGGGTCTTATCTTGCATTACTTCTTCAAAAAAAAATTGGTTCACCATTATTAGTCAATAATAAAATAAAATAAAGGTGTAAATATTTCTAGAGGTTTACTTACCCTTTGTGACCTTCTCACAGGAATTTGGGGTACCGGAGGCTCAATCTGGACCTCCTGTACATTTGTATCCAAATCTGACAGTGACCAACATCAGTCACCTCTAATCGACATCGGTTCTGCTAACCAATTCCAGTTTGGATCTTCTGTAACCAATACCAATTCATCTGAATGATTTCGGTTAGGGGTCAACTGACACCGATTAATGTGTAACCCTGTCGATAATAATTTTAAATATGAGAGTTCATTTTCATTTACAAACTTCTTAACCATTTCATCCTTGGATACCAAAATTTTATCCATGTACATTCTCTTTTCATTCCATTTAATATCATGATTCCTAATAATTTTATAATTCTCTAAATCCCAAAAACGGAAACTGAAATCGCCAAATCCATAACCAATGAAAGTGCACCTCTTGGATTTTGCATCCAACTTTTTCCTATTTTCCTTATCAACATGCACCAAAGATTTAGAACCAAAAAATTTAAGAAATTAAAGATCTACCTCTTTTCTAGTCCAAGCTTCCTCTAGTATTCCTCCATCTAGTGAACTTGAAGACCCACAGTTAATCAAATAAACCGTTGTATCAACTACTTTTGCCCAAAACTATAAAGTAAATCCATAATGTATCCTCATATTTATAGCATGTTCCATGATTGTCTTGGTCATTCTTTCTATAATACCATTCTCCTGTGGTGTTCTTGGAACTTTTCTTTCTCTACGTATCTCATTAACTTAACAATAATCATTAAAATCCTTGCATAGTATTCACCACCATTATCAGATATAAGGAACTTTAACTTTGAATTTTATTCATTCTCAAAAAGGGCTTTCCATCTTTTAAATGTCTCAAAAACATCAGATTTACGTTTAATATAATAAATTCATACCTTTCTTGTAGCATCATCAATGAAAGTAACATAATACTGAGATCCACCATGAGAAGCTACCTGAGATGGTCCCCACACATCTGAGTGTACAAGCTCCAATTTTCTCTCCTTAGTTTCCCCAACTTTGAGAAATCTCACTCTCTTTTTCTTTCTAAAGATACAATGCTCACAGAAATCAAGATATAAATCTTTAAAATCTAATAACTTACCCTTAGCCTTTAATATCTACATTCCTTTTTGACTCATATGGCCTAAGCAGTTATGCCACATGCATGCATTTGAATCTGAAGTAGATAATGCATAAAAGGAATCAGTAATACAAGTAGATAAATATAACGTTCCTACCTTCTTACCTCTTTCCACAACAAGAGTAGCCTTGGTGACTTTCCAAAAGTCTTCTGTAAAATTAACCATGCAACCAGATTCACCTAGTTGCCCTACAAAAATAAGATTCCTCCTGAGGCTTGGCACATGCCTCAAATCTTTCAATACCCATGTATTTACATTCTGTAATTTTAGATGAACTTCCCCTTTACCAGTAATACTACAAGGTTCATCATCACCCAAATAAACATGCCCAAAATTTCCCCTGGACATAATTTCTAAAATAAACCTTATTAGGGTTTGCATGGAAAGAATCTATTGAATCTTAAAACCATGATTCAATTCTATTATCTAAAGAAAGAATAAAATCATCTTGCATTACCTCAGATGTAGCAAGATTTTCTTCTTTACCTTTGTCTAGTTGTTGGTTCTCTTTATCCTTTGACCAAAAATCTTTCTTTGCATGTCCTTTCTTTCCACATTTCCGATAAGTAATTCCCTTACTTCTGGATTTATATCTATTATCTCTTGACTTTGATTTCCCATTACTTTACTCTTAGATCTCTCCTTCTGCCTACCCATTCTTTCTACATTTAAAGAATTTCCAGATGATGATTCTTCTGTACTCTTCCTGTGAATTTCTTCATTCAAGATTATACTAACCACATCATCAAACTTCAAAATATTATTAGCAAATGTTGTATTACTAACAACCATTACCAATTTATCCCAGCTATCAAGCAAAGAACGTAATAATAAAAGTTCTTGTACTTCATCATCAAATGGTATTTCAACCAATTTTAACTGATTTACAATAGATTGGAAATCATTCAAATGAATAGATGTAGATCCACCTTCATGCATCTTAGAACTAAAATGTTTCTTCATCAAATAAACTTTGAAGCACTAGCTTTTTCATATAAATTAGCAAGATATTTCATCAACTCTATCATAGA
The DNA here is from genome assembly GCA_019776745.2 of Taxus chinensis. Classification (NCBI taxonomy): domain Eukaryota; kingdom Viridiplantae; phylum Streptophyta; class Pinopsida; order Cupressales; family Taxaceae; genus Taxus; species Taxus chinensis. Next base: position 422,408,621 of record CM034151.1, read on the forward strand.
AGTCACTTCTGTAATATTGGAAGCCACAGATGCTGTCAGGCTCAATCTTATAGATCCCAAATCCTTTCTGTCAAGAATCTTCCATTCTTCATCAGTCATCTTCGTAGGTCTAGAATTCTCGTCCAATGGTAAATACAAATCTCTTTGATACAGATAATCCTCAATCTGCATCTTCTATAATTGATAATTTTGGCCATCAAACTTCTCTACCTTGTATTTTTTCTCTTCTGCCATTGTTGTAGCTCCCACTCAATTATAAAACCCTCTATGAGTAAATCTGTCAACACACAAAACCCTCAAACAAAGATATGATACCAGTTATTGGGGTTAACACACCAGTTGTATAGATAATATATCATATCTAAGCATACATGTAAATAAAAGTGGATATTCTACCAGAAGAAATATACAAAACAAGAGACATAAATCAACATCAGATTTAACGTGGTTCACCCAGTGTGGGCTATGTCCACCAAGAAACAAGACAATATATTATCCAAATCTTTGACAAGATATACAATGAAGGTTTACAATCTTCCACACCTCTTAGATGTACAATACTTTCTTTCTCTCAAGATTTTTCTTCATCACCAATAATCCTCTCTCTCACCAAATTTTGTAAGTTCTTCTTAATTCTTGTTAATAATTACTTCTAAACCCTAGTTATCATGCTTATATAGTCATTTATAGACTTAGGGAAGTTAGCCATGTAATTACAATTAATATATATACTTTAATGCTAAAAATAGATCTAATTCCCAAGAGTTAAGTAAAACATCCTCGTACAGATAACTGACAATGGTTAGCCCTAGCTGATGTCAGTTCCTCTTTGCTTGACCGATGTCGGTCCTATGTGACCGATACCAGTTCCCCCTAACCGGTGACGGCTACTGTGTTTTCTAGCAAGTTTCACATTGTAAGCTATACTGAAGTAATTGAGCTCCACAACTCAATAAAGAACAAGTAATGTTTTGAAGACATCTGTGCCTATAATGGTAAGGGGATCCACATGTAAAACATGTTCCATGAGGGAACTCACCTCGTCCACCACTATGGATTTGACCTCTTAATCCACCATAGTATCCTCTAACTCTACCACAGCCTCCCTCAAAGCACCATTCATTTTCACCATAGCGCCCTTGAGTGTGTTCATGATCATGTCACTCACATTTATCGTTAGATTTATTCAAAACCCCCATCTTTCATACACTAATATCAATGACATCATGGATCTGATCAATCAACTTGCAATCTTCTGTATTGTGAATCATGGACTGGAAAATTTTACAATAGCAGGACACGTTATTTCTTACCACATGTTTCAAAAATGGGAAGCAGATTGAATCATGGTTCAAATGACATATCTCACATTCTAGTAACAAGGACCACACCAATCTACGAGGAAAACTATCCTTATTATGTGCCTCTACTTCACAATATGCTCAGAAAATTCCATTGCATGTCTCATGTGATGTATTGGCTGATTATTTCTCCAACTTCTTTTCCATTTCTGTAATCTGAGCTTCCGAGAATTGTCTCACTCTAGTGTCTATGCTTTTGACTTCCTTAGCATGTAGAGCTACTTCAAGTGCCTTGCACGGGTCTGTATAAGTATTATGTGATATCTCCCTCCTAAAAGGTGTAATCAGGCCTCCGACGAACCACTGTGCATGATGAATTGCATGGATATCATATGATAGTTTAGATAAGAGTTTTTTGAAATGAGCATCATACTCCTAGACACTCTCGGTAGTGCCCTTCTTGATATCCTTGAGTGCACTTATAATTTTCTACTCGAACTCCGGTATATAAAATTCCTTAATGAAAACATCCTGTAACGTTGTATAATCCACACAAGTCTCACCAAGGTCAAAAATTTTGTACCTATTATGCATTCATCCCTACGACATAGTTGCAAACTAATTGGACTTACACTCTAAATTTTTTATTCCTTTATTACACCACAATATCTCACACATATGCACATGCTCAACAACATCTTCTATTCCCCTTTACTTTAGGAGATGAAGTGACATCTCCATGTAAATATTCTGGGGCTAGTGAGGATAATTCCAACCAAATCCAGAACCTCCTATGTTACCTCCGCATCCAAATCCACCAGATCAGAAAGATCCTGAGTTACCTGTTCCACCTGATCCTCCACTTGTAGTAGAAATTGGACCAGAGGATGCATCGCCCTATATCCCAACCGTGTAGTGCCCTACATTTTACACAAACAATTACAACAGTAAAATACCAGGATAAATTTTTTTGACTTACATTGCTCACTGCACACAACACAGCATGGGCTTCAAGTACAGAAACTCGACTCACATAGACAGATGAAAACAACAAAGGCATGTCGATGCCACACTTTTCCCAATGAACGAATACTAGCCAATGCCCCAACCACAAAAGAAGACTCAAGGAATGGCAAACCCACAACACATCATTTCTTTAATTGTATTTTAGTTACGATTAACATTCCAAGAACATTATTGTACAAGGATAAATTCCTCTTTTTTCCACCTACAGAAACTTTAAGTTCATTCCACATTTAATTTGCAGTTCGACCATTTTAAGTTGGTTGCTTATTCTTTACAAAACTTTCCATAACTTGCATAACTTATTTGGCATAATTCGAATGCATATAAAATACTTAATTATCTTGTTCTTATGTTAAGAATCTTCTTCTCGAACATATATTAATTGTCTACCTTTTTACTCTTACAACTCATGTGAATGTGACTTGGTGTCCATATAGTGATATTAGGATTTAACAGAGATTTAGATGCAAGATAGCTTTTTACCACAAAACATTCCTCGATCATGGGTTAGTTATTTCGCTACCATAGTTATTCTAAGTGCAATAACTTAATGACTTCCTTTTATATTTATATATCTTTGAATTTCTCATAGTTTGATCACAACAATGCAATACATATTCTTTAAAACACATAAAGATATTTAAATGAGTTATAAGGTCTCCAAGAGTGGCAGTATCCCTAACCTCAATTCTCATCTTTACTCTTATATGCTTTATTTTCTACGTCACATTATGGTCTTATTTTTAGCATTGTCTTGTAAAAGGAGCTACGAAGTGTTTGACTAACCTCTTGAAGACATAAAAGATTAGAAGACTTGAAGCTTCACATGAACCCAAGATAACTTCCAAATCAACTGAGGTTTAGATTAATTCCAACTTCACCTAAGGGTCTATCCCTCGACTATAAATGATTTTTAAGCGAGAGGAAAAATTTATGCTAAACCACCTTCCAGAAGGGACCAAGGTGTTATGTTGAGAGAAACCAAGGTCCCATGTTTGGCCGAGCAGAGTTAAGGGGTTCATTAACAAGAGTTTAAGACCTTTAACAACTAAGTCACCACCTCCATCCATTTCATCTGGATCCAACAGAGTTTTCATTTGATGAATAATTTTAATTTTAAATCTATTTGTCGGCAGACAAGGTAGTCCGCTAGGATACGAAGGAGGAGTTAGCTCAACAAACTCTAAGTGAAGTTTGAATGTGTCACTCCTATCCGATAGGTTTAAGACAATGTCACTATACATACTGACTAAAACAATAAGCCCATTCTTGGGTTCTTATTTACTCAAACTAGGATTTCCATCAAGTGCAGGGTTTAAGTTCACTCTGCGGTTTTCAATGTCTTCTACGGTAAGGAGTATCACACATGAAAACAAGTTATGCTTCGATATTGAACAAGGGTAGAGTGTTTCGATTTAATTCTCTTTATTACATTTACAAAGTATGAATGTACAAGATGACTCATTAATCATTTATTGAACACTAAATATGCACCACAAGATATCACTTAAAATTCATTTACCTTATATAAATATCAAACCCTTTTTACCAAGTGTAGTATAAATTGAAATTGAACTATGATTAAATGCACATTTCCTAGATTGTCCTTGAAACTAGCATTTCATACATATCAAAAAATTATCAATTATAACCTTCTCTAACATGAGACTACATTATAAATTTATTCATTTAACAATGAACTATCTAAATTACAATGATAATTAATGAATTACACATCACCTTTTCGTCGTCATTCTTTCATCCTGCAAAACCACGTGAGCATGATATCAACGATAATTCATTGGCATGGCATCCACCCTAATCTAACATAATTATCATTTTTCAGTTTCCCATTTACATATAATAATAATTACAATTTGCAAGCGAGAGAAAAAGGTTTACAGACATGTATTCAATGCATTTCATTTCACTTCATTTTGTAACCCATGAGAGAGAAAGAAAAGGGAAGAGAGAAAAAACACCATTTTGTCAAAATTTCTATTTCACACAACAGTTACACTATAGAGTTTTAAACAATTATTTGTATGTGTCAAAAGTATCCATGGTTTTGGCAACCCGACGAGGGTCCACAGCTTCCTATTTTTACATTTTCTTACTGGCTACAAACATTCAAAATGGGCTCAGAGGCTAAGAAACCACTTCCAAAAGTTATCTTCTGATGAGAACGCACACCACGTTTAACTTTCTATGTGTCCCTAGATATACCAAGAGTTCATAGCAACTGACGAAATTGGCAAAAAGTGAACGGTTTGCATTTGGTGGCTAGTTTTCCGGGGCCACTAGTCGTAGTTGGCCCAATGCAAATTGAAAAAAGTTATCCCGAGGGCTCAAAAAACCACATCCAAAACTAACGTTCGATGGATGATCACGCAATGAGACACTTCCTACAAGTTCCCCTATATAAGGAAAATTCATCAGAGTTGACGAGAACTGAGAACTAGAAAACCATTTTCAAATGGCGACAAGTTTTTTGGAGCGACAAGTCGAAATTGGTCCAGTTTGACCTCATCAAACTGCGACCGACAGGCCTACAAAATGGCTTTTCCAAACTATCCAGAAAAGTGTTTTTCCCTAAACTGAAAGTTCCATGCAATTGTACTAGTATAGAACACTAGAGGTTTGTGAAGATTGGAAATAATTTCTCTATCCAGGTTTCAAATGGCGGTTCAAAATGAAAGCCAACTTTCTAGATTTAACAACTTTCTACTACTGTAAAACAGTGTAACAGGGCTCCTATAAGAGCGTCAAAAATATCTCATATGTTCGTTCGGGGTCAATCCAAAGGTCAAGGTGACTCCTCGCATACCAAGGTACACGAATGAAGCTTCACATCTCATTTTTAGAGTTACGAAGGGTACTTAATGAGTCTCCGAAAAAATGAAAAAATTAACTATTTAAACACGGAGAAGGTCAACATTATTATTGGGAAGTCAATTTTGTCTTGTTGATAAAACAATATTGGAGCGATCCAGGTGGGTAGGAAGTTTTCTAAATCACCACAGAATGAGGGTGGAAGTTCATGTTTTAATTACTAGTTATTTTGACTATCATGAGTTACGACACGATATTTCATTATTTTTACTACGAGTTGGTATAAACATTTAACTGTATTAAAATCCTAATATTTTAAAATTCTATTAAGTTGTAAAAGAGAACTAAAGCATGAGAATTATGAGAGGTAAGGGAAGATGAACCATGCCTGGAAAGGAATGGAGTCGGTCAGAACCCACAGGCTTCGGTTCACACCATCTTGATTTGGCACTTTTGTCAACCAGTGCATGAGCATCCACAATTTCCACCATTTTAAATATACATCAAACTCAAATAATGTTTCCCAACTGAACCCATTTCAAACCACCAAGACAATATTCCATGCTTCTTTGGATCACTTTGATCCTCAGGATGTCCAACTCAATGAGGAACCTCAACTCTGCATCTGCCATAGCTGGAGATCGCAATAGCAGTGCCGCATTATGGTAAATTTTGGCTTTATCCTGCCTAAGTTATGGGATTCTCATTGGGTACAAATGCCATTGCTGAGCACAAGACTTCTATCAAAAATTTCCCATTTGTGCATATCCTACAAATCATGGCACTCCATGAGACATCATTTCTATTGAGGCATTCTAACAAACAGTTCTTACACCTTCTCAACAAATCCATTTTGTGCATAGGCTGGAAATCATTGCAGTTAGGCAATCTGCAACAAGGTCTGATTATGGTTCAAGCCTTGCTTTTGCAAAAACAAACGGTGAAGCATTGTGACCTATCATGTCAGACTGAAACAAGCAGGACCTATGTACCACTACCCTACATATTACATGAGCAGTTGTCTCAACTTTCCTTTGGCAGACTAAAAAGTCGTGTAAGACAACACCCCTTCAGTATTTGTAGATGGATACAACATATAACCTGTTCCCTCTATCCATTATGCTTAGATGGATGGCTATACGCTTGAACTCCAAAGCTTCCAATTTGGCACAGGATGGAAGTACGCTAGCAACCATGGCAAAACTTGGATCAAGGTTGGCTAGACTTGGTTTTTACACGGATGAAATGGGTGTGACTGTCTCTTGAGGAAACCGCATGCCTTCTGTATAATGTTGTCCTCAATCTATTCCATGAGAAACATGTCTCGTTCTTTCATTTGGTCAAACACTGAAAAAACGCCCCCAAAGTATTTGCACTACTAAAACATCTGACCAGATCCTCTCTCCATTAATGCTTTGATAGCTGTCCACCAGGGCTGGGGTGGGCTCGAGCTTGATAGCACTCTTGGGAGGATGACTGGCGCAGGCGTAGAGGTTGGGAGGAGGCCGCTAGCACAGGTCACAACAACCATGAGAAGACATTTGGTGCTGGTTTTTTGCTCTGCCGCCCCCCCCAAAAAATTCGCCCATTCCAAAATGCAAAAGTTGAGACAAAAACCCTAACAGAAAATGGTTTATAGCCTTTTCCCCCTCCCTCCATTTAGGTTTATTTTATTTTATATTAAATTATAATAATATTTTTATTGGATTAAAAGAAACTATATAAGCTTATGCATATTTTTTCCATGCCTTTGCCCTTAATTTGTTCTAAGACATAGATTTATTTATTTATTTTTATGTTTTTAATTTTTCCTTTTACAAATGTACTTAATAATCTTCCTTTGCATACAAAAAACAACACAGTGAGAAACAAGAATCTCCTTTCATCCCAGAGGCATTTGAAACCATTTTCAGGTACGCATACATATCCAAATCTTCTCATTAAAATAGGTATACCTAAAAACAGTACGAGAGGAGACTCGGTCGGCCAAGGAGGAACTAGAGAGGAGTTTCAAAAACAAATGCAAGACAAGGACCAGCCAGGCAACATCGCAACAAGATACCCTCCTCTTGCGTGAATCAAGGATCAAATCCGCGATTTTCAACCGATCTAACTATAAAATCTACATATCGATAGTTAACAACAAAGTTTGTAACAAATTGATGATCGGATAACGAAGTCATCGTCGATCAAAATTTAAAATAATAATATTATTACTCTTTTTATTACTATAATTATTACAACTTAATACTACTTATTAATCAAATTTACAAGTTAGCTACCTACAGTAGCATAATGACCAAGACAATAATACCACGGAACCGAGGATTCGACAGAAGCCCTATTATGACAGATAGACTGATCCCTCTAGTTGGTCAGGACACTAACATATATCAGAGTCCATGTCAGTTCAAACCACCTGATCGAAGTGATCGTGACAAGATAATTTAGAGTTATCAGTGTGCATAAAAAATCTGAAGCCAGCAAGGATCAGTTATTTTGGAGCGGCTAACAATGTGAGACGCTTAGCATTTGATGGTAGTACTAAGATACTTTATTATTTTATTTTAAAAATTTGTGATGGCGCATTACATCTCTCCTCCCCTTATAGAGATCATCGTCCTTGATGTGACATATAATGAGGAAAGATAAATGGGAAGCAATAAGGAACAAATATGGTGAAGGCACGCTCTAAGGTTAAGATTTCAGACACAAAAGCAAGGTCAAGAGGTAGCCCTAGGAACATTTGGTAGAAATTTTAACTTTCAAGGTTCTGTGAAGATTGGTAGTTCCCTCTTATTTTTTATTTCATTAATCTCCTTCTATTAACATTATTCTTAATTTAAGTCCTTTAAAATTTATTTATTTTAGAATTTTAGTTTATTCATTCTATGTGAGTTCCCATCCTGAACTACAGTCACAATGCACCTTACCCGGGGTCATACACAACACTATTATTTCACAAGCATACTTTTACATACTTTCACGACTGTATCACATCACGAGGGTTTTCACCAGACCATGGAATGACAACAAGTAGAACACATAGCAAGTAATTTCCGACGATTACATCACAGACATAGATCCAGTACTCAGATATGACTGACAAACCCAGAATCAACACGCTGATACATATACAACGGGTGTCACAAGACCCAACGAACAATCCATGACTGTAATGACATAGTTTCAATCCAATATCCAATAGTCCATACATACCAAGGGGAGATGTCAGGCCATCAACTCATAACAAAGTCTAACCAGACTCATAAAAGTACACACAACTCATTATACCAACTCCACACCTAACAAGACATCATGAAAAAATCCCCAGATATCTCACAAAAGCTATCAAAATACAATTCCATATACCATCCCCAAAGCATCACCAAATACCCTCCTATATATATATATGACAAAACCAAATCCATATACTTCAAACAACTCCATATACCTCCCATCGAGAAGAAATATAGTGCCAAATACAAGTTGGGTCACTCAACCATGGAGCCCCATCAAGAGTGTCAGGTTAGTCAACCATAGAGTGCTATAAAGAATAACAAGTCACTCAAACATAAAATGTTATAAATAATAACATGTCACTCAACCATAGAGGTCCATCTCCTTTCTCCTTTTAATGAGGCTAGGTCACCCTATGGCCCCTAGGCACATAGAGCCTTATCACCCCCAGCCCAAGTGACATAATAACTCGTGTTTCAAAGAATTGCTAGTTATCTGTAACTCCTTGGGGCATACCCCCATAAAATGAAGTGGTTCCATAGGTTCAACCACTCCATGGTTAAGCCCATGACCCTATTCCAACACATTACGACATTAGAACCAGTATAGACAATCCAATCAAATGCCAAGTTGGAAATATCAAAAGCCTTGGGCTAGGCTACAAAAATTTTAAATATGAAACAGAAATTTTTTAAAACTAAGAACAACAAATGGCTAATTAGCCATGGTTAGTGGAAAATCCAAATTTTAATGCAACAATCAAATAAATTCCCAAAATATAAGAACATTTCAATCAAGAAAACGGTCGGTTTTAGCTAAAAGAGATAAGGATTAATTTACAAATAAAATACATATAAAGAAAATAGAACCTTATAAGCACTATGTGGCCTCATACCGCCACCAAAATGGTACTCATCAAGTTGCTGGCACTTGGACATCAAGCCTTAGGTTGTAAAAATATACATGTAACCGGAAATGAGTATATCAAATAATGTAATTATCATCATCTCTGCCTGAATCGTCCCTCCAAACTCTCATTAGGATCAACATAGTCAAAATCACATAGGATTGTCCAATGAACAATCTAATAAAAAAGAGCAGGGAGCTCTATTTGCATAAGTTGAGCCTAAGGTGGTACGCACCCATAATATATTGAGCAAGCTCGAAGTACACTAAACAGATAGAAGTGGGTTTTCAGTATATATAAGACTCCACTTCCTCACTTGTACTTGACTCAAGATTATGAAAACCTAGTCCACGCCTCCTCTCTCCACACAAACACTCTTGACATTTTATCCACTTATGGTCGTCTAGTGTAAGGTTCCACAACATACAAATAACTACATCACTAACAAAATGGTGATTCACGCACAATAACCATAACATCTTATGCATGATATAAATATACAGGGTATAGCACAACTCAATACTTTCATTGGTTACGATACATCACATTACCGCATCTTGCAACTAGAGTGCAATCACTAAACCACGATGGATCATGTGCTCACCATATGCCCCTAAATCATGACGTGAACTCATTACATATTACATGACATCATACATATGACGGGCACAATGTCTAACATTACAACATATAGTCAATTGCAATACAACACGACAATGCACACAAATCATCACAATATAGTGACGACATCACGATGAAATTCCATTCACTTTACATCGATTTTGTCATGCAATACATCATTACATCTTCATATCACATAAGATCTAAAATGTTTCAACACTCTGTAATTCACAATATCATTCCTTTCACACACAACAAGGTGGTACATTACACACGGATTCCTCATTGAATCAACCACATAGAGAGTGAATACTCTCATCATCAAGCACATCAACATGATAAATAAATATGCACTAAGTGACATGCACAACATGTGCGTTCACAATTTCACAATTACGACATAGTTCACATCATGCATATATCACATTACTCTTCAAATATCAAACACCATCATGCAGAATACCATCACAACTCCAATCCTTCCCTAAAGGTTCAAGAGCATGAACCTCCGCTTTGATACCATATGTAGTGCCCACATTTTTACACACCCAAAAACAACAGTAAAATACAAGGATAATTTTTTTTTTAACTTACATTTCTCACCACATACACACACAACAAGAAGCTCCAAGTATAGAAACTAGACTTGCATATGAAAATCACATAAGTCATCGAACTCACATAGACACATGAAGAGCAACATAGGCATGACGATGCTACATTTTTACCAATGAATGAATACTAGCAATACCTCAACTAGAAATAAGGAAGAGTAAAGGAATGGAAAAACCCACAACACATCTTTTCTTTATTTGTATTTTGGTTACGATTAACATCCCAAGAACATTATTATGTCACAAGAATGAATTTCTCGATTGTAAACCCATAGACTCTTAATTACATTCCCGCGGTTAAAATACCGTTCAACCCTTTTTAGTTGGCTTCATGTTCATTACAAAAAATTTCCATAACTTACATAATCATTTGACATAATTCAAAAGCATCATAAAGTACCTAATTATCTTGTCCTTATGTTAAAAATATTCTTCTTAAACATACATTCAATGTCTACCTTTTTACTCTTACCACTCAAGTGTGAATGTGCCTTGGTGTCTATATAGCGATTATTAGGATTTAACGAGAGATTTAATTACAAGATAGATTTTTAGCACAAAAAATTCTTTGATCACGGAAAAGTTATTTTCCTACTATAGTTATTCTAAGTTCAATGACTTAATGAAAATCTTTTTTGTATTTATATATGTATGTTTTGTTTTCTTGAAGGTTGATCACAACCCTGAACAATTCATATTATTAGAAACACATAAAGATATTTAATTGAGTTATAAGGTCTCCAAGAGTGGCAGTATCCCTTAACCTCAATTCTCGTCTTTACTCTTATATGCTTTAATTTTATACATCACATTATGGCCTTATTTTTAGCATTGTCTTGTAAAAGGAGATACAAAGTGTTTTTCTAACCTCTTGAAGACATATATGATTTATAAGAATTGATGCTTCACACGGACCCTAAGCTAACATCCAAATCAACTGAGTTTTATATTAATTCCAACTTCACCCAAGGGTCTACCCCTCAACTATAAATGAGGTTTAAGCGAGAGGACAAATTTATGCTAAACCACCTTCCAGAAGGGACCAAGGTGTTATGTTGAGAGAAACCAAGGTCGCACATTTGGCCGAGCGAAGTTAAGGGGTTCATTAACAAGATTTTAAGACCTTGAACAACTAAGTCACCACCTCCATCCATGTCGTTTGGATCCAACAAGGTTTTCATTCGATGAAGAATTTTAATTTTAAATCTATCTTCGGCAGATAAGGTAGTTCGCTAGGATATGAAGGAGGAGTTAGCTCAAAAAACTCCAAGTGAAGTTTGAATGTGTCGCTCCTATCCGACAAGTTTAAGATAATGTCACTAAACATACTAACTAAGACGATAAGCCCATTCTCGGGTTCTTGTTTACTCAAACTAGGATATTTCCATTGAGTGTAGGGTTTAAGTTCTCTCTACGGTTTTCAATGTTTTCTACGGTAATGATTATCACACATGAAAACAAGTTATGCTTCGGTATTGAACAAGGATAGAGTGTTTCGATTTAATTATCTTTTTTACATTTACAAAGTAGGAATGCACAAGATGACCCATTAATCATTTATTGAACACTAAATATGCACTACACGATATCACTTCAAATTCATTTACCTTATATAAATATCAAACATTTTTACTAGGTGTACTATAAATCAAAATTGAACTATGATTACATGCACATTTCTTAGATGTCCTTGAAACTAGCATTTCATACATATCAACAAATTATCAATTATAACCTTTTGCAACATGAGACTACATTATACATTTATTCATTTAACAATGAACTATCTAAATTACAATGATAATTAATGAATTACATATCACCTTTTCGTCGTCATTCGCTGGCATGAAATCTGCCCTAATCTAACATAATTATCATTTTTTTGTTTCCCATTTACATATAATAATAATTACAATTTGCAAGTGATAGAAAAAGTTTATAGACATGTATTCAATGCATTTCATTTCACTTCATTTTGTAACCTAGGAGAGAGAAAGAAAAGGGAAGAGAGAGAAAACACCATTTTGTCAAAAGTTCTATTTCACACAATAGTTACACTATAGAGTTTTAAACAATTATTTGCATGTGTCAGAAGTATCCACGGTGGTTTGTCAACCCGACGAGGGTCCCACAACTTCATATTCTTACATTTTCTTACTGGCTACAAAATGTTCAGAATGGGCTTAGAGGATAAGAAATCACTTCCAAAAGTTATCTTTCTGATGAGCACGCACGTCATGATTGACTTTCTACATGTCCCCAGATATACCAAGAGCTCATTGCAACTAACACGGAATTGGGAAAGGGAGCGCACGGTTTGCGTTTGGCAGCTAGATTTCTCCAGGGTCACTGGTCATAGTTCACCCGAGTTGTAAAATGAACAAAAGTTATCTTCGAGCGCTCTAGAAAACCGCATCTATAACTGATGTTTGATGGATGAATCACACAACGAGGTATCTTCCTACTAGTTCCCCTATATAACGAGAATTCATCGGAGTCAACGGGGACTAAGAACTAGACAGCCATGTTTCAAATGGCGACAAGTTTTCTGGAGCGACAAGACGAAATCGGACCAGTTTGACCTCCTCAAACTATGACCGGAGGCCTACAAAATGGAGTCGCTAAAATATCCCGAAAATTGCTCTTTCCCTATACCGAAATGTTCCATGTATTTGTCTAGCATAGAACGCTAGGGGTTTGCGAAGAGATGGGGATGTGATTTCTCTTTCCAAGTTTTAAATGGTGGTCCAAAACGAAAGTCAACTTTCTTGATTTAACAACTCCCTACTACTGTAATCTGAGTGTAATAGGGATCCTATAAGAGCGTCAAAAATATGTCAAATGATCGTTTCGGGGTCAATCCAAAAATCAAGGTGACTCCTCGTATACCAAGATACACAAATGAAACTTCACATCTTGTTTCCAGTAGTTATGAAGTGTGCTTAGTGAGGTCTCCGAAAAATGCAAAAATTTAACTATTTTAAGCAGGAAGAAGGTAAACATTATCACTGGGAGAGTTAAATCTCATCTGGTCCATATACCGATACTGGAGTGATCTAAAGGGGTAAGAAATTTTCTAGATCATCTCGAGAGCGAGGGTGGATAGTTCATGGTTTAAAGAAGGTGAGTTATAATGGCATTGAGAGTTAGGACACGATATTTTATTATTTCTACTACAAGTCGGTAAAGACATTTAAGTATATTAAAAATCCTAATAACTTGATATTATATTACGTTGTGAAAGAGAACTAAAACACGAGAATTATGAGAGGTAAAGGAAAGAAGAACCATGCCTAGAGAATGAAGTCTGGCGAAGGCAGAAGGCTAAGGAGTTGACATCGTACTCGATTGATTTGGCAATTACTTGCAACCTAGACCACGAGCGTCCTCAGCTCCACCATTTTGCATACACGTCCTCAAGCTTATATTTTCTTCAAAGAGCCTCATCCATAACTGGTAATGAAACAGTTCAAATTGGTTGAAACATTCCTCAGGATTGTTGCAAGAAAGGAGTGCTTATTCCAGTGCTCCGACTAGCACACCAGTCATTCCAATTTAACATCACCGTCCACGACCAAAACTTTGGCAGCTCTTAGAGCAACATGGAGCATAACAAGTGTTCTCTGTACTGATTAAATGCTCTCTATTGTACATTCTGTAAATGCCATGTGTACTCCATGAGATCGCATTTCTTATGAGGCATTCAATCAAATAGCAAATCATGCCTTGAATACACTTCCACATTTTCACGCATATCAACTATGCTGCTTTGCAAGAACAAAAACCTAACAAATGAAAACCAAATTCTATGTGCTCATACCCTGCTCAACTAGCTTCCATCTTAGCACATGCTGGTAGCATGCTGGCATATGCAACTGATTTGGTTGGTGCCCTGCTGCAATTGAAGAAACAACATGACTTCCTCACGAGGAGGTCCATGTCTCCTGTACGCTACAATAATAGTATTCCATTAGATGCTGTCTCATTCTTTCATTGGACAAATACAAAAAACCAGTGCCCCAGGCACAATGAAACTACCACATCTGACAAATTTTTTCTCTCTTTTCTGGTTGATGGAAGTCCATGCGCTGTTCTAAAGCTCCCATTTTGACACAGGCTGGGAAGATATCAGCAAAGGTTGTGGGGTGTGGCTTCAAACTTGCCAACCATATTTTTGCTTGGAAAGGTTCCAATGTAGTTTCAACAAAACCATTTTGTAAAACTACACCCACAACATTGTATGAAAACATGTGTCCTTCAGGCATTTGGTCAAACAGGGAAATGACCCTTACCCTGCGCATTTCCATTGCCACAGTTGTCACATCCTCCTTCAGTTCTTCATTGGACCATAAAACTCTGAAGCACTCTTATCCCTGGCGCGAGTAGAGAGGATATGACAAAATTTCCCTAGTTTTTTGCTCTGCCGCTGCCCACAAAAACGCCCATTCCAAAACGCAAAAGAAAACAAAACCCTAATAGAAAATTTTTGGAGCTTTTTCACCCTACCTCCATTAAGTTTTATTTTATTTATTATTAATTATAATCATTTTTATGATTAAAAGACTATTAATCTTCTGCTTTTTTTTGCCATGCCTTATTATTTAGTCTAAGACAAGATTATTTATGGTATTTATTATTAATTTTCCTTTTAAACGTACTTAATAATCTCCTCAATACAAAAAACAACACAGTGACAACAAGTAATTCCTTTCATCCTAGCAGGTCCTGCGCGCCCCCAAGCATATGCGACTCCAAAATCTTGTCATTAAACCCTAGGTCTACCTAAAAATAGTGGCGACAGGAGACTCGGCCGGCCACAGGAGGAACTAGAGAGAAGTTTCGAAAATGAACGCAACACAAAGGGCTTCCTTTGCGCTATAACATCGCCCCTAACCAAGATAAACTCCGGGTCTTTCTTAATTTTAAAACTTCTATCCGCAATTTTTTTACCGATTTATTTTATTATTATTACTTATTTTATAGTCTAAAGGCGGCACTACAGTTTATGAACAATTAAAAAAATCAGATTTGTGAATTCAATCGCCGAAAGAGAACTTAAAGACCTAAATGAATATTAAAGTTATTTTTCCCCCTATAATCATTACAACTTTTTTCTACTTTTGTAACGATCACATTGACAAGGCCACAACATTCCAGCTCTGACCAAGACAATAATAGTAGGTAAATTTCAATTGGTTTGAATTTTTGTTTCTATTTACGTGGGTGATCCCTCTAGTTGGTCAGGATCTAAAAAAATGATAGTCATTTAAGTTTTAAACCAAATAATCGAATTTGAGAAGGATAATGGACCCCTTAATAGGGTAATCGAAAAACTTGAAGCCATATAAAAGACCTTCTTAACTAGCACCCAAACAACGTCATCAAGCAATTTGAGCAACACGGTAAGTCGAAGAAGAATAAGAAAAAATTGAAGGATGGGAACACCAACAATGTTACCATGGTGCTACAACTGAATTCCTAAAGAAATTTGTAAGAAAATCTAGATACTCCCCTATGGTAGTCCAAATGATTCTACAAGCTTGAAATGTTCAAGTACCGAAAAAAAATACCTGAAAAGGTTGCTCCATTTTTGATCATATAAATTACAGTGAAGATGCCTTTAACCATTCTATACGAGTCAATTAGTACAATATGATTCCTACCCCATGAAACATCAATGTTGATAGATTCCAAAGAAAACAAAATTCCTACTCTAATGCACAAACTAGCTTGCTGACTACTAGTTATACTATAATTTGTGAAAATTTTAGTCATTGGTGGATAGGTTTCGACGTAGAAACACCCATGGAAAACAATGAATCATAATGTCTCTACTGTAAAGTACAATCTCATAAGTTTTTCGATTGGGAAGAATCAATTGTTCATGATTTCCCAAATGAGAGATTTCCAAGGATTGGTGGTGGTATGCCACATCATAGACATGAGCTCCAATGATAACTTCAGTACATGGGTCATCTCATATCATTTATGCCATCCTATTGTTGCAATCTTTTTTCTCCTTTCTTGAAATCCCTCTATCATGCCTTATTTCTAATGTAAGCACACCTAGTCTTCTTTTTACTCTATGAGACTAGGTTCGTGATCATTCAGACTACAGGTAGAGTGTGCCCTCATAGCATGGTGGGGGTTTAGGTAGCCATTGGAATTATCTGGCATGAATTCACAGTCCTAGCAACACTCTTGTTGTATCATTCTAGTGTTACCCCATTATGGATATGTATGCACTCCTGGGATGATTGTACCATATACCATGAACACTTGAGCTTGGTCCATTAGAAGAAGCTTCCGATGTGAAATTGAGTACTTGGAGATATAGCTGTTCAGAACATCATGTGAACCAGGTGTCAACAACGCACGGCACATTATCGAGAACCAGCATCATTAGAGATGCCTGAAATGTCTCTTTTACATGAAGATAAAATGTGCGAACCTCCGAGTTCCTTTTATACATGTTAAGCAATTAGCCACTCGTTTAGCTCTATTGGAAAACTTTCTAAGGAAACTCTGATATAATTTGTCATGACAGATTCTGGTCCACCCACGCACATGTCAGAGAGAACTCATTATAGAGAGATTGAAGCATGCCACATTGTACAATCAATGACTTTGATATAGATTATTCACTCCTCAATACTGGACAAGTTTAATTTGATACGTCTTCATCACATTATTTTGTTGTATATTTAGTTAAGTTTCAATTAAAGATGTTCTGGCATTAAGGAACCATTTATTTCAATTTAGAATTTATAGTAAATGACTCAGGTGCACTAGCAAATCACTCAGCCAAATATGAGTGCTCACCCAAAGCACACAAAGGCACTAGGTCCCTCTTTTGAGTTTCTTATACAAAATGTTAGTGTGATAACTACTAAATAGATATCAAAATTTCCATTAACAATAGCTAAATAACTTACACATGCGCTTGGTTTAGAATCTAAGTCCTTATAATAAATATAACATGCACTAATATAATGACTGAGTAACAAGATCCCACCATGGAAGCCCCACATTCAGTTATGAATTGTGTCTTCCTCCTTGTGGATCGAATATTCCTCCTACTAGAAGATTGGATACTGTAAAACACAAAAGCTACTTAATAGCATAAGTATATTCATGAGTCCTGCACTACGATTGATTGTTCAACATACCTCTATCCCAACTTGATTTATTACTCATCCTAACCCATGCGAGTTTATACATTTATATAGGGTTTGTGAAGTTTAAGTAGGAATTATCTTTAGGACTTCTCAAGACATGGCACAAACTAATCCCTTGCCATGTTTTTTTTCAATAATCTTCACACATGCAAGTGCTCCAACAAGATGCTTCATGAAGTAGGGTAGATCTGAGTAGAAATCCTATTCTTAATCTTGAGAGGACTAAGCATGGAAGATCTCTTACGATGTCAAGGATTGTATCCCAAGATTCCATTATGTAGATCGCAAGACTTTAAGTTTTTTAGGGTGGGATGGATGTTATCTCCAAAGATTGCCCTTGTCGACATAAAGCTTGATGTAAATATTTCACTCAAAGTATTATGGTGGGCATTAAATACTATTATATTAGCTGCGCCCTCAAATGTGTACTTGCTATTGCACGTGCATCCTATTATTTATGCAATTTTTGCTATATTGTAACTCATATTGTTGTCATGTGTGTTACTTGTCAATCTACGTGGAAAGTTATGCATTTGTAATATTCAAGGTTAAATGCCACAATTACATTGTTTAGCAGTCTCCATTTTTTAAACTGGAAGCCTCACTACATTGATTTTATAGATCTTAATATCACATGTTAAAATACATTTTCTTGTTAAGAACTATTACAAAAATAGACATGAATTGAGTTAAATTTTACATAGTTACTGGTGTTCTTTGTAATAATATCTTATAGTTATCTTGACTTTTATATATATATTTTTGATGATCGAGAGGGAGAACGTAACCTATCTCATAGTTTCTTTAGATTGATATGAGTTCTAATATCCATAAAAGATAAAATGTCACACTGTTCAATATGCCAAGATCTATAGCTGTATAAAAACTTAGATTTTGAGAGAGGCTTATCAATAAATGAATAGAAACTTAACTACACTCAGTGCAAGCATGTAATGGTTTGGTAGAAAATGACGTGTCCATTTCCAGATTTACAACTTTCAATTATTCTAAGGTCAATCG
This sequence comes from Taxus chinensis, assembly GCA_019776745.2. NCBI lineage: Eukaryota > Viridiplantae > Streptophyta > Pinopsida > Cupressales > Taxaceae > Taxus > Taxus chinensis. The sequence goes on from CM034151.1 coordinate 422,427,360, forward strand.
TCTAATTTCACCTTTCTTGCAAAGTCGCAAAATCCATATACATTTTCTTAGTATATTATCTGAGCTTTATTAATAAGAGGCCATGAATGTGGTTGTGAACATTATTCAAAATCCCTAATGTTGTGGAACTACCATTTTTTGTGAACAATGGCCACTGAGGTGGTGATTTCCATCTACATATCAAAACATGAAAACTAATTTATCGTCAATGTTTCCACATGCGATGTTTCTAATGGTGAAAACCAATACATTGGGTGGATTTGGAGGTCATAAGGTCATGGTCAATAAAATAATTTTATTATTTTTATTTTATTTACATTTCAAAAATGTTAATTTCATTTATGTTATATTTGTGATGAATCTCACTAATTCATTATGTATAGTGTCTTTTTAATATTTAACTTATTATGTATAGTGTCATATATATATATATATTCAATGTGCATGTCATTTCAATGTTTAAATTATATATTTATCCGTCAATCATGACAGTCATATTTTAAAAGTGGTTGTATTTTGACATCTAAAATGATTTAAAACTTCTAAACGCCTTGCAAAATCCAACACTGCCAAACATTCATGCACTTGTAATGTCTGTAATTATCTATTGATGTGGATGTCACAAACACCTAACAAGGAGGGAATTTCAAATTATTTATAAGTGTCAAATAAAAATTCATTGACAATTTAACTTTTTCGTATGGTTCTATAAATTCTATTTTTTCTATATTTTTTTATTTCTTCCTATAAATTTATATATTTTCATATATTTATAAAGAATTATTTAAAAAATTATAGTGTTTTTGTTTTTGTTTTTTTTATTATTGGCAAATAGTTTTTTGAAATGGACTATACCTTTGAATATAAAGAAGGCCTAAAAGCCAGGATAAGCAAGAGAAACCGAGTGAAAAGGATCAGAATTCCAAATGTACAATGATACTCAAAGTAGCTAAAAACAGCTACCACAACAAGACAAAACAACAAAATTACCTGCTAAAAAAAAGCATGTAAGGATCCGCAAAAAAAACAAACAAGGATCAGCCAGAACTCAACTGCTATCCTACTTCCTAGTCGCTTTTGTCTAAGATGGTTTTGAATATTCTTCCAGGATTTTAACATACCCAAAGTAGGCATATGGGCAGCGTCATTAGAATCCAGCTGTCTACGGTCTTCTTGCTTTATTTATCAGTACACCCCAAAGACGTTGCCGGCACTCCGCTTAGGTTGGAGACACTCTGACGTGTTGTTTCCATAAATTCCTCAATTGCCCTAAAGATGGCAATGTTGTAATCATGCCTAGTCTGGCCTTCCATAAGCGAGAGTCCAAGGCGTGCAATGTCTTGAAATAATCTTCAATTTGGGCTGCTGTCCACAATATCCTCCTCCTCCTTCTTCCTCTTCCTTTCTGTTTTGTTCAAGTTTTTAACTTCAATCCTTTAACAATTTCATATATGCCTCTAAGGCTTCAAAACTTTTGTCTTGGGCTGTCCAATGCATTCCGGGGGTGTTGGAATGCTGATATGCAGGGGGGGGGAGGTCATGAGCAATTTCAAAGGCATGAGAACCCTCTCTACCAAAGGGTCTAATGGTTTAAGCTTCTAGAAGCATGGTAACCAGTCTAGGAAGAGGGGTCGGCAAAGAAGTGTGGGGCGGAAAGCATCGAAGGATGGGAACGGTTTCAGGGAGAAGACGCCTGAATGGCGGCATGGGGGGTTGCAGCAGCGTGGCAGGGCCAGAGCCCGGGCACAGGGCTGGCAGCAGCAAGTCGGGGCCAAAGGAGGGAATCGAGTAGGGGAGGATGGGCGAGCCCAGGAAACCTAAGTAGACACCATTTGGTAACAACAAATCGCCCTTGGTTGCAGAGGAACCTCCCAAGAATGCTTTGAAATCAAGAATGGAGGTTCAAGCGCGTTCAGCAATAATGGGTGTAAACAACCGACGATCCTACAAAATGATAGCAAAATCGGGGTTCGCAGGATCAGTGACAAACCTCCCTTCCAAGGAGATGAAGAGGAACCGTATCATCATGCGGGTACTTCATCATTAGGTGGAGGGATCAAGCTAACAAGCAGGAGCCCACTGTCAAGGGGTCAGTTTTTCCTCTCCCTCAACAAATTCTTCTCTCTTCAATCCCTTATCAAACCTTTTGTTAAAGAATCTAAAGCTTCAAAGCAGGCCGACGCTTCAGCTTCGTTTTTCATTGATTAAGACCTTCTGCCCCCATTATCCATGTCCTCTCTTCCAATAGCATTTGCAAAGCGCACAGGGATGCGTTGGTCATGCCATGCACTTTTCCATGAAGTTTGTTATGCCACCGGGCTAAGGAATGCTCACAGCTCCAATATTGTTTTTACAGTCAGGGGGTCCACCCTAGGGGCTCAAATGTGACAAGGCGGACCCACCATCTTCTCTATCTGATATGTTTGCAAACTAATTCCTAACTGGTTGCTAACGCCCGTCCACTTTTTGCCACGTACTCCGAACCGAAATGGACCATGAGCCCGTGGTATTCCCACGATCGGCTTGCATGTTGATGATCTAAACCTGATGTGAAAATCGCGTGTGGAATAAACCTACTCCCTTGCCATCAATCACTTTATCGCCGCTTCGGTTTCCGGGAGGTTTGAATCTGCCTTTTAACAGTAAGATTACAGCACGCATGCGCCGATTTTTTTCAAAATCAGGTATCTCCCCCCCACTTGTTAATTCCCACATATGAGTCACACTATTTGATGATAGACATGATCGCATTAACCAATTATTTAAATCTAACACGTGTGGGCGTTTTTTTGATACAAACCAAACATTCATACTCATTCAAGATATTTGCTTTACGTATGGACGTTCCACCTGAAATTGCTGTTGGAAGATGTTTGGGGATGTTCGTTTGTTATTGTCCAAAACTGTAAGGTTGACAGTAATGCACTAATTTGCCACAAATCACCAATTCTACCTCCCCGTAGGTATGCATGACCTGATGTTATTGAAAGTAGACTAATGCTTATGGACTCTGACAATTAAAATCCTTGATTTGCTCCAGATTGGAGAGGAGCATGCTAAGAAGATTAAGATCTTAGGGAGTCTCCTTCCAATGATTGAGTGGTCTGATATTATTTGCATGGGCAATCTCAGACTCCAAAGAGCGATAAAGCTTCAGACAAATTGATTAGTTTGGAATTCCAATTTTACCAACCTACGCAAGCTATTAGATTGCCTTTATGATCCCGTATTGCTCCTCCCTACCGCATTCTGGGTTTCCTTAGCAAGCCCATCAAAGCTTCACCTTATACCAATTAGATCTGGGAGGCTGCCATTTAACCAAGATCTATCAATTGCTATTCCCGGGAAGTTCCAGCTACCTATTGATCCACTCTGCCAGTTGGAAAGAATGTATCTTATTTTGGATATATCTTGTTCTTGGGGGGTCTAGATCCAGCAATATCTCTGATACCATTAGAATTTTCCCAATACTAAGCTTGTAGTTTTGCTTTCTGTTTCTGAAGATAATATCATTTCTGTCCTTCCATATTCCCCAGATTAAATGAGGGATAACCAGCTTCCAGATCCTTTTAACAACACAATGCTTAAAGGGTGGGTTCCAATGAGTCCATCGCTGATTGAAATCCTTCAGCATCACCCAGAGAGCTTCAAATTTAGAAAGGGCAAAACTCCATAATCTAGTGGCATACTCACAATGTATGAACAAGTGGCTGATATCCTCAAAATCTTTCTTACAAAGATGGCACCTATTAGGGATTATTAATCCTCTTCTCATCAGATTGTCATTGGTAAGAATTCTACCTCTGATAGCCAACCAAAGGAAAAATTTTATTTTGGGAGTTAAATCAGACATCCAAATCCTGTTCCAATTGAACTCAGTTTGATTACAATGAAAGAAGTTATTGTATCCAGTTTTGACAGTGTAGCTCCCATCATTGGAGTTAATCCATACCAACTCGTCCTTGGAATCCATTTGACTTAATGGAATAAGCTCTAAATGATCTTGAAGGGAGGAAGTAATTTGTTTCAGATCATTTCTATCAACAACAAGTTTTTTCCACTTCTTTCTAGTACCATTTTTCTCAATATAGTCCTTGATTTTGATGCCATACTTGTTTATAAGACTGTCCTTGGCCATCCCAAAACTCTCCATGAGATTGCCATTAAACCAATTGTCCTCCCAGAAGTTTATGTCCCTACCATCCCCCACTTTCCATTTACTGCCCAGCCTGATGAAATTTCTGTTTTTGTTATTCTCTATGACTACGGCTTTTTTATGGATAATATAGAAGTAAAATATAAAAAATAGCCCACAGCTTGTCAATTTCCAGAGTCTGTGGCTACTTAATTTACTAAAAAACAAACACACAATGAAAGTACTAGCGGCTGCAAATATTCATAAATTCCATCTACAAATATGATATGATATGATTTTATGAGTGATTTCCTGCCACGAGTACCTGTGAATTATAAATTAAATTACCCGCCTGCAACTTAGCATGTCGTAAAAATGCGTGGAAACTGATCGCATGGGTGTCTGTGTGATTTAGATTGAAGAAGACTCTGGAATTAATAAATTCTTCTCTTAAAGTCTTTTACCCAACGAGTGTAATATGTTTTAATAGGAAAAACAAGGAATGGTACTCGCAGGAAAGATAATGACATAAAACTTTTTGCTTTTCTTTTTGGCTTAAGATTGGGCGGAACTGGAAGCTTATGGACAAAGCTAAACACATGTAAAGCAGATGTTGCTATTCCGAGAGCTGTTGATTGTAGCTCTATAAAAACAACCCTTCTATGTAGTTCCTTGTACAATTTAGTGTCTGTGTAGTATGGTAATGCCCTGCTTTTTTATTTTTGTCTGATCTCTGTATTGTTGGTGCGACAAATCCATGATGGGACAAATCAATGATGGGACAAATGAATAGAAAGTTGATGGAACAAATCGATGATGGGATAAATGTATAGAAAGTTAATGGAATGGTCGAATATATTTGTCCTATGATGGAACAAATCGTGGAGTAATTTTTATCTGTATTTTGTTGGCTTCAGTGTGATTTCTCTATTGTTGTGGGTTGGTTTCTGCATTGTTGTTGTCATTTGTTTGTCTATATTTCGACAGACATTTTACGTGATTTGTGCAGAGTTCATGGGATGTTCAATTTATGTCATGAGATTTCGTGAGAGTATATGTTGATGGAATGGCTAATTTATGTTTGTTTCTATATATTCTGTCGTGTTTTTTATTTTGTTTCTTTTCTTTTTCTTATGAATGTGTTTTCTATTGTTTTCTTTGGCCAACAATAACAAAGATCTTTAGAGAAAACGCAGGAAGCATCTGATGGAGTTTGAAGGTTTTTTCATGAATGTTGAGACTTTCAAGAGATTGGATATGATATTCAGACTTTCAAGAGACATGACCGGGTTAGTATTTTGCCTTATTCATCACAAATTAATCGATATGTTTGCATTTTAAGCGTTTGTTTTGAATCAGGTAAGGGTTTATAAAACCATCCCGCACATTCATTTTGTTTTAAGGTTTGGGATTTTTCCTTATTGAATCATAAATCGGGTATTGTAAAATTATTGCAGAGCTTCATTTTATGTTATCTTATTTATTAAGAAGGAACGAAGTTATCTATTTGGCATAGAAGTTTATAAATCTTCCCCGTACCATCAATTTGTTTAAATGTCTTTGGGTTTTATTTCATTTTACGGATAATTGAATCCTAATTTGAGATTTTATATTAGAAGTTTGTAGGAATAAAAAATTACGAAACTATTCTACAACGTTATTTCCGGTATTGGGCTTTTTGTTTTTTGGGGGGAGTGGGAGGTGGGGTTTTTTGGGGTTTTTCTTTGGGAGATTTAACTTAAGATTTCCAAATTATTTATCACTCAAACTAATAGAGAGACTAGAATACAATTCTAAGGAAAAAATTAGTATTGTTTATGAGAAAATGTGGGTCTTAGAGAGCACATGGTTATATTCCTCGTTCAACCGTGGTGTCAAACAAGTCATTTGAGTTATTTATAGGATAACCCTTAATTTACAAATCTCAGTGAATGGCGTTTGTTCCCTTAACTTGCAAAGTTACAATGCAGTCCAAATGTTGTGTCTAAAACAACCTTTAACACTTGTCGGAAACATGCACAAATATATTGAATGAAATGAAATGAAAGACGTGACTGAAGAGTCAAAGGGACCTAAAAGAAAATACACTAAGCTGAAACCAAGTTCTTTTCCAAATCAGCTCACCTACTGTGAATCTTGAGCGCAAAACCAGCAATCCTTTGAAGCTTAGCTTCCTCAAATAACTCATTTAGGTTGTCCACGTGTAACTCAATTTCGTACTGGAAGCGGGTGTCATCATCGAAATGATCTTAATCAACATTAGAATGTGATGTCTTGTCATGGTATTAGTGTGAAGAATACAAGCATATAATTTAATTTTTTCACATTCACAATCATACTTTTGAAAACTCAGTCAGACGCCACTAATCTAATCTGGTTTGTGGTTAGGGTTTTTCCTTTTAAATGCTCTCAATTCACATTTTATGGTTTTACATTAGGGGTTTGGATTGTAAAGCGACTGCATTTTGTTTCTTACACATCATTCTAGGGTTTCAGGATTTGTCTTTGAAATTTTTGGGTTTTGGAGTTTAATCTTCATAATTAGAATTATTATTAGAGGGGTTTTATCTTCATACCTTGAATTGTCTTCAACGTGTAGTTTCCCCGCTACCGCACAATGCCTGTATTTGTATCGGATATCAAATAAATGAAATATGGAATGATTTAACATTATTACCGTGGATAAATTAAGCCACTTACAAATTAAGATCAACAAATGCCTTTTACAATTTATTTGAGATCAACAAATGCCTTTTACAATTTATTTGAATCAGACTGTCTATTAGTTTAGTTTGCTGCACATTTTATGAAATTCTCAGGGCCTTGTTAAGCTTAGTATTTATGGTTGTGGTACTTGCATTGAGTTGTTGTTCAACTTTTGCAATTCTGATCCTCAGATTTTTTCTGACTTATCATCCTTATCATCTCAAAGGAGCGGTAAATTATCAGTCTCTCTTTTCTCTGTGTAGCAACTAACCTTTTATCTTAAACTAATGTAAGGATATATTTATATGTATTGAATGGTTTATGACTGAAATTTTGGATATATTTTTTATGTGTTGCAGACAAATCAGAACAGTTGGAGCAGATGAAGGTGGCAGGAGGCTCTTAAATCTTCCGAAGAGTTTCTCAGATTTGGCTATGTGGGAAGCAAGTTATAGTTATGGGTGTTGGTTTATAAAAATGTGTGTACAGTCTCAAAATAAATTAGCTTATACCAACATGGAAATACACAGTGTTTCATCAATTTTATGATATTCTTAAAATACATATCATTTCATGATATTCAATTTCATGCAAGAGCTCTACATAGGCCTATCTATATCTACACTTAAACACTGGGTGTGGATCGACCCTCTTCTTCAACCTCCTGGAAGGTTATGGAATCCATATCCCAACTTATAAATCAGAAATATGCTCAAGGGTTTAGTAAATTTGTAAGCTTTATACGAGATTCTTAAGTGTGGATTTCCCTATCTTCTTACATTGGAGAAATTTATCTTCGGCTTGTTGAGTAGGTTTTGGTTTAATACTTACAGATTGATTTTAAGGGATATGGTTCAAATTCAAGCTCAATTTACCAGATTGATTTCCTCTGCCATGAAATAAACATTAATGGAGGTGCTAGAAATATAGGAAAAGTATGGTAACAGTAAAACAAAGAGACTAGTTGTAAAGACTCATTCTGGGAAATGGTGGTCATCCTTCCACAGAAGCATTAACCACAAGCCTCCATATCTTCAGCGCAAATGGGGAATAACAAAGAATGCAGGGTACACACTCCCCTAGAAGTTAATATCCTGTAAAAACAAATCCAGTCTTTTAAGGAACCTTTAAAAAAATTAAAACTCAAAGAATAGATCACACGTGTCATTGTATGTGCGAATTCAGAAGTATCACCAACCTCTTCAAATAAGAAATTGTGGCCTAAACTGGCATTGTACACCAAATAATCCAGTGCAAAAAAAAAAACATCCAAAGATGTCATGGTTTTTAATTACAAATGACATGATCCTTTGTTTTTGTTATTAATGTTGAGCATGGTCCAGAGGGGCCGATAAATTATTGTTTAATTGTCTCGTCAATGAACCCCTTGCATTAATCTTCCTTTACAACATCTGCTTCCATAATTGATACGTTTTTGGCTCCCATTGAACAAGATTTATCCCTTATTGATCTCAGCCTCTCTTCTCTGCGAGCCACCAGTACCAGATTGGTCCTAATTTTGGCATACTGATACACAATTTACTAACAAATTCAATTTAAACACTTCGAATTTTATATTTTTGGATCATGTAAGGATTAGTAATCTAAAAAATCATTATTAGCTATACCCACAACAAACATTATTATTATTACCTATATAGATGAAAGAATATCATATATTCGGTTTAACTTATATATTGCATTAAGTGTGCATTGGAAGATATCATCATGTTTGAAGTTGGTATGTAGAATTTATATATACATTATTATTCCTAAAATATATCATGTCTTTTGATGCATGCACAATTGTTTTGATATTTTTTAATATATAATATATTATTTTTTCATGGAGAATCTTCATCTTTTAATATTTTGTTTCTATTTAAAAGGTCATATTTAGTATAATAAATTGACAATAATCATTGTTATCTTGTATTTATTTTCTATTTATTCAAAATATTTCAATAATTATATTTATTTTTAATAAACATTCATTACAATTATTTTATTCATTATAATTACAATAAGTAAAATGACAATAAATATATATAATGTTAAAATCTATTTATATTTCTGGGAGGAAAATAAAAATAAAATTTTGAGGGGCAATGAGGGGATAGAAGGATTAGAAAGGGGTTAGGAGTTTGGGGAACATGAAAGGAGATGAGGGTTGGAGGGAAAAGGAAAAGAATATGTTAGAGGGTCGGAGCGTAACGAAGCAAAGAGGAGGTTTAAGGAAAATGGAGGGAAGACGAAGTTTAAGGAAAATGGAAGAGGAAAGTTGGAGAATGGAAGTGGAGGGAAGAGGAATATTAGATGAAGGTTGGGAATTTGAGGGAAGGGAGGAAAAATGGTTGGAGGAAAGTGGGAGAGTTGGAGGGAAAAGGAGGGAATAAGAGGGAGGGTTGGAGAGTCGGAGGGTAAAGTAGCAAAGAGGAGGTTTAATGAAAATGGAAGAGGGAAGTAGGAGGGAAGAGGAGGTTTAGCGAACGACTGGGAGTTTGAGGGAAAGGAGGAAAAATTGTTGGAGGAAAGAGGGAATGGAGGGAAAAGGAGGGAAGAAGATGTGAGGGAAAAGGATTGGATGGAAGAGGAGGGTTAAGCATGGCTGGATAGTCAAACGGTAAAGAAGCAAAGAGAAGGTTTAAGGGAAATGGAAGAGGAATGTCAGAGGGAAGGAAGGGTAAGAAGCATTGGAGAGAAGGGTGGGGGGGTCGGAGGGTAAAGTAGCAAAGAGGAGGTTTAACGAAAATGGAAGAGGGAAGTAGGAGGGAAGAGGAAGTTTAGCGAATGACTGGGAGTTTGAGGGAAAGGAGGAAAAATTGTTAGAGGAAAGAGGGAATGGAGGGAAAAGGAGGGAAGATGTTTGGAGGAGGGAAAAGGATTGGATGGAAGAGGAAGGAAGAGGAAGGAAGAGGAGGGTTAAGTAGGGTTGGATAGTCAAATGGTAAAGAAGCAAAGAGAAGGTTTAAGGGAAATGGAAGAGGAATGTCGGAGGGAAGGAAGGGTAAGGAGCGTTGGAGAGAAGGGTAGGGGAACATGGGATGTAAAAGGAGGGAATCAGATCTTTAGAGAAGGGTTAAGAGTTTGTGGGAATTGAGATACAATGGTTAGAGGGAAGAGGGATTGGAGGGAATGGAAAGTGAGAGTTAGAAGGAGACGAAGGGAAGAAGGCATTTAGAGGATCCAAAATATTTGGATGCAAGAGGGAAAAGGAGAAACGGATACGTTTGGAGGAGGAAAAAGGATTGGATAGAAGAGGAGGGAAGAGGAGGGTTAAAGGGATGAATGTTATAGGGATGGCGGTATGAGGGAAGAGGAGGGTTGAGTAGGGTTGGATAGTCAAACAGTAAAGAAGCAAAGATAAGTTTTAAGTGAAATGGAAGAGGAATGTTGGAGGGAAGGAAGGGTAAAGAGTGTTAGAGAGAAGGGTAGGGGAACATTGGATATAGAAGGGGGGAAGCAGATCTTTTGAGAAGGGTTGGGAGTTTGAGGGAATTGAGAGAAAATGGTTGGAGGGAAGAGGGTTTGCAGGGAATGAAAAGGGAGAGTTAGAAGGAGGAGGGTTAGAGAGAAGGGTAGGGGAACATTTGTTATAGAAGGAGGGAAGTGGATCTTTTGAGAAGGGTTGAGAGTTTGAGGGAGTTGAGATAAAATGGTTGAAGGGAAGAGAGGGTTTGAAGGGAATGGAAAGGGAGAGTTAGAAGGAAAAAGATGGAAAAAGGTGTTTGGAGGAGTGAAAATGGTTGGATGAAAGAGGAGGGAAATGAGGGTGAAAGCGATGAATGTTGTAGGGAAAGATGATGGTTGGATGGAGGAGGGAAGAAGAAGGTTGGAAAGTCGAAGGGTAAATAAGCAAACAGAATGTTTAAGGGAAATGGAAGAGGAAGGTTGGAGGGAGGGAAGGGTAAGTAGGATTGGAGAGAAGGTTAGGGGAGTGTTGGATTTAAAAGGAGGGAAGGAGATGTTTGAAGAAGGGTTGGGAGTTTGAGGGAAAGGAGGGAAGAGGGATAAGATGGAATTTCAAGAAGAGTTGGAGGGAAAATAATGGAAGAAGATGTTTAGAGGAGGTTAGGAAGAGGAAGGTTGGAGGGAGGGAAGGGCAGGGGAGTGTTGGATGTAGGAGGAGGGAAGGTGATGTCTAGAGAAAGGTTAGGAGTTTTAGGGAAAGGATGGAAGAAGGATTGAACGAAATTGCAAGGAGAGTTGGAGGGAACAATAAATTTGGAGGAGGTAAGGGAATGGAGGGTTGGAGAGAAGGGCATGGGAGTGTTGGACGTAGATGGAGGGAAGGGGATGTCTACAAAAGGGTTGGGAGTTTGAGGTAAGAGGGACTTGATCGATTGCAAGGAGAATTGGATGGAAGAAGACATTTGGAGAAGGGAAATGGAAGAGGAATGTTTGAGGGAGGGAAGGGTATGAAGGGTTAGAGAGAAGGGCATGGGAGATTTGGATGTAGAAGGAGGGAAAGGGATGTCTAGAGAACGGTTAGGAGTTTGAGGGAAAGGAGGGAAGAGGGATTGGTGAGAATTGCAAGGAGAGTTAGAGGTAAAAGAGGGGAAGAAGACGTTTAGTGGAGGGAAATGGTTGGATAGAAGGGAAGGGGAGTGTTGGATGTAGGAGGGAAAGGGATGTATGGAGAACAGTTAGGAGTTTGAGGGAAAGGATGGAAGAGGGATTGGTCAGAATTGCAAAGAGAGTTGGAGGTAAAAGGGGGAAGAAGACGTTTGAAGGATGGAAATGGTTAGATAGAAGAGGATGGAAGAGAAGGGTTAAAGGGATGAATGTTGGAGGGAAAGATTATGGTTGAAGGGATAGAGATAGGAGGGAAGAGGAGCTTTGAGGAGGTTTGCAGAGTTGTTGGGTAAAGAGGAAATATGTTTAAGGGAAATGGAAGAGGAAGGTTAGAGGGAGGGAAGGATAAGGAGGGTTGGAGAGAAGGCCGGAGAGCATTAGATGTAGAAGGGTTGATAGTTTGGTGGAACCAATGGAAAATAGTTAAAGGAAATGGAATATGAGAATTGGAGGGAAAAAGAGGGAAGAATACATTTGGAGGGTAAATAAGCGAAGAGGAGGTTTGAGGAGGGTTACAGAGTTGATGGGTAAATAAGAAATAGGTTTAAGGGAAATGGAAGAGGAAGGTTGGAGGGAGGGAAGGATAAGGAGTGTTGGAGAGAAGGTGAGAGAGCATTAGATGTAGAATGAGGGAAACAAATGTTTGGAGAAGGGTTGAGAGTTTGATGGAACTAAGGGAAAATAGTTAGATCAAATGGCATGGGAGAATTGGAGGGTTGGAGAGTTGGAGGGTAAAGAAGCAAAGTGGAGGTTTAATAAAATATGGAAGAGGAAATTTGGAGAAGGGAGATAGAGGAAAGAGGGATTAGAGGGAAAAGGAGGGAAGAATATGTTTGGAGGAGGGAAAATGATCAGATGGAAGAAGAGGGAAGATGAGGGATAAAGAGATGAATGTTGGAGGGATATAAGTAAGAGGGAAGAGGAGGGTTGAGTAAGGTTAGATAGTCATATTATAGTATAATGATCGATTACTTTTTGATATGAATCTTTTTTTTGAGGAGGTTTTGAAGGGAAGGAAGGGTAAGTAGGGTTAGAGAAAAGGGAAAGGGAATATTAGATGTAGAAGGAGGGAAGCAGATCTTTGGAGAAGGGTTGATATTTTGATGGAAATGAGGGAAAATAGCTGGAGGGAAGAGGGATTATGGACGGAATTGCAAGGGAGAGTTAGAGGGAAAAGGAGGGAAGAAGACGTTTGGAGGAGCAAAAATGGTTAGATGGAAGTGGAGGGAAGAGGAGGGTTAAAAGGATTAATGTTGGAGGGAAAGCTTATGGTTGGAGTGATGGAGGTAGGAGGGAAAAGGAGGGTTGAATATTTGAAGTGTAAAGAAGCAAAGAGGAGGTTTAAGGGAAATGGAAGAGGAAGGTTAGAGGGAGGGAAGAGTACAAATGGTTGGAGATAAGGGCAAGGGAGTGTTGGATATAAGAGGGAAAGGGATGTCTAGAGATGGTTGGGAATTTGAGGGAAATTAGGGAAAATGTTTGGAGGGAAGAGGGATTGGATAGAATTGCAAGGAAGAGTCAGAGGGAATATAAGGAAAGAAAACATTTGGAGGATGGAAATGGTTTGATGGAAGAGGAGTGCTAAAGGGATGAATGTTGGAGGGAAAGGTGATGGTGGTAGGATGGTTGGAGATTTTAACGGTAAAGAAGAAAGAGGTATAATTGAAATGGAAAGGGAAGGTTGTAGGGAGGGAAGGAGAAGTGGGGTTGGATAGAAGGGAATGGGAGAGTTGGATGTAGGAAGGAAGAGGATGTTTGAAGAAGGTTTGGGAGTTTGATGGAAAGGGAGAGCTAGAGGGAAAATGAGGGATGTAAACGTTTGGAGTAAGGGAAATGGTTGGATTAAAGAGGAGGAAGATAAGGGTTAAAGGGATGAATGTTTGAAGGTAATATGATAGTTGGAGGGATGGAGTTATGAGGGAAGAGGAGGGTTAGAGAGTTGAATGGTAAAGAAACTAAGAGGATGTGTAAAGGAGCTGGAAGAGGAAGGTTGGAGGGAGGAAATGGTAAGGAGGGTTGGAGAAAAGGGTAGGGGAGCATCAGATATAGAAGGAGGGAAGAGGATGTTTGGAGAAGGGTTGGGATTTTGATGGAAATGAGGGAAAATGGTTGGAGGGAAGAGGGTTTGGAAGGAATGAAAAGGGAGAGTTGGAGAGTTGAAGATAATGGTAGGGGAGAGTTATATGTAGGCATGAAGAGGATATTTAGAGAAGGGTTGGGATTTTGATGGAAAGGAGAGAAAATGGTTGGAAGAGTGTTTGTAGGGAATGAAAAGAAGAGTTGGAGGGTTAGAAAGAAGGGCAGGGGATAATTGGATGTAGGAGGGAAGAGGATGTTTGGAGAAGGGTTGAAATTTTTATGGAAATAAGGGAAAACAATTGTAGGGAAGATGCTTTAGAGGGAATGAGAAGGGAGAGTTGAATGGTAAAGAAGCAAAGAGGATGTTTAAGGGAAATGGAAGAGGAGGGTTGGAGTGAGGAAAGGATAAGAAGGGTTAGAGAAAAGAGTAGCTGATTGTCGGATACAGAAGGGGGGAAGATGATGTTTGGAGAAGGGTTGGGATTTTTATGGAAATGATGGAAAATGGTTGGAGGGAAGAGGGTTTGGAAGGAATGACAAGGGAGAGTTGGAGGGTTGAAGAGAAGGGTAGGGGAGAGTTGGATGTAGGTAGAAAGAGTATGTTCGAAGAAGGATTTGGAGTTATATGGAAAGGAGAGAAAATTATTGGAAGGAAGAGAGTTTGGAGGGAATGGTAAGGGAGAGTTGGAGGGTTTGAAATAAGGGCGTATGAGATTTGGATGTAGGAGGGAAGAGGATGTTTGGAGAAGTGTTGAGATTTTGATGGAAAGAAGGGAAAATAATTATAGGGAATAGGATTTAGAAGGAATGGAGAAGGAGAGCTGGAGGGAAAATGAGGGATGCAGATGTTTGGAGGAAGGGGAATGGTTGGATTAAAGAGGAGGGAAGAGAACGGTTAAAGGGATGAATGTTCAAAGGTAATATGATAGTTTAAGGGATGGAGGTAGGTGGGAAGAGGACGGTTGAAGAGTTGAATGGTAAAGAATCAAAGAGTATTTTTAAGGTAAATGTAAGAGGAAGGTTGGAGGGAGGAAAGGTTAAGGAGGGTTGGAGAAAAGGGTAAGGGAGCATTGGATATATGAGGGAAGAGAATGTTTGCAGAAGGGTTGGGAGTTTGAGGTAATGGAGGGAAAGTTGTTGGAGGTAAAAGGGATTAGAGGGAATGACAAGGGAGCATTAGATGTATGAGGGAAGAAGATGTTTGGAGAAGGGTTGGGAGTTTGATGGAAAGGAGGGAAAATGGTTGGAGGGAAGAGGGTTTGGAGGGAATTAAAAGGGATAGTTGGAGGGAAAATGAGGGATGTAGACGTTTGGAGGAAGGGAAATGGTAGGAATGAAGAGGAGGGAAGAACACAGTTAAAGGGATGAATGTTAAAAGAAAATATGATAGTTGGAAGGATGGAGATAGGAGGGAAGAGGAGGGTTGAGGAGGGTTGGATATTGAACAATAAAGAAGTAAAGAGGAGGTTTAAGGGAAATAGAAGAGGAAGGTTGGAGGGAGGGAAGGGTAAGGAAGGTTGGAGAGAAGGGTAGGAGAGCGTTGGATGTAGAAGGAGGGAAGATGATGTTTAGAGAAGGGTTAGGAGATTGACAGAAAGGAATGAAAATGGTTAGAGGGAAGAGGGATTCGAGAGTTCTTGAGGATGTGTGGAGTGCATTATTACACAAATTTTCATGCCTCCACATTTTACCTAGGATCTATTGAATTCCCATCTAGACTATCAACACAATATGACAACATTTAACAAAATATAAATTTTTAAATTCATATTTCGTGTGCATGTATATACTGTAGAAATATTTAATTATTATATATTTGTACAGATTACTGAGCATTGCCCTCTATTTTTTCTCTTCATGTGTGGATGGGGTCGCAGAGTATTATTACATCTCAGAGGAGTGTGCTTCACTTGCTGGAAATTTTTTCCATGTGCGAGTCTACGAGACCCGCTGTGAAATGCCTATCAACGTAACTAGTACTAATAAATACTCTATATATATAATTAACTTGTTTTCAAACGCAAATATTAAATGTAACCTATTATAGGAACATGGTGTGAGGTTTACTATAGATTTTTGAAGTCCCACTTCATTAACCTTAAAGACCAAGTCATTAATTCAACTTTTAAAAGGATGTCATCACGTTGGTAGCAGTTTTGGAAATGGACATCAATAGCCTATTTTTAATTTTGATTGTATACAACCCATAAAAATTGGAGGTGGCTCTAGACAATTATAAATTGCAAAATTAGTTAATTTAATTTGTTTCATATTTAATAATGCGCGTGACGTGCGTAATAAAAAACTATAAAATTTATATGTAAAAAAATACAATTTACATCGACATAAATCAAAGTGATCATACTATCAACCAATTTTAATTTGACAAGGCCCTTTTAAGTTGAAATTTCAGCGTCATTTTCTGTAAGTGTAAATTGTACCATATATTTTTCTACAGTAATATTTGCCTTTCTACGTGTAGGAAAAAAATTCTTATTCTAAAATAATTAAAAATATATTTTATTTCTAAAATTAAAATTGACCAACCTTAAAAGCTCATGTTTATGTACAAAATATAAAATCTGGTTAACCATTTAAACCATGGTGGAGTTTTTACCGGTTACATAATCCAAAATAGTAAAGCACTCCCTAGATTATTTGACGGTCTAGAAAATTATATGGATGTCATTTGGTATTCAAAATTTAATATGTACGTTAAATTTGTGATTATAATAATTATTATAAAATATATAAATTGAGTTAAATTTTATATAGTTGTTGTTTTTTGTAATATTTTCTCATAGTTATGTGAATTTTATTTAATTATGGATAATAGATTGGACTAATCAATTTTATAGTTTTTCACATATTCATTTGTTCAACAAAAATAATGTGGCACTAATCAATTTGAAAATCCATAGAATATTAAAATAGAATTTCAAATTACAATTTAAAAATAAATTTGAACAAAATTATAGAAACGAATCACTCAATGCAAACTTGTAATTATGTATATATAAAATGAGTTCCATTTCCAACTTCCTACTTTCAGGCTTGTAAGGACAATATTCTAATTTAACCTTTCTTGAAAAATCCCAAATCCAATACATATATTATATTATCCAATCTTTAAATCCAATACATCTAATATATTAACCAATATTTAGTTGTAAGAAACCAAAGTAATAAAAATAAAAAACCAATTACAAATCAAAATCAATAAAATACAACCAAACAAGAAATCAAATAAATCTAAAACATAAATCAAACAAAACTAATTGAAAATCAAAATTAATGGATGTTTCTATTTTATCAATGAGATATGCATACATTAAAATTTATTAATAAGATACTAAGATAATTTTATTATTATTATTATTTTAGTAACATAATACTTTCACTAATCATCAAGAAACATGTTACAAATGGATATAGTGCCAACACTATAACTAATACACTAGGAAGTGTCCTTAGATATACCATGGTAACAGCGTAAAGCATAGTACACCAGGAAGAATTCATCTATGTGATTCATCCAAATGAATAATTTGGTGAAATGTTTGGATTTTCTCCTTGGACCACCCTATAGGAATATGACCTATCATGTGAACATTTTCCTAATCCAAATCCTAGTTGGCCAAAGCATCTGCTACTTTATTACTCTCCTGAAGAGTATGAACATAAAGAACGATTTGGAAAGCTTGAGCCAAAATACCAATATTTTCTTAAATATGTGAAATACACCAATTAGAAGAGTGAATGTTGCCTTGCTTATTAAGCAGTTGAATAATAATTTGGGATTCAAATTCAATAATAACTTTGGTCCACCCCATTTCGGCTGCTTTCTTCAAAGCATATTGAATGAAAAGGATTTTAGTCATATTGTCTGTGGTAATTCCAATTTTTTGCCCATAAATAAGGTGTTGTTGAGTTGCAATATCTCTAGTTATTCCCCCTATACTAGCTTTCCCCATATTTCCTCTAGAAGCCACATCTGTATTAATTTTAATGCATCCTTTAGGAGGTTTATGCCAACATTTAAGTTGCGGTGATGGGTTTCTATAAGGACTTTGTTGCATATTCTCCTCTCAAAGTTCAAGAATTGCAAGGACTCTTCCATTTATCTCATACCGGATTTGGAAATTTGACTTTCATTTGGAGTGTTTCAACAATATTAGCTTTGATATAGGTCCAGACAGAGGCTAGTTCCTATATTTTCCCTTTAAATATGTGCCTATGTCTTTCTTTCTAGATGTTCCATAACATTAATGTTATAGAAATCCAACAAGCAATATTCATCACAGAGGTATCTTTTACAGCCAACTCCTAACTACGGATAACCTGCACAAAGTCAGTGGTATCATTCCAAACTAGTGTGAACATGTCTGGTAGGTACTTCCATAGTTGTAAAACAAAAGGGAAAGAGAAGAAAATATGATCACATATTTCTACCTCATTTAAGCATAACACACATCTAAAAGGTCCTTGCATCCCTCTTTTCATAATATTTCCCCCCATGAATACCTGTTTATGAAGAAGGGTCTAGGTAAAAAATCTCAATTTCATCCATAGCACCGGCTGTCATATCTTTATAAAGATATCCATCCATGAAAGATTGACTGTTGTAGCCAAAGAAGTATACCCCTCCGCCACCGTGTGACTACCATTGGATTGTCTTCCCCACCCCGGTTCATCTTTCATGTTGACAAGGATAGATGACGTGTCTATAAAATGTACATCATTTGTTGGATTTGTTGTTGTGATAAGGTTAATGGCCATTGAGAAAACGAAAACCACTCTTTCTGAGGATATGACTGCTAATAATGGCATAATTGTATCTGCCCCTGTGCATGGAATGCATTCATAATAGGTAGAAAATCTGGGTACTGAGATATAATTGGTGGAAACCCATTCCACGAGTCTGTCCAAAATTTTACTTGACAACCATTTTTGACAATCTAAAATAAATTATCTTTAATAATATTCTCACCTAGATGAAGGACAGACAACACAGGAGATCCATTAGCAGATAATGAATCGTGAATCAGCTGACCCATTGGTAAACCACCTTCATATTTAGCACACACATTAATAACCCATAACTGTTTTGGATTTTGGATAAGCCTTTAATATAATTTAGCTACTAAAGCCATGTTTTTTTTAACATTGTCTCTAAAACCAAGTCCCCCAGTGTGTTTAAGATGATGTATAAAATCTCCCATTTGGATAAATTCCATTTTTTATCCTGTTGTTTTCCACACCAAATAAACCTCTGACTAATATGATCTATATCACGAGGAATCCTATCCAGAATATGAAGGAGAGACACAATATATATTGGAATGGCCTATAGGATAGTTTTGACTAAGTTCATTCATCCTCCTAAAGAAATCCATTTGTTTATCCATCTGTCAGATTTGGCTTTGATTTTGTCCTTAACCCATGTCCTATATGTGAGCTTTTGAGGAGAAAGGAAAACATCAAGTTACTTAAGTGGAAAATTTCTCTACTGAAACCTCAACTTTTGAAGGATGTCCTACTCAAGTCTTAATGGGAAATGAAAGAAGATGATTCTGGATTTTCCTTGATTAATATCTTTCTCGGTAGCTTGAGATAAAAGGTGTAGAATAATTGCAATATGAGATGATTTTCTCTTAGAGGCTTCCCCCATTATAGTAGAGTCATCCAAAAACTACAAGTGTGTCAAAGGAAGAGCTTGTCTTGTAAGTTGGATACCTTTAAACATTTTTTCATTTCTGGCAGCAATTAACATTTTCCCTAAAGACCCTGCCACAAATATAAACAAAAGGGAGAGAAATGGTCACCTTTCTTGAGTCCTCTCGATGCTAAAAACCTAGAGGAACATTCCCCATTGATGAGAATAGAGAATGAGATTGTAGTAATACAAGTTTGGATCCACTCAATCAACTGAGAAACAAAGCCAAATATTTGTAAAAGAGTAGTTAGAAATCCCCAATCCACTTTATCATATGCTTTTGCAAGATCTAATAGTGAACATGGAATTCATTTTTTGAATTTGCATAAAATGAAGACATTCTTGTGCCAAAACTATATCATCTACAATTTTTCTACCTGGAACAAAACCTCCTTGTTCCAGCGATATAATTTTATCCATAATTTGTTTTATCCTTTCATCCATCACTTTAGTAATGATTTTATATAGAACATTACATAAAGTAATTGGGCGATATTCAAAAATGGTAGATGCCTCTTCCATTTTGGGAATCATAGCTATATGGTTGTAATTGAGACTTCTCAATATATTTCTTTCCTTACAAAATTCCTTAACCAACTCTAAAAGATCTATCTTAATCAACTCCCAAAACTGTTGATAAAATTCTATCAAAAATACATCCGGACTAAGAGTTTTTCCTTTCCTCATAGTAAATACAACCTGATGTAATTATTATTTAGAGATAGGCTTAAGTAATTGGTGATTATATTCCTCCATGATGATATAAGGAATATTATCATAGATAGTCTGTTGTGCCCTTCCATTTAGGGAAGAATTCTGAAACAAATTGTTGAAATAATGTAAAATCACCTATTGGATTCCCTTCTTGGATGTATCCTCATGGTCCATTTCATTAGTCAAATATGCTATATATTTATGTAATCAATGAGCCAATTTGAATATTATCTTAATCTCCCCAATGATCCTACATGCATGGAATACGAGTCCAAGTTACTCGTGGAGGAGACAATAGATGTTAACATTGGCACAAAGGAGTTTCCCAGAATAGTTAAGTTGGGAGCTTCACTCTCAGCTCAGGAAAAAAATAAATTTCAGGGCTCTTGAGAGAATTTATAGATATCTTCACTTGGTCTTACATAGACATGACAGGACTTGATCCTACATTAGTGGTGTAAAATCTTGTTGTACACATGGACGTCAAGCCCATAAAACAAAAGTTGTGAAAGATGCATCCTCACTTCACCTTGTTGGTAAAAACACAGCTACACAAATTATTAGAAGTAGGCTTCATCATGCCTATCAACTATTCAAAGTGGATTTCCAATGTGGTCCTAGTTCAGAAAAATCATGTCAGTCTTAGAGTGTGTAACAATTTCTGAGATATTAATAAATCTTTTCCTAATGATGAATTTCCTCTTCCCAACATTGACATGATAGTCGATTCAATATCTAGTTAGGAGATGCTATCACTCATGGATGGATTTTTAGGATATAACTAGATAAATATTGTTGAGGAAGACCAATATAAGACAACTTTTACTACCCCATGTGGGACATTGTGTTATCAATTCATGCCCTTTGGCCTCAAGAATGCAGGTGCTACCTATCAATGGGCAATAACTGTCATCATTCATGATATGATCATCAACATCATAGAATATTATGTGGATGACATATCGAAAAAATCTAGGACTTGGGAAGAGCACCCAATATTTTTGTGATGCATCTTTCAGCGACTAAGGGACTACAAGGTCTGACTAAACCCTAAGAAGTGTGTCTTTGGCATGTTATTTGGAAAACTACTAGGTTTCATTTTTTCAAGGAGAGGAATAGAAGTAGATCCAAAAAATGTATATGTTATAACATAAATTCCTCCTCCTACCAATATCAGAAAACTACAAAGCTTACAAGGAAAGATCCAAGCCATTAGAAGGTTTATCTCTCAACTTAGAGATAAGTGTCACACGTTTATGCATCCACTCAAAAAATATGTCAGTTTTCACTAGGGACCAAAGCAACATCAAGTATTTTCTTTACACAAAGGCTATTTGGCTAAACCCCCTATTCTAATGCCACCCACAGTAGGTGAACCTTTGTTAATCTACATATTTTCCATGCACTTTGCAATTGGGGCACTGTTTTCCCAATATGACAAGGAGCAAAGACAAAATATATGTACTACTTAAGTTGAATGCTGATAGCTTATGAGCTAAACTATCCACAGATAGAAAAATCTTGCTTGGACGTGGTCTTTTGTTTTCAAAATCTGTGGCATTATCTATTAAATAATAAGGTCAATCTTATTTCAAAGGTGGATCCATTAAAATAGTTATTGTCAAATCCTACACTCACAGGAAAGATGGCTAATTGGATTATCTTACTTAGCAAGTTTGGCATTAAGTATGTACACCTAAAGTTAGTGAAATAACTAGTTAAATCCCCACTACCAGGTATTGAGCCTTTGATTATGGAACTCCTAGATGCATCCATGATGTACCTTGAGGAATCGGTTATATGGTAACTTTACTTTGATGGCTCCTTTACCTTTCATGGTCTAGGTGTCAAAGTTGTGTTAATCACTCCTACTAGAGACTTGATCCCTCAGGCATTCTGACTTAGGTTCTTGTTGGTTGCTCAAACCTGCACCCGCATCTCGGATCTCTTAAGGGCCAAGGTGTTTGAGACCACAATGGAACCATCCTCAAGTTGTAGGACCTTGTATGCTTGGGATGAATTTTTGGAGAAGGCCGGTTCCTCTACCTATCTCTAACGCTACTGCGACTCCTAATGTTGAAAGAAAATCCTAGACTAAACATGCCAAGAGACCAGGGATAGAAGAATGTGGATAAAGGGGAAATCCTAAGCTAAGGAAGGTGATAGTGTCAAAAGGAAAGGGTCAATCTCTCTCCACGAGTAGCAAAGGAAACAAAGAGGGCACAAGAGAAGAGGGAAGATGGCAAATGCCATAGATAAACACACGAGCTCGGCCTTCCAGCATGTGCAACATATGAATGTGGGGAATGGAAGCACAGGAGTATGCAAAACATGCCAAAAAATACAAACAAAGAGGGGAGATGCAGTGAAAATGAGAGATGGAAGACAAGAGTTCCACAATACATGATTTTATTGCTTAAGGGATAGATAGTCATTTACATTCATGACAGGAGGTGAGAATACATTGCAGAGACCATGCCAAGCTCTGATACCCATGGGAAATTGGCCACCATTTTGGCATGGTTTCGTTACAACAAGGAGAGATGTTTTTACAAAGCAGAACTTTGCTATTTATAGAAGAAGAAGGAGAGAAGAGAAGGAGAAAGGGGGGAAACTAGGATTCAAATCTTCAAACACCAATAACCAATGATAAATCCTTGCAAATCCACCTACAATGCTATCATATGCACATCCCCATGTCTGTTTGGTGTGTGGAATAAGGAAGAAGGCAAGATTTGATGAAATCTAGTGGTTGAGGTCAATTGGATGTGTGCATTGATGAGCTGAGAGATGTTTCCCTATTTTTCACCTAACAAATCCCACCTATATTTGAATTTGAATAGTCCAACGTGTAGCTTGTGTTAGCAAATTTCTAACAAGTCTAGGCATGCGTCGATCTGATCTCTATAGAAAAATATATGGATGTTAGAGTCGTCAGTGCACAAAAAACAAGTGACACGCATAGGTTGGTTAAAATGATGGCCAACTATTCATTTGTTTTGTCTTTTTTGCCATGTTTCATGGACTAGTTGGTTTTCTAGATTTGGCACCCCGTTGGCACGCTTTGGCTGGTTACGCGTGGCACACTCAAGTCTAACAGAAGATGAATTGACACAGAAGGGCACAAAGGAAGGCATAAGGCGTGGGAGTGAGAAACAAGAACACAAAAGGGAAATAGAAGGGAGGTGTAGAGGGGCATGCGTGATGCGTGTGAGGAGATGAGGCAAACTGGTGAGTAGAGAACATATGGTTAAGGTGCAACTATTACAAAGTAATGGGCGCGGCATGCAAAGGGCCAAAGACGTAGCTAACAGAAGTAAGTGTGAGGCGTGCGGGAAGGGAAAAAAATGGAAGGAGATAAAAGAATTCAAAAGGGAGTAGGAAGGCACGAAAGGGCATGCAGAGGAACTAAAACTGTGCCAAGGTGTCAAAAGAACAATCTTGAGTGCGCACAACCTGAAATGTAAAACACCAGAGTCATGATGTGAATATAAGTTATCCACATAACTAGGAGAGTTATTTGGATAACAGTTTTGGCAACTTTCAGGGGCCATCTTCCTACTGGATGAAGAGACTAACAGCCTTAGAAGTCCATTGGGCATGGAGTTGGGCACTTAATTTTGAAGATCTAATCTACAACTTTGAAGAAAATTCTTGAAGTCACTTGAAGCTATGTCTGAACTCTGGACTGAACTGCTATTCTCATATGAATATATTCTGAATTGGATTGATGAGAGTGAAAGATTATGCACTGACAGTTGGAACTACCTTTGCCAAAATTGGACTATCATCCCAGGAAGAAAAAAAAGGGGTGCGCGGTCACAACAGAAAAGGAAAGGTGCAAGAGGGAACACACCGAAACAGAAGCACAACATTATGTACACAAGTTAAAAAATTATACATGTTCCAAATGGAACATGTAGAGTGTACGCAAGCACTTCTGTTACTGAAAGAAAACCTAAAATAACCTAAACTAACCAGAGGAAAGGGCCACTCAAGTAAAAATTACAACAGGAAGGGAGAAGTAGCTTCCCTTCCTCAAAAATTGTGACCACGTAATTGATTTGGAGCTGAACATGGTCAGAAATGAGAGTGAAAAGACCACCTTGCAGATGGCGTTTCACCCTCCTAAAAGTATCCAAAAACATAATATACACCTCTTGGAGTTAGTCTGTACTTGGATTTGGGAGGCGTTGTTGCCGACCTTTGGCATGCACAAGCTCTACCTCATGCTTTGAAATGAGCATGACTAGTGGCAACTTTGGTTTTGGCTCTAGGCTAGCCAAATATCTGATTGGGCATGGTCTGATCCTTGTGGTTTTCCCATTGCTTTGAAGCTCAATCCCACAAATGAGATTTTCTTGCAGACTTTCCTCCTGAAGGAGAGCGCTTACATGCTAGGGCACACAAATCTGGTGCGCATGTGGTTCTTCCTCTATAAGAATCTCTGTCTCCTCCAGAACTACACCCTCTAGAGCTAACTAATTCTCCTTTGGAACTGATGCCCATATGATTTCCTCTTCCTAGTTGGAGTCACATGAGTCACACCATTCTTCAACTGTTCTACAGTCATCGAACATGATGACGCTGGTTGGGATAGGTGCATTGGCTAGGGGTGTTCAATTTTGGTATAGCTGGACAGAGGGGACTCAGAAGAAGATGGAAGGATAGGAATAGAGGGGATAAAGTGTGCACGCGCTGAAGGGACAAAGGTGCACACAGGAAGGGGAATGGAAGAGAAATGAAGGTGAGATGAAAGTGAGGGAGAAGGGATGGAATTCTTAGTGGAGGTAGCATGCAAGAAGCTAGGAACATGCACAGTGGGTTGAGATGGTGTAGGTTGGCACGAAGGAGTGGGAGGGCTGTAAGATGGTAGTGCAGGGTCACCCCATTAATAGGGTTTCCACGTGCTATATTTTTGAGCCTCCATTTCTTCTGCCCACTCTATAATTTGGGGCAACATCTTAGTGATGAAGTACAACTTCTATTGGGCATGAAACCATCCTAGTACCGGGATGACCCATGGATAAGGGACCTTGTAGCCAAATTCAACTGCCTTTATAGAGCACTTGAATCTGAGCTGCATCATGTCTATCTCCATCTTTTGCACCTACTTCTCAAAATCAACTTCGGCCAAGGAGTTTTCACCATCATCTGCATAAACCTATTCTTCATAAACATTTTGGTTTTAAAAAGTGGGTTGTATGCATTTTCCAGATAATGGGGCTTATAAAACTGATTTGGAGGAGGATTTTGAAACTATGGGGATGGAGGGAAATAGTTCTACTGCTAGAAATGATAATTCTATGGCAGGAAAGAAGTCATGATTGCATAACTTCAAAAGAGGAATGTGGAATGATGGAAAATGAGAAATGAATGGAGGAATGAGGGGAGATTGGTCTGCACATGAGATAATGGGTGCGTTGAATCAGTGGAGTCACCAGATGTGTTGAAAAAATGCCTCCAAAGGCTGGATCTCAGTAATAACACATCAAACTTGCTGAGATAAAGATGTAAAGCTCTTCACTCTGGTCCCATTGGGCATGCCAGAAACTATTGGTTGCTTAAATGTGCACCTGCATCTCGGATCTCTTAAGGGGTGAGGTGTTTGAGGCCAAAATGGAATCATCCCCAAGTTGTGGGACCTTGCATGCTTGGGATGGATCTCCAGAGAAGGATGGTTCCTTTACCTACTTCTAATGCTACTGCTACTCCTAATGCTGAAAGAAAATCTTAGAATAAACATGCCAAGGGACCAGGAATAAAAGGATGTGCAAAAAGGGGAAATCCTAAGCTAAATAAGGTAATAACGCCAGAAGGAAAGGGTCGATCTCTCTCCACGAGTGGAGAAGGAAACAGAGAGGGCACGGGAGAATAGGGTAGACGACGCACGCCACAGGTCAACACACGAGCTCAGTATTCTAGTATGCGCAACACATGAATGTGGGGAATGCAAGCATAGGAGTACGCACAACATGTAAGAAAATGCAAACAGAGAGGTAAGATGCAATGAAAATGAGAGAGGGAATACAAGAGTTCCACAAAACATTATTATATTGCTTAAGGGATGCACAGTCATTTACATTCATGACATGAGGTGAGAATACATTGTAGAGACCATGCCAAGGTTTGAGACCCATGGGAAGTTGGCCACCATTTTGAGATGGTGTCATTACAACAAGGAGAAATGTTTTTACAAAGTAGAACTCTACCATTTATAGAAGAAGAAGGAGAGAAGAGAAGGAGAAAGGGGGGGAACTTGGATTCAAATATTCAACCACCAATAACCAGCCATAAATCCCCACAAATCCACCTGCAAGGTTGTCAGATGCAGTTCCCCATGTCTGTTTGGCATGTGGAATAAGGAAGAAGGCAAGATATGATGAAATATATTGGTTGAGGTTGATTGGATGTGTGGATTGATGAGCTGAGAGACATTTCCCTAATTTTTTCCTAACAAATCCTACCTATATTTGAATTTGAATAGTCCAATGTGTAGCTTATGTCAGTAGCTTTCTGACAAGTCCAAGCATGTGTCGATCTGAGCTCTGTATCAAAAGATATGCTGTCAGAAGATTTCAGAGTCCTCGACACGTGGAAAAACATATGTTGCACGTAGGTTGGCTGAGATGATGGCCAAAAATTTATTTGTTTTATCTTTTCTGCCATGTGTCATGCACTGGTTGGTTTTCTAGATTTGGTTCCCTGTTGGTATGCTTTGGCTGGTTACACCTGACACACTCAAGTCAAACAAAAGATGACTTGGCACAGAAGGGTGCAAAGTAAGGCGCAAGGCATGGGAGTGAGAAGCAAGCACACGAAAGGGAAATAGAGGGGAGGTATAGAGGGGTGTGTGCAATGCACATGGGGAGATGAGGTAAACTGGTGAACATAGAATGTATGGTTAAGGCATGACTATTACAAAGTAATGGGCGCGGTGCATGAAGGGCCAAGGAATTAGTTGATAAAAGTAAGTATGAGGCATGTAGGAAGGGGAAAAACTGGAAGGAGATAGAAGAATGCAAAAGAGAGCACGAAGGTGCACAAGGGCACGCATAGGATGCCAAGGTGTCAAAAGAACAATCTTGACTGTGCGTAACCTAAAATGTAAAACACCAGAGTCAGGATGAGAATATAAGTTATCCACATAACTAGGAGATTTATTCGGATAACAGCTCCCATAGACAAATAATATAGTAGAGTATGAGTCCCTTATTATAGGGATGAAGCTAGTTATTAATTGGCATATCAAACAAGTAAATGTAATTGGTGATTCCATACTGATTATAAAACAAGCGACCGATGAGTACAAAGTCAAAGATGAGAAACTTCTTCCGTACAAGAGAATAAATGATTCTTTCAACAAGTTATTCAAGCAGATAAAATTTGAACAAATACCAAGAGCAAAAAATAGAGCAGTGGATGCTATGGCCATAATGGGGTCCATGTTGATTATCCCACCTGAGAACAACAATATGTCATTCTTTGATGAGCATATAAAAACATCAGTATATGACATTCCAAAATATTGTTTGGTATGTGAAGTTGTTGGTCCCTTTTCCCCATGGTATTTTGACATCTTTAATTACCGTCACAATGGAACCTTTCCCGCAAACATTTCTTGTACTAATAAATGAAACCTCATCAAACGCATAGCCCACTTTACTCTACTTGGGGGCACCTTCTTCTACTTAGGATATGACGGGAATATGTTACGTTATTTAAATTTGGATGAATCTATCATAGAAATCAAAGAGGTGCATGAAGGAATATGTGGGGATTATACTAATGGGATTGTCTTACCAAAGAATATAATCAGAGTAGGATACTATTGGCCTACTTTGGAAAATAATTGCTATAAATATGTGAAGAAATTCTTAGATTGTCAGAAGTAGGGAAATTTGATACATGCACCGGCGCAATCCTTGCAACCTATCATGACACCTTGACCATTCTTGAAGTAGGGTCTTGATATTATAGGTAAGCTTAACCTAGTCTCCTCAGATGTCCACAATTTCATCATCAGTTCTACTGAATAATTTACAAAATGGGTAGAGGTTTTTCCTCTTACCTATGTTAAAGGCCCTCATATATCTAAATTTATAATTAACCATATCATCTTTCATTATGGTATCCCCTCTATCATTATAGATGGAAATGGTAATCCCTTTAAAAAACAAATTGTGAAAGCGTTATGCAAATGTTTTCAAATATCTCTCAAATTCTCAACCCCCTATTACCCTTAAGGTAATGGGAAAGCCGAATCTTCAAATAAAACCCTCATCGTATTATAGAGAATATGGTGAATATAACAAGACATAACTATAAGTTACAGATTCATCCTAACCTTTATTCATTCAAAACATCTATCCACACTCCTATAGGTACCAATCCATACTCCTTAGTATTTAGCATAGAAGTCATATTACCCCTAGAGATCGATATCACCTCTTTGTGTGTCAAGTGTAGACATTACCTAAATGAATAAGAGGACTACATAGTAGCTCAAATGAAAGAGTTGGAGCTATTATATGAGAAATGACTCCACACCCTCAATCACCTTAAAGTGTATCAGGATCGAGTGTGGAGAAGCTATAACAAACAAGTGCTACTTTGTCAATTATAGGTAGGAGACCTGATGTTAAAAGAAAATAAATTCAACACCACAAAATACAGAGAAAATAAGGGAAAATTTGAGCCTAATTGGCTAGGTCTAGGTCTGTATGTTGTGGTTATCAAGTCTGGTTCAGGTGCCTATAAGCTTTCCTATTCATATGGTCAAGAGATTCGGGAACCCATGAACATAATGCATCTTAAGTGTTTCTATTCTTAAACTTGAGGTCCCTAAAATATCAGAAAATGACAAAAAAGAGAAATAAAGAAGTATAAAAATAGAAAAAGAAAAGGAGAAATAAATAGGTGCACCCAATAGTGAGAATCGTGCAATGGTGGAACTTTGGACAAGTCATTTGGTGAAAACCGGTTTCTGACACCATTGGATGGCTCGTTGTTCATAATAATTTCAGTTCTAGGATTAGGACAACTTTGTCCTAAGCTGGTATTTGCCTTCGTCTGAGTCCCTTGTAAGCTTGTCCCTCTTTGCCTTGATTCAGCTGATCCTAATTTTGAATGTGAAGAGTTTGAATTTGAATATCCCCATCTCACGCTGGGGGAAACTTTGCATCATCACTTATTCTACATAACACGTGGCATTATGCCCTTGTACATCCCATCTAATGTGGGGGAATCCATGTTTCTTTGTTTCCTTGCATGTTCTCTTTGGAAATTTCTCAAAAAACATAAAAAAAAATTATATAAATTTTTGAAAATCCTAAAACATACAAATATTTTAGATGAGAAAATAAAAAAAATTCAATTACACTTTGCCAAAAACTCCAAAACAATATAACATTGTTTGGATATAAAACACAAAACAGAAAATAAAACATCCTAAAACTGTCCCACAAAAAAAACTATTAGTTTGCTTACTTTTATTTGTTGGTTTGTGTAGAAAAAAATATTACACATTAGAAAATATTTATCTCAGTCTTATACTACTATTTTGAAGGTTATCAAGTGTACAAAGTACCAATTAATCCCACCTTTTTGCAATATTTGTTTTATATTTTACTTTGTCTTTCCCGCATATTTCCCGATACCTATCCACCCATTTCAAAACTTCCCCTAGATTCTAACCCTAATTCCAGGCACCCTAACCTATACTAGGGTGCCCCAGGGTTCCCCAGTCCAACCCTAGACTTCCCTCTCTATGTTTAACCTCTTTCACTCTTCTTTGGGTCACTTTTAGCCATTGGGCTCCCTTATCTTTTCCTCAGTCAACATTTTTGGGATTAATTGTGAAATAAAACTTGAGAGCCCTATAAATATAAATCTTATAAGACCATAACTAGGTCATTGCATCCTATCACTACCATCACTCCATCTAGGGTTGCATCCATTACACCATCTCCATCCACATAGCTCCATGCATCATAGCTAGTAAAGTATGCATCACATCCATTCACACATCTTAGAGGAAGGATTCTATCTATTATATTATGCATTCTACATCTTCTATAGATATCATAGCTCACTACTACAAAGTGTAATTGACATGAGAGAACCTAGGGCATGACATAAACACACTCACTATAAGTACATCATGGTCCATAATGTAGTGCAATGCTCAACAATAAGTCCACCTGTTTGGAAGCTGAGGTTAGTCTGACCCCATCTTCTTACTCATATGCAGGGCATCATACGAATTATCCAGTGAATCTAGAGTGATAATAACCTGCAAGGTTTCAGACCTAATTGCGACACTGCCAAACACATTTCCTTATTCCCTTCACAGTTCATACTTCACAGCACCCAAAATCTAGACCAGAGCACCCCAGGGCACCCTAGTACACTCCCAGGTGCATATGTCACTTTAGATAGTCCAGATCTACCCTTCCCATGGTCCCTGAGTGATTGTCTTCACATTCAGGTTCCAGTCTCAAATCTGCGACAACCTATGACAGTCTTCCTGAATCAGCTAAGTCATCCTCCTTCTCCTTCCTTTCCATTAGGGTTTCTATTTCATTTAGCATAGTTTATTACTATTCATTGCATATAGTTTTACTTTGTTTACCTTGTTTTAGTCCTCCTATTTAGATTAACATTAGAACCTTAAATACCCCATTTAGGTCTTTTAGGTAGTTATTTTATTAATCATTTTGTTGAACTTGATCGTTATTTTCACCACTTTTTATAGTTTTGTAAACCTGACATATATATTCCTCACTCGCCCCTTTCTCATTCAGCTAGGGTCTTCTTCATATCTCTTTCTTTTATGCTCATTACTCATAGCGGTCTATTTTGACCTCTTCACTATTGTGAACTTCTTTCTCCTTTCCACTGTCCCCTTAGATCCATGACAGATATACCGACATCCATGGCCGAAAACCCCTTAGATGCCTCTACCCAAGTTCCTTTGCACAAAATTTAAACTTCCGTTAGCGAGAAATATTATGATGAGGACACTAATGATGACCGAGATAAACTTGATGTTATTACTGATTTTTCCCAGACTTTACGTGAAAATCCCACTCATCTCCCTCATGTTTTGCATGCTTTGCTCACTACTCAGCGAGCCTGTGAGGCATCCCTACCCATCTCTTCTACCCCTATGGTCTCTCCACTTCCCACCTCCACTCCCACTATTATGACTACTATCCCTTCGGCTCCCCATGGTGCTTCTAATATATCCCTTGGTTTCTCATCTCATACTTGTGATCTAACCTCATTATACCATGATCTCCAAAATCAGATATGATAGCAGCAAGTTACTACTGCTCGAGGACCTCTATCACTTGATTCCACATCCTTTCTGCATTCCCCCTTTTCATCATCTATCAATGCCTACCCATTACCACATAACTTCATTGCTCCAAAATTGCCCATTTTTAAAGGTCAAGGTGACCCATAATAGCACCTTCGTGCCTTTCATGTTGCATGTCTTAACTACAACGATGATCATACTATCCTTGTTAAGTTATTTCTGCGTAGTCTATAAGACTATGCAATGCGTTGGTTATATGACTTGCCAATCCATTCAGTCAACTATTTCACCCATTTGGCTAATGCTTTTCTCACACATTTTCCATCAATATTTGTTCCACCCTAGCTTATTCCAAGATCACCTAGCTTAAACATTGCTCCGATGAAAGATTCCCTGATTACGTCCTATGATATAAAAATAATGTCACCAAGATGACTAATACTGTGGCCAATTCAGAACTATAGTATTTATTTGTCCATAACCTCTTACCACCTCTGCAAGACAACGTCCTCTTTGAAATTTTTTCTTCATTTGATCAAATTTCTCACGCTCTTAAGCTCCGTGAGACTAAAATTGTCTCTGTTGGCAAGCTTAAATATCAGGACTCGCCTTCCTCTTCTACCAAGCTCCCAACAAATCATTCTTCAAATTCCCTTCCCATAAACCTAGCAGTCCTCATGTTGCGGTTAATGTGGCTTCTACCACTTGAGAATTACGCCCTCAACCATATCATCATCCTCTTACTAAAATTAGTACTCCACAAAATGTCTTATTTATGCAACTCATTGATTGTAACCTCATCACCCTTCCTTAACCTCTACAACTCGACCCCTCTCGACCTAAAGGGCATAACTTTGATGACCATTCTTATTGTTACTATCACTAGTGTGTGAGGAATCTATACACACATAAAATTGCATGTGCTACATTGTCGAAAAATGGTTACAAAAGTCCCCAATGATGATTCAAGTCCTTTCAAGAAGGTGTTCGAGCTCCAAAACCCGTTCGTAGTGTACATTTGTTACCTAGACATCCTTACTTAGCCTTCCCATGCTTTTTCAAGCTTCCTACCTCTTTTTGCACATGTTTTGGCCGTTATTGCAAAGACCACTTCCTTTCCTGGGCAGAAGTTTTGAAACCGCCACCCAAAATAGGGCGGCAGTCCTAAAAAGGCTGCCCTACATAGGGCCGTAGTCCTACCTGCTTTTTCCAGATTCTGTCACGCGTGTTTTAACATGCGATAGTTCACTTAATTTCACTTTTATCATGCATCCGTGAGTCAAATTGTATAAAATTAGCTTTGATTTCTTGGTTCTCCTTCCTCCTATTTTTAAATAGATTTAATTAGTTAGAACTGCTTCTTCTTGCCTTATGTATGAAGGCACCTCCCATCCTCCATTCCTATATATTCCATGCTTGTATTAAAGTAAAGGCCTGAGAATTTTGTGTATCTTACATTGTATTGATGCTACAATCTTGCTAGGAATTACATAGCCAAGCTCTAATCTCTTATGCTATCTCTCTTCTACTTGCATTACATCCGGACTGCTATCAAGTTGTCATTGCTCAAGTGCCATCCTCCTGCTGATGTTCTTGCATTTCCAATCCCTTGGACTCACATGAACACTCAGAGAAAGAAAGGAACATACCAAGGGGACAAATACAAATACAACCAGATTTTCCAAAGCTCTTTCTTGTTCAAGTTGGAATTGTGTATTTATTTTCCTTGTTAAATTGTCAATTTCAAATCACTAGTTTCAATTTCATATCAAATAGAGCATAAAATAATTCATATCAAATAGAGTAGAAAACCATTCATTTCAATAGTGTAGACAATCACAATTAGATCAAATCATTAGTAAGTTTGCGTCTTTAACATTACTAGGGAAGTTGTGGGGAATGATATCCCTTTCAGGGTCATGATTTGTTCTTCACCTTTGAGGTAGGGTTTGAAGGGTTTTGATTGGATTAGGTTATTATTTTATATTAGATTCACACACTCGCACAAGTAACAATCTACATCTGGCTGATTACTTGTCTTTAGTTTATTTATTAGATTAGAACGAATTGCTTAAAAATTAGAAAAGAACAAAAATATTTCTTTTGATAGACTATTTTGATTTTATTGATTTGATCTAATATATTGTGAAAACTCCAAAAACATAGATTAGATTTCCTTCAGTAATTAGTTTTCTTATCAAAACCATTTATTTCATTTTGTAAGACCATCAACGATCCACAGCAGGAAAAGACATACAATTTTGATCCCTTGGTCCATTAACCCAACAGGCCAGAATTGATAACTGACATTAATACCAGTTTACATTTGAAAGTCTTATGTTTATGAGAAAATAAAACAACTCAATACACTAAACATCATTGCTAATAAATCCTACGACTATTAGAATGCTCCTGGGAACAGGGTTCGATTATGCGCATGGCCATATAAGGGCCACAACCTCCACAAGTCTTTGGTTGTGATCCTCACGTCCCACAACCCAACGAGCCTGCAAATTAGTTAGAAATTGACACTAGTTTGCATACATTAGTATTCAGATCTTCATCACTTCCACTAAACATTATTGCACACCTTTCCTTATTGATCATAGTAGTCGACCAGGCTAAGAATTTCTGGACCAGACTAGAAAATTGCCCATAAATCCATGTGGCTCCACCACACCTCTCGTTCTTACTTCCATGACCTTTTCTGGAAATCTATACGAGCCACACACAGGTTATTTTCTACGTTCTCAACAACCAACAAATAGAATCTCGGTACAGCTCAACATTGATTGAAGTATCCAAGTGGCTATTATCTCAGACTGAACCATCACACCACTTCAAGTTAGGAGAGAGTTCTTTGCCTTAGAATCAAAGATCTCGATATTACGTGTTGAAGATATAAGATTACCCTATTATCTTGATCCTCATCATTAACTCACATTCACATTCATTCTACACCAGTTGTCTCAGCACGACCTTGAGAGGTCGAGTGCAAAGAAGGTCACATGGTTATTTTCTGTCATACAACATCCCACCGATCGTTGTTTCAAACTATGACATCTCATTCAAGACCTACTAGACAAGGGCCATATCGAGATTCTTGAGTCCTCGAAAATAATTTCTCCCAACGATAACCATAAAATCCAAATTTTTAACATCCCTCTCCCTAATCATGATACCAAACCCATTGATTCCTCTTCCAAATATGTCTCCCATACAATGCCTTCCTCCCACGGACCTCTCGAATTCCTTATTTCTCACACTATTGTTGTGACACTAATTATCTCCTTTTGTACCACCAACTACCATGCTACATTCACATCGGACCATTTCCACATACAAGCATCTATTGGCTCTACCCCTATAAATAGTACTAGAGTTGACCCATTCTCCCCCATCAACACTTTTTCTTTTTCCTTCTTGTGATGTATCAGTTACCCTCCTTTGAAAATTGACTATCCATTCAACAAACTATTCGGTGTTGTTAAGTTGCATATCACTGTCATCCCTCTTACTCTTCTCATCCCTTGCCTTATTAGTCAAGTAGTCCATAGATGTGCCCTAATTATGGGACTCAAATGGATTTATAAATCCCAAGCTATCATCTCTATGACCCATTTGCATCTCAAATTTATTTACAAAAACCAAGTTATCACCATTAATGGAGTCCCTCCTAGCCCTCCACTCTCATCACCTTATAATTCTATTGCCCTTTCTTCTCCACCTCTTACTCACACATCTTCTCTACTGTCACCACCTACATGTCATATTCCTACTTCACCACCTTGATTGGACCTCACACCACCACTACATTCCCTTAGTCCTGTACATCGGCATAGCCCTATACCTAAACCCATTACCACCTCTTGACATATATCACCTCCTCGTTTTATTCCACATTAACTCCCTCACCTACACATTTTACTATGCCCCATTGTTCTTATCATATGCACCCTTCACATGCATATCAGATTCATTCTCATGTACAATGCTTATCTCCTATACCACCATTATTAGAGTATCCTTCTCTGCCGCCCTCCTCTCATGTACGAGTCAATCGACATCCGTCCTTTTCCCTTATTGGTTGATTCCTCCTTCTTACCCGACTGAGGAGACCTATCCATTTGACAACTCCCCTCCTCTTGTACTTTTGCATTGATACCTCTCACACCCATATATTTTAATTTATTCACATATTAACATTTACATCATCTATTGTCACACCCTAGTTACCCGATGACGCACCCTAGTGCTTCAATTCACACTGGACTATTGAGGGATTATTCTTACACTGAAACCCACACATTGCACTACCATGCCTATACCTATACATCATACATCATCCTATACATGCCTCATATACATGTTACTTCTCCATCATATTTCTCATACACACTACACTGGTCATCCTTATCTATGAGTCTATTTTTCTATGTCATCCATACATCCTATACATTCTACACGCTACACTAGATTTCCTTATATTTGGGTCTAGTTTTAGCTATCATCATTCCACATTCTATTTTTATCTACACAATTTTTACATTACACCTTCCCTACCCACATTCCATCCATCCACCCTACCTATCCTACACCCTACACTAGATTTCCTTATACTTGGGTCTAGTTTCATCTCTCATCAGTACACATTTTATTTCTACCTACCTACACATGCTACATTACATTTGCTACAACACACATTCACCTACCTTGGTCATCTACACTACATTATTCTACACGCTGCACTTATCACCCTATGATGCACTTTAATTCCTCAGTCCATACTCGACTGCTGAGGGTTTACTTATCAAATGAACCTTACCTACATGCGACATGTCATCATACCACATCTATTGGACTATTGACCAATGCTCTAGGCTCTGTCATCATTCACACCCATCATCATGTAGTGGTATATACCTTAGGTTAGATAACCACTCCTTTCATCAAATATAAATGCTTCTATTATCTTCTATTTATCAATTCCAAACTTATTCCATTACACTGTCATGCCTTCACTCATCACTTAGTGGTATACACCTTAGGTTAAATCACCACTTCCTTTATCCATTTCACATTATCCTCTTACATCCAATCATCACCTATTCTATCATCCTATTCTCAGTCGTTCTATTACATCATCATTTATTCTACTCATCACTTTAGGCTAAATCACCACCCTCGTCTTACTCCTCACATAATGGTGTACACTTAGTGCTACCATCACTACCTTCTGGTATTCATCGCCTACTCATCTATGCTTCATACACCCTCATCCCCCATATCATAGTGACATATGCTATATACTAGATTATCACCTATTTCTTCCATCATGTAGTGATATATGCTTAGGGATAAATCATCACTCTTCTAATCAACAAGTTGTGGTATACACTTAGGATATAGGGTCCACACACATATTTCTATACATCTTATCACCATCCTCTCATCTTCTATAGTGATATATGCTCAGGGATAAATCATCACTCTTCCAATATACAAAGTCGGGATATATGCTTCATCTATAGGGTTCATCATTTCTCCTCATGTCGCATTACATCACCACTACACATACACACTCAATGCAGTGCACTAGACACAATCAACACTACTCGACCATTTCCCGATGAAGCACTGTTGTTTGTGGTTCATTCCTAACTACTAAGGGGAAAAAAAATTAACCTCACTTCATACACTTTCATACACTTGGGGGGCACGTTGATTATTTCAATCCATCTTGCATTCCATTCCATTCATCCACAACATACAACATTGTCTTGGTAGCATTTGATTTTTCTTACTAGTGTTTTGCATGCTCAATCTATTACACATGTTAGCTTACTTTCCTATATGTAATTATCATACACACATGTGCATTCACACCTTTGTCTAGTGTGATCAAAGATAAAGGAATCTACACGTGACATGGATGTTCACCTTCTACCCTTACTATACCGCTTGTTGGGGGCTTTCACATTTGACTTGTACATGTGTTATTGTTTCATTTTGTACTTAGCACATTATCTTACATGCTTATACACACTTTGACATATTGGTTTTCACTATGACATGCTAATGCATGTTCCATGTGCAACACTTGTTTTACAGTACTACATGTTCCCATGACTACTTGAATGCTTTGTTTTCCATTGTATGCGGGCTTTGCCCTTTGTCTGGGTGCACACTTGTCTTCTATTTGTGGCCATGATGTCCTAACGTATCTTACAACATCGTGAGTGATGTCCCATGTTTGAAACCCACTTTGTACAGTCTCCTTGTTTTCTTGCATGTTTGTACTACTGTGCTTGGTATTTTTTCTACATTATATGCATCTTTTACACTTATTTTCATGCATGTGTTTGGACTAACACTTGTATTTTATAGTGATCCCATTTTATGTGTGCCTTGGTATCTACCAAGTTTTTTCCCTTTTCCCCATAAAGGGATGAGTTGGTTACAAGGTTAGAGTGTGGTTGGTCCTCTTTAAGGGTTGTATTATCCTTCCAGGGTTGTTGCATACACCCCCAAAGAGGGGGAACATCATTATGGATTTTTTACTAACACAACGTATCTACACTAGTTTAGACACATCGAGTGAGTTCAAATTAGACCGAACTCCATACACAGTGAGTGAGTTTAAATCAGACCAAACTCTATACACAGTGGCCTCAACATGACATGGTGTCCTTCATAAATTCTGTGGAGCAATCACAAGCTTAAGGGTTACAGTGGGTGGCCTATCAAAACTTCTTTGTTAGGTGGCGTAGGATCACCCAAAAAACTAGAAAAGTTCCGAGATCTCTTCAACAAATCATAGGAGAAGAAGTTAGAGTTAGAGGAAACTGAGAATTTCCTCCCTACACTTCTTCAGCCAAGGTGGTGTGAGATCACCTGAAAAACTCATGACATCACAAGATATCCTTCTACACCCTTTCTCTCAAAATGGATGAGGTGCACATGTTCCATTTTTCCATTTACACTTTCTAGTCTAGCATACTTTACACAATGTTTTTTGATACATACATATTTGAATACTTGAGTGTTTTCTCCTTATAGGTCTGCCATATGAGAAACAAACAGTCAAATTGGGGACAACAACAACCAACAACAATAATGAAAATGACAACACATCACAATCGTATTTTCCATACTAACCATGCAAGTATACCACACACATGAAGATGCTCCACACGTGTTCCAACCTATGTTAACTCTCATCATTTTTATTTAAATTTTTCATCTTTAGAATCCACACTCCTCCATGTTTGAGTCTATTCCATTGACACACTTTCTTCTACACTCTGAATGTATTTAACGTATGCTTCTCTGACTAGTTTATGTTACCAAGTTGTTCACTCACCAACATAAAGTGGGGGAAAATTTAGACAAAAATATTACACATTAAAAAATATTTATCTCGGTATTATACTACTATTTAGAAGGTTTTCAAGTGTACAAAGTACCAATTAATCCCACATTTTTGCCATATTTGATTTATATTTTACTTCATCTTTCCTGCGTATTTCCCAATACCTATCCACCCATTTCGTAACTTCCTCAAGATTCTAGCAATGTTTTTGTGCTCCCTAACATGTATCATGGTGCCTTGGGACACCCTGATCCCACCCTGGGCACCCCTCTCTTTGTTTAACCTCTTTCAATCTTCTTTGGGTCACTTTTAGCCGTTGGTCTCCCTTATCTTTTCCTCAGTAGGCATTGTCAGGATTAATTACGAAATCAAACTTGAGAACCCTATAAATATAAATCTTATAAAACCATAATGAGGGTCCTATGTCATTGCATCCTATCACTAATATCACTCCATCAAGGGTTGCATCCATTACACCATCTCCATCCACATAGCTCCATGCATCATAACTAGTAAAGTTTGCATCACATCCATTCACACATTTTAGAGAAGAGATTCGATCTATTCTATTTTACATTCTACATCTTCTATAGTTATCATATCTCACTACTACAAAGTGTAATTGACATAAGAGCACCTAGGGCACAACATACACACACTCACTAGAACTACATCAGGGTCTATAATGTAGTGCAACGTTCAATGATAAGTGAAGTGGTTCGGTAGCTGAGGTAAGTACGACCCCTTATTATTCTTCATGTGCAAGGTGTCATACAAATTATCCAGTGAATCCAGAGTGACAGGAAGGTATGGTTTTAGACCTAGTTGCGACACTAATTAACATAGTTCTTGAGCCCCTACATAGTTCATAGTGCCCAGAATCAAGACATGGGTGCTCTGAGGCACCCCAATAAACTCCTAGGTTCTTGTGTCACTTCAGATATTCAAGATCTACCCTTCTCAGGGCCCTTGAGTGATCTTCTACAAATTCATCTTCCTTTCTTAGATCTTTGACAACCTGCGACATTCTGTTTGAATCAACTAAGTCATCTCCCCTCTCTTTCCTTTCCATTAGGGTTTCTATTTCATTTAGCATAGTTACCACTATTCATTGCATATAGATTTACTATATTTACTACATTTTAGTCCTCCTATTTAGATTAAAATTAGAACCCTAAATACCCCTTTTAGGTATTTTAGGTAGTTATTTTTGTTAATTAGTTTGTATGGTTTTAGTTGTACTACTTTTTCATCTTGTGTGGGTTAAGTTAGATTTATTTGCTTATTTAGATTGAGTGTTACTTTAATCTGTTAGGCATTACTGTAGACACCATTTTTTGATATCACTCCATGTTTCTCTCTCCTTTATTAAACTTACCCTCTTGATTCTCATTTCCTCTAAACTAAATCCTAAAAATCACAATTACCTTTAAGTAGTTAATTCATCCCCTTTAATCCTTAATCATCATTATGTGTTAATGTATTCCATGTAAGCCTCTATTATAATTAATATTATTAACCTAAATAAAATCACCTCACATACTAAGAAAATGCTCCAAAATTATCCACATCATGCACCCCACTCATCCCCATCACATCCACTATTACACCTAATCCTCCAAATCATGAACCCTACATATGAACTTAATGATTATAAACTCCAAAAATATACACATCTGACACCCCACTCCTAAATTCAAAATAATCCTCATGGGATGCATTATCCCACCTAACCCTTTCAATCATGTCCCCACACAATATCACATCCTTTCTTTTTGAATCATGAGCCCCACTCCATCAAATCCAATCCATATCAAATTCAAATCATGCCTTTTAATCAGGGTTACATTTTAAAACCAATGTTATCTAACATTCCTTAGTTAACCCCCTCCCGAGATTATATATACATGTCTTATTCCCTTCTTTAAATTTTTTTTTTTTTTTATAGGAACAATAATAAGAAAATTCTGAAATGAGTTTTGCAAGTTTGAGGTCAAGTAAAATATTTGCCATTGTTAAAAGTTAGAGGTGAGGAGTGTTGGAGAAATTTTTGAAATTTTTGGGGATGCTTTGACATTGTTCATCATCTTGCCATCTTGATGCCCATTCCATCTCCATATCAGAGCACCAGCTAAAATCCCTCGTCATTCCAATTACTTGGAATTTTGTATTTTTTCTACTTTTACATGTTATCTACTGTTCACCATTTATTTCCATATTTCTAGACACAGGGGTTGACATCCTCCAAGGAAGTTGAAAACTTCTTGGACCAACATTTTCTGGGAAACCCCGACATATTGTTATCTAATCATATATGTTTTAGTTTTACAGACATTATCACATATATCTTCTTGGCGACCATAGATCCACATCCACATCTGAGGCACCTTAAGCCCTCCATACTTCGAGGTTGCTGGTGGCTTCAACTGTCAACATTCAACCATGCAAGAATGAAGTTTCTTGTAAAACATTATAGTACACATGGTGGGACCATACCCAAAATCTGGTCATTTTGTTTTTTATTTTACTCATCTTGTTC
The DNA here is from genome assembly GCA_019776745.2 of Taxus chinensis. Classification (NCBI taxonomy): domain Eukaryota; kingdom Viridiplantae; phylum Streptophyta; class Pinopsida; order Cupressales; family Taxaceae; genus Taxus; species Taxus chinensis. Next base: position 422,468,519 of record CM034151.1, read on the forward strand.
AGGTGTTGTAAGTATAATGGTCATCATTTTTCATATTTTTCACCAATTTAGATATTGCTTACAAATATTTTGTTTGGAGGATTGCTTGTTTGCAAGGTTTTAATTATGTCTTCATCCATGCAGTGTGGTACGTACATTTAGTCATTTTTGTCATCGCTTTGAGGTAAGTGGCTTTTTTGTTTTCAAGGATCTTGTTATTTGGTTATTTACAATTGGTATAGAATTCATTTTTTAAATAATTAAATAAAACAAATTAACAAAAAAACATATAATTATTAATAATTTAAATAACAAAAAAATTACAAAGATTTTTATTGTAACTACCCTATCTCACATCTCCAACTCACCTCCCAACACTCGCTTAGCTCAACCACACCCACATTGAGATGCTTCCCTTTCTCTAAAAGCTCATATCTCCCCTCCTTACCGAGTCATCCTACCCATGCAACCCTCACATCTCTCCCCTGCCTCGTTCCTAAATTTGACCTACATGAGCCACAAAACACCTACCCCACCTCTCTCTCGACTCCACACAACTCATCTTATATCTCTCCCCGACTCCTATCTACTGACTCGACCACGATTATCCCTACCCCAAACCTTATCTTCCTAAATACCTACCGAAGATCCCATCTCCCCCTTCACCCCGAGCTCCTTATTAACTCTCCTCTCTGCGGGTTTCCAACTCCCTCCCGCATAGCTCAAGTTTAACACCATTGGGAATGCACAAAATTTTGTTGTGTTGAAGTAAATTCATGAAGATCATACCTTTTCTTACGTGTAATTCCCTTTTTTTGGTAATCATCTAGTAACCCAACAAATAGACATTGATATAATCGTGTTGCTTGTACGGTGATTTAAAGCTGCTCCAAGTATCCAACAAAGAGTTGTGGTTTATTGACGATCCTTATCAATAATATTAGGAACCTGATAAGTAGTTCTCCTTCCAGTGAATTGCTAACTCCCTCTCCACTCACCCAGTTCCCATATCTCCCTACCTAATCTCTATCCTCATCTCCCTAACTCCACATGGCTCGAAGAATCCCCCTGAATCCTAAGCCGAGTCATTCCCTTGCTTCTTCCTACACTGAGAATAGACATACACATAATTGACAACAAAAATATTTCAGTCTTGGTGATCTCCAGCCATGATCCATAACCATGAAATCGAGGACCACTTCCTCTAAGATTTTTTTTTACTATAATCACCCTCAAATTAACATGATTTTAAGAAAGTGAATATCTATGTAGAGTAACAAGATTTCAATGCTTAATGCTTCTAACAATTTCCAGATTAGCTTCAAATTCACGCAAGCTTTGTGGATATTGACTATAAAGTATCTTTTTAGTAATTGGCTTACCATTATTTACAACACATCTATAAACAGTGCTCACAACACCATAGCCAATTATATATTTCTCGTTTATAGCTTATGTGATTCTCATTATGTCATCAAACATGTGAATAGCCACGTCCATGCATAATATGACCAACTATTTCAATCTAACCGTCCTCCCAGATTCGACTTTTGACTTTGCTTTTCCTAAAGGTGAGATTTGAGTTGATTTACCATTACAAGATTCCAATGTTTGACTCTTCTAACTGTTTCTAGCTCAATATCAATTTCATGACAACTTTATGGGTAATGAATCTAAATTATTTTTTTAGCAATTGGCTTATCATTCTTTACAATACATTTATAAATAGTACTTGCAACACCGTAACCACTTTTATATTTTTTGTTTATATATTTTTTAATTTGTACTACATTATGTCATCATGCATGTGAAGAGCCATATCCATGTGCAGTATGACCCACCAATTTTAATCCATTCATCCTTTGTGTAGGTTTTACAAATCTATCATTTCATTATTTGGGATTTTATAGTCATGTCATTTTGTTAGTCATATCATTTCATCCTTACTTTTACAGTCATATCATCTTTGCTTTAATTCTTGTAGGTTTCATTATGTACAAAAGATAGTTCATATCTATGATTTCATTAGTTAAGATTTTATATTCATATCACTTCATTAGTTTATCTTTTATATAAGCTACCATTTAACTAATTTAGTCTATCATTTTGACTCAATTCACTCATTTGCTTCCCTTATATTATTTTATAGTCTATCGTTTAATTTTGGTTTCTTAATTACTCGAATGAGATAGGAACATTGAACTATAATTTTGTTAACTAATAAGATTAATTTTTTTTTACGACAATATTTTTGTAAACAACATATTTATAAAATTTATATCATTTTTCTTAACCACCTTAACTAATAGTATTTATTTTCTTTTTGCAGGGTAACATCTACGATACTCAGACCACAACATTACGGTTTCAAAGATGACCATTGAAACATAAACACGCCACAAATACCTTTCACCAGGTTCTTCCATCACTCTTATCATCGTGTATGGTACCAAGACATTCTGGGGCATTGATCAATGCTTCAAAAAATGTAATTATCACATACAATCTAATCATGAAGGAAAGTGTTCTACAAGTATTCCTTATTTTTTCCTATTTTCTCTTTTATGCATTGTAATTTCCCTTTCCTAGGTGATTTTTTGCATCAAATTTCACATTTAAAATTTGATCTAAAATGAACCTCGTGCATCCTTCTTGATAATATAGTTTAACTAGGGGTTTAACCTTCTATGTTTCACTTATCACACACTGCCTGAAACTTCATGAACAAAATCAACACACTAATACATTCCTTTCATGTGGTTCACTAATTGGGATTTGAAAACCCAACAAGAAACCATTTCACATGTTCCCCAAGCCAAAACTACCTAAAACCAGCCCTAGAATTCTATTCTCTAGGTACCTTCATTATCTAATTTTCTTTCCTTTTCACATCTCATAATTAATCATGTTATTTCTTGATTTTTTTTTTGTCAATAATATTCATAAACAAATGTTTATCTATTTTACACCTATTTTCACTTTGTCCCAAATAGAAATAACACAGAAATCCACTTGTATTCATTTTTATGCCCTTAAAATAACCTTATAATCCCTTGTGCATCAGCCTATCACCCAACTCGAGCTAGGAACTCACTTGAGGTGCGCGCGGGCATCGAACCCCTCCTTTATGTGAGAATTGTGAGAAGATGTTATCATTGATGATAGATTAAGTGTAGAAAATTAAATGATCATGCATATATTTTGAAAGCATAGGATGATTCATTTACACCAACATACCCATTCAGATAACAAAAGAAACATCATACAGATAGTAGATTTGATCCATAACATAAAGAAAAAGGCACTAGGGTTTACACCCATGAATAATATATTTAGAACATGACCATATATTCATGTTGATCATAGTTTAGTAACCACATTACATTCACAAGAGCCATAATGGACCAATATAGAGATCTAACTCAGGTATTAATAGTTCTAGTTATTCTCCTTATTACAAAAATTTAGAAGACCCATCCCACTAGATATGTTAACATTCCTGCAGTTCTATAATGATAACCCCAACCTATAGAACCTCCTATTATTTTTGTAGAGATTTAAATTTCATCCTTTCTATGATGATCCTGTAGCTTCCCCTCATTGACCCATATGGTGAATGCTCTCTCCAAAATGGTCCTCTCTCCTTTCTTCTACCTAAACATTTCTATAAATAGGTTTAGCACCCACCACCATGCCTTCCTTTAGGAGCATATTGGTTGTGAAGTGTCAAGGTGGTCCTCCAATAGAGCATGCTTCTTCTGATCCGAGATCTCCACTTTCTGTAATGATTCCTTTCAGGAATGTTCCATGCATGGAATACTCTTTCCTTGACCACCAAGTCGCTAAGATGGCACCTTATCCATTGAACACGCCTAGTTGGGTCATGTTTTTCCTCAAGTCAGGTCACGTTTTTCCTCAAGTGCCTCTTAGAAATCTAAATATGATTAAGTCCTAAAATCCTTTTCTCTAGCTTACGTGCACCATGGTTTCTATTAAACCATTATAAAACCCTTATCCTACGCGCTTTTCTCCACGTACCTATTTTCTTCATTGGTCCTACACGCATATGCACACTTTGGGACTTAGTCAATATACTGAGGCCCAATATCAACCCACACTAAGTTTGTTCTCCATCCTCAGAAATATACTCTCTAAAGAATAAAGAATGAGGAGACTTTGAATGGTTGGAATAAAGAGTGAATAATGAAGAATGAGAAATGGAAGAAATAAAGAATGGAGGAATGAAGAAGAATTTTTTTATTGTTGAAAAATGAGTGGGAAATCCTTCCTTATATCTACCCCAATCTTCTCCCAGGCACCCACCTTGCCCTGTGCTTATTTAAAAAGGTCACCTACTAAGACACTCACCTATTCAAAGCCTAGTTCATCACCCTTAGCATCCAATGTATCAACAATGTTTTCCAACTATTTGATGAGGTCGTCTAGCACATCCATCCTACATGTGATTTGGGGATATAATTCCTTCAACTAGTTTTAGATCGAGCCTCTTAGGGTCTCGATGGCTTCTAACTTCTTCTCTACCTTGGCCAAGATCTTATCTCGATCTGCCCTATTTCCTTTATTTTTATCCTGAAACTCCTTGAGGTCTACCTCATGCATAGAAACTAGAATGCTTGCTACTCTATCCCTATCAGCGTAATTATCACAAGTGGCTTCAGTTGTCTGCGTGATGAAATTTAGAAAGGTGAGGAGATTGGTGTACCAATCGAATATCTCCACAACCTATTTATTTCACTCTTTCTCCTGGCATGTCAGTGCTTCCTCAACTGATCCCAATGTGAGTGGTTGCCTTTCCATTGTAAGGATGGGAGTTAAATCTTCCAAGAATTGCAAGGTCAATTTTTTATTTTTTATTGAGCGGTGCTAAGTCTTGATGCTTTAAGACAATAACATCTACAATCGTATAAATTTTCTTATATACCTCACGCATGTTTGCCTTTTCCTCCCTCATCTCACACCTTAACTGTGTGCTGATAAACTCTTCTTGCTTCAGATCCTAGCTCTTTTCAATGAGCTCTTCCTTTTTCTTTTCCAATTCCCCCTCTAGGAATCTCACCCTGTCATTCCTTCCAAAGAGTCTTGCCTCAACCTTGACTGAAACCTTGTTGAATTCATTACAGACTTACTCGTCAGAAAATTGTTGATAATTTACTAGTGGGTTTATTCCTTTGGTCTTCAGCACCTTCATCAGCACCCCCTGGTTAACTTTGAACTCAGGCTCGTTAACATGGGACTCAAATGCCCAAGATAGCATTTTCTTGGTTTGTGGGTATGCGCATTCTTTTTCAAATGAAGACATTGCCAGGAGTTGGTCTATAGCCACGGTGCTTTGGAACTGTTCACATAGTACCTTGTTTGGAATTTGGAAATAACCCATTCCTTGTCCCTAAGTTACTACCACACTCTTTCCCCTATGTGCACTACCTTTGGAAAGCTCACTACTAAGCTGAGATCCCCACCCATGCTTCCATATTCCTTCCCTATGATTTCCTCCTCTATTTCCTTGAGTATATCATCATTACTCTGCTCCACCTCTTACTCCACTAACTTCTCTATTATACCCGCTACTTCTCTTTTTGTGGCCTCTTCTATCTTCTCCTTGGTGAGGCTAGGGGTCCTCTGATCCTTAGTATTTACTTCTTCACTCTCCCCTTTTCCTTGAGCGCCTTCTTCTTCTTCACCATTTTCTTCACTCCTTTCTTCCTCTGAGTCGTGTACATCGTACATGGGATGATTTCAAACTTTAATCCTCACTATCATCTCTCTCACCCCTATAGGCCTCCAATATCTCTGTCTCATATAAGTCTTCTTTGCCCACTACCTTCTTCTTCTTCTTAGTTGGGGATTCTTCCTCTTCCTCTAGCAGGTGATTCCTTCCTTGGTGACTCTTCTCGCTCTAGAACCTCTTCCTCTGGTGTATTTTCCTTCTCCTTGATAGGAGACTTCTTCCTACGAACGTATGTGCTTGGCTTGGCACCTGACTCCAACGCGGCACCCACATATTGTGTTCTAAGCACACTTGGTGCTTTCTTCTCCAACGTCTCTTTCTCTAGGGTCTCTTCCCTTTCCCTCTTCTTTGGCACAGAATTCTTCCTACTAGTGGGATCTTATGGGATGGAGACATCATTCTCCAAGTAAGCGCCCTTTTCATAATTGGGCCTAATGCACAAGTATAATCTTTTTGTGGTCCTTCTAGCAATAGGTAACGTCAAGGTTTTTTTCATGCGCACTTAAAGGGAGACATACTTCTCCACATAAGCACGGTTTTTGGGGTATACGAGCTTCCTTCAAAAATTTTGGCGGTCCTGGTTCACCTCGCTAAGGTTAGACCTAAGTCTTTTAGCTTCCTTGAAATGGTTAACCCCCGCTTGGAAATACTATGTGGTGAAAGACAAAGGCAGTTTACACCATGGACTCTTGGTCCCATCTGACAGAGTGAACTTGCCAATGCAGAAATGTTGATAGACAGTGAACTCAACTTCTCCATCTACTAGTTCTGGAAACTATTATGGTATCCTCCACCTAGCCCCAAATGCACCACGCATTCGCTTATAACATTATTCCAAGTGCGCCTTGTGGGCAGCCCTCATGGTATCACATGTTTATTTCTCAAACCTCTTCGCGGGGGAGGGATCTTCATCTAGATACTCCCATAAAAAATTCTTTGGTCCCATTAGGCACTCCAAATTTCTAAGAAGATGATGGTGAGAAGAATATTTCCAAACATTATCTTCTCTCCTTCTTACATGGTGTTGATGATCTCTTCTACAATATAGGCAGATAGGTTATAGATGGTCCCTTTTGAAATCTTTCGGCATATATTCAACCACACATTGTTTATTTGTGTCCACCTTTATTTCCCATTCATCTTGGATACCAAGCGCACATCCAATCTCATTATAGGGTCGGGGATATCTGAGATATCAAAGTAATACCAAACCTTTTTGTATTCATACTCCTCCACGGTTCTCTTAATAGCCTCTTTATCCTCTAAGTCATCATATAACGAATCTCCTTCGTAGATAAGGTCATAATCTTGGAGATGAGCTGGAGAGTTATGCACATTCTATGGCCCATAAAGTATAAGTGGTCCTCATACACGTGTGACATCAACCATTGGTATAACTACTCGAGCTTTCCAAAATAGGGAAACTCGAATAGTTGCAGCAGCTCGGCCTTCTCAAATTTTACCTTCACCTCATCGTTGTAGATTGGCATCCCCTCTGGTGTCCTCTTCTTTGTTGGACGAACCAGTTCTAGCACCATTTCCTTTTCTATGGTACTTGTGTGATGATTATAGTCGCTCATGATCATCTTCCTCACATGGGATACCCATTCTTTTCAAAGTAAAACTCCATTTGGGTATTGCATCTTTGCATACCACTCCTCATTGAAATTGGTGGTGGCAGTTTGTTTTCCTTTTCCCTTGCCCTTCTTAGGTGAAACAGTTACCTTCTTTGGTGTCACCTTCTTATCAGGTTAAAAAAAATTCCTTGTTCCCCTTCCTTACTCTGCTCAAATCTATGGCTCAACTTTGTAAAAGAATCCTTCTACTCCTGTGCCCTAGCTACAGAACCCTGACCTGGAAAAATCTTCCACAAGATGACGTATTCCATTGAAACCTTCTTCCCTACGCCCGTGTACTCATTCCACTTTTGTTTGCAAATCACCCTAGTCACGCACTTCAGATTTTCACTCTTCTTTCTTCACACAAATCATTCTTCGCAGATGCCCTAGTTCGCAAGAGCTCTTCAATATCATAATAGCAAGGTAAATAATGATGTGCCAGACCCTTTACTTATAGCTTTTTGTCTATCCCCTGTAATAAATGCTATGCCACCTACCAACATACTTAGCATTAAATGCATATTTTTCCACTAAAGCTAATCTTAAGTGCTCTTTCCCATGCACTCAATCCTACACAAAAATCCTTACAAGCTTCTGGTGCACAAAAATTCTTAATGACCAAAGACTCTTACGTGCGGGTTTGCAGTGCCAAAGGCACTTCTTATGTCCTTGACCTGATTTTTGCCCTCGCCTACCTCATGTTGTTTTTGCACTTCTCATCCTCTATACGTGGTCTTTGTAAAAGTCTTTCTGACACAAAAATTTATTGTCCACCTTTTTCCACACATTTTCTCCTACCTTACGCACTTTTTATCTTTTAACAAGGGCCATTAAAACACAACTTTCACTTCTAGCCTCTATTTCACTTTGCTCTACTCCACCCCACACTAAAATAGATGCACGACCCTCTACACATACACAACCCTTGAAAGTAATAAGTGGTTCCCGGTGCACAAGGTGCATAAAAACAACACAACAGAAAGGAACAAGTGATAGGAAAGGAAAATACAAGGAAAAGAAATGAATTAAGGGCAATCCTATACCTGGCAATAGTGCTTACAAACACAATGAAGACTTATTTATAGTAGGGCTTCAACCTACTCCCATTGAAATGACCTAGTACTCTCGTCTCATCCAGTGCTTGTAACTAGCAAGTTCCTGAATCAAGGATGTACGAGATGATGTATGGTCACAACCAATGGACTTCCAACTTCCCAATATGGCACAAAAATTTAGAATCATATAACAAAACAATCTACCCAACCTTAAATTGTTTGTTTTTAATATGACGATCATGTCATGCTTTTTGTCTTGCCTTCTCTATCTTTTGACTCCATCTAGCAAGTGATCTCCTTTCATCTAGCTACATTAACTTATCAAGTCTTTCTTCGAGCACTTGTTCATCATCCAATCCTCCTGCATGCGTTATATGCAGCGATGGTAGCATAAATTCAATCAGAAAAATAACCTTCGCACCAAATACCAATTGAAATGGTGTTGCCTTGTTCAACCTCTTGTAGGTTATCCTGTATGCCTATAGAATGACGGATACCTTATCATCCCAATCTTGTCTGCCAACGTCACAAATCTTAGTTAATGTGTGACTTAGTATCTTGTTAAATGCTTCAGCAATCCCATTTTTTTCAGGTGATAAGGGGTGGTCTTGTAATGGGCCACCATAAACTCTGCCAACAAAATCCTGACCCTTTCATTTAGAAAATGTGTACCCCTATCACTTGTTAAACTCAACGGACATCCATACTTGTTGATTATGTTTTCCCATAAGAATCTTTTTGTTCTCGCTGATGCGTAATATTTTGCAGTCATTGCCTCTGCCCATCTTGTCAAGTAAGCAGTGCAAGTGATGATGTAATGTGAGCAAGTCCTTCGCGTGGTAGGTGAAATTGATCCTACAAAGTCAATTACCCACTTTTCTAATGGTTAAAATCTAGCTATTGGTCGCAATGGTATTTCATCCCTCCTTCTAGGTTTTTCAAGGTGCTGACAATGGTCACATGCCTTGTAAAACTCAATACAATCTTGGTAGATACTCTCCCAACAAAGCCCTGCAAGTAGAATCTTCTACACGGTTGCATTTCCTGTATATTGTCCTCCTGCAATCCCACCATGCGCTTCCTCCATGATTGCAACGTGCTCATGTTGTAATACACATCATCGCAGAACCTCATCATGACTTAACTTGTACAAGTCTCCATTAATCAACATGTAAGGTGAAACATGTATATCTAATTTCTTTCTCTCCAAAGCCTTCATTCCTTTTGTTGCCACACCCATTTTTAAAAAAACACTTCAATATCCTCTAAGTCAAATGGTGCAAGTTACAACCTAAACAGTTGCGCGTCTAGCATGGTATCCTCAATACTCTGTGTGTCCTCACCTGAGTCAATTCTTGATAAATGATCAAGTCTTGAATTACTCTTTCTTGGTTTACCACAACTAAAAAATCAAATTCTTGAAATAACGAGACCCACCGACATATGCACCCTTATAGAATGGGAATTTTTACCAAGTACTTCAGTGTCATGTGGTCCGTGTAGAATATGAATGGTGTCACCAACAGATACTACTTGAATTTATGTAACGTGTAGATCATTGAAAGTGCCTCGCGCTCAGTAGTTGTGTAATTATGTGTTGCTGGTGTCAACTTCCTAATGACAAAACACAAGGGGTGATTAATAATCCCCTCACTAGGTTGTGTCAGTACTACTCCAATGGTTGTTCCTAAGGCATCAACATGCACATGGAAAGGCTTATCCCAATAAGGAAAGCGTAATATGGGCGCAGTGATAAGCCTATCCTTCAAAGTGTCAAACAACCTTTGTTGTGTCCCTCCCCAATGAAAGGCACTCTTGGGTTTAAGAAATTCATCCAAGGGTGTGGTGATCTTGGCATATCCCTTAATAAAATTTCTATAGTACCCCGTATGCCCAAGGAATCAACACACTGCGCTCTAACTGGTAGGCTCCCCCAATCCTAGAATAACTGCAACTTTGCCAGGATCCACCAGCAAGCCTTCCTTGCATATAATATGCTCCAATAGGGTTCCAAATGGAGTAGCAAAGACACATTTCTTAATGTTGATAGATATCCTCAACTATCGATATCTCTCAAACATCAACCTCAAATTGTCACAATGGTCTTTTGCTAGCCCATACATTGTCCAGTCAACCAGGTAGACCTATATAAATTTATGGATGAAGTCCTGGAAGGCTTGTACCACGATGCAGGAGAACACAACAGGAACATTCTTCATCCCAAAAGGCATGACCATGTAGGAAAAACTTCCCCATTCAGTGGTGAAATTTGTCTTTTCTTGGTCTTCCTTTACAATTCTAACTTGGTTGTACCCTGAGAACCCATCCATGAAAGAATAGACCTCACGCCTAGCTACTCCTTGCATAATTTCTTCAGTGAAGGGGGTTGGAAAAAGGTCGATGACACACACTACATTTGAGTCCCTGTAATCAAACACAGATCCTTATCCTTCTTGATGCTTACGACCATTAGACTTACCCATTTTGATTCCTCAACAACTTTAATGATGCCTGAAGTGATCATCTTGTCTATCTCTTCTTTGACTCGTACGTAAAAATTTGGATTCATCTAATACGACCTCTTATGGAATGGGCACATACCTTCCTTTAACTTGATTCTGATTTCCCCCAAGGAGTGGTGAATTCCTTTGAGCTCATGGTACCCGCATGGGAACAAATCCAAAAAATCGCGCAAAAGGTCAATGATATTAAAAAATTCTTTCTCCAACCAATAATCCCCAATGATAAATTTCATAGGTTCTTCCTTTGAACCAACATTAACCTTATTTATCTTCAAGGATTCATGGTAGGCATGTGCTTGCTTATCATCACTATCCATGATTTCACACATACCTTCAGAATGGTTAACATCTAGAGTCTCCATTTCTTCACCATCTATCTATCACATCGTCCATTTTCCCTTTTTCCTTTTCCATGCACACACACTCAAGTTGTGTCTCTTCTGATTCTTCCTCATCAAAACATGTCTCCAAACCAGGTTCACCTAATAGCTCAAGTATCCTATCTTCCACCATAGCAATATCTCCCATTGTAAGGCACTTGATCACTTGCAATGCCTTATCCATATATGGCTTTATACTCGAATACTTGAAAACTTGAATGATATCAGCCGCCAACTCCTACCAATTCCTTGTATGACGGTGCATCTCCAAGTGAATGTAGCATGCATGCGCACAACCTTGTAAGGTGGAATACAACTTATGTACCCATAGCGAAGGTGGTAAAGCTTCTACAGCTTCCATCCAAGCCTTATCACATGCTTGGATATGACACGAGGTGGGATCTTTTACATGGTAGTCTTGTATGATAGTGGGCACATTACTTCTGGAAAACCTAATAGAGAATGTGGTTCTCACCTCATGTCATTCTATAAGGCTCTCATGATGTGTCTCCCACCAACTTTTTGTGGTCCCAAGTAGGTTATAGCTAAGCATACCTCTTATTTTGTTATCATTTTTCCACTGAGCCTCCATTTCTCATAAGAAATCATCAAGGTTATCTCCTCTAGAGTAACTTAGTAACTTCTTCCCTCCTAGGCGCTTAACCGAGTGAGCTTTTATTACACTTGTCACTGATCCTTTCAAGTGTCACCCAATTAATTTGTAATTCCTATACGCCCAATTGTCACATGTTGTGTTGGTTGTATCACTCATAGACTGAGCGTCTTCAAACTAGATAACTCCTTTTGTAAGATGAATTACCTCAGGGTCTCTGATAGAGTGCACATAGATTCTATCAAGGACTTCTCCCAAGGGCTCAGTATAGGGTGTTGACTTACCATCTGTCAAGGGGATGATGACTCGTTCCTCCTTGTTCTTAAAACTGATATACCCCTTGTTAAATTGTAGGTCAGCATTATTTTTTTAACACTATGGGTGCCCAAGCAATGCTGGAAATTTATTCGCCTCAACTAATGTCAAGACTTCAAAGTCTCCAGTGAACTTGGCCCCTTGAATAGTGATAATCACATCCTTCAAGACACCAATGGGTATTTCCTTTGTCTTGTTCACCATCTACAACACATTTGAAGATGGTTGTAACGGGGGCCTTCCCATTTGATGCCATGCATCCAAGCTGATAACATTGACTTTTGTGCCTGTATCAATCAAAATATTACTCAAAAACCATCCATCTACAAAAACATTCAAATTTATCTCTTTGTCATAGTCAAGGCTGTGGGGGGAAGGGTAGCATGCAGAATCTACCTCTTGCGCTCTCCTTTAGCATGTGGTACCTTCTCCTATAGTCATTCTCCTAGCAAGGGAATGATATTATCTTTCCTTAACATCTTACATACTTCCCCAACCTCATCCAAATCCTTCTGTGGAGCCTCAACATTCTTTTTTTGCTCTAACTTCCTTGATTTATCCTTCAGACACTAGATCTCTCCTTGTAGACTCTGAATCACATCCATAGTTTCCTGATACACCTCCTTTTGATGAGCAGGGTCTGGATACTTTCCATGTACCACTTCTTCCCTTGTAACCAGTGTTCTTTGTCTTGGTATCTCCCTAGTGCGTGTGACCTCCACTCACATATCCACCAGTAAAGATTATAATCCTGACTTATGCACCACTCTTGTCATCCATTGTGAGTCGGCCTTCTTTATGCTTACCATCACAACACCTTTGTCTTTCTGGTGTTGCTAGCTCATGTGCTAAAATATCTCAGCGCACTCTTCATACTTATGTTTCTTTCCGTACCACGAGCACTGCAATAGATCATGACACTCATGCTTATAATGCTCTATAGAACCACAGTTATAGAAATTTCCTCGCAGGAACTCACTTCTTCCTCCATGGTTTCCAAGACCATGAAATCCTCCATGGAAATTTCTTCCATGTGCTCCTTCATCGGCATGCCCTTCATAGCGGTGATCATCATCCTTGGAACTGCTTGCACGGTTGATCTGGCACACACCAAGATCAATGGCATCATGTATCTAGTCAATTAGCCTACAATTTTTGTTGTTATGGGTCATAGAGGTATAGATCTTGCAATAGCAAGACACATTCTTATAGATCGCGTGTTGCAGTAGTGGACACCTCCTTACATCATGATCCCCATGGAAAATTTCATAATCTACTATCATGGCGCGTACCGACCTCCAAGGATAATTGTCCTTTGCATGCCCCTCTACCTCACAATTCGTGCACCACTGACCACTACAAATCTTGTGTGCCGAGTTTACAGATGGATTTTCCAACTACTTGGTCATTGCAGCAATTTGAGCCTTAAGGAAAGGGCTAAAAATGGTATCTACACTTCTAACAACCTTAGCGCACAAGGAAGCCTCCAAGGCCTCACGTAGGTCTGTGAATGTATTTTGTGAAAACACTCTTCTAAATGGTGTTATTAGTCCTCCAAAAAACCATTGAGCATGCTGAGAAGGATGGATATCATAATATAGCTTTGACAAGAAAGTTTTGAACCATGTGTCATATTCCTGCACACTCTCTGTCATTCCTTGTTGGATCTCTTTCAAGGCACTAATGCTCTTCTTCTCAAACTCAGGGATATGGAATTTGACTAAGAAGGAATTCCACAGCATGGTGTAATCTACCATCACTTGATAGGGATCATACTTTTGGTACCAACTATGCACACGCCCCTGCAATGTCGTTGCAAACTGACTTGCCTTTCGCTTTGGGGTAGTGATCCCCTTTGCATGCCATAGTAATTCACACTTGTGTACATGATTTGTAGCATCCTCAACACCCTTGTACTTTGGTAGATGTAAAGACATCTAAAAAAAACTTGTGGCAATGGTTGAGGCCCTTGTCTGCTTGATACAGAACCTTGATTCCCTCTAATGTTTCATCCACCACCAGATCCACTAGATCCACCCAGTCATATCCCTCCTGATCCTCTAGATCCACCAGGTCCTCTAGCTCCAACTCCACCAAATCCTCATCCTGTAGCTGGTAACAAGCCTGAAGTGGTTGCACTTAGCGTTCCCAACGTTCCATTGAACTGCTTGCCAAGGTTTTATGATATTGCTTTGCTACTAGACCTATATCCTGCGCCATTCCCAGATGTGATACCCAAAATTTTTATACTTATAATTTTCCCAAAAATCCCTCCAAACACTATAATTGTTTGTGCAGTCATAAATTTCCTAAATGAAAATGTATACCTCCTAGGTGCAGATCGGTCACTCCCATCGATACCAAATGGGTTGGTAATACTTGTCTCCTAATTTGGAAAAGTATGCACTAGGGGTCAGTCACTAGATGGGTTTATATGTGTGCTAATGGCTCTCCTTTCTCCATGTGACGAACTCTCATCAGAAGTTGAAGGTGTTTATCTCCTATGTTTTCCAAGATGGGGTAACACAGACTTCTCAGGTTCCATGTCCTATGGGTGAACCTCAATTCCTTCCCGAAACATCTACCTCCATATATTTGTCACTCCCATAACCTCACATTCTATGTCCAACTCCCTTTCATGCACTTCACTGTACTTGATTCTTCTCTTTTCCCTCTCCTTTTCCGTCACAAGGTTTGTGATCTTCCTCCACCCTAGTTTCGTTTCCTAGCGCTTACAGAAGCTTAGCCGGCCATACGTAATGCCTCCAAACTTAGCATAATAATAAAGATCTTTATAGCCAATGGGATACCTTACAAAAATGTTCCTCTAGGGTCCCTTAGGAACTCAAACTTAAAAACCTTTGGCCAGGAATAAGTATAAATGGCATATTCCAGGGTATTACTAGTTAGCAATCTTTTCCACCAGTGATCAACAACATGTGTCCAAGTTAGATCCACATCCTACAGCCTTTGGTAATCATCTTGGGTACACACGCATGATCTATAGTACCAGATCAATTTGGATGCATATACTAAAATCCATTCATACAATTCTACAGGAAAAAACAAAAGGTCTCATAAAACTCATGATATATGAGCTCTTCTACCCATAAGTGTGCATCAAACTTAGGTCTAGTACTAAATATTTGAGAAAACACATCCTCCATGCTCTTAAACCATGCTTCAAAACTTTGCAACATCAAGCACTCTGTCATCATGAATCATCCTCACATCAAATTCTAAAAGAGGTCCCGACAACAGAACCAATATGTAGTCATTTTTAAGCCCTTAGAATAAAATTCTTATCCCTTGCATGCCGGCCTATTGTTGGGGTGTGGAGCCTATTTTTTGGTCTTTTTGAATCAGTGTTGAAGTGCTAGAGCTCAAACGGTTAAGTTTGGAGACTTCAGGAGAATTCTGTAGTCATTTTCTGTGATGTTGTTGTGTCATCATTGTGCCGTTGCTATTAATATGCTAGTAACATGCTATTAATTGGTTGTTAATGTCAGGACTATTTTTCCAACCATGGGAAGTTGAAAGATTGTGACATTCAAACTTCTAGGGTCAGCTTTAGGACTTCTTAAAAGGATTGTAATCCTATAAATAGAGGTGTTAGAGTATCTTGAAGATATCTTGAGAGTTCAAGAGGTCTTGAGTCTTAATGATCAAGAGTGATCAAGGTTAAGCAATTGGGTGTCAATTGTGGTTTAGATGTGGTTTAGCATTTTTGGAATTTAGTTGTGAGTTCATAACTGAAAGAATAATGTCAAAGTTTTTTTACTCTTGTTGATAATAAAATATGAGCAAGTTCTTGGTGGACGTATCCCACATTTGGTAAACCACACTAAATCTTGTCTTGTCTTCTTTTGTGCATTATTTATTTATGTTGTTTTATTTATGCAAGTATAATTCTACTATATAGTTTCCTACAGCTATGGTTTGAGGAATTGTTTATGCATATTTGTTCTCTAATTCCTAACACCTATCACCCAGTGGGTGCTGGGAGCTCAACCGATGCACACGCAAGTGCTGAGCCCCTCCTTTATGTGAGTATTGCGAGAAGATGTTGTCATTGATGACAGACTAAGTACAAAAAATTAAATGATCATGTATACATTCTGAAAGCATAGGATGAGTTATTTACACCGATATACCCATTTAGATAACAAAAGAAACATCATACATATAGTAGATCTGATCCATAACATAAAGAAAAAGGAACTTGGGTTTACACCCATGAACAATATATTTAGAACATAACCATATATTCATCTTGATCATAGTTCAGTAACCACATTACATTCACAAGATCCATAAGAGAGAAATATAGAGATCTAACTCAGGTATCAATAGTTCTAGATATTATCCTTATTACAAAAAATTAGCAGAACTATCCCTCTAGATATGTTAACATTCCTACAGTCCTCTAATGAGAACCCCAACCCCTAAAACCTCATGTTATTTTTGTAGAGCTTCACCTTTCACTCTTTCTATGATGATCTTGAAGATTACCCTCATCGATCCATATGGTTAATGCTCTCTCCAAAATGGTCCTTTCTCCTTTCTTCTACTCGAGCATCTCTATAAATAGGTTTAGCACCCACCGCCATGCCTACTTTTAGGAGAAAATTGGTTGCAAAGTGTTTAGGTGGTCCTCAAATGGAGCATGCTTCTTCTGATCCAAGCTCTCCACTTTCTACAATGATGTCTTTCGGGAATGTTCCATGCGTGGAATATTATTTCCGTAACCACCAAGTCACCAGGATGGCACCTTATCCACTCAGTACGCCTAGTCAGGTCACATTTTTCCTCAAGTGCCTCTTGGAAAGTCAATTATGACTAAGTCCTGAAATCCTTTTCTCTGCCTTGCATGCATGTTGTGGTTTCTATTAAACCCTTTTAAAACCCGTGTCCTGCACACTTTTCCCTACACGCCAAACCTCTTCGTTGGTCCCACACACGCATGTGCTCTTTGGGAATTTGTGAATATTATGAGGCCCAACAACACTCCACCCAATTATGTTACTCCCCTTAATGAAATCTCCCAACAAGATTCTAAACTTGAAACCATGCCTTCAGTAACCCAACCATCAATCTTTATGGTATCACCTCATGAGAACCATGTCATCTAAGATTGTCCCCACCTTTAAACCAATCCCCATATTTGTCCCCATAATCATCTTCCTAAAACAATAACACCACTATTCCCCACTCCTTTAGGAACTCTTGGACCTCCTCCTAACCCCATATATGATTTCTTACTGTAAAAATCTTCCACAATCTCTAAATCCTCTCAATATCCTAAATTGGTGGATCGTATTCCACCCACATCCCTTTTTGTCCATTCTATTTCATCCATTGCTAATATGATTATACAACCATCTAAACCTCTTAGCACTTACATTCCTACCCATCGTATGTTCCAACCATTTCAACCCCTTAACATTTGTATCTTCACTGATCATTTACCACAACAACCTACCCAACTTCAACAATATCATTACATCCATATTTCTCAATGCTAGACATTATAACAACATATCCCATCTCAACCAATGACAAATATTAATCCTTATCAACATAATCCACAAATACCTCATCCATAAGTTAAGCAACTGCCTTATCAAATGGGTTCTCAAACACCTACACATCTACAAATTAATCAACCACCTTATCAAATGATTTCCCAAACACCCACACATCTGCAAATTAATAAATTGTCTTATTAAATGATTTCACAAACATCCCATCCACAGGTTTATCAACCAGCTTATCAAACAATTCCCCAAATACCCACACATTCACAATCTTATCAACCTCCTAATCAAGCTACACTTTGTGCCACACAACCAATAAAGTCTCAACCTAGTGTTGTGTTAAATGATCCTATTCATGCTTTAATGAATAGGATGACTAGTTTAGAAGTTTCTACCTTGGCACCCAAGGTTACATTATCCTATGAAAAAATTTGTAATGAACTGATTCATCCATCAGTTCCAATCAAACCCTACCCTCATCTTTGGAAAATTCATGATTTTATTAAATTGAACAAGGAAGATCCCCAACAACATCTCCATGCATTTAAACATGCATGTTGTCTTATTGTGCATGATCATGATCTATTACTTTTCACTTTCCCCATGTCCTTGTCCAATCCTACGTTGGACTGGTACAACCATATCCCATAATATTCCATATTCTCTTTCAACATAAAGGTGTAGATATTTTTTTGTGCATAAAATCACTATTGCTAACTTATACACCATCTAACAATTTGGACGATGAGCCCATCACCGAATTCATCACATGATGGCATGGTGTTATAAACCAACTATCATTATCTCTTCCGCAAACCTAACTCATCAAACTCTTCTCATGTTCATGGGTGAAACATATATCATATACTTTGTAAATCCAATCATTCTGAACCTTTGACAAAGTTTTCACAATGGCTCATAAACTCAAAACTCGTGCCATTGAAGAGGGTCATCTTAAATTCAGATTGAGTGAGCCTATATTCAAATGTACTAAACCATCCACACATAACAACACATTTAAGGGTGTGTCCAATTCCATGTTCATCAAGCCCTCATCCACATCTACATCCAGAACATGGCCTCAACAACAAGCCCCTTAATCAACAACCAACTATATCCCCTTGGGAGAATCTGATAGTTTCGTATTTGAAAAATTGATGGCCGTAAACTCCATCCAACTTTCTCCGATACAACCTTTAGAAAACTCGTAATCCAAACCTATTTGGTATCATGAAACCCATTATTTTAAATATTATCAGGTTAAAGGTCATGACATTGAGAAATGTCATTCTTTCAAAGATCGCATTCAACAATTTATCAATAAGGGAGATATCCAAATTGATAATTCCATCACTTCATCTAACCAACCTCTCAAAAAAATTACACAAATGTTTTCTAATCAACCACTAACAAATCAAGCCACCCCCTTTACGACTCAATTATGAAATGTGTACATAGTCAATACCGTCAATAAAGATCTCATCTTATAAATGACTCTGCATGTTCCTACCATGGACATTATTCCGACTCCTTATTTGGAACATGTCACATCTACAACTATCACACCTATATCAAGTTTTACTACTTGTCCTAAACCTACACCTTTTCCTACCCTTACCACATCCACATTAGATGTGACTATACCATCTACTTTACCCACTTCAATCATGTCCCAATCCACTACATTAGATTCATTCTTAGCACATATTTTGACCTGATTAATATCCACACCTACCCCTACATCTCTCGTATCTATTCCTTCATCCTTATCTATATGAAACACACCTACTACTACACCTACATCACTCATCTCTATAACCATCCCAACTAAACCCATTTCTACCACATGTACATTTACAACCCCACCTAAAAAATCAACTCCATTCGAAATATTTATGAAACAACCATCCGCACCTACTTTTACACTTGATATTACCACATTACCTATCACATCTACTACATCGGTTACCACATCCCCTTCAATAGATTTGACTACCCTACATGCATCGGTTCTAGCTTTACCCATCAAACCATCTTTAGAGTCAATCCCAGTTCCTCCTTCCACACTTTCTTACATACCAACCACACCAGCTACCTTTACCATCGATGTATACATACCACTTCATCCACATCTCTTGTACCCCAACCCATCATATTCAACCCATTAACCACATCTACAACAAACATACCCATCACCACATCACTTACATCTCCAAATATCTCAATTATGCCTACTCCCCTATTCATCCCAATTACCCCTAGATATGTCATATCAACAAATCCACTTACCCCTACCTGGAAATATTTGTCATCTATATCTATATCCTTTCCCATGGCCACATCGCCAGTTTTATCCCAATGTTGTTTACCTAATACTTCTATCACACCAACAAAATCCTCTCAATTAGAAAATCCACCAGAGATATACCCTTTGAAACATAGGGGGGTCTATTCACCTCCACCTAAGTAAAATCAAGTTATTTCCATTCATCTAAAATCAACTCAAACGTTGCCAAAATCTAAACAATCCACATCTCACATAGATCTCATTAATCACATCATATAAACACCTATTTCTCCATCAATATCCTCTTCTTGTTTTAGTACTCTTTCACTGATAATATCCACACCCACACCACCACCTTTAAACCCTCCAGTCAAGACTATTATCATCCCAGCCAAAGGTAAATCATCTCGATCAAAATCTAAGGCTCATGGAAAGCATCCCCAAAATTCTCCTACGCATCCTCATAATAAGTTACGTTTTCCCTCTTTTTAGCAATTTAATATTGATAATTTTGGTTCATCTAATACACCTTATAATGATAAATCCAAATCCAAACAATCCAATCCTCTAACGAAATTTTATTTATCATCCAAGACATATAATCTACCCATCCAATGTACATCCTCACCTAAATCCCAATCCAAACAATACAATTCTTCAACCAAATTTGATTTGTCTTCTGAAACACATAATTTATCCATCAAATCCATGACCACTTCTTCAAGCTAAAATATTCTATCAAAACCCACAAGATTTTTCTTCCCCATGACTCTTTGATTGGGTCCCACATAGACATTTTTAGACATTTAACTCGAATATCTGCCATCACACTTTCTCCCATTAAATCCTTTAATCCCTATGGTTTAAAGCCATCGTGGTTCAATTCCAATTACATTTGCACTTATCATCATACCTCAAGCATGGCATAGAACATTATAAGGCCTTTCGGAAAATCATCGATAACCTTAGTTAGAAAGACAATTTCCTCGCTCAGGGAAAACATCCTTCTCCATCTACATCTCATCCAATTTTTATCCCATCCATCGGGTTTCCCACAATTCCTTCATCCACATCATCCCTTAACATCCCTCTTGCACATGAAATTCCTTCTAAGGAAGGTCTTTCATTGTTTTTCAATAATGTTTATCTTTCCAATCACCCTTGTGGTCTCCGATCTATTATCCAATCCAAAACAAAACAATCCTATCTAAACTCCTTTGACATTCATTAACTTGTCCACATCTAATCGCTAGAGGGACATCTCCTCATCCGTTTGTATCACTTTAGCATCACTTTATCTACTTATCCGTCCATAAAACCCCATTAATGTTGGGGGACTTTAATCTATGATATTGTTTTATTTACCTCATCCAAATCCTTCCAATTTAAATTAATCCTATTCAAATCTTTATCTCTTTTTAAAGCCCACTTTTTTAGCCATATTTGTCTCTCCCTTGAGGAGACCATGTTTTTCATTTTAAGTCCACCATTCTGGCCATATGTGTCCCTTCTTTTGGGACGTCATATTTATTCCAAAGCCCACATTTGTGGCCATATTTCTCTCTCCCTTGAGGGACCATGTTTTTCATTTTAAGTCCACCGTTGTGGCCATACGTGTCCCTTCTTTTGGGATGCCATATTTATTCCAAAGTCCACATTTTTGGCCATATCCGTGCCTCATTTAGGGAACCATATTTCTTTCATCAAGTATTCCTTTGAGGCCATGTTTGTCCTACCATTGAGGGACCTTTTTTTTAATTATTTCCTTATCAAATTCCACCATTGTGGCCATATTTTTATCTCTCTTGGAGCACCATTTATTTTCATCAAAATCCACCATTGTGGTCATCTTTCCACTTCCTTAAGAACAGTTTTATTTCCCACTTGTTTATCACATCTAATCCTTTGAAAAATATCATCTCATCCTATTGCAAATTAATGTATTCCCTCCCTTGGTGGTAAACCAGAGACAAAACCTCTTAATGTAGTTGCATTTGCAGCCATTCTATTGTTAGAGTATCTACCAATGAGAACTTAGTTATATCCTTAGATCATTCCTCCATCATGAACCCTCTCCATTTTTCATTTTTATGCTATGGAATTATGTGTTCTACCATCACTTCCTATATATGACCCTAAATATGGGCACCATGTCTCTATCCATAGAATTTTCATTATGGATAAGTTCTCCCATTTGGTGAGAAGTCCACAATCATTACATCCATCACCCTCTCATTATCCTATTGCAGTCATGTAAAGGGTCCAAGGGTGCCTCTTGTACATTAATTATCCCATCCTAAGTGTTCTAATTTTCTATCCCAGCTCTCCCCCATGTAAATCTAAAATTCATGTATGCTAAAAGAAAAATCGAAGTTATCAAAAATAGACTGATCCCCTGAAGGATAACTGTTTGTGCAAAAAAGAAAATGAAAAAAGGAAAATAAAAAGAAAAGCATGCAAATCAAAGTTAAAAGGAAAAATCACAATAAATCGATCGATCCCTTGAAGGATGGATATTATATATAGTATTCTTGTCCATCCATGTTATGTATAAAGTAGACCATACCCTCGAAGGATGGCTACTCTTTTATTATGACATTTTGAAGGTTTCCCACATTGATCAACTTTCCTTTCATCAACATTCTTAGAAAGCTTCCCGTATTGATCAAACTTTATTCTATTATTATTCTTCCCCTTTCCAAAAATTGGGGCATAGAATTAGGAAACACCACTTTTGGATAAATTTTTTCCCACATACAAGTTACATCTCAAGCCCCTTATCTTATCGACATTAGGTTTATGAGAATATTTCATCCATATCTCCCTCATGGTCTTTTGGTATAGCTAGATTTCATTGGTTATATATTAACACATGTTATTAGCTACAAGTGTAATGCCTTGAGTGGTCCCCTATATTTTTAACCTCCCATTCAGTTTGAAACATGGTTCCCCTTCAGTCCATATTGTCATACCCTCCTCCCATCAACTCTATCCAACACTTATTTCTTCTCACCATTCTTCTTCTTCTTCTTCGGCTTGGAGATCTTACTTAACTATCTCCGTCACATGGAAATCTTACTTAAGAGTTTCTCTTAATATTGGTTTTCCATCTAATCCTTCCACATCCCATCATATTTCCCTCATCTTTTGTCTCTCATCTATCATCGTAATCATCTTCTCTAACCAACCCTTCCACACCTATACCTAATACAATGATGTCTTTCTCCTTCCATATCATCATTGCGGGTTTGATGATCTTACTTAACTCGTCCTACGACCTAGTGATCTTACTTAAGAGTTCCTCTTAAGGATGATCTGTCATACTGTACTCGCCCACCACTCCACATTATCACCATCCACATTTTATCTTCATTCCCCATCATCACATCCTCTCACCTCCTCTTCCATTTTTGCAAATACCACCTCCTACTTGCCCACTTTTCATCTCCATTATCCCTTGCTTGGAAATCTTACTTAACCACTTTTTTCATAAGACAATCTCACTTACTGGTCCCCCTTAAGTTGAACTCATCATTCTAAACTTCTCCCTTGCCTCATCCTTCTTCTCATCTGTTGATCGTTTCTTCCTCCTAACTTCCCCTAATGACCACAATTTTTCCCTACCATATTCCTTCCTCAGCCTATCATATCACAGAATTGTATCTCCTATCTTCTTCTTATCGACACATTCCTTTTCCCCATTTTCGCTTTCTTGAGCCATCATCCTTTATATCATTTCTTTCCATTATTTCCATGTCTTACTTCTTCATCCTTACTGAATCCATCCTCATCCACTGCATCCTCTCCTTGCCTTCATCCTCACACAATTTTTTATCCCTCCTTTCTTTAATTTTTCCACTCCATCTTATCAAATTCTATCACATATCTACCTCTATGTTTACTCACCATTTTTGTTGATCATCCCCTAATACTCTTTCATCATCATCTTCCATTTACACAATAATGATTATCGGTGGACTTATCCTACAATTCATTCATCCCCATTCAGCGCAACCCTACTCCCTCTTTTTAAAATTCCCCTTTTATTCTTCATTCCTTCCTTCCTCTGTGCCCTCCAATCATTATCAGTGGATTTATCCTAGCATTTCTTTGCCGGAATTCCCTCTTCTATCCCTTCCTGTCTTTTTCTTCGCCATCTCTCCATCTTCCATTCTTCCTTGCCAATTTATTTTTTGTCTTCATCATACATCCTCTCTCTCTTTTCTCATCAAATTCTCCTTATCTCATGCATCTCCGCATATTTTCCAATCTATTTCATTCCTCCCCTCTAGCTTCTATTTACGTTCTTGATACTACTCACTCTTTATCGAAATTCTCCATTATTTGTTTCATTCTTTCTACATAAGTTTCTCCATTTTTCTCTCCTCCTTTTCGATCCTCGTCTTATTTCACTTCCCATGTTTTGTCTTCTTCCTTGTTTTACCTTATGCTTCCTTCTTACTTCCCCATCGATAACCTAGCTCTTTAGCATTGTCCCATATTTATTTATCATCACATCATCCACATGCATTTCCATGCGGTCAGTTCCATATTATTTTCCTTGGATTTCTTCACCATGATCCGGTTCCTTTAATCTTCTCCACTCTATCATCTCTTTAATTTTCCATTACTTCTCTCCCTTCATCTACTTCACCCTCCTTCTCAGATTTCATTTTGAATAACTCTATCCCTTTTTCATAATTTCACCCTCTACTTTGTCATTTTATTGTCTTCTCATTTCCTTGTTCCCCTATCATCCCTTCTCATCTCCTCCAGTTTTTTTATCCTCTTCCTCCCCTTCCATTCCATTTTTATTTTCCTCCTCCATCTCTATCCACTATATTCCATGCCCTTGTTTCTTTCACCTTTTTCCTTTCTTTCTCTTCTTATAATCAACTACTACTCACATCCATTCCCTTTTCTATTTATCATTACATCCTTTAACACATCCCTCACACCTAACATTCACAATCACTTTTGATGTTTCTCCATTTATATACCACTGCTGATCGATTTCATTACATCACATTATCATCCTTCTCTCTACATAATTGACCTCTTTTGTTTTTGAGAACTTTGTCGCATCTTTTATCTTCATCATTCCTCTCGCATGGGCATCATCATATTAGTTTCTAATTATTTCTTCCCATGATATTTTGTCTTCAAGGATACCGTAGAAACCATCATCTATCACATTTTCCCTCATAAGTGATTATTCTAGTTTTTTCTCAGAAAATGTTGATTGTAATCTTCCCCACTGTTTCCATGACTTAAAATTATTAACCTCCTTTTAGGACATTTTATCTCAAAATTCAATCAGATCTACTCTCAATGTCCACCTTTGTGGCACAACTATTCACTTCCCCTCCTTGGGGCATTTTATACCATACTTATACCTTATTTTCTCATCATGTCTACATTTATGATTACATTCATTCCCCTTGGGGAATTTTATTTACATATCCACCTTCTATATTGTTCCTTGTGTTGGGGAATCATTATTTTCATCTTCTTCCCTTTCGTAGACGTGTGTTTTTTGGTTCGATTTCTCACATATGAAGGATTTAACATACCTTTCACATACTTTGATGTTTTCCTATGACCCATTGGTCATTGCAGCCTACATCCATACTACAATGATCTTCACCCACTCACTGGTCCATAGAACATTGTCATTAATCTCCTTTGATACAACAATTATCCTCGACTGATTTGCTATTGGATTCACCGCCATGTTTTTCATTATTCTTGCAATCCTTTTGTCTAGGGCATCTTTCCTTGGTTATGTGTCTCATCCATATTTTATTCACCCATCCAATCTTTACCATATATCTTTTTCAAACTTGGGATCAATGTTCCTTAGCTTGTCCATCCCACATTTAAGGGGGAACACTCAATATTTTCATCGTTTTTGTCTCATGGCTTGTTCTTGCAAACCACTCAACAAAAATGGGCAAATTTAGACACCAAATTTTTGTATCACCAAACGTTTTCTCTCCTTCAGTATGCTTATCCATGTGAATCCCATTTCCCATCAAAACAACATATTTAATTAATCAGTTTTGATTGATTAACTAATCCCCTTTAAACCTTCATTATACAAATATGTGTTAATTAGGATTCACATGTACCCAACTCTATCCATATCAGTAATCCACTATTACACTCTACCATTACATCACCTCACATACTAAACAAATGCTCCAAAATTATCTACATCATGCACCCCACTCATCCCCATCACATCCACTTTTACAACTAATCCTCTAAATAATGAACCCCACATGAACCCCACCTATGAACTTAATGATTATAAAATCCTAAAAATATGCACATCTGACACCCCATCCTGCTCCTAAATTAAAAATAATCCTCATGGGATGCATTATTCCACCTAACCCTTTTAATCATGTCCCCACTCAATATCACATCCTTTCTTTTTGAATCGTGAGCCCCGCTCCATCAAATATAATTCATATCAAATCTATTCTCACGCAAATCATGTCTTGTAAGCAAGGTTACTTTTGTAAACTAGGGTTATCTAACATCCCTTAGTTAACCCGCTCCCCATATTATATATACATGCCTTCTCCCCTTCTTCCTTTCAAGTTTTTTGAAATCATATTGAACCTTTGGTGTTATAGCTTCTCATTTTCATTGCCATTTTGATGCCATACTCATGCCTTTGTAGTGTGTTTAGAAAATCCACCTCTTAGCATTGTTAAAAATTAGCACGTGAGGCATCTCCTGGAAAGTCTTATGTGGTTCTTTTGACAAATCCATTTCTTGGAAAATTTGGCCTCAAAATTGTTGTTGGTTCACATAAGCTTGGTTTGCTTTGATTACGTTATTGATTTCTTTATCAGTATTTTAATTTTCTGACGTATATAATTTTTTTATGTAATCCATGTTACGTATTTCTCATCATTCATTTATATCTTTCTAGACATGGGGGATGACATCCTCCAAGGAAGTTGAAATTTTTTTGGAACCTTCGTTGTCTAGGCAACCCCCACATATTGTTATCTAATTTAATTTGTTTTAGTTTTGTACACATTATCACATCTATCTTTTTGGCGCCCATACATCTACATCCACATTTTAGGTACCTTAAGCCCTCCATACTTTGAGGTTGTTGGTGGATTCTAGTATTGTCATTCACTCGCATGAGAATGAAGTTTCTTGTATAATAATTACATTGAGTTCATTTTATCTTACATGCTTGTAGATAGTTGTGTTGTCTTGATTAGATTTTATTAATGTCTACTTGTTGTTTACCTGTTCATTTTGTTGCCATTTCATCATCATATCATCTATCATCACATCTATACATCATATATGAATAAAGGATAAAGCTACATAATAATGAACATGAAATTAAACATTTATGTTAAGCTAACATCATATAATATCAACAAGAGGGGTGATAGGGACCACCTTCTGTCCCCCCCCACGAACATAGACACTAATAAAAATGTGGATTAAATATGCTATCTCCAACAAAAAATGTGATAGGTAAAACACAAAGTATCTCATCAACATGTAAAGTGGTATCATCAAATGTTATATCATAATATAATAACATGTGATATAAACATAACCATAAAGATTAAGAATGATATCTCATAAAAAAAATATGACACATAAGTAATCCATCAAATCATAATACATCATTATAAATATCAAATGCCCATGTACAAAATCAATGTGTCTCGATACATATCAGATACAAAAATCCATCATGGGCATGGGTCAAAAATGTGCCTTCATCATGAGGCATAACCAAAAATAATATATAACGTACATTCATATAAAATTTTGCCTTCATATTGAGGTGATACAAAAAAATATGATTCTAGTACATCAATAAGAGATTCAACCATGACTCTCACCCTCTTCGGGACTACCTGGCCCATGTTAGCCACTAGGTGGGGGCATTTGCTAATATGGACACATGGAATGTGTTGTACCATGTTGATCCATTTTTCTCTGAGGCCTGTTGTACTAAAGGACCCTTTACTGATCGGGTTAATCACGATGGCCTCTGTGATATTTATTATGACATACTGCTAGCTATGTAACTGTAATCGGTAGCTCTCTACTCTGCTGCAATGACCACATGATACTTTTTTTTATAATAAGTAGCCTCACCTACCAAGGGGGTACTCTAGCTAATCAAAAGTTGTACTCCTAAAGAAATACCTTTTTACTGAAGCGTATCATGCTCTACTCTCACACTGGCTAGCTCTATCTAGAGATAGGATCTGTCTAATAAAGCATGATCCCTCTTCAGCTATAGTTGTACCCTCTCTGTGGCTACCTGATCTTTCTCTTTCCTAAGATGATATCAATTGGTAGTAATTTAGTCTCTCTCAGCTGTAGCCTGGAGCTATAGGCCTATCACCTATTGTAGCTACTGTTGCAAAGCTGCTAGAGCCCCACCACCTTGTATTTTTTGTGTATCCTCCTCCATATCCTCTCCTCCACATTTTGGTAGACTATGTGGTAGACTCATATGAGGGGTTGATGCAGGTTCCTACAATGGTTCTTGTAATGGAACTTAAAGGGGCATCCGTGCTACCAATACCTGTAGCTACACCACTACCTGATGTTACACTAACACCTACTGTACTGGTACCACTTCCTTCAAACCTTCGTGCACTCTTTCATGGGGATCCACTTGTTCCTATGCCCTATGATCTCGACCCTATAACCCCTACACTGCTACATCTAATACCTCCTTTGGTATGGTCAATCTCCCTAACAGAACTATCACATACCACCCTGTATAATTTGGGGTCTTCCTTGGATCTGCTATCTATGCTCATTGCACCCAAGGTTGTTGAACCACCTGTAAGAAGCTGGTGTGAGCTCATCCTATCCTGATCCAAGGCCCTATATGAAAGGTCTCTCTGTATTTTTTCTGATACCACATCTCATCATCAAGAATCCCTTGAATGAGTCTAAACTATCACTAAACACTATCCACTCTATACCACTCAATGATGTAGCTACTTCTCCCAAGAATAAAGTGATTGATAGCTATAGTACTCAACTCTGTCGTGTCCTAAGGCCACTAATATAGCATATATGGCCATCATGTAATCATATGAGCTTGTACCTCATCAAAAGATCACTTGTAATAATTTGTGTCTCCCATGTGATTGCAAATATTATATCCATCTAGAATCCAACCCATGATAGATGGATTTATGACTACTCAAGCTTGCAATGCTCCTGTGGGGTGTCCCATGGCAATATGATCCCACACCCATATCTGAAGCAATGTGGCAGGTCCCACGATCTTCTGACCATGGTAGGATATCAAGTGAATATTTGCATAGAAGTGAGCTAGAATACATTATCCCCAATAGTAAATATCTCCCTAGATGAGGTCATGTACCACACTAATGAGGCCCAAAGGAAACCAAGCACCAGTCTTCTAAGGAAGCAATATGCTGCTGAAAAGAGCTAATAGAAATATGGGAACCTATCCCAGCCACTAATTTAACATACACTTGCTAATGTTAATGGACATACCCTAGAGTGGTATTTCTACCATTCCAAACATCTCGGCTATGATCTACCAAATATATTCCTTGCACCCATCATAAGTAATCAGCCCACTCTAGATAAGAACTCGCAAAAATATACCACACATCCTTTAAAGTGATACTCATCTCACCGGTCAGAATGTGAAACATCTGACTCTCACTATGCCATCTCTCAGCTAAGGATATGAGAAGGCTATGATCTAAAGTGATCTGTGGCATGTGAATCACGTGTGATACAGTGGTCACCTCCAGTGTGATCTCTAAGAAAATTTTGTGGCGTCATCTAAATGTCACTTCATAGGCCCATAGCTTCCTATGTCGCTCCTGTATCTCTAATCGCTCTAAATCCATATGTAAGGTTAGCCAAGTAATTTGATATGATCTTATTCTATCATCTAATCCTTTTCTTTTATTATCTTATTCTTCTATTGTATCATTTTATTCTTCTATTTTCACCATCTAATTCATCTATCCTACCATCTAGGTTTTCCTGAAAACCTCCTATTTCTTCTAAGGTCACTCTAAAGTGACTTCTTCACGTCATATCCCTCAAAGTGCCTATGCCCCCTTCTGCAAATCAGTACCCACATTTGTGCTCTTTCACATCCTATTTTCCCCAACCCTCTAACATGCATGAGCATGCCTCTCATGGTGCCAACGTGTCCTTATTTACACCTACTCATAAGTGTATGTGTCTTTCTATAAAATTCACATGAGCACTCCCTCTATGGCGCTAGCACCAATGCCCCTTTGTAGTCTAAAAACCAGCGTACCCCCATGAATGCATGCACACCCTAGAGGACGCGATGACACTTTCACATGGGTTTACTACCCTAATTAATGTCAATTAAGGCTAGTAAATAAACTAAAAAATAACAAAGGTACAAATTTTGATTGTGTACCTGTGGGCTATCTCAGGGAAGAAGTATGTAGTCTCGAATGTGATCCACATGTTGTTTCTAATTCTGCACCATCACCATTTCCTCTCTCAGGTTAAAGCTCAATCAATAGTAAACAGATGAGTATGGAAAATGAACTCACCATTATGGTGTTTACCCCTCGTGGCATGGTTTATATACACATCCTACCTCCCTGTAATAGGTTTATTTCCCCTAGAGTTCCCTGGGGGCATCTTGGTTCTTCTATATTCTTCTAGCACTCACCATGATGGTTATTTTTAATGAATAATTATTTTTTTCCCATTTTCACTACATTGGGGCATGTTTTTGCTTCCTGAACACTCCTTTCTACTACACAGGGCATATTCTTTCCTTTCAATGTCATTTGATGGTTTCTAATGAATTCATCATTTATTATACCATATTTTATTCCCAAAAAAATTAAAGTTAAAACACTATTTTTTTCAAAAAATCCAAAAAATTGGTAAACTCATTAAAAATCCAAAAAATTGCAAAAATTCAATTTTATTTTTCAAAAATTTGTAAATGGCATGCCTACAGCTAAATCCTATATCAAATACATTGTCCTCAAACATCGAAATTTGTCCTACAAAAACATATTTCTTAGGTTCTTTCTTATTCTTGTCTCAAATGACTTGCGGATCATTTTGATCTACCTCCATTAACAAAGTTGGCTTGTTTACAATGTCAGTACTTTGGTGTAATAGTGAGTTTCCAGAGACTATGTCATAGTGCACAGATAATTTTCTTGGGACTAATAGTGTCCTCTGTTATTCCTATTTTATTTATCCTTGCTTGGGGCACCATTTTTAACCCTTGTCATTACAACACAAACATTTGGGAACTAAAGCTTGATAACAAAAACATTGGTGCAATTGTCTTGAAAGTTGTTTGTTTGAGTATCTGTGATTGTACTTATTTCTCTATTAGGCTAGTTGTTTTACTTTCTCATATTGCATTACATTATGTATGTTGTATGGAGTTACGCATTTTTTAGCAATGAAAAAATGTTAGTAATTTATCTTTTCATGTTATCTTACACTTTTGTTTATAGTAATAAAGGCTGATGATTTAGATCATAGGGGAAACATGATGAAACAAAGTTTCTTATTGAATATTGGATGTAAATATCTATTCCTACATTCTCCACTATCACCTCTTATCACTATTAATTTTTCTTCGAAAACACCTGGGGTAATAAACACTCATGTTTATCCCTATCCTATTTCTTCTATCTGTTTTGATCATATTTTTTATTGTCGATTGACTTCTTCTATCACCCCATCGACACTCAAGGAGGAATCCTTCATTCTACTAATTTTTCTTCAAAAATTTACTTTTTTATGCTTTTCTACTATGTTCGAAGTGACGTCACTTCTTTCACCTCAAACAAGGGAAAATGTAGACACCTAAATTACACTTTTGCAATATTATTGCCAAAAGAACACTAATCACTCTCATTCTTATCAATTCCATTATAATTCATGATTTTCACTAATTAATTAATATGTCTTACCATTTTGGCTAATTAATAATTTTATGTTGATTACCTAGCCTCTTTTACATTCAAGATGCCAATTTACAACACATCGTAAGTCAAAATCCTCTTCCGAACACACAATTAGTGATTATTAGCTAATTATGCCTATTTTATCCATTTTTGGTCAATAAACCCTATTTTTGGCTCAAACCCCTCTTCGAACCATTCAAAATAACCCCACATCCCTCCATAACATCTCGGAAAGCTTCAAAATCTTACCCTATCCTCCTAATTGATCCTACGTGGTTGATTAAAGATCCTCACATCTTAACCACTTGTTAATTCACTAATCATGATTAACAAGCCTTAATAACAATTAACAAACCTAAATCTACTTTGTGATTTCAGTCCCAAATGCACCAAGATGTAATTTTTCCATAAATGAAAAAATATGAAAAGGACTAACCACATACCTTTAAACTTTACACCATGCTTTGAATTTCATATCATATAAAAAATATAACTAAGATCCAAGCTCAATATTTTCCTCCAATATTCAATGAGGTTAGTATATGGGTATCCAATATGACCTTGTAGTCCTTTTTGGAGAGACCATCTCACCTCTCTTAAAGTAGCAACAAACCCAATTTGATTTCCCCTAGATTTAATTAGGTCTTTATATTTAGCTATTCATACTAAGTAGGCATGGTTTATCTAGGATTGATTTATATCATGTTAGTTGTTTCAAGCATTCCATTAATATTTTTTTAATTAGAGGTAAAAAGGGTTGAGGGGGCCCTACCCCATACAAAATTTTACTAGTTTCTTACAAAGAGGCCAAGGGAATACCATTGAATCCCAACTAAAAACCAAAGAAACACAAGACAAACAAAAAAGAGATACAACAATAAAGGAAATTATCCAAATAGTAAATAAATAGTGAAATAATTAATAGTAGCAATACCGAGAAACTAACGGCATAGCATCATAGAACTAACAGCAGTAAACCAATATCCCATTTTCTTCATCACTCTTTTATCAGGTCCCCCACAGAGTTTATACATTCATTCCATTTTTTGACAACGGAGTCGATGGTAGCTTTCTAATACTTATAGTTATGCTCAGAGATCTCCCCTTTGGGGATTTTTCCTTCTTTTTCTCTTTCCTTAGAAAGTTCCATTGAATGTTAAGATCGTAATAATGATGCAATTAATATACTAATGGAAAGGTATCTAAATTTTATTTCTGGAAAAACTCATATTTTCATTCAACTCATAGTGGAATACATACAAATAGCTCAAACTCTGCAACTCCTCTAAACTGAATTCAAGACCCCAAATATATGTTTTCAAAACAAATATGGTTTACATATCAAAACAACTCATCATGAAAAAAACAATATATCATTAAAAAGGTATTTGAATATAATTTCCAGAACAACTCACTTCATTAGCCAAATCATTATGGAAGACCTCCAACAAAGCCAATATCAAAAACTTCACATTTAGGCTCTGAGGACTCAAGAACCACTCTTGAGGAATCAATGCTCCATCACCTTCAAAAACACTCCCAAGATTAACCCGTACCTGAAAAACATCAAGGAAACTTGTACCAATATGTATAAGAACTAAGAAATATATCTCACATGGAGAAATATTACCAAACCATCATGTTTCAGTCACCTTCTTAAGAAATCCTAACAGGACCAATTATGCCACTATGGTTTCAACATGAAACCACCTCATCATTCCATTATAAGAGCCTAAACACATCATAATATGTGTCAATCAGCTATTCATGACCATCATGTGTATCATCAACAATCAAAATGATCAAACTCACTTTTAAGCACAATACTAACATTTTAGCCCTTAAGGCCAAAATTGGTATGGTACTTAGAGCACTTATAACTCAAAAATTCTCTAATCAATGTGATTAAAAAATTCCATGGTTGTGTACAACATCTCCTAAGAATTCTGGAATAGTTTGGATTTCATCTTGGAACCTCCATATAATCCCTAAAACTACAAAAAACCCCAAAAACTAGGGTTTTCCATGTCTTTCCAAAACAAACGTAAGACCAAACCACCACAAAAATTAGCTCTAATGAGTCCTTTTCAACCATGATCCATAAATTTTTCATTCCAAGTTCATTTAAAGATAAAGAAAATTAAATATCTCACGTCACTCTAGAAGGATGATTTTACTAGTGTAGACACTAAGTCACACACTTTGGGTATATTTTTAGTCCTGATCACATACTACTATTCATATGATTCCTAAGAAATAAAATTATTAATTGACCACTATCTTAGGCCTCTTTTCTCTCTTTCTATTTTCCTTCTTGGTCTCACACACCCTCTCGCTCAGTTTGACCTTCGACAATTCAATTTTTCTGAGTCTGGACACTAGCGCCTAGCCCAAATGCCAGTGCCCAGGTGCCCCTGTCCCCTCTGGGCACCCCAAGCAATTTGTATCTTGCTCACATATTTTGTATCCTTTCTAGATGTTAGGCATATTATTTTCTTAATGGTTTTCCTTTTAGTTGGTAATTACAAAATTCAAGAAAAGGAATCATATAAATAAAAATATAGGTGGTAATAATAAAGGACCAAGCACTAAGTATCTATTGTCATCACCTAAGGTTGCATCCAAAACACTTAGATCCTTATTTTTATCATTTTTCTTATCTCGTGGCTCCTAAAATTCCTAACATTTATTTTTCTAATTTACTTCAAATGGAGGTTATTCTCACAAAAACTGTAGATATTATGTATCTTCCTCGCAATACACTACCCGTTGAAGTAACTGCCATCTTTGATCGACTATCAGATGAATCTATAGGTGATATATAGGTGATATATAGGTCCTAATCCTCCATCCAATCAACCCATCTTATATTCCATTTAAGCTTTACACTCTTTTTTTCAAGATAAATATCAGGCTATGGAATCCAAAATTTCATCTCTTAAAGTTGAAATCCAACATCTTAAGGCCACTTCTCAATCCAATGCTAGTTCTTCTTCTACATCTCATCCTAATTCTATGTCTTCTATATGTTCTCATATTAATGAACCTCAAGTCTTACCACTACTCGTATCTCTCAAATTATATCACAATGATAAGCAACATGATATTCTTTCTTGTCTCCTCACTCATCAATTGATCAACTTGCCATCTACTCATTGTAATCATTCTTATTACCTTACAAAATACCAAGTTCATCTATATTACATTTATCATTGAATTAATGGAAATAATTACAATGATTTCTATGTTCTAAAGTGACATATTGGCCACCTTAAGCATTATGGTCTTATTTCATTTTCTACACCAAAGGATGTTACATGTTCATCTCTAATGGTTGAATCCCACTCGGTTCCTAAAATTAATTCATCTATGTCTCATGAGAATCATGACATCATTACTAATGCTCCTTGTATAGTACTTAAAGAGCATCCTAAGAAAATTCCTCTCAAAATTGGTCCAAACCCTCCTCATCTCAAGTCTTCTACAACATTACCAAGTAAAAATAAGCAAACACATCTCAAAATTAGTCCATCATTGTATCCTATCAAGTCTTCTATTATTTTATCAATCCTAAATAAGACACCATGATTCAAGTTCCTTATCCACCCTCCACTTCAGCAACCAATCAATTTTTTCAAGAAAACCATTCCTTACATTGATGGTTGGGGCACACTTCAAACACCGTCATAGATCTCCATCACTTACACACTTGGCGTATCACACTATCTATCCCCCTTTACATCATTATCAATTATATCTAATATCTACTATTACACTTTATGTTTCATGCTTCATGTCTAAATATTTCTAAGAAATATTACACACATTGATACACATCTTATATCGTCACTACCCTATGACACACTCTAGTTCCATGGTTCATACTCAACTTCTGAGGGTCTAAATCTAAAATGAATCTCACCTCTTCAACACTTAATGCTTTGTTCTTTATGTTACATATTTTTACCATATCCTTCGAACCATTTCTGAAAGGCGTACTCTTGTTCTACGGTTCATTTAAGATTATTGAGGGGTCTTTTATAAATTAACTTCATCTCATACACATCAGTTGGGGGACATGTTGCTCCTATCACATTTACATATTTCATTCCACACCATCACACCCATACACATCCTTTTCATATTTGGGTTTCCCTTACTCTTTTTTTCTTATACTTACATGATGCACTTTACTTACAATATTAGTCATATATTAAGTATGTAACTATATTTTCTATATGCACATGCACATTCATTTGGTCTTTAGTTGTGAATTCATAATTTCTATAGATCTTTAGATGCAAAAATGATGATTTGATCCAAAAGATGGATCTATAAATTCCCAATTCTATGTATTCTCTATGTTTGATACTTTCTCTAGAGGTTCTCAGGATATTCATTCTTCATGAGATGGTCCATTCAGGTAAGGGGTGATCTGGACACCTTCGAATGACATTTCAGGCCATTGTTATGTTTTGGGGATTTCTCAGTTAAAGGTCATGCAACAACCCTGGTAGCTACTTAACCACCAATTTTTTCATAGCGGTTGTTGCATAACCACCAAGGTGGTTACGCAACCACCTTGATGGTTACGTAACCGTTGGTCTGCGTTAATCGGAAGTCCTATGTAAGACGGTTCAAGAATTTGGGATCTCAACAGTAAAAAATGTTTGACCTTCCCAATTGATTTGTTTTACCTTTCCATGCATCTTTGGGAAGATAATCTATAAATATGATGTTTTAGAAGCATTCATGGAAGTGATTTTGGGTTATAATCAATCAAACATACAATTTAGATATTTATCTATCCTAGTTTCATATTACTATTTAGAAGGTTCTTGAGTAAAGAAAGTACCAATTAACCCCCATCTTTGGCCATCTTGATTTATTTTATTTTGTAATTAGTTCCCCTTTTCATCTGCATGCCTGATCTATTTTGGTAATTTCCCATAATTTTAGCCTCAAATGGGGTGCGTGGGCTAGTACTGGGGCACCTGTGGGTGCCTTGGTCCCACCATGGGCACCCCGGTCCTTTTTACACTTTCCCACAATTTTTTGGGCTCTTTCTAGCCTTTTAACATCTTTAACTTTCTTCTGGTCATCCTTTTCGGGGTTAATTATGAAATTAAATCAAGAGAAACCTATAAATATAAAGTTATGAGACCATAATAAGGGACATAAAATCACTTACTACTATCACTCCATCTAGATTTTCATCCATTTATTGAATTGGAGATCACTTGTACCCATATAGATCCATCATGAAGGCAAAAGGCTAGGATATTTGAATCACATTTCATAGGGGGGGATTCTACTACATTTTCTACACAGTAATTTCTCGTTACTTCAAAAAGTGTGACTAGCACAAGAGTAACCTAGGGAATTTTCACATACACTTGCACATAGAACTTCATTAGGTCTGAGATGTAGTGTAGCATTTAGTTAGTAAGTCCACCATTGTGGCAGTTAAGGTCAGTCCGAACCTTTTATATCCATTATTATTTTTTAGGGTTTGATGCTTTTTTTGTGGTCTTGCAGGTCTTTCTTTCATCTTAGATTATTGGTGACATCTAGTGCAAGATAACAAATTTTATACGACACACAACAAGTGTTCCAGGTCATCTTCCAGCTCTGCAAAGACTAGTTTCAAATATTTGCACAAACCAAGGTGCCCAGATCGCATACCAGAGTTCCTGCATGTTATTTAGTCCTCTAGGTGCCCTTGTTCATCTAGATCCTCTAGATCCACCCTTTTCAAGATTTTTAAATAGTAGTTCATGCTCCCTGATGTTTCAATCACACTTGTGACATAGTCCTGTAACTTCATCAAATTAGATGAGTTCTTTCCTCTTCCTTCTTACATATTAAGGTTAGAATTTCCTTTTGCATAATTGTTTAGCTCATTTACATTCTTATTTACTACATTTATCCACTTTATTACAATTATTCATAGCTTATATTAACTATCGATATACTACATAGTTAGTTCATTTTTAGTTAATCATTTTGCTGAACCTGAATCGGTCATCCATGCTTCTAGGTTATTCCTTATTACCTTACCATTCTAGGGTTTATTTTAATTTTCCATGGCTCACTATCATGAGGTGTTTACTGAATATCAACTTAAGGCCATCAATGATCACCTTATTGAGCATCTCCAAGATCTAGATTTACTTTTACGTGTTGTTCATGAAGCAGCTACTAACTTGGCGGAACTCACTACTTCTGTCATTGTACCCACATTCGTTACCACTCAACCACCTACTTCTAGGCTTCCTCCTATTTCTAATATTCCTAATTTTGTTCCTACTCCTACCAATCATATAACATCACCCTTATTTTATCATGTGTGGAAAGTATCATATGTTGGAAATCAAGGCTTAACTTCTCTTTATCACGATGTTCAATCTCAAATTCGTAAGTTACAATAGGCCACTTTGCATGCATCACCATCTTTAGATTATACCTTGTTATTGCATACTCCATTTGCACCTACCATCTCTACTTAACCATTTCATTCTAGTTTTTTTACCTCTAATCTTCCCATTTTCAATGGACATGGTGACCCACAAGAACATCGTAGAGAATTTCATGTCACTTGTCTTGACTTCGCTGATGATCATACACTTTTAGCTAAGATTTTTCCTCGTACTATCCATTATTATGTGATGCATTGGTTCTATGACTTACCTGTTCACTCGGTAACCTCTTTGACACATCTACCTGATGATTTTTTTACTCATTTCTCCATCAATAGTGGATCTAATATTTCTTATGCCTAGCTAGTACAACTTAAACAAGGCTTAAATGAACACCTATCCAACTACGTTTTGAGCTATGAGAACAATCTAGATAAGACAGAAAGCATTCTTTTCAACTCTAATCTTCACGATTTATTTATTTAGAGTCTATTACCACCTATACAAGAGGGTACTATCTTTGAGACATCTCCTTCGTTTGATCAGCTTTGTCATACTCTTAAGATTTGTGAAACTAAACTCCTATCCATAGTAAAGGTTAAGTATCACAAACAAAATTCATCTTCCATTTTCACCTAACATTATTCCATTTAAACCTACCACAACTAAACCAACCGATGCTAAAGTCACTATCAAAACTGTTGCTCCTACTAGGTAGGTTCAATCATAATAACCTCCATACATGTTTAACAACTTTCCCATGGCTCTGCATCTTATATTGAAACAAATTCTTGAGAGAAATCTTATTACCCTTCCCCTTCCACTTGAATTATACCCATCACGACAAAAAGGTAGGAACTAAAATGAAAAATTATGTTGTTATTATCATCAACATGTGAGGTATTCTATAAATAGATGCCGAAAAATCCAAACAATAACCCAAGATATAATTGATAACAATAAACAAGAATTCCCAGAGTCTACTAGCTCTTCCCAAACCAATAACATAGGTAAACTCAAGATCTTTAACAATGACTCTCAATAAGGTGACAAAAAAACAACACACTGTTATGTTAATCATGCGTATCATGTGGTATCACCTTTGAGATTATGAGCTCTCAATTTCTTGGTTGCAAAAATTGATGCTTCGCCACCAATCATTTATTTTTTTGACATCAAGCATCATGTGAATTTTACATCTAATAATTTACATATCAAGACATTTGTTGGCTCAACCTCCATCAAAAATACTAAGTTTGACCCATCGTGGCCTGTTAGTGCATGCTCTATTTCACTTCTTAAGGATATTGGTTATCCTCCTTCACAAATTGAGTACCATTTCAACAAACCCTTAGGTGTTGTTAAGTTGCATGTTACTGTTCATCCTCTTACTATGCTCATGCCTTTCCTCATTAGGAACACAGTTGATGGTTGTGACATGCTTCTTAGCCTCAATTGGATTCTTCGATCTCAATCTATCATTTCTATGAATAATTTGTAACATAAATTCATTTACAATACACAAGTCATTTCTATTGATAGTTTCCATCCATATAATCCATTGTCTTCATCTCCTCATACAGTCGCTTGTGTATCATCTAATTCTTCTACCGCATCTCATTCTATATTTCTCAAAGCACAGTCTACTCCTAGCTCGCCTACTCAAGTAACATCTACATGACCGAATCATTTCACTAGTGCTACACATCGGCATAGGCCCATTCCTTGGACAATAACTACATCTTGGTGTTGATTGTCACCTTTTTTTATTATTTTTATATATTCATCAACTTCACACTCAGCATCGCATTGATCTCCATCACCAATACATTTTACAATGTCACAACCGCCATCCAATATTCATCCCTTGCACACATATCAAATTCACTAACCACCACAACATTTTCCCACTATACCACCACTATTATACCATTTTCCTATGCTTTCATCCCCATAGACATCGGGTGGAGGACCTTCTTCCTTCACTCTTATTAGTTAGTTTACTCATTTCTATATACTTGGGGCAAATAGAACCTAGTTCACCTTCCCCCCATTTCATCATAGCATCTATA
Organism: Taxus chinensis; assembly: GCA_019776745.2. Classification (NCBI taxonomy): domain Eukaryota; kingdom Viridiplantae; phylum Streptophyta; class Pinopsida; order Cupressales; family Taxaceae; genus Taxus; species Taxus chinensis. The sequence continues at coordinate 422,509,050 of CM034151.1, forward strand.
TACTTTTCATTTTCATGTAGGAATTTTTCATCATATGTTTTAGCATTCTCATTACTTGATGATGCACTCTTGTGCTTCAGTTCACACTTGACTATTTAGGGATTACTGCTACACTGAACCCCACACACTTCACTATAGGAATTATACATTGTGTCTCATCACACATAGGACATCATACATGATACACCATACATTATTCACCTTTGACTATAACATTGGGTCATTTCCATATTAATACATCATACACTGTGCATCTTCATATCATATATTTTCTATATACTACACTAGTCTTCAGCACATATGACTCTAGCATTACATTCATCCCTCCATACTACATTACCCATCTATCTACATCTATTACACTACATGTTATACATTACATTTTATACATTCTACACATCTTGCATTTTCATTCTACACATTATACTCATCTCATGGTCATCACCTATACTACATTTTCTTCTACGTGCTGCACTCACCACCCTATGATGCACTATATTTCCTCGGTCCATACTCAACTACCAAGGTTTTTTTAATCAAATGGACCTTCCACTCATCACACATGTAAAAATCCTAGGTTAGTGGCATATGCTTTAGAATAAATCATCACCTATTCTTTCATTTTATAGTGGTATACACCTTAGGTTAAATCACCACCCCCTCCTTTCATCAAATAGTGATATACACTTAGGTCTAAATCATAATTCTTCTATTCATCTTATAGTGATATATGTTTAGGTCTAAATCATCACTATTATTTGCATCTTATAGTGATATACGCGTATGGATAAATCATCACTCTTCCTTTCCTCTTATAGTGATATATGCTTAGCCTACATTATCACTTATACATTCATCTAGTTGTGATATACACTTTGGCTATAGGGCTCACACACATCATTTCTAGGCCAAATCTCATCATTACATTTACACATTCATCAGAGTGCATTAGACACAACATCTTACTCAACCATTTCCTAGTGACGCACTCTCGTTTACGGTTCATTCTTAACTTATGAGGGGGAAAATAAAATGAACCTCATTACATACACTTCCATTCACTTGGAGGGCACATAACTCCTATCATTTCATCTTGCATTTTCTTGAGGACATTTACTCTTGTTGACTAGTGTTTTCCATGATCACTGTACTACACATGTTAGATAGATTTCTTATATTTTATTATCTATACTATCCACACATTCGTGCTCACATCTTTTTCTAGTTGTGACCGTAGCTACAATTCTCTTACACACAGCATGGATGCTCACCTTCTACCATTCCTACACTAGTGACTAGGGGAATTCAACTTTGATTATCAGAGGTGTTATTATTTCATTTTTTACCTAGAACTTTACATAACTTGTTTATTCATGATTTGACATATTGGTTATCTCTCTAACATGCTAACAAGTGTTCCATGTGCAACACTTGTTTTGCAAGATTACAAGTTTCCATTACTACTTATTTTTCTTATTTTTACTCGTCTATCATTATTTTTTTCTTGTATATGGGCCTTGCCTTATGTTGGTGTGAACACTTGTTTATTTTTGTGGACATGATGGCCTTGCATGTCTTGTGAAATTGTGAGTTATGTGCCACATTTATGACCCACTTTGTGTGGCTTGCTTGTATTCTTACATGTTTACACTAATGTTATTGGTAGTTTTTACATTTTCTGTGTACTTTACACTTGTTTTCTACATGCATGTGTTTTTGTACTAACACTTTTCTTTGGCTAGTCATATTTGTTTGTGTGTGCCTTGGTTTCTACAAAGTGCATTCTCTTCCCCCTACAGGGAAAATTTATAGATTACATGTGGTTGGTCCTCTATTTGGGGCCACATTATCCTATCAATGACATCGCATGTGCCCCAAAGAGGGGGGAATTGTTGTTGCAAATCAGCAACACCCTTGGATGCAAATCAGGTTTCTAAGTTGATGTTTCAGGCATCCAGTGTGATTACACAACATTGAAACCTCTCTCCAAGTGTGGGACTTGTAAAATGAGAGAGGAATCTCCAAATTAGAGGCTGGTTCCTCAAAATCCTCTGATCAGATCTGTTATTTTCACAATTTCAGAGGTTTGAATCCTAATTTTATCCTAATTTGCAAGGAGACAGGGATAAGAAATGCAAAAATTGAAACTAAACTGATAAGGGTGATACACCAAAGGAGTGGTGAGAACTTCTTATTCATGAAAATTGACAAAAATCAGAAATTTCAACATAAAACATCATGTATAGGTTGATAAGCTGTAATAAAGAGTTTGAAATGAAGCAAACAACACATACAAAGGACTGAAAGCATTCACAGAGCCTGCATTGTGATTTTCAACATCAAAATCCTTGTATTCCAACACCAAAGAGGAAGAAAAACCTTTACAATCCTTGGAAGGTCTGATACTTCCAAAATCACTTGTTGAAGGTGAAAACAAAAGCTTTCTGTGTAAAAAGGTGTTCATCCTTTGAAAAATGAGCCAAATCTGGCTTTTACAGTGCATGGGACGAGCCCAGGAGAGAGAAATGCGGGAAAACATGGGAGAGATTAAATAATTGATAAAAATGCATTCAAAATAGCATGGGCATCCTTACAGACCCATTCCCTGACATTTTTAACCATGCTGGGAGAGAATGCGAGCCATTCTTCATTAAAAACGGTGGTTGAAACGTCATTTTTGTTCATCACCACGTGCCAAAGAAACTTTTCAATTTTATCTCTCCAAAATCCATCAAAATTAAAAAATGACCCCAAAATATTTTAGAGAATTTCACCAGCTTTCCATTGATATAAATAACGCGAAAAACCGAGCTCTGGATCAAAAGATATGGCCATTTGAAGTTTTAGGGAAAAACATGGCCAAATCGGGTTGGTGGGCAAAAAATTCAAAATTTTTGACCTTTTTGGTCATTTGGAAAATTTTCCAAAATTTCCCCACGCTCCGCCACTCTGGGTGCCATGTGGCGGCATCTCATTGGCCACGGGCCTTTCTCGGGAAACTTTTCCCAAAAAACTTCACCGAGCCATAACTTCAAAAATACATGGAGTTAGGAGGAAACCTTACCTTTCTGGAAAGTTGAGAAAGATCTCTATCCAATGGTGTCATTTCCAAAAGGTTTTGAGTGCCTGAAAAGAAAAATATTATGTCTGAGGCACAAGAGAAGGAAAGATGAAAGGGAGTTAGCCACAAAATGAGTAGGGGGCACATTTTGGATAACAATTTTGGCGACTCAGAGGGGTCATCTGCCTGCTGGATGAAGTTACCAGTTACCTGAAGCAATCCATTGGGAATGGAGTCACCTGATTTTCTATCTGATACCCCAACTGACTAGAACATTGCAAGGAGGAACATGGAATATCACCTGATGGAGCAAGGCCTGCAAACACATTCCCAGGAACAGCAAGCCTGTGCCAAAGCACTTAGGGAAATCAAAACTAACCTACAACAAAACAATGTGCACAAGCACTTGGAGGAATGAAAACCTAAGCTAATATTTACAAGGTGGAGAATTTCCCTTTAGTAGCAATGCTTTAGATGGATCCCACTGACTAGAATCTGTAGTTCTTTGCCATCCAATGAAGACAATTGGAAGGCATTGTTGTCCTTACACTTTGTGACCATGTATGGGCCACTCCAAATGGCATCAAATTTTGAATGCCTTCCCGGTTTTGCTCTATCCGCATCCCATTTTAACACTAGATCTCCAACTTGGAAGGATCTGTTCTTGGCCTTTCTATCAAAGGTATTCTTTATCAAAGCATGATCCTTCTTCATTGCTTGGGATGCCTGATTTCTAATTTCTTGGAGCTCCATCAATTCTACATATCTGATTTCCATGGGCTCAAACTCCAACAAATCCAACTGTTTCTTGAGTTCCAATGTTGGCAACTCAAGTGATATGGGCAAAATTTCCTCTCTTCCATAAACAAGCTTGAATGGAGAGTTACCTGTAGATCTTTTAGGAGTTATCCTATCAGCCCATAAAGCTGATCTCAATTTGGTATGCCAAGACCTCTGATTCTCATCAAGAGTCCTCCTAATGATTCTCAACAAGTTCTTGTTTGTAGATTCAGCCTGGCCATTACCCTAGGGGTAATAGTTTGATGAAGTACTTAGGTAGATCGCGTTCTTGATAGCCAATTCAGTCACCTTGGATCCAATGAATGCCAATGCATTATCTAATATTATTGTAGCTGGTATGCCAAATCTGGTTACTATTCCCTCATAGAAGTCTAGGATGCTAGATTCATTTGCTTCCTTGAGTGCTACTGCTTCAGTCCATTTGGTGAAGTAATCTATGGCTATTAAAATCCACTTGTACCCTTAGCTCGAATTAGGATTAATAACTCCAATGAAGTTTAAACCCCATTGCATGAATGGCTGGTCAACTGAAATTGGATGCAATGGGAGGGCAGCTAGCCTCTCTTTACCTGTGAAAAATGCATAATTCTTGCACCTCTTGATCCATGCATAACAATCATTGAAAATCTTGGGCCAATAATAACCAGCCCTCATGATCTTTAGAGCTATCACTCTTGGTGCAAAATGACCACCAGTTGGTCCACCATGGAACTCTTCTAGCACCTTATGAATCTAATTTTTACCAATGCATCTCAACAGAACTCCATTCACATCACTTTTGAATAAAACACCATCAACAAGGGCATATGGGACAGCCTGCAATCTGAAGTGTCTTCTTTGGGTCTTGTTCATCTCTGGAGGGCATAAGCCTGTGCTTAGGAAGTGCATTATACTTTGGGTCCAGTAAGGAGTGGGGACACCATTATTTTCCTCTTGAGTGCTTCCTTACTCACGGTTGTCTTGCAATGCAAAAACAACCTCCTTCTTGTTGCATGATTCCTCTTGTTTGCTCAAGATCAGCTGCTCACACAATCCTTTTCCTTTCACCAACTTGGTGACCTTGATCTCTATGTCATACTCCATGACACGAGTAATCCAACCTGCCCTTTTTTCATTCAAGTCTTTATTTAGGAGGAAGTCCTTAACTCCCGCATGAGAAACCAACAATTGAACCTTGTTGTTTGAGACTAAATGCTTGAAATTCTTCAAGCTTCTGATTACTGCAAGAACATGCTTCTCAATGAAAGAATATCTCACCTCATAGTCCTCCAGGCTTTGGCTTAAGAAAGAAATTGGCTGCTCATCATTGTCTTTGTTCTTCTGTACCAAAATTGTAGAAATAGTGTCATCCCCCCAAATGCATAGAGGATGAAATACTTGGAGAAATCCGGGTTGATGAGAGTTGGGGCTTGAGAGATGGCTTCTTTGATTTCTTCAAAACTTTCCTTGCCTTCTACTGTCCACTTGAAATCCATGCTTTTCTTTAGCATCTTGGTGATAGGCCTGACAAGGGCTGCAAAATTTGGGACAAACCTCCGAACAAAATTTATTCTCCCCAAGAAACTCTAGAGGGCCTTCTTGTGGCTTGGCAATGGAAGTGCTCTTATGGCTTCAACTCTTTCTGGATCAATTGCTAATCCTTATTTGGAGAAAATGTGGCCAAGGAGTTTTCCTTCATGGGCTAGAAAAATACATTTTTTAGGATTCAAGGAGACTCCAAATCTTCTGCACCTTTGGAACACTTGTCTCAAATGAGAGAGGTGGTCTGCTGTATTTTTTAAAAAAATAGTGATATCATCAAGATATATCAGCACTATGTTGTTAATCAAACCTTTGAACACCATGTCCATTGCTCTTTGGAAGGTAGCTCCAGCGTTGGACAGCCAAAATGGAATTTTCCTGTATGCATAAGTTCCCCATTTGGTTGTAAAGGTTGTCTTGAACTGATCTTCTTCCTTCACCATAATCTGATTGTACCCTGAATAGCCATCAAGTAGTGAAAACCTCTCAGAGCCAGCAACAACTTGTAAAATTTTCTCCATGGAAGGAAGTGGGTAATGATCCTTAATAGATGCTCTATTCAAATCTCTGAAGTCAACACACAATCTGATTTCCCCACTCTTCTTTCTGACTAGAACCAAGTTGGCAACCCAACTAGAATGCTTGATAGGGAATATGATTCTTGATTCTATCAACTTATTCAATTCTTTTCTCATGAGAGGCTCCATGTGGGGGTTGAATGGCCTTTGTTTCTACCAGATGGGCTTAGTATTTAGATCCAATTCAATGGTGTGTTGAGCTAACTCGGGATTGAAACCTTTCAAATCTTCATAGCTCCAAGCAAACACATCAGGGAACTCTTGTCATAGCTGCATGAACTCATACCTTTCTCGTTCAATTGTCATCTTTCCAATTTGCAATGGTTTGTTCTCTTCCACCAAGATGGATACTGAATCTTCTCTCTTGACCTGAATGTTTGCTTTCTCTTTCCTAAATTGATCATTGAGATTGAAAATGGACTCCAAAGTGATAGCCCCTTGGGTAGCTTGTTAGTTCTCAGCTGTACCACTTGGTCACCATACTGCTGTTCCAATTTTTCTTAATTCTTAGCTAAGAACTCAGTTTCTTCTTACAAGAAATGGATGATTTACTGGTCATTCTCAAACACTTGCCAACTTACATTGTTATCCGGCACTGAAGGCCTCACAATCACATGGATGTTTGGCTGTACCTTGTCTTGTTGAATGCTTTCCACAATGTCAAAGGCTGCCCCTACTGCTACAAGCCTGTCAGCAGCTTGGTTCTCTTTTCTAGGAATGGATTTGATGCCAAAACCCTCAAAATCTTCCATGAGGTCCCACACCTTGTTCTTGTAGCACTTGAGTAGATCATTCTTGGTAGCATGTTATCCCTTGACCTGATTTACAATCAATTCACTGTCACCAAAGACTTGCAAGTTCTTTATTTCTCTCTTTATTTCCCAATGCATCCGTTGCACCAAGGCTTCATATTCAGCAATGTTATTGGAGCATGTAAACTGAAATCTAAAATTTGAATAGTAATTTACTCCTTGAGGTGAAACAAGCATGGCTCCACCTCCTGCACCTTGTCTACTCCTTGATCCATCAAAAATCAGCTGCCATACCTCATTGTCATCCTTATGGTTTGGCTTGGTGATGCTAGGAATGGGCTGATCTTCTTCATGTATGCAATAGACCCCTAGCTCAGATTCTTCTACTTCTTGATAAGGATCAAAAGTATGTACCTTGTTTGCCCATTCATCAAGAGTTAGATTCGGGATGCTTCCAACCTTGGTGTCAGCTTCATCAGTGCTTGGGTGATCTTCTTGATCAAATGTTGAACAATTGGCATTGATCTGACTTGGAGTGTAGGGCTCAATGTGGAAGTTTGCAATAGGTTCAGACCTGATTGTAGCTTTCATTCCATACCTCGTTCTGAACAACATGTGTGACCAATTAGAAGACAAATATCCTCCAATCTTGGCTGTGAAGTCCCTTGACAAGCATAGGGAAAAGAGTGGTGGAAGGTCTATAACTGATACATCTTGTAAGACAACGACATTTAGACATGCATGTAAGGTAAGACTCAAGTTTCTAATCACTCCAACTATTGTTACTGCTGTCCCATCCAGCTGCACTACCCCTTTAGATATGGTTTCATACTAGAGCCCTAGCTGAGCAGCTATTTGTTTAGGCATCACTGAGCTACTTGCCCTGGAATCTACCATGCAATTGTGCACTAACTGATTTCCAATGATTAATGAAACATAGAAAGGAGGGTGCTTCAACATTTTACCTTGCTATCCTCCATGATTCCCCTCAGGTTGGGCAACATTTGTGAGCACTTTCTCTTGCATCTAAACTTGTTGATTTGAAGTTGGCCAGTCCTTCATGTCAGCTTGTAGCAAATCTCTTTGGCCTGGGATAGATAGGGATTCCCACATTGATATATTTACATTTGTCTTCTTCATCTGATTAATGATACTGAATGGTGATGAAGGATCTCTTTGTTGTCCCTTGGTTAGCACATTCACTGCTTGCATGTGGGCAGCAACAACTGGTATTTGAGTTGGTCTAGGAGCTGTTCTTGGCTGCCCTTGTGCATTTGAAATTGGATTTTGCTTGCCAACCATTTGTGGAGCCATGGAAGGTTGTGGATTGGTTGGAGCTAATGGTTGCTCTTCACCCAAATTCCTTCTTTTTGACCTTGTGTTAGCTGCAACACCTTGAGAGACTGTCTGATTCATGCCACAAAAATCCTCTGCCTGCCAGTTCACAAGTGTGGTGTCATTTGGGGCTGATTGCTGTTGGAATGTTTCTTGTTGTTGGTTGTTTCCTTGACTGCCCTCACCCTCCACACCAGTAGTTTTCACCATTAATTCTTGATTCAAAGCACCATTGAAGCACATGGATTGGTTGTGAGGTTCATTGCATAGAAAACACCAATCATACTCCTGAGAAATGTTGTTTTGTGTTGGCACCAATGCCTTAGAGGTAGATATGGCATTAGGATTATAGGGCTGAAATGGTCTATTAGCAGGAGGCCTTTTTTAATTTATATTTGCAGCTAGATTAGGTGGTCTTTGTGGTTGGTATGGCTGCCTGTTAGGCTGAGCTTGGGGCTGATAAGAAGGTCTAAAACCTTGGGCTTGTTGCCTCTTGAGAGTAACCAGCTCATTGCCTAAATTTTGCAATTGCTTCATGACTTCTTGAAGCTCATTTGGGGCACTTGGAGATGAAATAGAAGCTTCATTTGAAATTTAATTTCTAGGAGTGGGAGAAGGAGCCAAATTAGGTGCTTGATAAGTGTTTGGGCTCTCTAAACTTGGAAACAATGGCATGGGAGGTCTAGGGGCTAGTTTTCCAACTTGGATCAAACAATTTTCAGCCCTAATAGCAATGCTATAAGCCATAAGGATAGTTATGCCTCCCATGGAATGAATCAACATAGAAATATTAGAATTTAGAGCTTTGAGGTAGTAGAGAAAAGCAGTGCCACTGGAATTCTCTCCCAAGTCCTTTGAAATCAGTCAATTGCTCATTGGGAGCTCTCTTGATGGTTGTCAGCTGCTCCAAAAGAGACAAGTTGTCTCCCTTCTCTCCAAATTGCTCATGAAGTGCTATACATAGCTGTTTCCAATTCGCTATAGAACCTAAGGCAAGACTTCTAAACCATTGCAATGCTTTCCCCTTGAATGAAGATGCCAACAATTTGACAGCCACTTGCATCTCATTGATTTTATGAATTGCACAAAGGTTGGGAATGTCTTTAACATGATCACCTAGAGTAGTCTGATTCTCTCCAGTGAAGTATGGAATGTTCTTCAAGGCTGCAATTGGAATTGGATGTTGTGCATTGAGGGAAAGTGGGCTGCTGCTTGTGAAATTGACATAGGGGTTGTTTTGTGCCATTCTAATTGGTCTTAAAACCCTTGTTGACTGAATGAAAGGCCTACCAGGTGGAGGAGTTAAGAGAGTTCTGTTTGGTGGAGATGGAGACCTTTGGATTCTCCTCCCACTTTGCCTTACTCTTGGAGATAACTATAGATATTCAAACAAAACCTCTTCTTCTCCAGTTCTTAACCCTGTAGTGATTCTTCTCATGAGTTTTCAGGTCTACACTACTAAAACCAGATGATTCTTCTTCCTTGGAGTCGCCAAATGTGTAGTTTATAGCTCTTTAAGCAAGAAACTTGCAACAAATGCACATCAATTTTGTTGCAATGAAGATGAAGACCTCTGAGCTCCCACCGGGCATGCCAAAACTGTTGTTGTAAATCAGCAACACCCCTGGATGTAAATCAAGTTTCTAAGTTGATGTTTCAGGCATCCAGTGTGATTGCACAACATTGAAACCTCTCTCCAAGTGTGGGACTTGTAAAATGAGAGAGGAATCTCCAGATTAGAGGCTTGTTCCTCAAACTCCTCTGATCAGATCTGTTATTTACACAATTACAGAGGTTTGAATCCTAATTTTATCCTAATTTGCAAGGAGACAGGGATAAGAAATGTAAAAATTGAAACTAAACTGATAAGGGTGATACACCAAAGGAGTGGTGAGCACTTCTTGTTCATGAAAATTGACAAAAATCAGAAATTGCAACATAAAACATCATGCACAGGTTGATAAGCTGTAATCAAGAGTTTGAAATGAAGCAAAAAACACATACAAAGGATTGAAAGCATTCACAGAGCCTGCATTGTGATTTTCAACATCAAAATCCTTGTATTCCAACAGCAAAGAGGTAGAAAAACATGTTATAATCCTTGGAAGGTATGATACTTCCAAAATCACTTGTTGAAGGTGAAAACAGAAGCTTGCTATGTAAAAAGGTGTCCATCCTTTGAAAAATGAGCCAAATCTGGCTTTTACAGTGCATGGGACGAGCCCAGGAGAGAGAAACACATGAAAACATGGGAGAGATTCAATCATTGACCAAAATGCATTCAAAACAGCATGGGCATCCTTACAGACCCATTCCCTGACATTTTTAACCATGCTGGGAGAGAATGCGAGCCATTCTTCATTAAAAACGGTGGTTGAAATGTCATTTCTATTCATCACCATGTGCCAAATATGTTTTTCGATTTTATCTCTCCAAAATCCATCAAAATTAAAAAATGACCCCAAAATCTTATAGATAATTTCACTAGATTTCCATTGATATAAAGAACATGAAAAACTGAGCTCTGGATCAAAAGATATGGCCATTTGAAGTTTTAGGGCAAAATAGGGCCAAATCGGGTTGGTGGGCAAAAAATTCAAATTTTTTCACCTTTTTGGTCATTTGGAAAATTTTCCAAAATTTCCCCGCACTCCACCATTCTAGGTGCCATGTGGCGGCATCTCATTGGCCGCGGGCCTTTGTTGGGAAACTTTTCCCAAAAAACTCCGCTGAGTCATAACTTCAAAAATAGATGGAGTTAGGAGGAAACCTTTACCTTTCTGGAAAGCTGAGAAAGATATCTATCCAATGGTGTCATTTCTAAAAGGTTTTGAGTGCCTGAAAAGAAAAATATTATGTCTGAGGAACAAGAGAAGGAAAGATGAAAGGGAGTTAGCCATAAAATGAGCAGGGGGCACATTTTGGATAACAGGAATCATTTGGGGGTTTTATACATACTAACATACATATTCTGCACCAATTCGGTTCATTATATACAAAAAGTGGTTTTAAACTAGTCTATGAACCCCATACATAGTGGATTTTATAGGACATGGTGTCCTTAGCATTCTGGGAAGGAGTTAAACTCTTATAGGTTATAGTTGGTATGCCTCTATACACTACTTCGGCCAATGGCGTCAAATCACCCAAAAAAACTAGGAAGATACAAAGATATCTTCACACACATTCAAGGAAGTGGTTAGATCTTGGAAGATACAAAGAATTTCCTCCCTACACTTCTTCAGCCAGGGTGGCATGAGATTTCCCAAAAAACTCATAGTACAAGATATCCTTCTATACTCTTTCTCGACATGGATCAAATGCACATGTTGCATTTACATTTTTGATTTACATTTGCATATTTTACATTTACATGCTTTCATATACATGTGTCTTTTACATTTTATTTTTACACATACATACATACATATCTGAATACTTGATCATTTTATCCTTGCAGATCTGACCGTATGAGAAAAAAAGTCAAATTGGGGGGGGGGGGAATAACAACAACGTCAGCAGTAACACTTTGGGACAACACGCTTTAATAACCATGAAGGTACATTACACACCGCAGTAGTTATACATGTGTTCCACCCTAGGTTCACTCTCATTACTTTTTCATTATACATTTGTCATCTTTAGTTTCCACACTCCATTTTATTTTTTATTCCACGGTTTTTTCTAGTAATTCGATGCATTTCTACTAAACTCTTCATGGACATCAGGTATGCATCTCTATCTAATTTATGTTACCAAGATTTCCAATCACCAACATAAAGTGGGGGAAAAATGTAGTCACAAAATTATGCACTATAGAAATTTATTCATCTCAGTTTCATACTACTAATTAAAATGTTCTTGAGTGAATAAAGTAGTAATTAACCCCCGTATTTTGGCCATCTTATTTTATTTTATTTCATAATTACCACCCCTTTTCATCCACATACCCAGACTATTTTAGTCATTTTCCATCATTTTAGCCTCAACTGGGGAACCCGGGCTAATATTGGGGCGCTCGTGGACACCCTATTCCTTTTTCCACTTTCCCACATCTTTTTGGGATCTTTCTATCTGTTTGACATCTTTATCTTTCTTAGGGTTGGCCTTTTCATGATTAATTAGGAAATTAGATCAAGATAACCCTATAAATATAAAGTTATGAGACCATAATGAGGTACCTAGCATCACTTAATATTATCACTCCATGTAATGCCTCTAACACAGTTGATATCTATGATGACTTCTGCACTCAAAGTTACAAATGTTGATATGTGATTCTTGTCTAAATATGGTGTCATCTTGTGAACTAAGTAATCACGTTTGTTATAGATGATATGTTATATTCTAGAAATAGATACAATTCTACCATGTCTATTCTAAATTTAAAATTAATTATTTCATTCCTTCTTATACTGAATGATTCACTACATGTGGATAGAAGAAATTGATTCAGCTTAAACTCATTCATAGTCTTTATTGCACTTGAATTTGTGCTTCAGTCTTTATGATCTCTTATGTAGGATAGCTATACCTTGGATTGATTTCAATGATCTAAGGCATGCTTTCAATTTCATGACATTGAGGTCATTTTGATCGAGTTGGGTAGAATATTGGATTTCGGAACCCAGGTTGTCTTGGATCAATGGTAACCTCTGCTGCTCACGTCCTTCTTATGTGATCCTTGAATGTCATTTTGATTCTTCCTTTAGTAAGATTTAATTTACAATTTTTAACAATTTCTAAAGGAACCTAATTAAATATATGTTCGTAAGATTGAAATCTTATCCTAAGTTACTAGGTTCTTTTATTAATGATGATTGTTTATTAAAAAGGGAAAACCTAAGTCTAAACTAATAGACTTTAACCTAAGGACCTAGATTGGTTTATAACCTAATGTTATGAACCTAACCTAACCTTGGCTCACCTAACAGATGGATAGACAACATTAATGGATTCAAGTCACTACTTTAAGTATTTAGAGGGATTTAATGTCTCGTTAAACTCTTGACTGCCCACATGGTGACAAGTGCATGAAAGATAGTAATAGGTGGACGGGGCCTCTGTTACAGTTTTAGGTACATGGATTTTTCAATTTGGTAATACCAAACATGAGTTGGCAAGGTGGAGCTAGAAAGAACCCTGATAGTCCCGGTTGTGCCATAATTGGCTTAGAAATTGTGGGAAAAAACTACCTAGAGGTAGGGGGAAGTTGGAAGAAGAATGGTTGTTTGGTTTTGCATGGTTCATTTGGTTTGTGAGAGATTGGTAGCTCTACATGTGGTTTTTCATTTTTCCCCCCAGTTCTAATCCGTGCAATGACTAGTTCACCTGCATACAGTGATGGTAACAGAACTAAGGGAATAGACGGTTATAAGAAGAAGGAAAAACCGTTTTTGAGCGAGGTGGGGGTGTTTTTCATGAAATATTTCTAGCGAGGCGTTTCCTGAAATTGCAAGAAAGAATAGAAGACATTAGATACTATCAGGCATGATAGGCCCTATATATTTAAGTCTTTTGGTTGTTATTTAAAAGGTCGGCATTAAAATAATCTCCAGCTTTTTGGAACTTCTAGTTTCTATTTTTCTGTTTGGTTGGTCCTTGATGCTATGGTGTTCGACTTGATTATTTTGTTGAATATGATTCTCTGCTTGTTATTTGGATATGACCTTTGTTGATTAGTGCGTTGTTGAGTTAGATTAGTTCAGTTGAACCTTCTTTGCATTGATGAATCTGTCGTGTGCTGTATTGAATGGATACCTGGAATTGGGTATCTATATACATTAATAAGAGATTGGGATTTGTTGAATCTATCCATTATCGCTTCGAATGCTCCCTTATTGTTGGGTTGTTGGAGACTACTTGTAGGATACTCATTTGGCATTAAGATTATGCCTGTGACTAATTAAATATATGTCGTAAGATTGAAATCTTATCCTAAGTTATAGGTTCTTTTATTAATGATGATTGTTATTAAAAAGGGAAGCAAAACTAAGTCTAAACTAATAGAATTTAACATATAAGGAATAGATTGTTTATAACCTACGTTATGAAAACTAACCAAGACTGGACTACATAAAAGGATGGCATAGACAACATATAATGGGATATCAATGGCACTAACCTTTAAGTATTTATGAGGATTTAATGTGTCTTTAAACTCTTTACTGCAGCAAATTTTGACAAGTGCATGAAAGATAGTAAGAGGTTGAATTGGCACCTCTGTTAAAGTTTTAGTTACATGGATTTTTCATTTGGTAATAGCCAAAACATGAGTTGGCAGAAGAGGTGGAGGATAAGGGAAGAACGGATAGTCCTGGTTTGCATTAATGGTCTTTAGGAAATTGTGAAAAACTACCTAGGAGGCGGGGACGTTGGAAGAAAGAATGGTTTTTGGTTTTGCAGTCATTGGTTTTTAGAGAGATTGTAGCTCTACATGTGGTTTTTCATTTTTGAACCCCCAGTTCTAATCCGTGCATGACTATTTCACCTTGCATGACAGTGATGGTAACAGAAATAAGGATAGAAGGTTATAAGAAGAAGGAAAACAAAAGTTTGAGTAGTGTTGGTGTTTTCATGGAATTTCTATCGAGGCTTTTCCTGAAGAATTGCAAGAAAGAATAGAAGACATGAGCTCTATCAGGCATGATAGGCCCTATATATTTAAGTCTTTTGTTTTTATTTAAATGTCTTCATTAAAATAAATCTCCTCTTTTTGGAAACTTCTAGTTCTATTTTTCTGTTTGTTTTTCCTTGATTCTATGGTGTTCGACTTGATTATTTTGTTGCAATATGATTCTATGCTTGTTATGTGGAATATGAAATATGTGTTGTATTATTGCAGTTGTGATTAGATTATTTACAGTTGAACCTTCTTGGCATTGAAATGAATCTGTCGTGTTTCTTTATTGAATGGATACCTGGAATTGGGTATTATATATACATTAATAAGAGACTTGGATTTGTTGAAATCTATAAATTATCGCTTCGAATGCTCTCTTTATTGTTGTTGTTGGAGACTAACTTGTAGGATACTTCATTTGGCAGTTAAGATTTATGCCTGTGACTTAGGAAAATATTTTTTCTCTACATTTGGTCTATTGGCTTGAAGATGATAGTCATGACCCATTATTCTATTCGAATTGTTTCGTGACTATATTTTTTAAGGAGTATATATTTCATTTAGTTCTGAGATATACTTATTCTTTATTATTCCCCAAATAGGAAGTGTTTTGAATCTTTGATTCTTTTGTAAAACCTTTTCTTGATGGAAGTCAAACATGAAAGTATGCCTGCAAATGTTTTAGTTATGTTCTATTGTGTTTTATTCATATTTTGTAAACCCACTCTGGCCTTGTGGTCTACTTAGCAGATATTTTTGATCTTGGAAATTTTGCATATATTTTTGACTATTGATGAGCTCTTGTTGGAGGGACATTGTTCAAACGATCTCTTTGCCCTTCTTGTTTGAATTATTGAAAGTTATTTTGGTGAATAGTTTGAATTGAAACTAAAAATTTTCTCCTTCCCTTTTGTCATTGAGTCTACTTAAAACTTAAAACCCTATTTGGGTTACCCTGCAAAAGGAGGAAACATTGGTTGATTGTTTTGATCTTATTTATCTAATAAAGTTTTAGTGTGTGGTGTTTGGATAAAATGTATTATTTTAGAGGGAAAGTATTATCCTCTAACAGATTCTCTTTAAGGAGTTGTTCCAGCTTTTGAGTTTGTGGTAGTGGAAATACTGTGGGTGTAAGGCATTCATTATTGTTTGTAGTTCATACTATCTTTGAACCTGAGGTAAACATGTCATCTTCATGACTGTGAGACTATGAATCTAGTGTATGACTCCTTGGGATGGTTGTGATTGGTCGTTTGTTATTGTTGTTTTATTAAATATTTGGATCATTCATTAGATGAGTTCCATAATTTGAATAAGACTGGTGTATGTTATAACTTGGAATTGCTGTTATGTCTTGACATAGCATGGTATATAATTACTGTATGATATATCAGGGACTACTTCGCATTATCTATTGAGTCGTATTGTGTTTACACTTGAGCTAGAATGGAAGCCTTTAGGAACCTTATAGGGTGGATGTTTTGGAAGCCTGATATTTTTTAAGTATTGATCAATTAGATCCTAAACTTCTGAAATAATTAAGGTCTGTAGGACAAATTCAGTGAGAGTGAGTTGTTGGCCTTTTAAAATATTTAGTTGGATTAAACCTTCATTACCTGGAAGTTGAGAATATTCTTCAAAATCTATTTTTAGACTTTGTGTTGAGCCTGATATAGTTATGATTGTTGGATGAAATGTATTTAGATTTTTGGCTGAAATTTCAGTTATTATTTAGGTTGTTAACTTTTGAATAGAAAAACATAATACTTATTACAGAAAGGTAGTTTTGCATATCTTTGTACTTATTCTTATTGAAAATTTAGAATAGGTTGAGTTGAGGAATTTAAGTGGGAATCTTGACTAAAAATCTAAGATTAGGATGGGAATTATGAAATTCTCCCTTCTTAATACTATTGTTTTTTGATTTCTTGCTGTTGAAGGAGTTCTTTATCGGCGGTGGAATAGAATTAATTATAGGGGGTGGGGTGGGGCCTGATGTTAATTAGTTTTTCTTATGCATTGCTTATAAATTCATATATTCTCTCTCCTTTTGGTTTGTAATCTTTAGGGAAATTATTTCTGTTTATCTTATTTTGTGATTTCAGAGCTATTTCATAAACAACGGGGTTCTTTTTATGAAACAATTAGATAAAATAAAAATGTTTTAATGTTATAGTGCTTATCATGCTGAGTTCATATGAACCAACTCATGTACAATTTTGCAATGGATTTTGTAAAAGATGAAAGGAGAAAGACATTATAGAACGTTTAAATCTATGTTACTCTAAAAGAAATTATCCCATTATAGTATGATTATGTGAACCTACATTAATTGAAAGGTAATTTTGTCGGTTTAAATAGTATTAAAACAAGTTGGATTGAGGCAATGACATTTGTAATACTTTGAAATATTTATGTATTCAGTGAATTGATCACCCCCCTTTTGATAAATGAATGGTTTGTTGATGGTTTATTACTACTTTTATTGTGAAATATTCATCGACATAAATTTTGATATATTATTGAGTAATATCATGCTTGAAGGGGACATTTTAATTATTTATGATATATGGATTAAGAAAATAATAGTCTTAATAATATATAAGGTATTGGATGAGGATTTGAAATATTTAGTTGGTTAGTTACATGTTAAAAGAGAACACTAATATTGATACTTTGAGTAGATCCTTATTTTAGTAGAATGGAATATGATTTGAATTATCTATAAGGTTATGAATTATTTCTTGTATTAAAACATATGTGATCTATTTTCATAATTGAACATTAGTACTTGATAAAGGAAAAAGGATATTTCCCTTGAAATTAATCATAGAGAATTATTTGAGATTTTTTTAAGTGTTATGAATAGATTAGGAGGTGGTTGACTGTGTTCTTCCCTAGGAAGATTTATGTAATCAAAATATGAATGCTTAAAAAGGGAACTAAAAGGATTTAGAATTCATCATTATGAAGTCTAAAGTAAAAGTTTTTTTTTTAAATACGATTTTTTAAGCTAAAAATGCAGTAAAAATATCTAATGACACAACTTCATAAAATTGAGATCAATCATGTCGTTATATGATATAATTTGATACGTTTAAGATAAAATTAAACATGTATTCAGAATGGCTAGGAAAATAGATTATATCTACAAACCCACCTCTCGTTGATTGTGATTACAACTTGTAACCTTGTAGGTTAAATGATGCTTTTGACTCTTAAAATGTTGTTTCTCATTAATCGTTAGACAATGATTAAA
Organism: Taxus chinensis; assembly: GCA_019776745.2. NCBI lineage: Eukaryota > Viridiplantae > Streptophyta > Pinopsida > Cupressales > Taxaceae > Taxus > Taxus chinensis. The sequence continues at coordinate 422,526,979 of CM034151.1, forward strand.
TGGGTTAATATAAACTTATAATTTTAAGTATGTTAGTCCAGTTGAGGAAACTTAATTAAATGTTGGAACATAGTAGCTACAGATTAGTAACTTCATAATGATAGAGGTCATTACGAGAATACTGTGATATAGCCTACTATGCCTCAACACCCCACTTAGTTTGATTAACTCTATTAACATAAGTGAAATATTGGATCATGGTACCACCCTAAACAGGGATAGAAGAAACATGCTCATGTTGAGGCAAATCATGTTGACTTAGGTAACTAGACACACCCATTGATATTAATTCAGGTGAGTATGTCTATGTATCCTTAGTCACATGAGTATTCTTCCAAATAGTGCATGTTGTTTCCCTTGTCTAGTGTGATACCTGAATCAGGTTAAATTGATTAGAAGTCAGGAACAAATCATTTAGATAAAATAACAAGGTGGTGAGGGACATATTCCTTTCATGAAGTATGTCGTATAGGAAAGTAAACATGTTAATCATGTTTAAAAACTTTGGCCAAAGGTATCGAAAAGTTTTTGGTATGTTGTTCTTATGTCACCTAGTCTAACATGAGGATTCAGATGAATATTGGTTAATATTTTTCAGATAGGAGATTCTTAGCAAAAACACTTGGGTACCCCTAAAAGGGGTAAAGGAAACCAAGTATACATAGTATACACATTATTAAGGTACTGAAAGATTAGTTAATATTGAGTCATGGAATGAGAGATCGGTGTTTCACCGAGTCATTTACAACTACATATGGTTTTCTATTATGAGATGGATTGACATTGGAATGTGTGTTTTAAATTGTATTAATTTAGAACAGAGAACATTATGGAAAAAAAATACCTTGTTTCTAAAAGTCTTAAAGGGAAGTTACATCTTGGATCAGGATGACGGTGTAGCTCTTTGACCTATTAAGTCCATATTTGATAAAAACTTAGTTTTATTGTTAACAAAAAATGGTTAGAATAAGGGGAGGTACTGCGAATAACCCACCTCTAGGTGGAGAGGCAGCTACTAGAGAAAAACTTGATGAGATTTTTGTTCCTTGTTGGACACAAGAGATCATATGAATGTACTTGAACAATAATTTATGGGTAATGAGAAGGAAGAAGATGTTGGTAATAAAAATTAGCCACCTCCTGGGGACAACTCCAATATTGGAAATTTGGGTATTGATAATAAAAATGATGCGAATGTAAATGCAAATGTATCCAATCAACATGAAAATTAAAAGGCAAGATTAACAGTTGAAATTAGAAATAACATAAAGAGTATAATTCCACCAAAGTTTGATGGAACTACACTAGGGGATGAAGCTGAAAAATAGCTCAATGAAATGGATAATTACTTTGAAATAAGGAAATTCTTAGAGGAAATAAAATTAGTATGGGGATCTTATCAGCTTTCCCATGAGGCATCCTCCTAGTGGGATAGTCATAAAGCTGAATTAAACATTAATGAATCAAACATAACTCGGGATCAGTTTAAGAGATACTTTAGGCAACACTAGCTATAATAGCTCTACTATGATCAGAAGATGACTAAATTTCAAATTTTAATTCAGGGGAAAATTAACTATAACATAGTTACTAGGAGAGGTTTACTAACTTCTTTTAAGTTACGTGCCTCAGTATCAAATTGACGAGAAGTCAGGATACATAAGTTATTATGCGGATTAAATCCATCATAGGGGGAAGTAGATTTACATCCCAACCACCTTGAAGGGGTTGTTTTGTAAAAAATCATTTCGTAGCGACATAAATTAAAATTAATTTCTTCCCCTAGAAAAATAACCGTAAGAAAATTCCTAATTCTTTTTCATCTCTTGTACCCAAAAATGGGGCTAAAAATTTTTGTGCTAAAAATAATTTTGTAGCTGATAATAATAAGAAACTATCAACAAATAAACCTGCTGTAAACATTCAAAACAACTTCGTAAAGAACAATAACAATGGACATAAGTCATATAGAGGACAAAACAATAATTTCAAGGCTAGAAATAAATTTGAACCAAAAATAAGACCTATAGGGGGTTGTTTCCACTGTGGTAAGGATCACTACGTAAATCATTTCCCTCTAAATAAAGATGAAAATAATCAACAACATAAGATACATGTTGCAGTAGCTGATAAATAAGCTGAAAAGTAAGTTACGCCCATAAAAATGCCACGTAAATTATTTGGTATTCTTGTTACTATAATTTTTGATACTGGAGCTACAGAATGCTTTATTTCTAGTAAATTAGGTGCAAAACTAAAAAGAAAAGATGGAATAATAGAAAAATCTTGGGTTGTACATAATGGAAATAATGTTGTCCATACTGTTAGTAAATGTCTTTTTGGAGTAGTCCTAGAATTACCTAGTTTTTCCATGGAAGTAGATATTTATGTTGGTACTTTAGGGTCATATGATGTCATAATAGGTGTTAATTGGCTTACTAATCATAAATAAAAGGTTGATTGTTTTAAAAAACACATTACTTGTCTAGATGATCTACAGAAAACAACAGACATCCAAGGGGTAAAATGAGAAATTTCAGTTCGAAAATTGCCAGCTATACAACTTAAAAAGGTCAAAAATAAAGGATGCACTTTGTATGTAGTAAATTTTTTTAAAACAGCTAAAGGGGATAGTGATTTCTTGGAAAAATTTCCATTTTAAAGATATTTTAGCGATGTATTTCTCGAAGAACTACCCAGTCTTCCAACCAAATGAGATTCTGAATTCACGATTGAAATCAAACTGAGAACTGAGCCTATTTCCAAGGCACATTATCCAATGAATACCATTGAACTGGTAGAGATTAAGGAACAATTACAAGATCTGTTATCTAAGGGTTTGATAAGACCATGTATCTCACCTTGGGGAGCACTGGTAATTTTTGTGAAAAATAAAGATGGAACACTTAGACTTTGTATTGATGATAGGATGCTAAAAAAATGAACAATCAAAAACAAATATCCACTTCCTATAATTGATGATTTACTTGATCAGATGCGTGGTGCATCAATATATTCTAAGATAGATCTTTGTTCTGTATATCACTAGTTAAGAATCAAAGATGAAGATATTCATAAAGCAACCTTTAGAACAAGGTATGGATATTATAAATTCATAGTTTTACCTTTCGGTTTAACAAATGCACCTACAAATTTTATGAATTTAATGAATAATGTCTTTCAAGAGTACTGTACAAGTTCGTACTTGTATTCTTAGATGTTATTATTATATATTCTAAAATCATTGATGAGCATCATGAGCATTTGAAACTAGTAGTTGGAATATTAAGAAAGAGAATATTGTATGGTAAGTTGTCCAAATGTTCTTTTATGAAAACAAGTTTCACTATTTAGGACATGTCATAAGTAATGATGGAATAGCAGTTGATCCATCAAATATTGTTTCCATAAATGAGTGGTCTGTACTTAAGAATGTACATGAAGTCAAAAGCTTCATGGGGCTTGCTGGTTACTATAAAAAGTTTTTTAAGGACTTTTTAAAAGTCTTTTCCCCGATAACTTCATTACAAAATAAAGACAAGAAGTTTGAGTGGATTGATAAATGTGAATCAAAATTTAAAAATCTTAAGGACCAATTAACATTTTCACCTATATTGGTTGTACAAGATCTACATGGAAACTTTACAATAGTTATAGATTCTTCCGGTGAAGGAATCAGAGGTATTCTATTACAAAATGATCATGTTATAGCATATGAGAGAAGAAAACTCAAGTTATATGAGTTGAATTATGCTCTGCATGACCTAGAGCTTGTTGTCCTAGTTCATGCACTTAAAGTATGGAGACATTATCTTCTAGGAAGGCCTTTTGAATTAAAGATTGATCATCTTGGGTTGAATTATATTTTCACTCAGCCAAATCTGAATGCAAGACAATGAAGATGGTTAGAGTTTTTGTCACAATATGATTTTTACATAAGTTACATAAAATGTAAAGAAAATAGAGTGGCAGATGCACTAATTTGTAGGAAACATATTTCTACACTTATAAATTTAAGAACTCAATTAAAGGATGAGGTAAAAATATCATGGAATTTGATTTTTACTTTCAGCAGGTAAAAACAACACTTGTTGCAGATCCAAATGATGCAAGATACAAAGGTTCCAACTTCGATAATCTCTTAGATTGCCATGGACCAAAAAGAAGAGGAGTACAAATAGGGGAGTAAATGTGTAACTCCCATGTAAGAGAATATTCCTCCATAATGGAGAAGAGGAGTTACTTTCCCAAATGGGAATGTAACTCCTATGACACACTTACACATATGACAGATTCTGTAAGAGAATCTGTCATAACTAAAATGACACCTAGATCCATGTCCACCTAAGTGAGATGACTCATATGGTGTAGGTGGAAATAACACTAAATAATTAAATAAAGTAATCAAGAAAACCTACACCAACAAAAACAACAATATTTTTGGAAAGGGATGAAGAAATACATAACTAATTTTGTTTCACACTGCTTAAAATGTTAGCATGTTAAGGATGAGTATATGCACCCAACTAGTTTATTATATCCTCATATCACACCACAATATAAGTGGTAGGTGATTAACACGGATTTTGTTCAAGGGATGCCTGTTTCAAGAAATAAACATGATGTTATTTTAGTTTTTTTTGATAAAATGACAAAAGTAACACATTTTATTGTTGGTAATCTTGAGGATGATTCACCCGTATTAGAAAAAATATTTGTGCATAAAATTTTAAGATTACATGGAGTACATGAATTGATTATATCTGATAGGGACCTTACAATGAAATCTCATTTTTGGAAAATGCTAAATGGAGCCTTAAGAAAAAAACTATATTTTAGTTCCGCGTACCATCCGGAAACAGATGGTCAAATTGAGAGATTTGATCAGGTTTTGAAACATATGTTATGAATGTATTGCATGGATCAATAGTAAAAATGGGAAGAATACCTTACTTTAGTTGAATTTTCTTACAATAATACATATCATGCCTCTTTGAAAATAGTACCTTCCGAAGCATTGTAAGGAAGGAAATGTAAAAATCCAGTTAGTTGGGATAACATTGAAGACAGAGAGGTAATTGGACCTGAAATCCTTACTGAAATGGAACAACAAGTTAAAATGATTTGTGAATGATTAAAAGAAGTTGCGGATAGGAAGAAATGTTATGTAGATCTGAAAATTATTGATAAGAAATTTGAATTTCGTGAATGGTTCTTTTTACGTGTTAATCCTAAAAGAGCTTTATAATGTTTGACAAGAAAGCCAAATTATCACCTCATTTTGTGGGACCTGTTGAGATTGTTGAAGTAATCAACCCTATAGCTTATTGTTTAGCATTACCTTTTGATTTGTCACAGATGCATGATGTTTTCCTTATTTCTTTGCTTAAGAAATATGTTTTAGATTTATCACGTGTTAAATTGGGATTTCTTGCAGGTCCAAGACCCAGGAATAATCATTGTTGAACCCATAAGAGTTCTGGAAACTCACCATTTACACTTGTGAAATTATGAAATTAGTCAATGAAAGGTTTAGTGTGACCAGTTTAATGAAGAAAGTGTAACCTGGGAAAACCTTGAGGACATGAATGTGATTCTTGTCTAAAGATGGTGTACTCTTGTGAACTAAGTAATCATGTTTGTTGTAGATAATATGTTATCTTCTAGAAATAGATACAATTCTACCATGTCTATGCTGAATTTAAAATGAAGTATTTCATTCCTTCTTATGTTGAATGATTCACTGCATGTGGATAGAAGAAATTGATTCAACTTAAACTCGTTCATAGTATTTATTGCACTTGAACTTGTGCTTCAGTCTTCATGATCTCTGATGCAGGATAGCTATACCTTGGATCAATTTTAGTGATCCAAGGCATGCTTTCAATTTCATGACGTTGAGGTCATTTTGACCGAGCTGGGTAGAATATTGGATTTTTGAACCCAGGTTGTCTTGGGATCACTAGTAACCTTTGTTGCTCACGTCCTTCTTATGTGATCCTTGAATGTCATTTTGATTCTTCTTTTGGTAAGATTTAATTTACAATTTTTTAATAATTGCTAAAGGAACCTATTTAAATCTAAGTTCCTAAGATTGAAATCTTATCCTAAGTGACTAGGTTCTTTTATTGATGAGGATTGTTTATTAAAAAGGGAAAACCTAAGACTAAACTAATAGACTTTAACCTAAGGACCTAAGTTGGTTTCTAACCTAATGTTATGAACCTAACCTAATACTTGGACTAACCTAAAAAAGATGGCATGGACGACATACAATGGGATGTCGGTGGCACTAACCTCTAAGTATTTATGAGGATTTAATGTGGCTTTAAACTCTTGGTTGCCACCAATTTTGGAGAGTACATGATGGTTTAGTGGATGATGAGTTGACACCTCTGCTAAAGTTTTAGATGCATGGATTTTAAACTTGGTCATAGCCAAATATGAGTTGGTAGTGGTGGGAGATAAGGAAGGACTCTTCAGTCATGTTTGCATTAATTGGTCTTGGCAATTATGAAAAACTACCTAGGAAGTAGGGGAAGTTGGAAGAAAGGAATGGTTTTTGGTTTTTCATTGTTCATTTGGTTTTTGTGCGAGCTTGTAGCTCTTGCATGTGGTAGTTTTTCATTTTCGAACCCCCAGTTCTAATCCGTGCATGACTATTTCACCTTGCATGACAGTGATGGTAACAGAAATAAGGCTAGGAGGTTATAAGAAGAAGGAAAAGAAAGTTTCAGAGCTGGTTGTTGGTGTTTTCATGGAAATATTTCTATCGAGGCTCTGCTTGAAGATTTACAACAAGGAATAGAAGACAAGAGCTCTATCAGGCATGATAGGCCCTATCTCTTTAAGTCTTCTACTTTTATTTAAATGTCTTCATTAAAAGAACTCTACTCTTTTTGGAAACTTTTGGTTCTAGATTTTGTGTTTGAATTTCCTTGCTTCAATGGCATTTGACTTGATTCTTTTGATGCAATAATGATTTTGTGCTTGTTGTGTGGAATATGAAATATGGGTTTTTATTATTTACATTTGTATTATGCAGTAGAATTGAAACTATGATTATACCTCTGTTCTATGTTGGGTATTGTTATGCCTTAATTGCCTGGGTTTTGGTTGAATGATTTCGATTATAATAGTTAACCTTGGGTTTCCTTGAATGAGGATTTTTGAATTGAAATGAATCTGTGTTGTTTCTCTATTGAATGGATACCTAGAATTGGGTATTGTATATCCATTAATAAGTGACTTGTTTTTTGTTGAAATTTGTAGATTTCGCTTTGAATGCTCTCCTTATTGTTGTTGTTTGGAGAAACTAAATTTGTAGGAGATTTCGTTTGGAAGTTAAGACTTACCCTATGACTTAGGAAAATCTTTTGTGCTTTGCATTTTGGTCTGTTTTCTTGATGATGGTAGTGAGGACCCATTATTTTGTTCAACTTGTTATGACTATTATTTTTAAGGAGTATACAGTCCATTTAGTTCTGAGATATACTTATTTTGGGTTATTCCCCAAATGGGAATTGTTCAAATCCTTTGATTCTTTTGTAGAACCTTTTCTGGATGAAGTCAAATAGAAAGTATGCCTGTGAATGTTTTGGTTATGTTCTGTTGTATTTATTCATATTTTTGTAAACCCACTCTGGCCTTGTGGTTTCCTTAGTAGATATTTTTAATCTTGGAAAGTATGCATAGATTTTTGACTATTGATGAGCTTTGTTGGAGGGAGGTTATTCAAATGATCTCTCTTCCCTTCTTGTTTGGATGATTGTAAGTTCTTTTGGTGACCAATTTGAACTGAGTCTGGTATTGTTCTCCTTCCTTTTTCGTTGAGTTTACTTGGAACTCAAACCCTATTTGGGTTACCCTGCAAAAGGAGGAAACATTGGTTGATTGTTTTGATCTTTATTTTATCTTAAATAAAAGTTTTAGTTTGTGGTGATCTGGATAAACTATGTCTTCTTCCTGTGAGGGAAGTATTGTTCCTCTAAGAGATTCTCTTTTAAGAGTTGTTTCCAACTTTTGAGTTTGTGGAACTTGGAAATATGTGGGTGTATATTGGCATTCATTTCTTGTTTACAGTTCATACTGTCTTTGAACTTGAGTTATCATGTCATCTTCATGACCATGATACTGTTGAATCTATTGTATGACTTCCCTTGGGATGGTTGGTGTATTGTGTTGTCTGTTATTTTTTGTTTCATTCATTATTTGGATCCTTTCATTAAGATGTGTTCCATAATTTGGATAAGATTGTGATCTATTATAAATCTTGAAATTGACTATTATGTCTTTGACATTAGCATTGGTATATAATTGTGTTGTTAATAATATATAAGGGACTACTTAGTGTTATCTATGACTGTAGTATTGAGTTCTAAACTTGGGTTGGAATGGAAGCCTTTAGGGAACCTTTACAGATGTGGATGTTTTTGGGAAGCCTGAATATTTGTTATGTATTGATCACTTAGATCCTAACTTTGAAATGAATTCAGGTATGTAGGAAAATTTTACAGTGATTTATGTTGGCCTTATTTTTAATCTTTAGTTAGATAAACCTTCCTTACCTGGAATGTTGAGACTTATTCTTGATCAATCTAATTTTTAGACTCTGTGTTGAGCCTGATATAGTTATGATTGTTTGATGGAATGTATTTAGATTTTTGGTTGATCTTTTCAGTTACTATTTAGGTTGTTAACTTTTGAATAACAAAACAATATACTTATTACAGAAAGGTAGTTTTGTATATCTTTGTACTTCTTCTTGAAAAGATAGAATAGGTTGAGTTGAGGAACTTAAGTTGGAAATTTGACTGAGAAGATAAGATTAGGATTGGAAATATGAAATTATCCCTTCTTTAATATTTTCATTTTGATTTCTAGCATGTTGTAATGAGTTCATATAGATGTGGAGATAGGATTAATTATGATGATTTAATTAGTTCTTTCTTATACATTACTTATAGATTCCATAATATTTCTCTCTCCTTCTTGGTTTGTAATCTTTTGGGAAATTCTTTCTGTTTATCTTATTTTGTGATTTCAGAACTGTTTCATAAACAACAGGGTTCTTTTTATGAAACAGTTAGATAAAAGCAAAATGTTTTAATGTTATAGCACTTATCATGCTCAGTTCATATGAATTGACTCATGCTAACAATTTTGCAGATGGATTTCATAAAAGATGAAAGGAGAAAGACATATAGAAAGTTACATCTATTTTACTAAAGAAATTGTCTCTTTATTATGATGATTATGTAGTGACATTACTTTAGATGTAATTTTGTCAGAAAAATAAGATATTAAAAAACTAGTTTATATTGATGCAATGACATTTTGTAATCCCTGAAATATTGCTAAGTTCAGTGAGTGGATCACTCCCTTTTTTATAAATGAATGGCTTGATGATTGTTGATTACTATTTTATTGTGATACTTTCATTGGCATAAATTGTGATGTATTATAGAGTAATATCATGCTTGAAGGGGGTAATTTAAGTATTTATGAGATATGGGATTAATAAACTTAATAGTTCTTATAATATATAAGACTATTGGATTAAGGATCTGAAATATTAGTTGGTTTATTTTGCACGTAAAAGAGCACAACTAAGAGTTGATACTCTTGAGTAGATCCTTAAAATAGTAGAAAGGGAATATGATTGAATTTTATATGTGTGTATTAATTCTTTGTTGTATTAAAACATATGTGATATGTTTTCATAATTGGACATTAGTCCTTGATAAAGGAAAAAGGATATTTTCCTTGTAATTAATCAAAGAGATTTAATTTGAGATCTTGTTAAGTGTTATGAATATATTATGAGGATGGTTGACTGTGTTCTTCCTTAGGCTTGATTTCTTAATCAAAATATGGATGCTTAAAAAGGGAACTAAAGGGATCTAGACTTCAGCATTATGAAGTCTAAAATAAAATTTTAATTAAGCTTGTTTTAAGATAAAACTGAAGTAAAAAGATCTAATGAACACACCTTCATAACATTGAGATCAATCATGTCATTATATGATATAAGTTGATACATTTAAGATAAAATTAAACATGTATTCAGAATGGTTAGGAAAATAGATTATATCTACAAACCCACCTCTCGTGTAATTTACACCTTGTAACCTTTGTAGGTTAAATGATGCTTAGTTGACTCTTAAAATGTTGTTATCATTAATCTTTAAGACAATGATTAAATGGGTTAATAAACTTATAATCTTAAGTATGTTAGTCTAGTTGAGGAAACTCAGTTGGATGTTGGAACATAGCAACTGTGGCATAGTAACTTCATAATGACAGGGTCATTATGAGGATACTATGATGCAACCTGCTATGCCTCAACACCCCACTTAGTTTGATTAACTTGATTTTCATAAGTGGATGAATGGATCATGGTCCCACCCTAAACAAGGATAGAAACATGATCTAGTGTTGAGGTCAAATCAGGTTGACTTAGGGTAACTAGACACACCCAATTAACATAATTTGATTGAGTATGTCTATGTATCCTTAGTCACCATGAGTAGTCTTCCACACTAGTGCATGTTGCTACCCTTGTCTAGTGTTCAACCTTGAATCAGATTGAATTGACAGAAGTTAGGAAAGACCATTCTAGATAATAAAACAAGTGTGGTGAGGGACATATTCCTTTCAATGAATATTTCTTCTGGGAATATAAACATGTTAACATGTTTAAAAACTTTTTCCAAAATATCGCAAGTTGTTGGTGCATTGTCCTATGTCACCTAGTCTAAGATGCAGGATTTCAGATGAATATCGGTAACATATATTCAGATAGGCTTCTTAGACAGAACACTTGGGTACCCCTAAAAGGGTAAAGGAACCAAGTATACATAGTATACACATTATTAAGTTAACATGAGAGATCGGTTTAATATCGAGTCATGGAATGAGAGATCGGTGTTTCACCGAGTCATTTACAACTACATATGGTTTTCTGTTATGAGATGGATTGGCATTGGAATGTGTGTTCTAAATTGTATTAATTTAGAATAGAGAACATTATGTAAGATAAAAAAAATTCCCTTATTTCTAAAGTCTTAAAATGAGGATGTTACATCTTGGTATCAGAGCTGAAGGTTGCATCTCTTGGACCTATTGAGTCCATATCTAATAAAAAATTAATTTTATTGTTAACAGAAAATGGTTAGAACAAGGGGAGGTGCTGGAAAATAACCCACCTCTAGGTGGAGAGGTAGCTACCACACAAAAACTTGATGAGATTCTTACTACCCTGTTGGACACAAGAGATCGTTTGTATGTACTTAAACAACAAGTTATGGGTAATGAGAAGGAAGAAGATGTTGGTAATAACAATCAACCACCTCCTGGGGACAATGCCAATGTTGGACATTTGGGAATTGATAATAACAATGCAATAGATAACAATGCTGTGAATGCAAATGTAAATATACCCAATTAGCCTAAAAATAAAAAGGCAAGATTAACAGCTGAACTCACAAATGACATAAAGAGGATAATTCCACCAAAATTCGATGGCACTACACTAGGGGATGGAGCTGAGAACTGGCTCAGTGAAATGGAGAAGTAATTTGCAATAAGGAACTTCTCAGAGGAAATAAAAGTAGTATGGGGAGCTTATCATCTTTCCCATGAGGCATCCTCCTAGTGGGACATACTGTAAAGCTGAATTGAACATTGATGAATCAAGAATCACTTGGGATCAGTTTAAGAGCTACTTTAGGCAATGTTGGCTACCACAACTCTATTATGATCAGAAGATGACTGAATTTCAGAATTTAATTTAGGGAAAATTAACTGTAACAGAGTACTGGGAGAGGTTTACTAAACTTCTTAAGTATGTGCCTCAGTATCAAACTGATGAGAATTTCAGGATACATAAGTTTATTATGGGATTGAACCCTATCATAGGGGGTGAAGTAGATGTTCACATCCCAACCACCATGGAAGGTGTTGTAGAAAAATCCATTCAGCAGGAACAAAAATTAAAAGCAATTTCTTCCCATAAGGAAGAGAATCATAAGAAAATTCCTAATTCTTCTTCATCTCTTGCACCCAAAAAGGGGGCATGGAAAAAATTTGGTGCTAAAAATAAGTTTGTTGCTGATAACAGTAAGAAAACAACAGCAAATAAACCTGTTGCAAATGTTCAAAACAACTTTGTAAAGAACAATAACAATGGACTAGAAGTCCTATGGAGGACAGAACAGTAATTTCAGGGCTGGAAATAAATTTGAACCAAAAAGAGGACCTATAGGGGGTTGTTTCAACTATGGTAAGGATCACTATGCAAATTAATGCCCTCTAAAGAAATATGACAGCAATCAGCAACATAAGATACATGATGCAGTAGCTAATAAACAAGTTGAAAAATAAGTTACGCCCATAGAAGTGCTAGGTAAATTATTTGGTATGCTTGTTACTATAATTTTTGATACTGGAGCTACTGAATGCTTTATTTCTAGTAAATTAGCTACAAAACTAAAAATAAAATATGGAATAATGGAAAAATCTAGACTGTACATTATGGAAATAATGTTTTCCATACTGTTAGTAAATGTCTTTTTGGAGCAGTCCTAGAATTACCTAGTTTTTCCACTGAAGTAGATCTTTATGTTTCTCCTTTGGGGTCATATGATGTCATAATAGGTGTTAATTAAATTGCTGATCATAAAGTAAAATTTTATTGCTTTTAAAAAACATTAGTTGTCTTCATGATCTGTAGAAATTAGCAGACATCTAAGGGGTAAAAGGAGAAATTTTAGTTAGAAAATTGTCATCTATGTAACTTAAAAAGGCCAAAAATAAAGGATGCACTTTGTATGCAGTAAAAATTTCTGAAAGAGCTGAAGGGGATAGTGATTTCTTGGAAAAATTTATGCTGTTAAGAGATTTCAGTGATGTGTTTCTGGAAGAACTACCCAGTCTTCCACCCAAACGAGAGTTTGACTTCACGATCAAAATCAAACTAGGAATTGAGCCTATTTCCAAGGAACCTTATCGAATAACTACCATTGAACTGGTAGAGCTTAAGGAATAGTTACAAGAACTGTTGTCTAAGGGTTTGATAAGACTGAGTGTCTCACCTTGGGGAGCACCGGTAATTTTTGTGAAAAAGAAAGATGGAACACTTAGACTTTGTATTGATTATAGGATGTTAAACAAAGAAACAATAAAAAATAGATATCCACTTCCTAGAATTGATGATTTGTTTGAAAAAATGCATGGTACATAGTATATTCAAAGATAGATCTTCATTCTGGGTATCACCAATTAAGAATCAAAGACAAACATATTCATAAAACAACCTGTAGAATAAGGTATGGATGTTATGAATTCAAAGTTTTAGCTTTCAATTTGACAAATGCACATGAAAATTTTATGAATTTAATGAATGATATCTTTCATGAATACCTAGAAAAGTTTTTACTTGTATTCTTGGATGATATTCTTATCTATTCTAAAAGCATTGATGAGCATCATGAGCATTTGAAAATAGTACTTGAAATCTTAAGAAAGAGAAGATTGTATGGTAAGTTGTCCAAATGTTCTTTTTATGAAACAAAAGTGCACTATTTAGGACATGTCATAAGTAAGGATGGAATAACAGTTGATCCATCAAAGATTATTTCCATAACTGAGTGGCCTACACCTAATAATGTACATGAAGTCAGAAGCTTCATGGGGCTTTCTGGTTACTATAGAAAGTTTGTTAAGGACTTTTATAAAGTCATTGCTCTAATAAATTAATTACAAAATAAAGACAAGAAGTTGGTGTGGAGTGATAAATGTGAGTCAACATTTTAAAATCTTAAGGATCAGTTAACATCTGCACCTATTTTGGTTGTACCAAATCTAAATGGAAACTTTACAATAGTTACGGATGCTTTCGGTGAAGGACTCAGGTATTTTGTTAAAAAATGATCATATTATAACATATGAGAGAAAAAAAATCAAGTTGCAAGAGTTGAATTATGCTCCCCATGACCTAGAGCTTATTGCCATAGTTCATGCAATTCAAGTATGGAGACATTATCTTCTAGGAAGACCTTTTGAATTAAATACTGATCATCTTGGGCTGAAGTATATTTTCACTCAGCCAAATATGAATGCAAGACAACGAAGATGGTTAGAGTTTTTGTCACAATATGATTTTGACATAAGTTACATTAAAGGAAAAGAAAATAGAGTGGTAGATGCACTAAGTCATAGGAAACATATTTATGCACTTATAACTTTGAGAACTCGGTGTAAAGATGAGGTAAAAAGTATCAAGGAATTTGATTTTTACTTTTTGTAGGTAAAAATGACACTTGCTTCAAATCCAAACGACGTAAGATATAAAAGTTTTAACTTTGATAATGAAGGAATTTTGAGATTTTAAAAGTGGGTGTATTTTTACCTTCAGGAAATGATAATGATGGAATTTCATAATTCACCTTACTCGGGACATCCCAATATTAAAAAAATGCTTGCTTAATGTAAAACAACAATATTTTTTGAAAGGGATGAAAAAAAGCATAACTGATTTTGTTTCACACTGCTTGGAATTTCAGCTTGTTAAGGCTCAAGTATATGCACTGGTATTAGCTTATTATATCCTCATATATCATACTGAAAGACATAATATAAGTGGCAGGTAATTAGCATGGATTTTGTTTCAATATAAGGGGCTTAGCCTATGTCAAGAAATAAACATGATGTTATTTTAGTTGTTGTTGATAAACTGAAAAAAGTAGCACATTTTATTACTGGTAATCTTAAGGATGATTCACCTATTATTAGTGAAAATATTTGTGCATGAAATTTTCAGATTACATGGAGTACCTGAACTGATTATATCTGATAGGGACCCTAGAATGACATCTCATTTTTGGAAAATGCTAAATGCAGCCTTAGGAAACAAAACTGAATTTTAGTTCCGCATACCATCCAGAAACAGATGGTCAAACTGAGAGAGTTAATTAGGTTTTGGAAGATATGTTATGAATGTACTGCATGGATCAGTAATACAAATGGGAAGAATACCTTCATTTAGTTGAATTTTCTTACAATAATACATATCATGCCTCTTTGAAAATGGAACCTTTCGAAGCATTGTACAGAAGGAAATGCAGAACTCCAGTTAGTTGGGATATCATTGAAGACAGAGAGGTAATTGGACTTGAAATCCTTACTAAAATGGAACAACAAGTTAAAATGATTCTGTGAATGATTAAAATAAGTTGTAGATAGGAAAAAAAGTTATATAGATCTGAAAAGGATAGATAAGAAATTTGAACTTGGTGAAAAGGTCTTTTTACTTGTTAAGCCTAAAAAGATCTCTATAACCTTTGGAAAGGCAACCAAATTATCACTTCATTTCGTGGGAACTTTTGATATTGTTGAAGTAATCAACCCTGTAGCTTATTATTTAGCATTACCTCCTTCTTTGTCATGAATGCATGATGTTTTCCATATTTCTTTGCTTAAGAAATATGTTTCAGATTTATCACATGTGTTAAATTGGGATTCCTTGCAGGTCCAAGACCCAGGAATAATCATGGTTGAACCCATAAGAGTGTTGGAAACTCACCAGTTGCACTTTGAAAAATCATGAAATTAGTTAATGCAAGGTTCAGTGGGACCAGTTTAATGAAGAAAGTGCAACATGGGAAAACCTTGAGGACATGAAAATTATTTTTCCTCATTTATTTGAACAGAATTAGTTCTGATAATAGGAAAAATTAAAGATTTTTTTTAAGATATCTTTAACTCTGTCAATTTTGGGCAGGTACTATATTTATTAGTACTAGAACAACTATTTTAATGCTGTAATAACTTATGAAAATTTGAATTTCTCAAATCTAGTTTCTGTTTGAGAACTTATGGATAAAAGAACTATAATTAGGATTATTTTTCCTGTTTTATAATGTGGACTATGTTAATCATTGGGAGGACGATGCTTTTTAGGAGGGAGGTATGTAATTCCTCTAACATGGTTGATATCTATTATTAATTTTGTACTTGATGTTACAAATGTTGATATGTGATTCTTGTCTGAAGATGGTGTACTCTTGTGAACTAAGTAATCATGTTTGTTGTAGATAATATGTTATCTTCTGGAAATAGATACAATTCTTCCATGTCTATGCTGAATTTAAAATGAAGTATTTCATTTCCTTCTTATGTTGAATGATTCACTGCACATGGATAGAAGAAATTGATTCAGCTTAAACTGTTCATAGTCTTTATTGCACTTGAAGTTGTGCTTCAGTCTTTATGATCTCTGATGCAGGATAACTATACCTTGGATCAATTTCATTGATCCAAGGCATGCTTTCAATTTCATGACTTTGAGGTCATTTTGACTGAACTAGGTAGAATAATGGATTTTTGAACCTAGGATTATCTTGGGATCACTGGTAACCTTGGTTACTCATGTCCTTCTTATGTGATCCTTGAATGTCATTTTGATTCTTCTTTTGGTAAGATTTAATTTACAATTTTAATAATTGTTAAAGGAACCTAATTAAATCTAAGTTCCTAAGATTGAAATATTATCCTCAGTGACTAGGTTATTTTATTTATGGGGATTGTTTATTAAAAAGGGAAAACCTAAGACTAAACTAATAGACTTTAACCTAAGGACCTAAGTTGTTTCCTAGTCTAATGTTATGAACCTAACCTAATAATTGGACTAACCTAAAGGGATGGCATGGATGACATACAATGGGATGTCAGTAGCACCAACCTCTAGGAAATTATGAGGATTTAATGAGGATTTTAACTTTGTGTTGCCACCAATTTTGGTGAGTGCATGAAGGTTTTCATGAATGATGAGATGGAATTTCTACTAAAGTTTTAGATGCATGAAATTTTAAATTTGGTCATAAAAAAATATGAGTTGGTGGTGACAGGAGATAAGGAAGGACTGTTAGTCTATTTACATTAATTGGTCTTGGTAATTGTGAAAAAACTACTTAGGAAGTAGGGAAAGTTGGAATAAAGAATGGTTTTTAGTTTTGCATTGTTCATTTGGTTTTTGTGAGATTGTAGCTCTACATGTGGTTTTTCATTTTCAAACCTCCTAGTTCAATCTTTGCATGATTATTTCACCTTGCATGGTGGTGATGGTAATAGAAATAAGGCTAGGAGGTTATAAGAAGAAGGAAAAGAAAGTTTAGAGCTGTTGTTGGCAGTTTTCATGGAAATATTTCTATTGAGGCTCTGCTTGAAGATTTTCAATAAATAATAGAAGATATGATCTCTATCAAGCATGATAGGACCTATATCTTTAAGTATTATGATTTTATTTAAATTTATTCATTAAAATAACTCTGCTCTTTTTGGAAACTTTCTTGGTTCTAGATTTTGTGTTTGTTTTTTCCTTGCTTCAATGGTGTTTTATTTGATTCTTTTTTATGCATAATGATTTTTTTTCTTGTTGTGTGGAATATGAATTCTGGGTTGTAATTATTTACAGTTGTGATTAGCTTATTTACAGTAGAACCTTCTTTGGATTTCAATGGAACTAATTCTGTGTTGTTCTCTATTGAATGGATTACTTCTTGTAGTTGAAGATTGTTTATTAAACCATATGCATTAAAGAATTAGCTTGGTTTGTGTTGAAATCTGTAGATTTTGACTTGATTTACCTGATCAATTATTGTTATTGTTTGGAAACTAATTTGTAGGAGAATTCATCTTGAAAGTTAAGATTTACGCCTGTGACTTAAGAAAATCTTGTTGTTCTACGTTTTGGGTTTATTTTCTTGATGATGATAGTGAGGACCGATTATTTTGTTCAACTTGTTTTTTGATTGACTTTATTATTTGAAAGGAGTATACAATTCATGTTTAGATCTATGAGATATACTTATTTTGGGTTCTTCCCCAAACAAGGATTTGTATCAAATCCTTTTTTATTTTATAGAACCTTATTTGGATGTAGTCAATGAAAATAAGAAAAAAGTATGCCTGTGGAATGTTTTGGTTATGTTCTGTTGCATTTAATTCTTATTTTGTAAACCCACTCTGGGCTTGTGGTTTCCTTTATTATATCTTTTTGATCTTGGAAACTTTGGCAAAGATTATTGATCTATTGATGAGCATTTTTTGAAGGGAGGTTTTTTGCACGCTCTCTCTACCCTTCTTGTTTGGATGATTGTAACTTCTTTTGGTAACCAGTTTTGAACTGAGACTGTTATCGTGGTTCTCTTTACTTTTGTTGCTGAGTCTACTTAGAACTTAAACCCTTTTTGGGTTACCCTACAAAAGGAAGAAATGTTGGTTGATTGTTCTGAGCTTTATTATAACTTAAACAAAAGATTTAGTGTTGTTTTGTGAAATGGATAAACTATGTATTCTTCCTATGAGGGAAGTATTGTTCCTCTAATTGATTCTCTTTTAAAAGAATTGTTTCCAACTTTTGAGTTGTGGAACTTGGAAATATGTGGGTGTATATCAGCATTCATTTCTTGCTTATAGTTCACACTTTCTTGGAAACCTTAAGTTTTCATGTCATCTTCATGATTGTGATACTGTTGAATCTGGTGTATGAATTCCCTTGGGATGGTTGGTTTATTGTGTTGTCTATTATTTGTTGTTTCATTCAATATTTGGATCCTTTCATTAAGATGAGTTCCATAATTTGGATAAGACTGTGATCTATTATAAAGCTCAGAATTGACTGTTATGTCTTTGACATTAGCATTGGAATATAATTATGTTGTTAATATATATAAGGGACTACTTAGCTTATCTAAGACTGTAGTATTGAGTTCTAAAATTGGGTTGGAATGAAAGCCTTTAGGGAACCTTTTAGATGTTGATGTTTTTGGGAAGCCTAAATATTTGTTATGTATTGATCACTTAAGATCCTAACTCTAAAATGAATTCAGGTTTGTAGGGAACTTTTACAGTGAGTTATTTTTGTCTTGTTTTTAATATATAGTTGGATAAACCTTCCTTACCTGGAATGTTGAGACTTATTCTTGACCAATCTAATTTTTTAGACTCGGTGTTGAGCTTGTTATGGTTATGATTGTTTGATGGAATGTATTCAGGTTTATGTTTGGTCTTTTAGTTATTATTTTGGTTGTTAGCTTTTGAATAACAAAACAGTATACTTATTATAGAAAGGTAGTTTTGTATATCTTTTTACTTCTTCTTCTTGAAAAGTCAGAATAGGTTGAGTTGAGGAACTTAAGTTGGAACTTAACTGAGAAGATAAGATTAGGATTGGAAATATGAATTTATCCCTTCTTTAATACTGTTTTTTTGATTTGTAGCATGTTGTAATGAGTTCATATGGATGTGGAGATAGGATTAATTATGATGATTTAATTAGTTCTTTCTTATACATTACTTATATATTTCATAATATTTCTCTCTCCTTCTTGGTTTGTAATCTTTTGGGAAAGTCTTTCTGTTAATCTTATTTTGTGATTTCAGAACTAGTTTCATAAACAATAAGGGTTCCTTTTATGAAATAGTTAGATAAAAGCACAATGTTTTAATGTTATAGTGTTTATCATGCTTAGTTCATATGAATTGACTCGTGCTAACAATTTTGTAGATGGATTTCATAAAAGATGAAAGGATAAATACATATAGAAAGTTACATCTATTTTATTAAAGAAATTATCTCTTTATTATGATGATTATGTAGCGAAATTACTTGAATGTAGTTTTGTTGGAAAAAGAAGATGTAATAAAACTAGTTTTATATTGATGCAATGAAATTTTGTAATACTTTTAAATATTTCTGTATTCAGTGAGTGGATCACTACCTTTTTGATAAATGAATGTCTTGATGATTATTGATTACTACTTTATTAGTGATACCTTTAATTGGCATAAATTGTGATATATTATTAGAGTAATATCATTCATGAAGGGGAATTTTATAGTATTTAAGTGTTATGGGATTAAGAAACTTGATAGTTCTTATATTTATAAGACTTTTGGATTAAGGATCTGAAATATTAGTTGATTTATTTACACATAAAAGAGCACAACTAAGAGTTGATACTCTTGAGTAGATCCTTAAAATAGTAGAAAGGAATATGATTTAATTCTATATATGTGTATGAATTATTTGTTGTATTAAAACATATGTGATATTTTTTCATAATTGGACATTAGTCCTTGATAAAGGAAAAAATATATTTTCCTTGTAATTAATCAAAGAGATTCATTTGAAGATCTTGTTAATTGTTATGAATAGATTATGAGGATGGTTGACTGTGTTTTTCCTTAGAAATATTTCTTTAATCAAAATATGGATGCTTAAAAATAGAACTAAAAGGGATTTAGACTTCATCATTATGAAGTCTAAAGTAAAAGTTTTAAATAAGCTTGTTTTAAGCTAAGAACTGAAGTAAGAAAAGATTTAATGAACACACTTCATAACATTGAGATCAATCATGTCATTATATGATATAATTTGATAAATTTAAGATAAACTTAAACATGTAATTGGAATGGTTATGAAAGAATATTTTATTTTCATACCTACCTCTCATGTAATTTACACCTTGTAATCTCTTTTAGGTTAAAAGATGCTTATTTGACTCTTAAAGCATTCTTATCATTAATCTTTTGAAAAATGATTATATGGGTTGATAAAATTATAATCTTAAGTATGTTAGTCCAATTCAAGGAAATTTAGTTGGATGTTGGAACATAACAAATATGTTATAGTAACTTCATAATGGCAGGGCTCATTATGAGGATACTATGATGCATCATGTTATTCCTCGACATCCCACTTTGTTCGATTAAATCGATTAACATAAGTGGATGATAGGATCATGATTCTACCCTAAACAGGGATAGAAAAATGATCTAGTGTTGAGGTCAATTCATGTTGACTTAGGGTAACTATACACACCCAGTCAATGTAAGTCGATTGAGTATGTCTAAATATCCTTAGTCACCACGAGTAGTTTTCCATACTAGTGCACGTTGTTACCCTTGTCTAGTGTTGTTGAGTAGAAAAAGTATGATACTTAGCAGAAGGTTCACACGTGAGAACATGGTGCATTCAAAGGCATGAAAGGATAGGGAAGGAAATGCACGTGAAGGACAAGGACTAATTCGGGACTTAGCCATTTTCATGAGTACGTGATATTTTTGGATATAACGTGCAGAGCACATAAACCAGATAAAGATTTACATGGCACGCATAGGCTATTTTTGGAAAAGCATCTACTAAGTGCTTTCCATGGGTTCGAGTTAATAATATAATTATTACTACCAGTTAACTAGAAGAGATATATTGTTAGCGCACTTGCATGTGTGTCTAATATTGTAAAGGCGTAAGGATATTTTCAGCATGCGACCTATTTTGGGAATTATGTAAGTGGTGAAGGGAAGTACCTACTCTTATAAATATGTAGTGATCTGCATAGTATAGGAGAACTCGATATGAGTTACTGTGAAGTTATGCTACCATCTGATGTGCGCATGAACTTATGGTATTACTTATTGTAAGAAGCTTTTGTGTAATTATTATTTTTAATATAATGGAGTGTATTGACTTATTTAAGGTGTTAAACATGATTACAAGTAGATATTTCTTTTTAGATTTCATTATGGTTATTACTTGAACCCATTACTCTTTAGAATTAGATCTGGAATATGCTCTATAGAATATTATACCAATTATGGATATGAATGCATTAACTCTTCATCTTACTAAATTCTACACAAGAAACCCTAAAGAGGGGCTTTGTACCTTTGTGTGTTTCAGGTGAGTGCTCAGTTTAGGACGAGTGATGTGCTAGTGTGCCTGGGTTATTTCAAGTGAATTCTAGGCTACATCATTGGTTCTATTTTTGGGACCTCTTTTTCAGTTGTTTTTAGGATGGTTCACGATGAATACATACTGGTTGACCCTGGAAAGTGTTGAGGAGTGGATACATGATCTAGAAGAAGAATACACATGGAGGTTCAACACCAGATCTGATTTTAACGCATGCACATAGGTGGAACAAAATCTATATGATAGTTTGTATGAGATATTTTTCACTATTTTTCCAACAGAACTATACGAGTGGCTAGTTTCTTATATGTATAAAAGGGATTGGAGGTATTGCGAACTTGTTTAGACATAGGAAGAATTTTAGGCCCTTTATGATGCTGATATGATTTGGACACGCACTATGGATACTTGGTTTCATGGTGTTCTGAATAGCTATATTATAGAGTACTCAATTTTAACTTATTCTTTCCTAGAGGTAGTAGAATTGAAATTTTTACGATATCCCAGGGGATCTTACTTACAAGGCATTCCATTGGAAATAGAAATATTGATGGTGACCCTGAACTTGGAAAGTAAACTAATGGCTAACTAAACCCCACCACACATAGGGGAAGGGGCAAGTTTTGTGAAAAATGGAAGACCTAGCGACAGAAAGGAAGAGAGAAGAAAGGTAGCTTAAGTATAATGAGGTGTATGAGAGGGAGATAGAGAAGCAACAGGATATTGCAGAACAAATGGCATTGAGGAGAGAGATGGCTCACAAAGGATTTGGAGCTCACGTAGATGATGTAGAGCTGGAGAATTAAGAACTCCCCCATTTGGGCAATCATGACAGGGAACCCCCCTTGGCCTCATGTAGAAGTGCACTAATGGAGACGACCTAGGCCATGGGTGCGCATATGAATCTAACTAGAAACCTATCCCTTGCACTTAGTTTTGCAGTATCTAGTATGAAAAATAATCAGCAAGCTAATTTAGGTAGTGGGAGAGGAGGAGTAAGTCACATAACAAGTACATCCATGGCAGGGTAGACATCTTTGTCATTTTTTTGAGGTACCTTTTGCAGGTTCATCATTTACATAGAATTCGAGTGCGTAGAGTTTTGAAGTCCCTTTTGGAAGTGGTAACACTTCTCATATTGTAGGGGTGTAGTTCAGTACTACTATTGGGACATAGGGAAGTACATCTTCTAGTCCACTTCCATTACATGTGGAGGATCAAGAGGTATAGGTGGTTCTAGTTCCGGTGGATCTAGTGGTTGTGGAGGCAGAGGAAAAATAGGAGGTTCTAGATTAGGTGGGAAAGGTTCACACCAGCCCCAAAATATTTACATGGAGATGTCCCTTTGCCTTCCAGAATATAGCAGAATTAAAGATGTTGTTGAACACATGCACATGTGTGAAATATTGTGGTACACAAAACGAAGCATGACTTTTGAGCACAGGAAAATTCAATTTACCACTATGTTACAAGGGTACACACTAAGATGGTACAAATTTTTGACCTTGATCAGACCTGTGTAGACTATGTAGCATTAAAAGATGCTTTCCTCAAAGAGTTTCACATCCCTGAGTTCGTGTAGAAGAGTATAAGTGCGCTCGGGGATATTAAGAAAGGCACTACTGAGAGTGTCAAGTATTATGATGCCCATTTTAAAACAATTTTATGTAATATTTCTTATGATATTCACGCAATCCAACATGCACAATGGTTCGTTGGATGTCTGATTACACCTTTTAGAAGGGATTTATCACATAAGACATACACTGATCCATTTGAAGCACTTTAAGCAACTTTATGTGTTGAGGTAGTAGAAAGTATAGACACTCGGGTCAGTCCATTTTTAGAAGCATAGATTTTGACTATGGCAAAGTAGTTGGAGAAACTATACGCAAACTCAACACATGAGACACGCGTGGGGATTTGGTGTATATATTTTGAAGTGGAAGGTCACACCAAGGATAGTTGTCCCCACAAATTAGTACATTCATTGTTTTTAGACTGTGAGATATGTCATTTAAACCATGATGCTAGCCATTTCCCATTATTGCAATGTGCAATTAGGAAGAACATCTCTTGCTATTGTAAAATTTTCAGGTCCACAACTGATGATAAAGAGGACTGTAGATTGATTGGTCATATCCATGATGTTATAGATATTGGTGTGTGATAAACAGGAGTCTCAAATAACTCTAGAGGCAAGAATTAACATCATGATTGGGATCACAATCAAGCGCACTATGATCAAAATGAAGGATGGTTTGAAGGAGGTCGTGGCAGAGGTTGAGGATACCATGGTGGATTCAGAGGTTGAGGTCATGGTGGTGGACAAGGTGAGTTTCTTTGCGGAACATGTTATACATGCAGATCTCCTAACCACTACAAGGAAAAATGTCCTTAAAATATTACATGTTCTTTCTGTGGAAAGAATCATAACTATGAGGAATTCCCAGACCTATATGAGCATCTTAGTAAGTAGCATAAAGAATAAAACAAAGGCATAGGGATGGTTAAGATATAATGCGCTTTGGAAAATCAGTGGATGCCTAAGTTAAAATCAGAATCTGAGGTATTTCCTGTAAAGATCAATACCCTCGCTGAAGTAGCATGCACCAAAGAATCATTGTAGAAGAAGCCTACCATCACAAAGGAGGAGGTTCTACATGCACGGTACCTAGATCCTGTCCATCAGAAGGAGGTTTACCAGGAAACCACGGAGGTACTCATCAATCTTCAGGGTGAAATACAGTGTTTAAAGGTGCAATCATGGAAGATAGAACAAAAGAAAGCAGCAAAGATGGTCCAATATGATATTTATGACTTGAAGGAGGTGTGTAAAATGTTGCACCAGGAGAATATTATTCCATTATTAGGAAATTGACTAAAGGGAAATACTCTGTGTGAAATTACTAAGACTAGACAACATTTCCTACATGTAAATCTTCCCCCCCCCCCCATGGCTTAGAATACGACATGGAAATCACTCTAAATGTTGTTGTGGATGGATGGTTTTTGAGTAATATATTTATTGATACATGTACGAAATTCAATTTGCTTACTTTAGATGCATGGGTATAGATGGAGAGACCCCCATTACAACCATCTTCTAATGTGGTGTTTATGGCTAATCAAACCAAGGCCACTCCTATTAGATTGTTAAAATATGCATCCATTACTATACAAGGGGCCAAGTTCACTGGGGACTTTGATATTTTTGCACTTGCAGAAGTAGACATCTTCCTATCTCTACTCGGGTGCCCCTAGTGTTATGCAAATAATGTTGATCTTTGGTTCAACTAGGGTTATATCAGTTTTGAGAACAAGGAGGAAAGGGTTATTATCCGTTTAACAGATGGAAAATATATGCCCTATGTTCAGCCTTTGAGTGAGGAAAATTTGAATAGGATTTATGTACACACAGTCCGGGACCCATAAGTGCTTGAGCCATATAAATAAGGAATCCTTTAGTAGGAATATGCACATTCTATTAGTGATACTACAAGCGTTGCTTGTGATAATTGGGATCATAGTACTTATGAGTTGGTAGGGCGCAAAGTAAGAAGAACATTTTTGTGAAACAACAGACCTTGTTGTATCAGGAGAATAAGTAACAAGTCGGTACCTCGATACACTTGAGAAGGAGATCCTACAGTATTTCTTTGCACCATTAAGGAACAGTCAATAAACTAGTTAGAGAGATGAAATATGCTAGCATATACTCTGTGTGGGACAACAGTGGGCTGGTGGGTGGTTCATAAGGATAATCTTATAGGATGGAATGAAATAAGGATTGCTCTTTATACTCGGTTTTCTAGGAGCAATGCACCTACTCAAATCTACACTTATCATGGTAATCAACCTATTTAGCACCACGTTCAGTAATGTGTGAGACTTTCGATAGAGGGGCAGGAAGCTTTACCACCTTCACTCTGGGTGCACAAATTTTATTCCACTTTACAAGGTTGTGCACGTGTTTGGTATGTATATGTAGAACTCCATAGAGAGACTAGAAATTGGAAAGATTTGATTACAGGAATGATCCAAACCTTTGACTACTTCTCTACTAAACCTCTAGTAGAAGAGGCATTAAGGGTTATAAATTAGTTAGCTATGGGAGATAGTGCTAAGGCAGAAGAACTCATTCAAGATTTATTTGATGGAAACAACTCAAGAGCATGTTTTTATAAAGAAACAGAGACAAATGCCACACTACTTACCTGTGCTTGCCTTGAGAAAGAAAAAGGGAATATTGTCTACTTAGTGGATGATGAAGAAGTATAAAATCTGGATGTAGACCATTCAATAGGTAGGCATGAGGTTTTGGACAATGTAGATAAGACCATGTATGCCTATCATGAACCTATGAAAAAAAAGAAGGTTAATATTGGATTGGATGCTAAGCCTAAGGAAGCCATAATTGGGGATTATTGGTTTGACTCTAAAGTGGAAAATACCATTGAGTTACTATGAGATTATCAGGACTTATTTTCTAGGGGATACTCTTGGTGTCTATTTTAATCCTCTATGCTTTTTCCCTAATTTTCCTTTCACTCTACACTTCCTGAAACATTTTCTATAGTTTTAATGGGTGAAATGAAGTTTCTACCTCTACTCCAATGCCTTAATTCATTTGAAAAATTATTTTCCATGCCTCATTTGTGAAAGAAACACCTATGCATGCCTTATTTGTGCCCTAATTTTTCCAAATTTGTAGGTTGTGCCATGTTTTCCCTCTTCCATGGTCATGAAAAATAAAATTTGTTTGTTTCATGCATATATGCCTTCAAAAACCCTTCCCCATGGTTGAAACTTGCATAAAATCAATGTCCCCTTGTTTTTTGAGCAAAAAATCCTTCACCCACGAAAAAAAAATCAATTTTAGAGGTCACTAGCAAACTCTATGTTTTTTACGGTCGTACGGGTGTCATTTAACCATCAAAATTAAGCTCAAAATTCTCCTCATATGTTGCCACTTCTAGTTAGAAAAGGATCGATGGGTTTCTCTAAAAAACTTAGTCATTTTTGGGCTTTGGGAAAAAATTCAAAATTCCCCCCGTAACTCTGCGGGAGGACACGTGTCATGTTCTTATGCAAAGGCAAAGTGGGAAACTGGCAGGGAACTTAGACATTTTTTGCATTTTTGGCGAAGGGGAAAAAAGATGAGGAAAATCTCGTGGGTCTAAATTAAAGCAGGAGATGGACATGTGGCGGCGCTGTGGCAAAGCAGGGAAATGTGGGTCGTGGAAGGAAAGGGGAAATTTTTCCCTTTTGGTCAAAAAGGCCTAAGGTGAAATTTTGAAGCACGGCCCTATGGAAAATCTCAGGTGGACGCATATCCATAAAAAGGTCAAAGGGAAGTGTGGGCCATGGAAGAAAATGGGGATTTTTTTCCCTTTTTGGAAAAAATAGTTAAAACGAAGAATTAAGTAGTGGGCCCACGAATGAGCCACAGGGAGACACATGGTGGGCAGAACGGGTCGGCAGCCTGGTAGAAGAAAAAGGGAAAATTTTCCTTTGGCTAAAAGAGGGAGTTAAAATAAGAATTGAGCCCGTGGATTTTAACGATAGAGAAAGTGACACGTGGCAAGGGAGAAAATCAGAGGTGCGGGCCCGTGGGGAAAAAGGTGAAAATTTTCCAAAATTCAAAAAGGGTCAAAATGTGTAGAATTGAAGTGCGATCCCAATGGGACCCACCATGTGCCATGTGTCATCACAAAAATTCAAGGGCGGAGGGGTGGAGAAAAAGGTCAATTTTTTCCATTTTTTCAAAAATGTCAAAAAGAAAAAAGGTGAGCCTGAATTGATTTGCAATCATATTTTGACATGTGGAGGGCCCAGATTGAAGGTGAAAAATTAAATCAAGGGTAAATGTACACTTTCATTTTTGGCTGCCATTTTTCTCCAGGAAGTTTGGAATTAAAAATTTTGCATCGAATCTCATCAATTTTTTTGCGATTCCATGTCGTTTTGGCCTTCTAGAATCATTGGAATCAGTTTCATAACTCAATTTGTAGATTTGATGTGTTTTTGAAACAAAGTTTTTTCCTAATCCGTCTAGACACGTGAAATGTCAAATTTGAAAGTTGCCGAGGTAGTTTTAAAAGGTGAAAAGGTGAAATGATGAGAGGAAAGGCATCTACATGCCTTGATGATGAAAAACGTGCCTCCAGGAAAGATAATGATCTAAATATTTGTAATGATTCAATCTTTTTAAAACACCTGGCAACTCTCGTTGCAAATTTGTTAAATTTCATTTTCAGTGAATCATGAGAAATGGTTGTAACAAACTTGATCCGTTGGCATATGCTTTGCTTTGAAAAGAAGGCTATAATGTGGCAAGAGGTAGATAATGCATTTTGGAAAAATGCAAATGGTCAGGAAGTTGAAAATCACGAGAAAATTCTAAGAGAAAGCTCATTTTTCTAAGAAACCCACCAAAGAACCAGGTTAATTTCTTCTATGTTGGATCTTCATGTATGTGAGTTGGTTACAAGTCTATAGCCATCACATAGCTCTGAGATTGTTCATGAAAATCTCCCCTGCTGATGAATCTAACAGGATTTTGAGTTAATCTGTGTTTTTCTGGGCAATATGATGTATGTTATCATTTTATATACCTGCAAATAATTTTCATTGTTCTTGTTGTAATCTTATATTGAAAGTCTTTAGAAATCACACAGAATCTCATCCTTATTGATAGTTTAGTGGCACTTGCAATTTTGTTTATCAGAAGAGCTTTTATCTGGCATTGAAAATAAGCAGTTTAAAATCACTCCACATTCATTTGTTGATTGGGATTGCTTGTAAGCCTTTGGGGGTACCTTAGGTGTGGTTTGATCAAGGATTTTTATGTTTAATTGAGTTATTTACTTCAATATTTTATGGTGAGTTCTCAAATATTATGTGAAGAGTGTAACCTGGGATTCCATTTATACATCTTTTGGTTGAAAGAACATCATAATTATTTGAAGCATTTTATTTGATAATTTGTTCAAGTATTGTAGAGGTTGTCAAAGATTTGAGATATCTAAGTTTGTCTTATCAATACCCCACCAAAAAATCATCTAAATAACTAATCCTACCCATACTACCCCTTTATTGCATTGTGTGTCAACAAAAGAATCTTACCCATCTATAAAAATACACAAAGAAAATCAAGATCATACAATGTCTCCAGTAGCCTCAACCTTGTCTTGAAAGCATTTCCATCATTTAGTAGTGACAGCTTTGTTGAGTTTGAATAATGGAAAATTGATCATGTTTTCCCAAGGCCATCTCCATACAATATGCACAGTATGAGGATATCTCCACCTCCTTCACAAAATAGAGGCTGTAATATAGGTTCTCTTACCTTGGTTGAAAAGGCACAACCTAAAATAGTGAGGGTTAAATCAAATCCTTTTAAAGTGCTATCCATCTCAACACAATTTTTAGTGCTAGTTAGATCACATCCTTGGCTACAAAATTACATATATCAAGATCTATTTGCCTTAAAGATTCATGCCGTGTTTCTGATGTTGCTCAGACTGAAAAGGAGAAAAAAATTGGGTACCAACACCTTTCTAGCGCCGCTATCGAGGAGATTATTCAGTATTTCAATATTTCAGATCCCTGGTAATGTTTCTTGTGTGATTTATGTGTAATTACAAATCTGAGTATCATCTTCTGATCATATTTATAAGATTGGAATGAAGAGTAGAGTTCTGAGTTTGATATTCTCTTAGTTCAATCTGATTCATGTGCATACATATTTTAGATATTTGAATGCATACCAATCCCTGGTAATGTCCCTTGCAAATTTTACATGTAAATACATTTTTGAAGCATCATTTTATAATCATATTTGTAAGGATTGAGTGAAGATATAAGTTCTACCTGCAAATTTTACCAGTTTCCAGTAGTTGTTGCACTTAATTTGCATTTGTGGTTGATAAATTCAAAGAAAGAAAGATCTGATCTATAAATTTTGGCAAGATTTTCAGTTCTAATAGATATTTGATAGAGTATTTTAGTGCATTTACACAACTATGGTGAAAATCCTTAATGGCGACTCCATGTTGTTCTGATCTTGATAAAGTACTAGTATCTTAAGATTTCTGTCATTTACTTTTGTGTTGCTAATCTCTACAAAACTGGAAGGAAGAAGATATCTCTTCCTTAAAGACTCTGCTAAGAAGTTGTTTAAAAATTCAAGAAACTTAGATTTGGAAGGGAGAAGAGTTTGGAAAGTTGTTAAAGGTCAGGCATCATACAAAGATATATCCATAGGTGACAGAGATCAGCCTTTGGTAGAGGATTATCACTCTTCTTCAAGTGATTCTAATTCAATCTGCACTTGTGTGTTTCAATCCTAATAAAAATTTCCAAGAAAATCAACATTTAGAGAATACCAATCTTGTGAATCACATTCTTGAGCCTTGAGGATCTTGCACTCCTCATTAGCTTGTTTCACCTCCAAGATCACCTCCACCAAACAATATAGCTCATCCTAGACCTCCATTTGTTGTTAACACCTTTGGTCCTATAGAATTTAGAGGAATGGATGGTTACCCAAATGTTGTCCCACAAGATGTCAGAAATAGGTTGCCAAAATTCTAAGGTAATAATGCAATAACTGGTGATCAACATCTCAAACTTTTTGTTAACATGATGGAATATTTTGAGACAGAGTTTGAATATGTGTATATTAAGTTGTTCATTCAAACATTAAAAGAGGATGTTAGGTATTGGTACAAGGATTTGACTGATAATTTTATTGATTCATGGAATGAAATGAAGAATGCATTTAGATTACAATATGGTGACAAAACTGATCCTAGATTTCTCTTGTCTTAATTTGAGAATATCAAGAACTCCAATGAATCAATCCATGACTTTAACACAAGGTTTAATAAAACTTTGAGAAGGCTTCATGTTAATCTAAGGCCTTGTGATGAGTCTTGTTTAATTAGATATGCAGATGCATTTGATAAAAAGGTAGGCTATTACTTAAGAGACAAGAACCCTACCAATCTGAGACAAGCTTTCACCATGGCACTTCAAATTGAAAACAATATCAAGGCTGTTAGGAAACCTCTCAAGAGAGATGGTGTAAAATTGATAAACCCTAAAAAACCTCAAGCTAGCAAGGGTGCTGATTTAGAAGAGGTTGTGAAAACTTTGGAAGGGGTTGTCAAAGAAATATCATATAAGTTGACAAGAGCTGAGAAGGGAATTAGACAGACTTCACAAGGTCAGCCAAGAGCACAAAACCATGACATATTTTCCAATCATCCTAGAGGCGATCAAAGGGTTATGATAGAAGGAAATGACCCATTGGGTCTACAAATAGACATCCTCAAGCACGTGAAGGGAAAGTGTTACCTGATGCCTTAATTACTCAGGTTGCTACTGTTGAAGAAGTTGCTAATGTTGATTGGTGTGATAGGTGTTTTTTACCCCATCCTTCATGTGAAGTGGACCAGCAAGAAGGTGAAGCTAATAATGATGATGGTATTGATGATGATATTTTCATGGTGGGCTGTTTTTCAAGCTCACAAGGAGCAACATCTACTAAAGTAATAAGTGCTAGGACTACTGCAACTTTTTGGGATTACATCAAATGGGTACAAGTATTTCTTCCCCCTCATACTTTTGAATTTGATGTAGTGTAATCTTTTTAAATTCCTAACACTGACTGTTAATACTTAAGAGCTTTGATGATTAAGAAGTATGATGGTTGTATTCCTTCGAAGGAAGATAGATAATTGTTGATGAATGTTGTTGTAGCTCAAGAGAAAGATTATAACACTAGAATAAAATTTGTTAAAGGAGTTGGGCCTCAAGCCAAACCTAAAACACCCTTGCTCACAAGCATTCCAAAAGAATCTCCTAGGAGAGAAACACTTGTCAAAAGCTTTGTTGTCCCAAGCAAAAATTACAGTCCTCCTCATGCCCAAGCTACCAAGAATCCCTTACCATCAAATGAATCTTCTTGTCTCCCTTCCATTATTTCTTTGCCAAAGAGTGATCCCTATGACATAGCCCAAGTATTGAGCCAAATCAAAGTGATTGTGCCAATCATTGAGTTACTTAGGATTCCTGAGCATAAGAAGAGAGCATTTGAGTACTTGGGGTTGAAAGAGGAGAAGACTACTTCAGGCAGAAATATAAATGTTGTTGAGACTCCTCCTCAAATCATTGCTGACCTTGAAAGACCACCAGTAGTAGAAGATCTTGAAGAGACGCCTGAGGTATATTTGGGGACATCCTTGGTTGATTCCCAATTGAATTTTGATCCATTCTTCACAAGTTTTATCATAAAGGATAGGTTACTTCACAATCGTATGTTTGATTCTGGTGCATCATGTAATGTCATGCCTCTTGAAGTCATGAATGATTTGGATATCAAAGTGATAGTAGCCCATGGAAAATGTACTGCCATGGACTTAAGAGAAGTGTTTTTTTTGGTTGTGTGAAGGGTTTGGTAGTGCAGCTTGCATCTTATCCCGGGAGGAATTTAAAATTGGATGTGTGTAATTGTTGATTGCATTGCCAAATGGGGTATGTTATTGTCAAGAAAGTGGGCTGCAAGTGTTGGAGGGAGTGTCCTGTTGGTATCCAGATTTAATCTCCTTCACAATTTAAGCAACATCATGAATCATACACAAGACAATCAACGATATATAGATGTTTTGTATGTCATTTGTAGTTGGGGAGCACACCTATCTGCTTGTTTGCATTCAAGAATTGAGGGAGTAGATAGCACCTTCATAAGGGTTTTGATCTAACCCTCACTATTATAGGTTTGTGCCCATTAACCAAGGCAAGGGAACCTATATTGCAGCCCCTTATATGGTAAAAGAGGTGAATATGTCCTTTTGTTTTTGTATTATGATGTGGAGGAGGCTTTGTGAAAACATGATCAAATATCCATTATCCAAAATCAAAGGAGATATCATTACTAAATGATGGAAATGTTCTCAAAACAAGGCTAGAGCTGCTAAAGACATGATAAAACCCTGATATGATTTTGTGCATTCTTTGTGAAAGGATTGAATTCTTTTATGGACCACACAATGTAGATGTAGGGGTATTGTAGGTAGGATGAGTTAGTTTAGAAGTGATATTCTAATTGGGAGAATATTTGGAAAAGACAAGTTAAGGAGTCATCCCACTTCTTTGGGAAGCCATGCAAAATAATTATAAAACCTAAACAACATAGATATTTCAATGAGTTTGCAGTGTTATTTCAACCAGGATGTGTGCATAAATGGAGGCCCAAATCTAAACTATTCCATACAAAATTTGATAATCCTACAACACAAGGATTGAAGAAAAAATATCAATAAAGCATTTAGGAACCCTTGTTAGATCATGTCCTAAGGTACACCCAAAAGCTTTATAAACACCCTCAATTCTACAAGGAAGGTAAGATGAATTTAAATCTATTTATCTCCCCTCAAATGAATGCTCTTCTGAATGGAAGATTACAGATGCCTTAAAACCCTCTATAATAAATGAGACCATGTATGACCAAAAAAAGATCCCAAACACAAGATTGCAACATGAGCATGAAACACAAATTGAAAACATACTGAAATACAAGTGTATACAAAGCTTTACCAAGAGATAAAAACTAGTTTAATCCAAGAATTTGATCATATATATTAACAAGGGAATGTTATTTAGACAATCTCAAAGCTTGTTGATGGCTTTACAGCTGAAGCCAACTCAACATGATGAAAATTTGATGCAAACTGGGATCAAAATGGCTCTCAGGTAGTTTCTCAAAAAGAAAAATGGAACTTCTTCCAGTTTTTTCTCTGTAAAAATTTCTTCTCTCTCTCTCTCTAAAAAAATCCCAACAGACCCTTTACAGAATGTTTCCAAAATATATGATATATCCTATGCCAACTTAGATCCTTGCATCCAAAGCAAAGAATATGCCAAAGGGATCAAATTTGTTACAAAACCCTATCCATTTTGATGAAAAATGATATGAAAACTGTAAAACAGCTCGCCAAATGCCAAGAGATGCACAAATATTTTAAAATATTTACATGAACTTAGATTCTTATCCATCCCTAGGGTCATGTTTTTGGCATTCCACCATGCCAGCATTGCATTTGTAATTATTTTTCACCTTTTTCCCTCATCATTTTTAACTCTGCACACTTTTTCATTTTTTACCTTTCACGTGTTTTTCACGGGCTGAGGAAAAATATATCACAAAAAACAACTCATAGGGGCACCGAAATCAGTTCAAATAAATGATGTCATTGTGTTCATAAGGCCGAAAGGGATGCAGATTTATATAAAATTTCATGTGTTTTGGTACAAAAATGATGATTCCACACTTCTTTGGAGCTCCAATTGCGGCAAGAAATGAAGAACACTCAGCAACCGTCGATTAAATCAATTTTAAATCTCTGCCCTCCATGTGTCCTGATGAGATTCGACATGTAGGCTCAAAAATATCTTCTTTGACTTCTAGATAAGGTGGAAACGTGTCCAAATACTTTTGGACTAGGCCCTCAACCTAAAAAAATGCATTTCAAACCTTTTCTAACCTTGGGAAATTTTTGAAAATTTTCCCCACATGCCCCCTGAACACGCCACGTGTCCATAGGTGGGCCCTACCAAGATCCATGGGATAGAATAACAAATTTTTCTCCTTTTGTGAAAAAGGGAAAAATTCCTTGAGAACCCCCGAGGGCCCGAACGCCCGCTATTTCCTCCGCCATGTGGCGGTCTCCTATTCGCTACGGAGCCGACCCTTCCATTTTGCCTTCAAACCTCTGAAAACACCAAAACTCCTTATGGGCCCGTGATCCTCCTCTTTACATTTGGAAAATGCCACATGTCACTTTTGGATAAGTTACAGGGGAAAACCTCTAATTTTTCCTGTCGCTCCCTAGCAAATCCATTTTTTATTTTGAGATTTTTGCCCAAAATTTGTAAAATTTTGAAACTATTCCCCGCCACCCGAACCTCCACCACCCTTTGGACACGTGTTCAAAAATTATTAGCGGCGGATCCAACCCTCATTTTTTGCCTTTTAAACCAAGGGAAAAAATTTGCAAAATTTTTCTTTAGCCCCCATTCCCATTTCTCCTCTTGGACACATGTCACTTCGTGATTTGCGCGAAGATCCAGCTAAAATTTTAACTTTGAAATTTTTCCTCCAAAGGTAAAAACCCAAAAACATGCACAACCCCGCTCCTCCCTTGGCTCCCCTAGACACGTGTCCTTTTCCTGGTGGCTATGGGCTCATGGGCCAAATGTTAATTTTAACATTTTGAAGTTAAAAAACTTAAAAAATTTCATAAACTCCTCCCCTCCATGCTAACTTTCTTGGACACATGTCCATTTCTTATTGGAGGCAGGCCTTTGAGTCAAAATTTTCCCTTGATGCCGTGAGCCAAAAAAGAACAATTTTTTTTCAATTCCTCTGCCATCTGCATGCTTCATGTGTCACGTGTCTCCTTCCCATTTGATGTGGGCCTTCGAGTAAAAATCATTGATTTCGAGAAATTTGCAAAATGAAAGTCAAAAAAGTCTAAGTGTGACCCAGCCACCCATTGATTCTTCAACTAAACACATTGTGCCACGTAGACACTTTCATTGTAGCAACTGTGGAGCCGTGGGTAAAACATGTTTCGTTTGGCAAAAACTCAAAGAAAAAACAAGTTATAAACAAATTTCCCGTGCATATGCTCAGCTTAATAGGAGCCTGCCACTTTAGCATTATGTTGTCATGATGAAATTGGCAGGTAGAATACACCCGTATGATCATCAATACATCAAAAATGTAGAAAATGCCCTAGAAATTGAAATTTTTGACAAGGAGGGTAGAATTCGTGATCTCAAAACCAACTAGAATCATTTTTTGACATCATTAGCGACCTTGGAGATTGGGGAAATACTTGCTCAAATTTAATATTTGACCAATTTCGAGTTCATTCACGATTTGACAAAGGAGAAATGATACATAACCTATAAAAAATGAGGAAACTAGGGCACAAAGAAGGAGTAAACATGGATTTTTTTTCAGATCAAGGAAAAAATAATAACGACCTATGCATTTTCGAAGGTATTTAATTGGATAAAACAAGTTACAGATCACCCACTGGAGAAAATAAAACATTTTGGAGCAAAAATGGAACATGGAAATTAAGGCAAAATGTGCAAACTCTGAATTTGCATGAACATTGGCTCCTGCTTGGAGATGGGCACTCCCAGCGAGTGCCACAAGATCACAACGTAGACCAAGTGCCAAGAATCCATTGGCCAAGGAGTCAAAACAGAGATTCATCCCAAAAACCAGAAATATCATCAAAAAGGACCGAGGAAAATAGACCAACAATGGTTTCCAAGGACAAAAGAGCAAAACCACAAGCCAATAATAGCAACAAAAAGGTGAAGACAAAACAAAAACAAGGGCTATACAAAATGTACAACTTGTGCATACCTCCCATGGGGATTTAATCCAAGAAATGTTTTAAATGTCTTCCATTAACAGGTAGCTCTAGAAAATCACCATCTAAATCCTTAAAAAAATGTATTTTCTCCAATCCTGATATAATTGGCATAAGGGCCCATCCATAGAGATGCTTTCCCTTGTCTTCATACCTGCTATCCCACAGCAAAACCAGATCTCCAACACTGAAGGCTCTAGGAGTGACCTTATTATCAAACAACTTCTTCAATTTCTCCCTAAATCTGACATGCCTTTGATGAGAGGCTCTTCTTTCTTCATCCAAATCAATGATCTGATTTATCCTTGATTCATATGGGCCATGTTCTTAATCTTCTAACTGTTGGGTAAATTGAAATGTGGATAATTGCAAATTTAAGGGCAACAATGCTTATGTTCCATAGACCAATTCAAATGTACTCTTACCAGTTTCTCTTTTAGGAGTTATTCTATCTGCCTAAACTACAAATTTCAATTGCTCTCCCCACTTCTTCTTGTTGATTTCCAAAGTCCTTCTAATAATCTTGAGCAAGTTTTTATTACTTGACTCAGCTTGCCCATTCCCTTGTGGATTGTAATTTGAAGAATAAGTCAGATTTATCCCATATTCATTGCACATTGCCATCAAAGGCTTGGCTCTAAAACACATAGCATTATCAGATAAAATCTTAACTGGAACTCCAAACCTACATATGATATGATTCAGGAAGAAATCTATCACGACTTGGTGTGTTGCTTTTCTAGATGGAATTACTTCAACCCATTTTGTAAAATAATCAGTTGCTACAAGGATCCATTTGTAACCAGCACTAGAAGGATCTGAGATCTCATCTATGAATTCCATTCCCCATTATTTGAAAGGAGTTTCAATTGATACAGGCTGCAAAGGAAGGGAGCCTGAAGCTTTCAATCTTCCTAAGAAGCGTTGGTAACTATCACATCTTCTAACCAGCTGGGTTGTATCTTTAAAAAGAGTAGGCCACCAATAACCAGCTCTTAAAATCTTGTGTGTTGTCACTCTAATAGAAAAATTTCCTCCACAAACTCCCCCATGGAAATCAGCAATCAACTTGGGAGCTTCATCTTCAGTTCTGCATTTCAAGAGGACACCTTTAGGGTTCTTCCAAACCAGCCCAAGGTCTGTTATGATATATTTCTGAGAAGCCAGCTTGAGGGCTCTTCTCTGATTTCTATTCAAGTGACATGGATAGCATAGATGCTTGAGGTAGAAGACCACATCCTTATACCAATTAGAATTCGTCAATTTTTCAAGAAGATCTGCCCTTTCTTCCTCTAGCTGATTTACTTCTACATTTTGTAAATTACTCTCAGCCATGAGCCTGGCAAGACCCAAACCTCTTACCAGCTTTGTTTTTTGGATATCCATGTCATATTCTTGAAGTTTGTTAACACACCTACATCTATTTCTTGAGATTTCCATGTTATATAATATGTCTTTAACCATTGTATGAGGAACATAGGCAACAACCTTTGAACTCAAAATGTAAGGCTTGAAAATCTTTGTTTCTTTTACCAATGCAAATGCCTATTTTTCCATAATTGTATACTTCAATTCAGCTACTTGTAAATCCTTGCTGATGAAAGCAATAGGCCTCTCATCTCCATTCTCATCCTTTTGTAACAAAACTGAAGCAATAGTAAATTCAGATGCAAAAGAAAAGATTTGGAAAGGCCTCTTATAGTTTGGAGCTGCCAAAACAGGTGCATGCTTGAGTGCATCCTTTATTCCTTCAAAATCTTGGATGACAGCCTCTTCCCACTTAATAACTTGATCCTTTATTATCATTCTTGTGATTGGGAGAGTTAGCTCAGCAAAATTAGAAACAAACCTTCTAATGAAATTGATTTGGCCAAAGAAAGATTGAATACCTTTTTTGGTTCTTGGAATAGGCACCTTGCTGATCACTTCCACTCTCTCAAGGTCTATCATAACACCTTCTTTGGACACAATATGTCCTAGCAACTTGGCCTTTTGCATGCCAAAATTACACTTATTTTGATTAAGTGAAATGCCATACTCTCTACATCTGATTAGCATCTTCTCTAGGTGTTGCAAATGGTCTGCTCACTTCCTTGAAAAAACAGTCACATCATCTTGATAAACTGCAATAAACTCATTGATAACACCAGCAAAGGCAACATCCATTTCCCTTTAAAAATTAGCACCAAAATTCATCAATCCTAAAGGCATCCTTACAAAAACATAAGTCCCCCAAGGAGTAGTGAAGGCTGTCTTAAGTCTTTCTTATTCTTTGACAACTACTTAATTGTATCCGAAGAAACTATCCAAAGTAGAAAGCATCTTTGACCCTATTACAAGCTGTAGCATATTTTCCATGTTTGGCAAGGGGTAATTTTCTTTCATAGATGCTTTTTTTAGATTCTTAAAATCCACACAAAGTCTGATATCTCCGTTCTTTTTCCTGACTGGCACAAGGTTGGCAACCCAAGAAGAGTATCTAGTAGGCTAAATGATGCCACCATCTCTCAATTTCTTCAACTCTTCTTGCATTTTCATGGATAGAAGTGGATTAATGGGTCATTGTTTTTGTCTAAATGGCTTAGTCTTAGCCTCAAGGGGAATCTCATGTTGAAATAAATCTTCTCTATATGCCTTCAACTCTGAATAAGACCAAGAAAGGCAGTCTTGATATTTCTTTAAAAGTTGGGCATAGGATTGTTTCTCCTCTTTGCTGAGATGGTTGCCCAACCAGATCTTCCTTGGTTTTTCTTTAGTTCCCAAGTTGTGATCTTCCACATCCCTTGAAGCAAACAAGTTTCTATTTATGATGTAATCAACATTGCTAAAATTAGATTCAAGTGCAACAAGACCTTTAGGAATGGTATTTGTTTTCAATTGTATAATATCCTTGTCAAACAAAGTTTCTCTACCTTCATTCATGCACACCATTGGTTCCCAATCAATATTTTGACTAGTAAACTCATCTTGGCATTGTAAGAATCTCAACACTTGGGCATCATCATCAAAATCTGCCAATGTTTCACATTATTTGGGACAGCTGGCCTTGTTAGCACTTCAATATCATATTCACAAAAAGGTGAAATGGTGTAATTGTCAAATCTAGAACCCAGAATAGCAAACTTATCAGCATCAACATTAAGACTTCTATCATGGTAAACAATGTTAAAGGAATCAAACATTTCAATCAAGTCCCAGACAACATGCTTATATTGTTTCATACGCTGATTTTTTGTGGCATACATCTTTCTCACCTGCTTGACAAATAGCTCTGAACCCCCCTTGGAAAAAATATCCTTCACTCCATATTTTCATGCAATCCTTAATCCCAATAAGAATGCCTCATACTTAGCAATGTTGTTAGTGCACTCAAAATTGAGCTTGAAGGAGAAAAGAAATTCTTCCAAAATAGGAGAAACCAATACTACACCAGCACCATTTCCAACTTTGGAGCAAGCACCATCAAATAGTAATGTCCATGGAGAACCTACCATACCAAGGCACTATTATTTTTCCACCTTATTCTCCTTTCCATCAGCAAAACCAATGAAGTTATCAACATCTACATCAGCAAACAACACTTCATAAGAAGCATTGTTGGGATCTTCAAACAAGTGTAACATCTTCTTTTCACCATAGAGTTTGACAAGGATTCCCTCAATGGGAATGGTGGAAAAATACATGTCCATTTGAACACTACCACCAACACTTGCAGCCCATTTTCATGACAAAAGCATACCCCATTTGGCAGGGTAGTCAATAATTACGACATCAAGTTTTAGATTCTTACCCGGATAAGATGCAAGTTGCACTACTAACCCCTTCACATATCCAACAACCGGCACTTCCCTTGAATCCATGGCTGTAAACTTCCCATATGCTGTTGTCACCTTGATATCCAACTCATTCATGAATTCTAGAGGTATGACATTGCATGATGCACCGAAATCAAACATGCAATTGTGAAGCAACCTATCTTTTATGAGTAAAGTTGTGAAGAATGGATCAACATTAAATTGGGAATCAACCAAGGATGTCCCCAAATATACTTCAGGTGCCTCTCCAAGATCTTCCATTGGTGGTGGTGTTCCAAGGCCAGCAATGCTTTGAAGAGGATTCTCAACAACATTTATATTTCTACTCAGTATACTCTTTTCTTCCTTTAACCCCAAGTATTCAAATGCTCTCTTCTTATGGTCAGGTATTCTAAGCAACTCAATGATGGGAAAACTCACTTTAATTTAGCTCAACACCTGGGCTATATCATACGAAACATTCTTTGGTAAAACAGCATTAGAAGGGAAATAAGAAGGTTTCATCAGATGGAGAAGTATTATTGGCAGCCTGGGCATGAAGAGGACTGATATTCTTGCATGGGACAACAGGGTTCTTGGAAATTTTTTCTTTTCTAGGATTATCTTTAGGAATGCTTGTGAGCAAGGGTGTCTTTGGCCTAGCTTGAGGACCAGCTCCTCTAAAAACTTTACTTCTAGTATTGTACTCTTTCTCTTGACCAACCAAAACATT
The DNA here is from genome assembly GCA_019776745.2 of Taxus chinensis. NCBI lineage: Eukaryota > Viridiplantae > Streptophyta > Pinopsida > Cupressales > Taxaceae > Taxus > Taxus chinensis. The sequence goes on from CM034151.1 coordinate 422,567,722, forward strand.
CATTAATAATTGTTTATCCTCCTCCGAAGGAATACCACCTTAATACTTCTTGATCATTAAATCCCTTAGATATTCAAAGTGATTATTAGGAATTTCAAAGGCCTGAACTACATCTACATCATGAGTTTGAGGAAGATAAAGAAATGGTACCCTCTCTATGCAATCCCAAAAGGCTGCTGCAATCCTTGCACTTAACACATCTATTGATGTTGTTGCTTGTTATGAGCCTAAAGAGCTGCCCATCATACAAATGTCATCATCCATTTCATCTTCATTATCATCTTCAACAACTTTCTAGTCCATTTCACATGGAGGATGAGGAAGAAAACATCTATAACACCAATCAATATAAGCAATTTCTTGAACCACAGCTACTCTTGCAGTCAAAGGGTCAGGCACCACTCTATTCTCATGAGCTTGGGGTTGTCTACGTGTAGATCCAAGAAGCCCTTTACCTCTATCATCTTGTCTTTGATCACCCCTAGGATGATTTCCAAATCTATCATGGTTTTGAGTTCTTTGTTGTCCTTGTGAACTTTTCCCAATTCCTTTCTCAGCCTGGGCTAACTTGTAAGAAATTTCTTTAACAACCCCTGCCAAAGTCTTGACAACATCTTCTAAATCAGCACCCTTTACTAGCTTGAGGCTTCTCAGGGTTTATCAGCTTCACACCATCCCTCTTAAGTGGTTTACCAATAGCCTTAATATTATTTTCAATTTGAAGTGCCATGGTGAAAGCTTGTCTCAAGTTTGTAGGATTTTTGTCTCTCAAGTAATAGGCTACCTTTTTATCAAATGCATCTGCATATTTGATCAAGCAAGATTCATCACAAGGCCTCAAAATGATAGGTAGCCTTCTCAATGTTTTATTAAATCTTGTATTAAAGTCATGGACTGTCTCATTAGGGTTCTTCTTGATGTTCTCAAACTCAGATAGAAGGAACCTTGGATCTGTTTTGTCTCCATACTGTAATCTGAATGCATTACTCATCTCTACCCATGAATCAATAGAGTTATCAGGCAGAGCTTTGTACCAATCCCTTGCATCTTCCTCAAGTGTATGAATAAACAACTTGATATACACATCCTCAAATTCTATCTCAAAGTCTTCCATCATGTTAACAAAGAGTTTGAGATGTTGATCTCTAGTAATGGCATTGTTACCTTGGAATTTTGGTAACCTATTTCTCACATCTTGTGGGACAGCATTTGGATAACCATCCATTCCTCCAAAATTTATAGGACCAAAGGTGTTTACAATAAATGGAGGTCTAGGTTGAGCCATATTGTTTGGTGGGGGTGATCTTGGAGGTGAAACAAGCTGATGAGGAGTAGTAATGGGTCTGATTGGAATAGATGAATGATCTCTAAAATGACAACCCCCCAAAGGTTCTCTCTCTTGATAAACTTTAGCAAACTTAGAAACCACAGGAGCAGATCTAGGAGTAAGTTTTTTAAATACACAAGAAGGTCCCTCACCTAATGGAGAATGAAAATCAGCAAGAAGATTGCCTGAATCAGATCTACTTGAAGAGGAATTATAGTCTTCAATAATAGGCCGCTCTCCTTCAAATTCAACTATGGGGATCTCTTTTCTTGCAACCAAATCACCAACCACTTTACACACTCTTCTTCCTTCTAGTTCTGAGCTTCTTGATTCGGTGAGCAACTTCTTAGAAGAGTCCTTGATGAAGAGGGATCTCCTTCCCTCCAAATTGACAAATTTAAACAACAAGTTTCAAATGACAGAAATGTGTAAGACAACTGGTATTTCAAGATCCAAATAGCATGGAGTTGCCACTAAGGATTTCCACCTTAGTTGTGTAAGAAAGCACTAAAATATTCTATCAAATGTATGCTATGACTGAAAAATTTGCAAGGATTTACAAATCAGATCTTCTTCTTCTTGATTCAATCAAAAAACAATGCATCCAAATCATATAAACTGCTGGTAAATGAGAAGAGCAAGCTGAGTTTGAAATCTTTTTTACCCAAAACATCCAGATCTGAAGTATGAAATGATATCTCAAGAATGTAACAGCTCAAATACTTGATCACACAAATGCTCAAACCTTTCAAATACTTCAAAACCACCAAGAAATCAAATAAACTCCCTGGCAATGGCGCCACTTGGGTGTTGGTATCCATATTTAATCTCCTTCACAACTTGAACAACATCATGAACTTGCACAAGACACTCAAGGATAGATAGATGGTTTGTATGTCATTTGTAGCTAGGGATCACACCTATCTACTTGTTTGCATTCAAGAATTGAGGGAGTGGATAGCACCTTCATAAGGGTTTTGATCTAACCCTCACTATTTTAGGTTGTGCCTATCAACCAAGGCAAGAGAACCTATATTGCAGCCCTTGTATGGTAAAGGAGATAGAGATATCCTTGTGTTTTGCATGTATGACATGGAAGAGGCTTTGTGAAAACATGATCAAGTATCCATTATCCAAACTCAAAGGAGTTGTCACTACTAAATGATGGAAATGTTCTCAAAACAAGGCTAGGGCTACTAAAGACATGATAAAACCCTGATAACTTTGTGCATTTTTGTGAAAGGATTGAGTTCTTTTGTGGACACACAATGCAAATGCAGGGGTAGTATAGGTAGGATGAGTTAGTTTAAATGATATTCTGATGGGAGAAGTTTGGGACAAGACAAGATAAGGAATTACCCACTTCTTTGGGAAGCTTTGCAAAAGAATAACAACACCTAAACAGTTAGAGATGTTTCAATGAAGTTTGAAGTACTCTTTCAACTAGGATGTGTGCACAAATGGAGGCCCAAATCTACACTATTCCACACAAAATTTGATAACCTACCACAAAGGCTTGAAGAAAAATATCAATGAAGCATTTAGAAACCCTTGTTAGATCATGACTTAAGGTACACCCAAAAGTTTACAAACACCCTCAATTTACAAGGAAGGTAAGATGAATTTAAATTTGTTTATCTTCACTCAAATGAATGCTCTTCTGAATGGAAGATTGCAGATACCTTCAAACCATCTACAAGAAATGAGACCATGTATGACCAAAAAATATTCCAAACACAAGATTGCAACATGAGCATGAAAAACAAATTGAAAACATACTGAAATACAAGTGTATGCAAGCTTTGCCAAGAGATAAAACCAGTTAATCCAAGAATTTGATCAAATATATCAGCAAGGGAATGTTATTAAGACAATCTCAAAGCTTTTTGATGGCTTTACAGCTGAAACCAACTCAACATGATGAACATTTGATGCAAACAGGAATCAAAAATGGCTCTCAGGTAGTTTCTCCAAAAGAAATGGAACACTTCCAGTTTTCCTCCTGAAAATTCTTCTCTCTTTCTCCAAAAAATCCCAACAGACCTTACAAAATGCCTCCAAACTACATAATATACCCTATGCCAACTTGGATCCTTGCATCCCAAGCAAAGAATATGCTCAAACGGATCAAATTTTTTACAAAATTCTATCCATTTGATGAAAAATGATATAAAACTGTAAAACAACTCGTAAAATGCCAGAGATGCACAAATATTTTAAAATATTGCATGAATTCAGATCCTTATCCATCCTAGGGTCATGATTTTTTCATTCCACCATGCCAACATGCATTTGCAATCATTTCCCACCTTTTTCCCTCATCATTTTTAACTCTACAACTTTTAATTTTTTACCTTTCACGTGTTTTTCACGGGCTGAGGAAAAATATTTCATGAAAAACATCATAGGACACCAAAATAGCTCAAATGAATGATGCCATTGCACTCAGAAGGCCGAGGGGATGTAGATTCATATAAAATTTCATGTGATTTGGTGCAAAAATGACGATTCCAAGTTCTTTGGAGCTCCAATGGCGCCCAAGAAATGAAGAACACTCAGCAACCGTCGATTAAATCAATTTTAAATCTCTACCCTCCACGTGTCCTGATGAGATTCAACATGTAGGCTCAAAAATATCTTCTTTGACTTCTGGATAAGGTGGACATGTGTCCAAATACCATTGGACTAGGCCCTCAACCTTAAAAATTCATTTCGAACCTTTTCTGACCTCAGGAAAATTTTGAAAATTTTCCCCGCATGCCCCCTGGACACACCACATGTCCATAGGTGGGCCCTACCAAGATCCATGGGCTAGAATAACAAATTTTGCTCCTTTTTTGAAAAAAGGAAAATTTTCTTGAGAACCCACATTGGCCCGAATGCCCGTTGCTTCCTCTACCACGTGGCGGTCTCCCATTCGCTATGGAGCCGACCCTTCCATTTTGCCTTCAAACCTCTGAAAACACCAAAACTCCTTATGGGCCCGTGATCCTCCTCTTTACATTTGGAAAATGCCACATGTCACTTTTGGATTAGTTGTGGGGGAAAACCTCCAATTTTTCCTATTGCTCCCTAGCGGATCCATTTTGATTTTGAGATTTTTTCCCAAAATTTGTAAAATTTTGAATCTCTTCCCCACCACCTGAACCTCCACCACCCTTTGGACACATGTTCAAAAATGATTGGTGGCAGAGCCAATCCTCATTTTTTTCCTTTTAAACCAAGGGAAAAAATTCACATAAAATTTTCTTCGGCCCCCATTCCCATTTCTCCTCCCGGACACCTGTCACCTCGTGATTTATGCGGAGATCCGACTAAAATTTTAACTTTGAAATTTTTCCTTCAAAGGCAAAAAATCCAAAAACATGCACAACCCCGCTCCTCCCTTGGCTCCCCTAGACATGTATCCTTTTCCTATTGGATGCGGGCTCGCGGGCCAAATGTTAATTTTAAAATTTTGAAGTTAAAAACTTCAAAAATTTCACAAACTCCGTCCCTCCATGCTAACTTTCTTGGATACATGTCCATTTCTTATTGGAGGTGGGCCTTTAAGTCAAAATTTTCCCTCGACACTGTAAGCCAAAAATCAACAAAAAAAAATTCAAATCCCCTGCCATCCGCATGCTTCCTGTGCCACGTGTCTTCTTCCCATTCGATGTGGACCTTCGGGAAAAAATTGGATTTTGAGAATTTTGCAAAATGAAAGCAAAAATCCAAGTGTGACCTGCCACCTAATGATCCTCCAACCAATCATATTATGCCACGTAGGCATCATCATTTGTAGCAGGCTGTGGGCCTTTAGGACCAAAAATTTTCCCTTTGCCAAAAGTCAAAAAGTGACCAGTTATAAACTTTTCCCACACATCCTTGGCCAATAGAAACCTGCCATGTTAGCAATATGTTGTAATGATAATTTTGACGGGTAGAATACACCCATATGACCGTCAATACGTCAAAAATGCAGAAGATGCCCTAGAAATCAAAATTTTTGACAAGGAGGGTAGAATTCGTGATCTCAAACCAACTGAATCATTTTTTGACATCATTTGCGACCTTGGGATTGGGGAAATACTTGCTCAAATTCAGGATTTGATCAATTTCGAGTTCATTCATGATTTGACAAAGGAGAAATGATACAACCTATAAAAAATGAGGAAACTAGGGAAAAAATAGGGAGAAAACATGGATCTTGATTCAGTTCTAGGAAAACTAATAACAAATTTTAGGCATTTTTGAGGGTAGACAATCTGGAAAATGTGAACTGTAAACCACTGAAATCATTTCTTGACATCACTGTGTGAGCACATTGGGATCATGGGAAAAATCAAGGCACAAATTCAAGCCATTTGACTCAATTTTCGAACTCTTTCACGATCTTGATCAAAGGAGAAAATGGTACAAACCCGTGAAAATGTAATTGTAAATCGCCCTCACAAATGGGTTATGTTATTTTCAAGAAAGTGGGATGCAAGTGTTGGAGGGAGTTTCCAAATGGATATGTCTTTTTCCACCATTCCCATTAAGGGCAGCCTTGTCAAGCTCAATGGAGAAAAGAAAATTTTACATCTAATTGAGGACCTTAACAATGCTTCTTATGAAATATTATTTGTTGATGTTGATGCTGATAATTTTATTAGTTTTACTGATGGAAAAGAACACAAAATGGATCAGTCAAAGCACCTTGAATAGTGTATTTTCTCCTTGGACCTTGCTATTTGATGGAGATTGCTCCAAATTTCGAAATGGTGCTGGTGTAATTCTAATTTCTCCTAGCTTGGAAGAATTTTTTTTTTCCTTTAAGCTTAATTTTGAATGTTACTAAAAACATTATGCTAATTATTAAGGCCTTGTTGTTGGGTCTAAGAATTGCATGTAAGTATGGTGTCAAGGACATCATTACAAAGGGGGATTCAGAGCTAGTTATCAAACAAATAAGAAAAATGTATGCTATAAAAAATCAGCGGATGAAGCAGTATAAGCATGCAGTTTGGAATCTAATTGAGATGTTTGATTCCTTCATTATTGTGCACCATGACATAATTTTGAATGCTATGTTGATGAATAATTTGGTAGTGATAGGGTTCAAGATTTGGAGATTGCGCCATTTTACTTTATTGTGAGTACAATGTTGAAGTGTTAACTAGGCTAGTTGTCCCTGACAACATCAAGCATTGGCAAGTGTTTGATGATGATGCTCAAGTGCAAAGGTTCTTACGAAATCAAGGTGAGTTTGTAGATCAGCATATTGATTGGGAACCAATGGTGTGTATGACTGAAGGAAGAGATACTTTGTTTGGAAAAGATATTATCCAATTGAAAACTAACACCATTCCTAGAGGTCTTGTTGCTCTTGAGTCAAATTTTAGCAATGCTTGATTGCATCATCAATAGAAACATATCTACCTCAAGGGACATGGAAGAGCATGACTTGGGAACAAAGGAAAAACCAAGAAAATTTTGGTTGGGCAGTAGTTTAAACAAAGAAGAAAAATAGTCCTACCTCCAATTGTTGAAACAATATCAAGACTACCTTGCCTGGTCATATTCAGAGCTGAAAGCATATAGAGAAGACTTGTTTCAACATGAGATCCCTCTTGAAACAAAGGCACCAAACCATTCAGATAGAAGAAAAGGAAAATTAATCCACTCCTCTCAATGAAGATGCAAGATGAATTGAAGAAACTGAAGGAGGGAGGGATCATTCAGCCCACAAGGTATTCATCTTGGGTTATAAACCTTGTGCCAGTCAGAAAGAAGAATGGAGATATCAGACTTTGTGTAGACTTCAGAAATCTGAATAGAGCTTCATTGAAAGACAATTATCCTTTGTCAAACATGGAGAACATGCTGTAGTTAGTGACTGGATCTGAATTTTTGTCCACCTTGGATGGTTTCTTTGGCTATAATCAAGTTGTTGTCAAGGAGTCAGAAAGATTTAAAACTGCCTTTACCACTCCTTGGGGAACATATGTTTATGTGAGAATGCCTTTTTGGTCTCATGAATGTTGGAGCTACCTTCCAAAGAGAAATGGATGTTGCTTTTGCTGATTATATAAATGACTTCATTGCAGTTTATCAAGATGATGTGACTGTATTTTCAAAGAGCAGAAAATATCACTTGCAACATTTGGAAAGAATGTTGATCAGATGTAGAGAATTTGGAATCTCTCTCAATCCAAAGAAGTGTCACTTTGGGGTGTAAAAGGCCAAGCTTCTTCGGTCATATTGTTTCAAAGGATGGTGTCATGATTGATCCTGAGAGAATAGAAGTAATCAGCAGGGTGCCAATTCCAAGAACGAAGAAGGGCATCCAATCTTTCTTTGGGAAAATCAATTTCATTAGAAGGTTTGTGTCCAATTTTGCTGAGTTGACTCTTCCTATCACATGCATGTTAAAGAAATATCAAGTTATCAAATGGGAGGAGGCTGCTATTCAGGCTTTTGAAGGGATCAAGGAAGCACTTAAACATGCACCTGTCTTGGCAGCTCTGAATTACAAGAAGCCTTTCAAAATCTTCTCCTTTGCCTCTGAAAATACTATTGCATCTGTTTTGCTCCAAAAGGATGAAGATGGGGCTGAGAGGCCTATTTCCTTCTTTAGCAAGGCTTTACAAGCTGCTGAGTTAAAATATACAATCATGGAAAAATAAGCATTTTCCTTGGTGAAAGCAACAAAGGTTTTCAGGCCTTATATTTTAAGTTCAAAAGTTGTTGCTTATGTTCCCCACACCATGGTAAAAGACATCTTATCAGAGATGGAGATCTCAAGTAAAAGATGTAGATGGGTGAACAAACTGCAGGAGTATGATATGGACATCCAAACCACAAAATTGGTAAGAGGTTTGGGTCTTGCTAAGCTCATGGATGAGAGCAACTTGTAGACTGTGGAAGTGAATGAGGTAGAGGAAGAATGGGTAGATGTTTTTGGGAAATTGGTAAGTTCTGAGTGGTACAAGGACATAATATTTTACCTCAGACACCTTTCTATCCTGGTCATTTAAATAAAAATTAGAAAATAGCCCTCAAGCTAGCCTCTTAAAAATACATCATCACTGACTTTGGGCTAGCTTGGAAGAACCCTGAAGGTGTCCTCTTGAAATGTGTAATTGAAGATGAAGCTCCCAAAGTAATTACTGATTTCCATGGGGGAGTTTGTGGAGGACACTTTGTTGGAAGGGTTACAACACACAAAGTTTTGTAGAGTTGGTTATTGGTGGCCTACTCTCTTCAAAGATGTAACCATGCTGATTAGAAAATGTGAAAGCTGCCAGTGTTTCTCTGGAAGAATGAAAGCTTCAGGCTCCCTTCCTTTACAGCCTGTATCAATAAAATCTCCTTTCAAACAGTGGGGAATGGACTTCATTGGTGAGATTTTAGATCCTTCTAGTGCTAGGCCATAAGTGGATTCTTGTAGCCACTGATTATTTTACAAAGTGGGTAGAGGCAATCCCCACCAAGAAAGCAACACACCAAGTTGTTATGGAATTTTTGTTGAATAATATCATATGCAGATTTGGTGTGCTAGTCAAAATTGTGGCTGATAATGCCATATGTTTTAGAGCTAAACCTTTTATGGCAATGTACAAGTATGGAACCAATTTAAATTATTCTTCAAACTATAATCCCCAAGGAAATGGACAAGCTGAGTCCAGCAATAAGAATTTGTTAAAGATCATTAGAAGGACCTTGGAGTTGAACAAGAAAAAATGGGGTGAACAATTGAAATTTATAGTTTGGGCTGATAGAATCATTGCCAAGAGAGCTACTAGTAAGATCCCATTTGAGTTGGTGTATGGAACTCAAGCTCTACTGCCCTTACATCTGTAGTTATCTTCATTTCAGTTTGTTCAACAGCTTGAGGATCAAGAGGTCAGTCCATATGAAGCAAGGATCAATCAGATTATGGAGCTAGATGAAGAGAGAAGAGCATCCCATCAGAGGCATATCAGATTTAGAGAGAAGTTGAAAAGATTGTTTGACAAGAAGGTCACTCCTAGGGCCTTCAATATTGGAGATCTAGTTTTTTTGTGGGATAGTAGAAATGAGGATAAGGGCAAACATGGAAAATTTGATGCATTGTGGATGGGCCCTTACTCCATTGATATCAAAATTGGTGAGAATACCTTTTTTCTCAAAGATTTAGATGGGGAATTGCTTGAAATTCCTGTTAATGGCAGGCATCTGAAGCATTTCTTGGATTAATCCCCAAATTTGAGGTATGCACCAACTTGTACAGTGTATAGTGTTTGGTTTTTTGCTCTATTTTTTGGTGTTTTGTTGCTTTGTGGTTTGCCTTGCTGTGTGGCATGCCATTTTTGTCGGGTTCTCAGCTGAGTTTTTGGTGATTTTTGGCTCATGAATCCATTTTTCCCAATGGATTATTTTGGCACTTTGTCTACGTTGTTCTTGTCGCACTCAATAGGAATGCCCATCCCCGAGCTGGAGCCAACGTTGGTGTTCTATTTTGATCCTATATGCATTTTGACCTAGTTTTCCTTTCACTCTACACTTCCTGAAATGTTTTCTATAGTTTTAATGGGTGAAGTGAAGTTGTTGCCTCTTCTCCCATGCCTTAATTCATTTGAAAAATCATTTTCCATGCCTCATTTGTGAAGAAACACTCATGCATGCCTTATTTGTGCCCTAATTTTTTCTAATTTGTGGGCTATGTCATGTTTTCCCTCTTGCCTAATCATGAAAAATCAAATTTGTTTGTTTCATTCATATATGCCTTCAAAAAACCCTTCCCCATGGTTTAAACTTGCATAAAAATCAACTTTCCCTTGTTTTTTGAGTAAAAAATCCATCACCCACGAAGAGAAAATCAAATTCGGACATCATTTGATAAAATTTGTGTTTTTTTACATGGTCATACGGGTGTCATTTGATAGTTAAAATTAAGCTCAAAATTCTCCTCATACGTGGCCACTTCCGGTTGGACAAGAATCGGTAGGATTTCTATGAAAAACTAAGCCATTTTTGGGCTTTAGGAAAAAATTCAAAATTCCCCCCGCAACTCTGCGTAGGAGGACACATGTCATGTTCTTATGCGAAGGTGGAGTGGGAAGCCGACAGGGAACTTAGGAATTTTTTGCCTTTTTAGCGAAAACGAGAAAAAAGATGAGGAAAAGCCCACAGGTTTGAATTGGAGCAGGAGCTAGACACATGGTGGCACGGTGGCAATGTGGGGAAGTGTGGGCTCGTAGAAGGAAAAGGGAACTTTTTCCCTTTTGGTCAAATAGGCCTAAGGTGAAATTTCGAAGCGCAGCCCCATGGCAAATCTTAGATGGACACATGTCCATAAAAAGGTCAGAGGGATGTGTGGGCCATGGAAGAAAATGGGGAATTTTTTCCCTTTTTGGCAAAAAGAGTTAAGACGAAGAATTAAGCCGTGGGCTCATGAATGAGCCACAGGGAGACACGTGGCAGGCAGAGTGGGTCGGCGGTCCGGCAGAAGAAAAATAGAAAATTTTCCTTTGGCTAAAAGAGGGAGTTAAAATGAGAATTGAGCCCCCGGATTTTAGTGATAAAGAAAGCGACACGTGGAAAGGGAGAAAATCAGAGGCACGGGCCCGCAGGGTAAAAGGTGAAAAAATTCCAAAATTCAAAAAGAGTCAAAATGCAAAAAATTAGAGCATGCGATCCCAATGGGACCCACCATGTGCCACATGTTGTCACCAAAATTCAAGGGTGGAGGGGCAGAGAAAAATGTCAAATTTTTCCATTTTTTCAAAAATGTCAAAAAGACAAAAGGTGTGCCCAAATTGATTTCCAATCATATTATGACATGTGGAGGGGCCCAAATTGAAGGTGAAAAAAGAAAATCAAGGGTAATTGTACATTTTAATTTATGGCCACCATTTTACTCCAAGAATCTTGGAATTACAAATTTTGCATCGAATCTCATCAAATTTTTGGTAATTCCATGTTGTTTTGGCCTTCTAGGATCATTGGAATTGGTTTCATGACTCAATTTATAGATTTGAGGTGTTTTTCAGATAAAGTTTTACTCATAGCCCGTGCAAACATGTGAAATGTCAAATTATGAAAGTTTGCATAGACCAAATTGGAAAAGGATGAAGAGGTGAAATGATGAGAGGATGAGGGGCTATGCATGCCTTGAGGATGAAAAACATGCCTCCAGGAAAGGATAATGATCTGAATAATTGTAATGATTCAGTATTTTTAAAACACATGACAACTCTCATTTCAAATCTGTTAAATTTCATTTTTCAGTGAATCATGAGGAATGGTTTGTAACAAACTTGATCCCTTGGCATATGGCTTTGCTTGGAAAAGAAGGCTCCAATGTGGCAAGAGATATATAATGCATTTTTGAGAAATGTAAAGTGTCGTACAGGAACTTAGAATTTCACAGGAAAAATATGGGAAGAAAGCCCATTCTTCTGAGAAACCCACCTGAGAACCATTTCTCATTCCTTTTGCATTCAGATATGTATCATGTATGTGAGTTGGTTTCAAGTTGTAAATCCATCAACACAGCTCTAAGATTTTTCATTATAACATCTCCCCAGCTGATAAATTTGATCAGACTTTCTAGAGTTACTTTGTGTTGTCTCTTGGTAATATGATTTACATGCACTTATCATTCCAGAATGTTTTTAATTTGTGTTTCATTGCTCCTATTGTAGTCTTGTGTTTGAAAAATATTTTGAAATTATACATGGTCTCATTTCTTGTTGATAGTTTAGTGGCATCTTGTAGTCTCACATGTCATAAGAGCTTTCATCTGGCAATAAAGAGATAAATAGATTTAAAATCACTTTACCTTCCTTGAATTGAGTGAGATTGCTTGTAAGACCTTTGGGTGCACCTTAGGTCATGGTTTAAACTAGAGATTTCTAGATGCTTTAATTGAGTTCATCTACTTCAAGATCTTGTGGTGACAAGTTATCAAAGATTGTGTGGAAGAGTGTAGATCTAGACCTCCATTTAGTGCATATAGCTCTGGTTGAAGGAGTATCCCAACCCTTTGGAAGCATTTTGATGTAATGGGTCTGTAAAAATATTCTTGCAAAGGTCATCAAAGAATTTGGATAAATTTTGGTTAGTCTTGTCTAAAATCTCCTACCAAAAAATTCATTCTAGAAAAAATAATCCGTACCCCATACTACCCTTGTATTGCATTGTGTGTCAACAAAGGATACATCTAATCCATTTACAAAAATGTAAAAAGAAAAGCAAGATCATACCATGTCTCTAGCAGGCTTAACCTTTTATTGAAAGCATTTCCATCATTTAGTAGAGACAACTCTGTTGAGTTTGAATAATGGAAAATTGATCATGTTTTCCCAAGGTCATCTCCATACAATATACACAGTATGAGGATATCTCCACCTCCTTCAAAAAATAGAGGCTGCAATATAGGTTCTCTTACCTTGGTTGAAAAGGCACAACCTAAAATAGTGAGGGTTAGATCAAATCCTTTCAAATTGTTATCCATCTCTCCACAAATCTGAGTGCTAGTTATATCACATCCCTGGCTACAAAATGGCATATATCAAGATCTATCTTCCTTCAAGCTTCATGCCATATTTTTTATGCTGCTCAAACTGAAAAGGAGAACAAATTTGGGTACCAACAGATACCATGAACTAAAAGGCATGCATGAATAATTAGGATAAATTAATATAAATATTAAGAAAGGTATGCACCCTATCAGGAAGAGACCCTACAGAATGAGTGCGCAAAGGTCAAAGAATAAATTGATAAAATGTTGAAGTCCAGAATCATCAAGTCCCTAGACAAATCAGAATGGGTTAGCCCTATGGTGATCAATATAAAGAAGGATGGTCATATTAGGATCTATGTGGACTACATGGAGGTGAATTCTACATGTGTGACTAAACCCTTTTCTATGCTTTTCACAGAGGAAATACTAGAAGGCATTGTAGGGTGTGAAATCTATTCATTTACAGATGGATTCTCTAGGTATAGTCAGATTAGGATTACACAGGAGGATTAGAAAAAGAATACTTTTCTATTGGATGAGGAAGTTTTTCCTATATTGTGATGCCTTTTGGTATGAAAAACACGCCTGTTATAATTTCACGTATAGTTGTCCAAGCATTCAAATATTTTATTCACAACTTCTTACAGGTTTATTTAGATGAGTGGATAGTGTATGGACTTGTTAAGGATCATTATGACAATTTATGCTTAATGTTTGAAATATGTCGATAGTTAAGTATCTCTTTGAACATCAAGAAATCCATATTTACTACACCATTTGGCACAGTGTTAGGGAACATCATTTGCAAGGAAGGTTTGTTGGTTGATCCAGATAAGATTATAGTCATTATCAGCCTGGAAGAGCCTACCAGTCAAAGTGAGGTGCGTGGATTCTTAGGTCACACTGGAAATTATAGAAAATTTATTAAAGGGTATTCTAAGGTTGTCGCACCCTTGTTAGAGTTATTAAAAGGAAAAGGGACATTCTATTGGGGGGAACTATAGCAATGCACATTTGAGACATTAAAGGAAAAACTTACTACAGTGCCTTCTCTACGCTTTCCTTCATGTGACCAACCGTTTCATATACATGTGGACGCTTATGTCATGACCATTGGTGTGATTTTGGCTCAGCGTAGAGAAGGTATTATAGATCATCCTATCTATTTTTATAGTAGAAAATTAACTCCTATAGAATAGAATTATACAACTACAGAGCGTGCAGCTTTGTCAATGATCTTTGCACTACATAAATCCAGATAGTACCTACTAGAAATTCCATTTGTATTCTATATCAATCACATGGAATTGAAGTATTTGGTAAACAAGCCCATTTTACAGGGGCACACATTGTGATGGGTACTCTTATTCAGAGAATTTGATTTTATAGTTGTGGTAAAACCAGGGAAAGTAATTTTGGACTGAACCATTTATCTAGAATATAGTCATGTGAAGACACATAGGCAATTGAAGATACCATTCCCAATGCACAATTGTACTGGTTATAATGTGTGCCATCAAAATTAGAGGACATCATTGTCTTTCTACTTAAAGGTATAGTTCCAGTAGGAATGAAATCCTTAGAGAAGAAACAACTTTCCATTCACGTGGCACCATTTATATTGATTAGTGGTGACCTGTACAAGTTAGGCCAAGATGAGGTATTGCGTCAATGTGTACTGTAACATGAGCATACATATATCATGAAAGAGTATCATGGTGGTATTGGAGGTGGGCACTATGTAGGTGACGCCACTGCATGCAAGATTCTACTCATTGGATTATGGTGGGAGACCCTATATAAGGATTATAAGGCGTATTGTAAAGCCTATGATCATTGTTAGCACCTTGGCAAACTAGGACAGAGAGATGAAATGCCTTTAAGACCTATTCCTAGTGTAGAACCATTTGAGAAATGGGATATAGTATTTTTGGGTCCTATTTCACCAGTTACGTGTAGGACTATATCATGTTATATCATCACTTTCACAAATTATCTAATGAGGTGAACAAACGTAGCACCTACAAAGGATTGTAAAACAACTACAGTAGCGAGGTTTCTATGGGAAAATATTATTACAAGGTTTGGATGCCCGTTGCACTTGACCAGTGATAGGGTCACACATTTCTTGAATGAGACAATCAAAATTCTATTCTATGAGTTCATGATTGCACACCATAAGACTACACCATATCATCCTCGAGAAAATGGGACTGCTGAGGGTTTCAACAAGATTTTGAGCCATACATTGACAAAAAAATGTGATGTTTGAAGGAAGGATTGGGATGATAAATTTTCTACCATGATTTGGGCATATGGAATAACATATAAGTAGTTAAACAAGGCCACACCCTTTTAATTGGTGTTTGGAAAAAATAAATTCTTCATATGGAATTCTTGTTGCCTTCTTTGTGTATTGCGTGCACTAGAGGTCTAGCTGATGAAAAAGAATTAGAAGAATGAAATTAAAAGTTTATTAATCTAAATGAGTGATGAGAAATATCATGCTAGAGTCAGAAGAAAGAAAAATCTAGGTAGAAAGTATGGCATGATAGGCACATCAGGGACAAAAATCTTGAGAAAGGACAGACGGTGCTTCTTTATGATTATAAGTTTATGCGCCATCCAAGCAAACTTAAAGTACATTGGTTAGGACCATATGTTATCACATACATACTTGAAATAAGTTCTTTTCAATTATAGAAGCTTGATGGAATACAGTTACCTGGTTACTTCAACAGGAGTAGGCTGAAGCCCTACTATAAATAAGTATTCTTGGTGTTTGTAATAAGGAAGTGTTTCCATTTAGATTAGGTTTTTAATTATGTATTATCTTAATGTATTTCCTTATTCATCACTATGATTTGTCAATTTAGTTGGTGTTTTTTGAAATAAGCATGTTTGCGCGCCAGAAGCTAATTACCATTTGCAGTATTTTTATGCACAGAGGAATGCACACACCATTTGTGTGGGGTGGTTATTGAAAAATGGGTACACATAAAGGAACAAAATGGTATAGTTTTTATTCAAGTTTGAAGAGTTGGTGGAAATAATATCACTTCAAAATAAGGACCATTGATGGAGATAAACAAAGGAATAGTATAACGTGAGGTAAGAAGCAGCCATGGAGACTACCAGGAGAAGGAGAAAGGGAGAGGTACTTAGGCACATGAAAGCGTGTTGAAGATAATTCTGTAGCTAGAAGGTAGGAAGGCGCACTAGAAGGTTATAGCTAAGGCATGAAGATGTACCACACAAAAATTGTGAAAATGGTCAATTAATGAGAATTGTTGGTAGATGAAGGAGTAATAAATGCACCAAATTTTTGAAAATCTATATAAAAACGTGATGTTAGTTCATTTTTACCATTGTGATTGCAAGAATTTGAATGAGCTAAGTGCAATCGAGCTGTGTAAATAGTATTGAGGTGTGAAGAATGTGAAACCAGATGTGGAGAGCATATTTGTGTGTAGAAGAAGCTTGTGTCCCCATTTATGAAGGGTTTGAGTGAAGTGGAGCATGGTGAAAGAGCTAGGGCATGTGATTTCAGCTAGGGCACGTGGATTCGAGCTAGGGTTTGAACTTACTTACTATAGAGGATAGAAGGAGACAAATTTACACACTACAGAGGATATGAAGGTGGGAGTTTTAGATGACACCAAAGAAAGCACCTACTGCAGGAGCCAAAGGAAAGAAGAAAGTGAAGGTAGAAGTTGAGATTGCTCCCGAAAGTAGTTTTTTAGAGATGCAGTATCTGGAAGGCATGATAGTTGTGTAAGAGTGGGATTCCCACATATGCAGCTGTAAGGTGAGTGATTAGAACCACTGTACCTATGATAATAAGAAGGAATTAGATGCGTTGTTGAGTACAAAGACCAACAAGCACACAACAGAGGATATGTCTGTATATGAGGATGTCAGGGAGAAAATTTTAAAACAAGTAGGAGTGTACCAGTTGTATGAGCTCCCATACTTTGGAAAATAAAAACCTATTTACCAGTGGCTAATGAGTAGAGTCCATGAGGACTTATTCTATTTTTCCAGAAGAAGGATAAGGATTACAGCAGCACCGATCTCGATGCTAACATGGTTAAAAGGGATAGGGATAGACCTTGATAGTGACATAACTAATAAGGCATAAATCATGGAGACACAAAAGGAAATGGGGTATATAAAAGGTCTACGTGGAATGGACATCGATAAACTGAAGAAGTACCCAATGGTACAAACAGCTACACATCTGGTGACCAAGTTGAATGATTAAGGGAGATGATTATAGGTGAATAGAATGTGGCTTCATGTCGTAAGGAAGATGTCACAGGTGGTATTCTATAACATATCAAGCTATATTGTGGATACCATCATCAAGGAAGTAAGCACCTGTGAAAGGATCAGTTTTGGCGCTATCCTGTTGTCACTAGTATTTGTGGAGATTGGAGTGCCAGATGGGCCAAAGGATAATATTTGTGAGTATCCCATGGAGAACAAATCCCTTACACAAAGGTTCAAAAAATATTTATGTGAAGGGTCGATGAGTGGGCCATTCAAACAAAGGGTGAAGATGTGGTATGACAGGCTCCATGCAACATTCAAAGAGGAGTGGCACATTCTTAAGGAGTTACCATCAGTGGTGGGCAAGGCATTACAATTTCTGGTGTACCAACACTTCTGCATCGCATAATTTTATATGAAGGATGGGACTTGGAGCCCATGGTGCAATTTTTTGTATGCATTCATAGTGTGCTACTTCCAGGCATCAATCTACCATTTTACTGATGTTCATTGCCTAAATTTTTTTACAGACAAGGTATAATGTGACTACCACACACTAAGGAAAACATATGTATACCCGTGAAAGGCTTCCTATGTTGAAATAATTATCTCAAATGTTATAAACATAAATCAAGTAAGCTTGCTTGTTGGGGATAATGGATTCGTGCTTGTATACCTATAACTCAAGCCAAAGTTGGAGGATAAAAAATATGTGGAGAATGAGTTCAAGCTCCCAAGGCCACCTAAGGGTAAATATACAATGGATAATGTACCATATCCAAATCCCATGGAACATATAGAGGTAGACGATGAGGAATAAGGGTGTGAAGAAAGTGGCAGATTGGTACATAAAGGCTGGAGACATCCTATAAAAAAAATGGAGATGGAGCGTGCAAGTACCCCACCACACAAACAAGAAGATGAAGAGGACTTGGAAGAAGTCCAGGGAGAGTGTCATTGTAAGAGGGTGTTCAAAAGATCAAGAACACAAGGCACAGGAACTCCTCAGTCTGTCAGGAGATCACCATGAATCTCACCACATAAAGAGACAACTAAGAAAAGAAGGATAAATTTGGAGCTGAATGAGGAGGCGGAGGAGTCTGCAGAGAGCATGCCTAGAACTCCTAGACCACCAGAGGATGTGGAAGAACCCAAGGATGAAGAAAAATTAAATAAGCTAGGATAAATAGAGCAAGATAATGATCAAGACATAGAGGATCCAACTCCAAACCTTGGCGCTCAAGTTCCTAAGGGGCCAAGAACAAAGAGGGAAAGTGGGAAGTGTGTTGCACTAGTCATGGGATATGAAGAGGACACAAGTAAAATTATCCACATGTGATTCCATAATACAGTAGTCCTCAAGAACTTGTATGGATGGGAATTGATGGACCTTGACATGGCAACCACGCATGCGATGAAACAATTTTCATGGTCCATGCAAACTCACATGGATGAGCCTCATTTTGATGTTGTCAAGAAGAATGAGGAAGGCACCAAAAATTAAGAAAATCAAAGAGGAGTATACATAGTTAATTATTCCAGTTGAGACAGAGGATGTTGCAAGTTGAAAGTCATTCTTTGTATAGTAATTCTTTAATTTCATTCCATTACTTATTATTTATTCTTTAAAAGTTTCAAGAGGAAACCATTTTTGGGGTGGCAATATAGTTTTTTTTGGGGTAATGTTGAGCAGACAAAGTATGATACTTAGCATAAGGCACAAAGAAGGTTCACATGTGAGAACAGGGTACGTTCAAAGGCATGAAAGGATAAATAAGGACATAGACACAAAAGACAAGGACTGATTCAAGACTTAGCCATTTTCAGGAGTACGGGCTATTTTTGGAGATAGCGTGAGAGAACACAAACCGGATAAATACTTATGCAACACACATAGGCTATTTTTGGAAGAGTGTTTACTAAGCACTTTACATCGGTTCAAGTTAATAATAAAATTAATAGTTCCATTTACCCAAAAGTGATCTATTGTTAGCCCATGTGCATGTGTGTCTAATATTGTAAAGGCACATGGCTATTTTTAGCATGTGACCTATTTTGGGAATTATGTAAGAAGTAAAGGGAAAGTCCCCACCCTTATAAATATTTAGTGATTTGCGTAGTATAGGAGAGTTGTATATGAGTTACTGTGAAGTTATGCTACCAAATCTGACGTGCGCATGAACTTATGGTATTAGTTATTGTAAGAAGCTTATGTGTATTTATTGTGTTTAATATAATGGAGTGTATTGACTGATTCAGGGTGTTAAACATGATTACAACTAGATATTGCATGGTATAATTCATTATGGCTATTACTTAAACCCATTACTCTTTAGAATTAGATCTGGAATGTGCTCTGTAGAATGTTATACCAATTATGGATTTGAATACATTAATTATTCATCTTTCTAACATCATGAACCAGAAACCCTAAAGAGGGGTGTGGTACCTTTGCACGCTTTGGGTGAGCGCTCAGTCTAGGCTGAGTGATGTGCTAGTATGCCTAGGTTGTTTTTGGTAAATTCTAGGCTGCATCAAGTGTGATACTGTAAATTAGGTTGAATTGACAAAAGTTAGGAAAAACCATTATAGATAAAAGAACAAGTTTGGTAAGGGACATGTTCCTTTCGATGAGTATGACATTTAGGAATGTAAACATGTTAATCATGTTTTAAAAATTTGGCCAAATTATCACAAACTATTGGTTGCGTTGTCCTATATCACCTAGTCTAAGATGTAAGATTTCATATGAATATTGGTAAGAAAATTAAAATAGGCTTCTTAGACATAACACTTAGGTACCCTTAAAAGGGTAAAGGAACCAAGTATACATAGTATACACATTATTAAGTTAACATGAGAGATTGGTGTTTCACCGAGTCATTTACAACTACATATGGTTTTCTGTTATGAGATGGATTGACATTGGAATGTGTGTTCTAAATTTTATTAATTTAGAATAGAGAAAATTATGGGAAAAAAATCCCTTGTTTCTAAAGTCTTAAAATGGGGATGTTACACTCCATCTAGAGTTTCATCCATCTATTACATTGGACATCATTTACATCCACATAGATCCATCATCAAGGCACAAGTCTAAGACATATGCATCATAATTCATAGGGGGGATTCTATTCTATTCCATGCACACATTCTACTACACTTTCTATGCATAATTATTACTCTCTACTTCACAAAGTGTGACTAGAACAAGAGCATCCTAAGGAAAGTTCACACACACTTTCCCATAGAACTACATCAAGTTTGAGATGTAGTGCGTCACTAAGTTAGTAAGTCCACCATTGTGGCACCTAAGGTCAGTCTGAACCCATTATATGCATTATTATTTTTTAGGGTTTGATGCTTGTTTTGGGGTCTTACAAGTATTTATTTCATCTTGGAGTATTTCCAACATTTAGCGTAGGACAATAAAGTTGATGTGACACATAGTGAAGGTTTTAGGTCATCTTCTAGCTCTGCGAAGACTAGTTTCAAATCATTTTCAAAAATTAGGGCACCTAGATCACAAACCTGAGTGCCCGCAGGTTCCCCAATCCTCCTCCACACACTCCAGTCTAGATAGATCCTCTAGATCCACCCTTTTTAGTAATTTTGAGTAGTCGTTACTGCTCCCTGATTTACCATTCACACCTACTACACAGTCTCATCACTTCATCAAATTAGCAGAGTTCTTTCCTCTTTCTTCTTGCATATTAGGGTTATAATTTCCTTTTGCATAGTATTTTATCTCATTTACATTCTTATTTATTGTATTCATCCACTTTATTATAGCTTTTCATATATTAGATTAACTATTGATATATTACATAGTTAGTTCATGGGTGATTCTATTCCGAGAAAAGCGGAGAAATTAGAGTTATTTATTGTTTTGTTCATTTGAGAGGAGTTATTCATACTTGATAAGTTGTGAGAAAGTAGATACAATTAGAAGGAGTGATAATCCTTCTTGAAGGCCAATTATTGGCAATAAGTTGTATTTTTGGATAATTACATAGTGAAGGGAAGAAAATTTACATACCCACTGGATTTTTTCCCACATTGGGTTTCTCCAAGATAAATATTGTCTCCTTTGTCTCCCTTTTCTCATTTTTGCAGTATAGTTATGGTTAATTGTTACAAATTATACTGGTTAATAAATAATTTAGCATCTTTCATTCATGTTCACAAGGAAATGATCTATTTATTATTAAAGCTAGACATTTTATGGATCAAATTGGTATAAGAGTGGTTAAGATTTAAATTTTTGTGTGGTTAACTTGTGTTGAGATTGCAGTTAGATGCCCCTTACCTGAAAGGAAAATTAAAGAGGTGAAGGTATCCTTATTCCTTTTGAAGTAGATATTTCTACAAGAAAGTGGAAGCAAGTAATTTGAGAGATGGATCGTACATAATATGTAGATGATAGCAAAGAAAAATGTTTCTATGAGTTAGAGGTAAATGTGTAAGTGTGTATGAGGATGTGGGTAGTATTTACTTTTCCGTAGGGAAATTGGATTCCATCATGGTATTACTCATGGAGACACTTGGTGTTCCAAATGAGACACCAAAATCTCATTAAGAAGATGCTTGTGAGTATGAAGAAGAGCAACCCTATGTGACTCGTACACCTCCACCTTTCAAATCAAAGGACAAGATAGAAATTCATCCTTGTGATGGAGATGTGAATTCTGAGAAGCTAGACCATTGGACAGCTCAACTAGAGGTATTTTTCAGTTTACATAAAATTAATGAAAGTCATCATATTTCCTTTTCTAGGTTAAAATTATCTAATCACACTTTAATTTAGTTTGAAATTTATTTTCATTTATTGGTTATTAAGAAGGTTCCTCCAATTACTAAGCGGGATTATTTTAAGAAAATAATCAAGAATAAATTTAATCCTATTTGTTATGAGGAAGAGATGTCCATGTATTGGTGGTATCTCAGGTAGAAACAAGGCTAGAATGTGCATGAGTATACCAGTGAGTTCCGAAATAAAGATATTCACATGGGAAAATATGTATCTAACTGGGACCTATTGATGAATTACATTGGTGGACTCCATAGACACTTGAGGAGACCATTTCTCTTAGCCAACCTGGTAGACGTAGATTAGGCTTGTATGTAAGCTCACTACTTAGATATTGACAGGAATTAGAGTTCATCTACCTCTCAGCATGCTTTGAACAAACAAGGTGACACCAAGAAGAAGGATAAAGGAAAAGGAAAGGGTACTTAAAATTTTACTTCTATTTCTAAAAAGGATACTAAAGTTCATTGTTGGAATTGCAATGTTGCTACTCATTCCAAGGAAAAATGTTAGAATCTCCACCCAGAATTACATCCATCCACGAACAATAAAAATAAGAAGAAGGACATGGTTGCTCTCCAGGGAGAGGAATTTTATCTATAGCAAAGAGGTGGATGAGACTATGTGTTTTGCTTGTGTTCACAGAGAGGTGTGTCTGGGTAGTAACAATTTCATTCAAGAAAATGAACTAACAAAGCTTTTTCATTTAAAAAATCAAGTGAATAAAACTAAGGTGGGTGTTATTTTTGATACATGATCTCAATATAATTTTTTTAGTAAAGATTTATTAGACACAATAAAGTTAGAAACTTACAATCACCCAAGTCTTTATTCTTTGGGTTAGGTAAAGAAAGGTGTATACATCAAGGTTTTTTTATTAGGGGTAAATATTTTTTAAGGTACTATACCCTGTTACAAAAAGCTCACAAGCCAGATAGAGCATCAAAAAGAAAACCAAAGTTTTGAAGGGACTAATCCCTAATACAAGAAGGCTCAAAAGCCAGAAAGTGTAGTAAAATCATCAAAAAATGGATCAGAATCCAAGATACACATGAGTACCAACTATAGCTTAAAAAAATCTATAAAGAGGGAACAAAAATAGTCAAATCTTCAACAAAGCATCCTGAAAATAACACCTTTACAACATCAAAACATGAATCTAAAAGCAGTAATAGTCCACATTACTTTACTGATTTATCAATCTTAGTTTTTGTCTTCTGAAGAGAGATTAATAATGCCAGGGTAGTGACATGGGAGTCATAGTTTTTATCTAGTTGTGAGAGAACCAGGTCCCTCGTTGAATCCAAATCCTAGATGGTAGAAGGAATATCGTTGAGTACGTAGACACTTTTAACATGTTACTCCATGAATTTGTACATATCCTTGAGCATAGAAATAGTAAAGTCATTCCTACCTTTTGCGAAACCTAGTCTATTGTCCATAGAATTAAGTTTTTAATGTATTTTCAAAGTCTAATCATTATCCATATCTGGGTCATCATTCATCTTCCTTTTACATTATCTCTTACCAATATGTTTTAGCTCTTCTTTCAGGTCTCCAACTTCCTGTTCCAACTTGACAATTCTATTAATAATTCCTTCCTCCTTTTCATTAGCAAAAGAGTCAGTAGGGTTGCTAATATGGAGCATATTTTTTGTTGATTCAATCTCTTTATTGCTACGAAGGACCCATTGGGAGGGGAGGGGTTGATTGATAGGGTAAAGAGGATTTTTGGTTTTGATTTTTCTATGCTCAGAAGTGGTGGTGGGGGTAATGGAGTTAGGGTAAGGGGGGATAGGGGAAGTTGGTATTACATGAAGCTGGGAAAGACAATGACGATGTAGTAGAAAAATGATACCTTGATGGAGGGGGGTGACACGGGTGTGGTTTTAAAACTCAAGGATAGAGTGTTCTAAGGAATTTAAAAGATAATTTGGAAAGCTAACCCACAAATTATTTCTAAAGTGATTTAGGAAAACTAGATGTTTAAGAGGACTGTCACATATCTACCTTCCAAAGTTACATACCTAAAAATCATCCTTACAATTTCGTGGAAGGGTTTAGGAATGGAGTTCACTTTTATACCTTCCATAACAAATTCAATATTTTATCCATATGTAAGGAATTTCTTATAATCAACATTATTTTCTACCCTTTTACTGAAAAATATAGCTCGTTTAAGGCTCAGTCCTATAACCTCAACAATAAGTTCTTTAATAATTTTGACACACATCTCCCCATATTCAACCATCTTTTGTTTCCACCCAGCTATAAATTGAATAGAGATGTCTTGATCATGACCTTGCATTTTCTCAATGAGGTTAGATACCCCACCCATTTGCAAATAAGTCTATAAGATAACATCAACCTTCCAGGTCGGGTCGAAAATGGGTTTCGTTTTACATGGAGGTCCACTCATTTTGATGTTCTTTTTTCTTTTTTCTTTCCATCTGTAATGCTTCTTCCCCAAGTCTGCTTCTCAACAACTTCTTCACATACCCAAAAATCATGTGAAATGTGAGTGGTATTAATTACCTTTAGTGCAAAGGAGATAATAGCTTTTAAATTGGTAGAGGGGACACATTAATGATGATTTTGAATATCATATTTATCCTTAATAATTTCATTTTGTACCTTGCTAGGGAGAATTTCACCACTAAACCATTTTTTTATGTTATTAGTAACACCATAGTTAGCAAGATTATCTGCCACTTTGTTGCCTTCACAGTAGGTATGTGTTATTTGAAATTTTGCAAAGGATTTACAAATCTCAATAGATTCATAAATGAAATCCATAATAGTCCAACTAGGGGGTTGAACTTAATTTAGGAGGTTTATTATGTTTAAAGAGTCCCCTTCAATTATAATATTGGAGATGTTGCAATCCCTAACAAGCCTTATCCCCCATAATGCTTCCAGGGCTTCAGAATAGTGGTTTGGTTGGTGGCCCATTTTACCTGCCAAAGAAGCAACAAGACAACCTAAGTGATCCCTAATTACTCCACCTCCTCCTGATTCCCTAAGATTTCCTTTGTAAGCTCCATCAAAATTCAACTCGTACCATAAACTGGGTGGTTGAATCCAATGAACTGTCATGGTTACTAAGGAGTGTAAGATCACTTTTGTTATTGACAAAAACAATATTGATGAAGTTACTATGGATGTTATTCCCCTTAATGTGTGTGGTGTAGTATTTGGCAGCACATATCTGTATATCAGGGATGTTATCTTTATGAGGAGATCCAACCAGTACTACTAGGTGAAACATGCTAAGAGCTATGTCATTTCATCATATTTAGGAGATTCAAATATCTATTTGGTAACTGCTAGCAAAGCCTGAAAGATTATTAATGATAGTGGTAAATTTTCATTACTTATTTTGAGAAATATTCCATAGGATGAGGTTGTTACATATAACACCACGTATATCATGTTTTTTTCACAAAGAGAAGACATAGATAGTAGAGTTGGTTTAGAAGTTCTGAGAGAACATTCAGGAACCTACAAGGCTACCCCCAGTCAGAGAAATTGAGCACGAGATCCACTTTCTACATGATAGTTTTCTTCCAAACTTTGGATTATATGGGCAATCTTTGAAAGATGTCAATGAGGTAAAACAATAATTAGAGTATTTGAATAAACAAGGTATATACCATCCTAGAAATTTTCCATGTGCTTTTTCTATTGTTTTAGTACCTAAGAAATATGGTTCAGGGACAATGTGTGTTGATTATAGCTCTTTAAATAAAATAACCATAAAAAAACATGGAGTTATTTTCACAGTGAATGATCAGGCTTGCTGTATGCCACCATCACTTCACACCGCTGATCTACAGATCCAGGAAAGATTATCTGCATTAATTTTGTATCGATCGCCAATGCACCCCTTGGGAAGTGGCTTATAAAATGACCACCTCCTCAGGACATGAATCTATTAATGCTGGTCTTATCGTAGGAGCTCTAGAAAATGGCACTAAAACGAGTAAGGAAGTTCATCCCGAAGGTATTCGACGAGGTAAGGATACTAATACTCCTTCCTTGGATATTGTTCTTGATTTACCAGGTTTTGACAAAGCTTGCAACTAGTTTGAATCATTTTCTCTTGTTTCTTATTTTGTGGGCTGAGTTCCCCCTGAAGGTATCCTCTGCCAATGGATTCATAATCATTGGCAACCTCATGGAGTCAAGGTAGAGCAAGTCCAAAACATGACCAAGGGTTTATTTCTATTTCACTTTACCAATGTTGAACATTGCAAAGTCATTTTTAACCATGGTCCTTGGCTTATTTGCAATACCCTTGTGGTTTTCTCCCATTGGACTCGATATTTTCAAGTCTCTGAGCAAGCCAAAATCAAAATTCTTGTTTGGGTTGAATTTCAAGGCCTTCCTTTGCCTCTGTGGGGATTCCTTGATCAACTTATCAAACCCTTAGGTCACCTCATCTACCACAAGAAAAATAAGTTCTACTCGGCTCGACCCCAAAAATAGGTCTGTGTAGAAATTGGTCTCTCAAAAGACCTCAAAGATACCCTCGATATCTAGGTTGGAGACACACGCTTTGTGCTGAAATTTCTATACATCAATCTACCCAACAATTGTTTTTGGTGCCAATCTGCTAACCATATGATCAAGGATTGTCCTCTCATGACTCCAAGTGCAGTGCCGGTTTTGGAGAAAACCCCGAAGGACCCTAAATCTAGCACTCCCTCCTCTAATGGATGGACTACTATCAATGGCAGAAAACCTTCGGCCTCAACCTGAAATAAGCACCAATAGGATACTTACAAACTAGTGGTTACCTCCACTTCTGATCCTTTAAGCCATCTGGTATGACCCCTCCCAAACTCGTGCCATCCATCTCTTGGTCTCCACAAGCTGCAATTGTCATCAACACTCACCCCTCAGCTCCTACGCTTTCACACCCCTCATTTACCGAGACCTCAAGCTCTTTGGATCTCACAGCCAGTGGTTTGGCTACTCAAATAGATAGAAAGGCTTCCTTACGCCATTCCTGAATTCCTTCCCTTCCTTCTGAGGAAGATTTCTTTCAGAGACCCCACCGGCAGTTTGAGCTCGATGATTTTATTTATGGGAATGTGTGGTAATTCACTTTCTCTAACCACTTTGGAGCGTTAGCCAACCTTAAGGATGAAAGCATGCACCTTGATAGTTCTCCAAGTTAGTTTACTCATGGAATGTCAGGGGGCTTATGGATCTGACCTGCATATATCTTGTTAAAGATAGTTGCAAGAATTTTACAAAGTTTCAGGTGTTGTGTTTGTAGGAAGTCAAAATCTCTGGCTTCCATCTTTCTTCAGCTATGTGTACCATCTAACTTGGTTCTCTCTTCTATATCTCAGCTCATGATAATGGTCGAGGTGGTGTTGTCACTCTTTTAAGCCTTGACCTCACCTCCAATATCATATCTTGGGGTTCTAACCCCACTCGTCAGGTGGTGTGGACCCTTTTTTATTTTAACAGTCACATTCTTAGGTTGGCCAATATTTATGCTTCCAACGATGCCCCTGAACGTTCTTCTTTTTGGGTGGTTGGTTGATCATCTGCCCTCTGCTACTTGGATTTTTTACAGTGATTTCAACATGGTTGAATCCCCCGAAGACAAACTAGGCTAGATTCTAATGCATTGGTGAATGTGAATCCTAGTTTTATTTACACAATAAACTTTGTATTTTTTATCCCAACCATCACAAGCACTCTTCTCCTACCACTCCTTGGTTCACTTGGTCTAATTTTAGAGTTTGCAATGACAGATTTGTAAGCATCTTGACAGAGCTCTACTTTCAAAGAAGAAATGGTTTTGCTTTGACTCTTCATACAACCTCCCAGTCTCGGTGGTGGACACTACTTTGGTTTCTAACCATAAGCCTATTTTCTTTGGGATTCAATGGAACTTTTAATGTCCCAAGCCCAAGTCCACATAGTTCTATTTCAATACGTCCCACCTTTCTCATCCCAAAACTTTGGATTATATAAGACGTATTTGGAATCCTGACCCGAGGCCTGTTTATGGGATTGGCTAGATTAACTGGTGGTCTCATGCCATCACTCGTACCACTTCTTTCCTTTGGCTCTATGGGAAACAATCCACTCTTTTTCACAAGAATGCTCATGATCCCTCTCATATTGAATATTCGAGGGATATTCAAGAGCTTAATTTGTCTCCATTCAACACTCACCTGTAAGTGCAAGTTTTTCACTAGAAACATAAGCTTCAAATCAAGGAGCACGATAAGGCTAGAGGAGCCCAAGTTCAAGCCCTTCTGTAATGGCTTTGCATTGGTGACAGAGTTACTAAGGAGTTTTTTGCTTCCCTTAAATCTAATCAAACTCTCACCAAAATCAAAGCAATCAAAGATGGAAATCAAAGGCTTACTCTCTTACCTGACATTCTGCAAGCTTTTGTGCATCACTACCACGATGTTTTTTCTTCTCAACTTGATACTCCAGCTCATGATGTAGCTCTTTTCCAATGCATTGAAGTTATTCCCTGCAAGTTCTCTGAAATTCAATGCATCGCTTGTGATATACCTCTCACTCTTGATGATTTGAAGGAAGCTGTTATACAGATGGCCTCTGATAAAGCCCCCAGTGTTGATGGTTTTCCCTATGAGTTTTACCAGCCTCTATGGATCATTTTTGGCCTAGATCTTCATCAGGTCTATCTAGAAGCTATGTCCTCCAATACCCTGGGTGATCTGATCAACCAAGGAAACATCAAATTCATTCCCAAAGATGGGGATCCTGAGCTTATCACCAGTTGGTGGCCAATAAATATGCTCAATGTCTCATAAAAAAGTATTGCCAAATCCCTTGCTATCAGGCTCACTAATTTACTACCCTTGATCATCAGGAGTGAGCAAACTGATTTTATCAAGAACAAATATATTTTGGACAACATTATTACAGTTTGGGAGGGCATGGAATATGCCCGCCAGACTTCCCAACCGAATTTGTTTGTTAAAATTGTTTTTGAAAAATCCTATGACAGAGTCAAGTGGCCTTTCATTCTAGCCATGTTGCAGGCTATCAGTTTTGGACCTAGATTCATCCAATTTGTTAATATTCTCTTTCAAAATGTGGTTAACTATATTACTATCAATGGTCAGCACTCTGAGAGATTCTCTCTTCATCGTTCCATCCGGAAAGGTTGCCCTCTTGCTCCTTCTCTTTATGTCATTATTACTGAAGGTCTAAGCTACTTGCTTGCTAATGCTACCAATGTTGGTTTGGTTAAAGGTATTCAAATACCTTCCTCTCCTAATAAGTTGATTAATGGTCACTTTGCAGATGACTCTTTTCTCACTCTGGCTGAAATTGAGGCCTCTGTCACTAATGCCATGAAATGCCTTGATATTTTTGTCTTGCTTCTAGTTTTGCTATCCAATGGAAGAAAACCCAATGTTACAGACAGGCGATGGGTCCCAAACCTCATTGGCTAGAGGGATTCCAATGGCTTTGGATTGAACCTGGTGTTCAATTCAAATTTTTAGGCATTCCTTTTTCCTTTATGGCATCCCCTGCTGACCTTTGGAATTATGTGATTCAGCGAGTTGAGAAAAAAATCTCTTTTTGGATTACCAAGCATTTTCCTTTTGCTAGAAAATTCGAAGTCTACTCCAAGGTTCTAGCTACCACTCATGTCTATTACTCATCAAGTTGGGCACCCTCTAAAGCTGCTTACCATAGGCTTGAGAAAAAATTGTGTGATTTCCTATGGGCCAACTCAGAAGGGAACCATGGTTTTCACAGAGTTGTTTAGGACACATGTTGTATGCCAAAGGACATTGGTGGTCTTCGCCTAATCAACATTCATATGCAGGGGTTTTCTCTTATTTCCAAATGGATTATTCGCAGCCTTAAAGGTGAGGAATCTTAGAAAATTATTCTCAAAAATTATATATCTCAGGGGTCTCCGCTTAATCATAAGGCATGGCAGGGTTTGAACTACTACTCCTTACTTCTATGCCCTACTACTGTTAAAATAGGTGGCTCTTTTGTGGCAAAAAGAATATGGAAAGCTTGGGAACTTCTCAAAATCCATCTTCTTTGGTAGGGTGATGGTTTCTGGAACAGTCTTTCTCTTAACTCTCTTACTTTTTGGTGGAATCCGGTGTTTCAATTTCATGAAAAACCCCTTGCTCTTTCCTTGTAGCTCAAGGGTTTGTGTCTTTTCAAAAAAGGGATTCAGTATATTCAGGACCTTTTTTGTCCTATCACCAGGGATTGGCTTCCATGAGATAGCCTAAAAGCTAATTTTTCTCTAAATGACAATGACAAACAAGCCATCTCTATCATTCAAGATCTCATACCTGGTGATTGTTTGCATAAAATTGGTGTTACTACACAACACCCATGGTGGTTTGATTGGCATTAGCCCTCTGCCACCCCCTTTAGAAATTATAAACCTTAGTTAGGATACAAGCTACTCACCTAGAAGTAGCTTCCTCTGAATAAGTTAAATGCTCGATGGAGCCTACATTCCACTCATTTTGGGTGGAAGCAGTGCTTCACAGTTGTTTGGGCCATTCCTATAGATCCCAAAGTTCTGTACTTTCTTTTGGGCATTCTTCATCAAGGGTTTAGTGTGGGCAAGCACCTTGTTCTTCTGGGAGCTCCCCCACTGTGTTGCCCTTTTTGCAACCACATTGAGACTCTTCTTCATCTCTTTTGGTTCTTCCCTCATGCTCAGTCTGCCTGGCGCTGGATTCATACCCTTTTCCAACCTTTTTTTCCCACCTTCTTCACATGAAAAATGGTTCTTTTGGGGGATCCGCGCTTTATTCTTGCAAAATTTTACAACATTTGGAATTATTTCAAAGTGGCAATTTTATATCACATATGGAAATCTAGAAATGTTGTTATTTTTAATAAAGAGAATTTTTGCTATTTCTAACAAGCTTGATGTCATCTCCAATGTTTCACTTCAGATCCAGGTACAGGAAGAGAAATTCCACATAGAAGTTGAGCACTTGCAAACTCTTCTAGACCATTGGGGGAGTGCCCCTTGTGTTGTTAGTCGTGTTTTTCTTAATTTCCCTCACCATTGCTCCCACTCACAAGGTCACCGCTCACTTTCCCATGGGCGGTGCAACTTCGACCAGGGTCTGGCTCGTGGGTGGCATAGCACCTCTCCTCACCGATGGGTCTCTCCACCTCTATCTTGGACTTCATTCACTACCAGGGTTTTTGGTCAGCTGGGCTCTAGCAGCGGTGGTTCCAGGAGGTAGGCGTTTGACCAATCAAAGTTTTTACATCTCTCTATGTCTATCTCACCCTCTCGGTGGGGAAATGAGGAGAAGCAGCAACAGACAGATGGCTAGGAGCAGCCTGATGATGTGCCTGACACTACTCTTAGTGGTTTGGGTGTCCGTCTAAAGATCCCACCGCCACTGCCACCTTCTTCCATGTTTGGAGTTATCTCTGGTTCTCTACATTTCTATTTTAATATTTTTTGATTGAAAATGATTTTGTTGATATGAAACTTTGCTACTCGTAGCCTCTTTATGGCTACTTTGATCATGCTTATGGAGTGTGATCTTTTCCACCCGATTTTGTATGATTAGCATTGTACTTCATCTTTAATATATGGTTATGCTTTTCAATCAAAAAAATAACTATCAAGAATAGGTACTCTTTTCCTTACATAAATGATTTATCAGATTAGTTACAACACTTTAAATATTTTACTATGCTTGATTTGAAGTCTAGGTATCATCAAGTGTGGATCAATGAAGAGGATTTTAGGAATTAGTGAAACAATATACGGAAACAATTCCTCAAATCACAGCAATAGGAAACTATATAGCAGAATTATAATTGTAGAAATATAACAACATAAATACATAATGCACAAAAGAAGACAAGACAATATTTAACGTGGTTCAACCAATGTGGGATACATCCACCAAGAACTTGCTTAGATTTAATTATCAACAAGAATAAAACAACTCTCATAGTCTTCTCGTAGTTATGAACTCACAACAGAATTCCAAAGATTCTTAACCACAATTGATACCTCAATTTCTCAACCTTGGTGACTCTTGATCACCTTTTGATCACTAAGACTCAAGAACTCTTCAACACACAAGATATATTCAAGATACCCTAAAACCTCTATTTATAGGATTACAATCCTTTTAAGAAGTCATAAAGTTGACCCTAGAAGTTTGAAAGTCATAACCTTTTAACTTACCATGGCTGGAAAAAATGTCATGGCATTGACAACCAATTAACAGCAACGTCATAGTAGATGACTACAAAATGATCCTGAAGTCTCCAAACTTAACCGTTCAAACTCCAAAACTTCAATACTGATTCTAGAAGACCAAAAAATAAGCTCCACACCCCAACAGAGGACATCTAAAAAACAACATTCAAAACTAGGAGATGGTTGTATGAATGGTTTGTATTACTATTTGGGATATGCAATGCACTAGATACCTTCACAAGATTAATGAATGAAGTAGGTAGGTAATTTATTGATTCCTTTGTTATTGTGTATCTGGATTACATTCTAGTTTTTAGCAAAATGTTTGAGGAGCATATTGATCATTTATGTCAAGTTTTGTTAGTTCTTAAGGAGAACACACTTGTGTTGAATGAAAATAAGTGTGATTTTGCACAACAGTCGCTTGTCTTTTTGGGACATGTGGTTGGAGATGAAGAGTTAAGGATTGATCCAGAAATGATAGAGGTCATTCAAAATTGGAATACAACATCCAGTTTGACCAAGACCAGTACCTTTTTGGGTGCAGTTCAGTATTTGAGGAAGTTCATTAGGAACTTTTCATCCATAGCAGCACCACTACATACAGTAACAACACAGGGTAAATTCATGCTCCAAGTTTGGAACTACTTAACTTTTAGCTACTATTTGAGCTAGAAATTGATGCCAAAGACTGTGCTATGGGAGTTTTCCTTCTTCAGGGGGTAGACCTGTATGTTATCACTTTGAATTTTTTCATAGTGAAATTATAAATTATTTTAAATAAGACAAATAAATGTATTCTCTTGTTCAGGATGTCAAGAAATGAAAACTTTATTTAATGGGTAAGGAAATTATCCTTCACATGGATCATCAACCTATTGAATATCTGCAATCTCAAAACAAACTTCAGCAGGCTAGACACTATAAATGGATGGGTTTCTTATAACAATTTCATTTGATTATTAAATATAATGAAGGTGTGACTAAAAATTTATTTTATATGCTATCTAGACATCCTTTTATTTCATCTATGGGCACATTAAATCTTCTTGATCATTTTTTGTGTGAAGCATATTAGGAAGGATAT
The DNA here is from genome assembly GCA_019776745.2 of Taxus chinensis. Lineage (NCBI taxonomy): Eukaryota > Viridiplantae > Streptophyta > Pinopsida > Cupressales > Taxaceae > Taxus > Taxus chinensis. The sequence goes on from CM034151.1 coordinate 422,600,919, forward strand.
GAGTAGGATCCATATTTTGTAGATATTTTTTTAGCAAAAACATTCAAGAGAGGGATTTTCAACTAGAGGATAATACTATTTTTAGGATAGTTTACTCTAAAAGAATGAGAAAATTTATGTGCCTAAGTGGGAAAGATTCAGTTGATGAGAGAAGCACACACTTCCAAGGTAGATGGTCACTTTTATGTGACAAAGACTATAGTGCACTTACAGAGGTATGTTTATTGGCCAAACATGCAAGTAGAAGTTGTTAAATTGATCAACAATTGTGTTTTAGGTAGTATAAGCAAGCTGAATAACATGAATTTGGGTTTACATATGCCATTTCCATTTCCTTCCTGACTAGGGGAAATTATATCCATGGATTTTGTGGGCAGTTCACCTACCTCAAAAAAATTCCATGATTATATTATTTGGATACTAGATCAATTTAGCAAGATGTGTATTATAATTCCTTGCAACAAGACCATTAAGGCTAGTGATGCATCTAGATTTTTGTTTGCTAATGTGTGGGTTCACTTTGGTTTTCTTGATTCTATTGTGTCAGAAAAGGACTCAATATTTGTAGGTAAGTTTTGGTCTACTTTGTGGGAGAAGATGAATACAAATTTGAAAAGGTCTACCACCTTTCATCCATGGACAAATGGGTAAACAGAGGTGGTGAACCGTACCTTGGTCCATCTCTTGAGAGGGTAAAATAGGAAATATATGAGGACTTGGGATGAGAACTTGGTGTATATCCAACATTCTTATACTAGAAAAGTTATTTCTTGGAATAGTAAAACTCCTTTTGAGACATTTTTTGGTTATTTTCCTAAGAGTTATTTGGATTTTGTTTTAATATTATCATGTAGAGATGACAAGAAAGTGAAACTGGAGGTCTGCAAGGTTGAGAATTTCATTGAGAAAATTTAGTAGATACACATTCGTGTACAAAAGAGGTTAAAAGATTCATAGGCTAGGTACAAAGCATGACATGATCAACACAGGATTGAGCATTCCTTCCTTGTTGGAAACATGGTATGGTTGTATTTGAGCTAGGATAGCCTACAAGGAAAAGCTAAGAAACTCAAGCCTCTTTGATATGGCCCATTTGAGAATCTAGAACAAGTGGGTAAAAATTCATTTCGTATGGATTTTCCTCCTTATATGAAAATTTATTCAATTGTGAATGTTGAAAAATTACGTATTTTTTAGCCCTCCATGTTATATGATGAACAAGGAGGAGTATTTTTTCCGTCCATTAAGGATATTTCTCTAGAAAGTCAACTAGAATTAGAGGTAGATGTGGTTTTGTAGCGGAAAGAAAGGACAACATAGAGAGGAGGGAAGGATAGGTGGTTGATTAGGTTGAAAGGCCAGTTACATACTAAAGCCAATTGGCATTCCAGAGAAGATGTGGGGAAAAATTTTCCTCACCTCATCAGTCCTTGAATCTTTTAAGAACTTAAAATCCTCAAATCGGGGAGGTATGATCCAAAATATGGATCTATAAATGCCTACTTCTATATATTCTCTATGTTTTATACTTTCTCTACAAGTTCTCGTCTTATTATTTCTTCATGAGACGATCTAGTTAGGAAGGGGGTGATCCGGGAACCTTTGAATGATGTATTGGGCCATTGTTGTTCTGGTCGGGGGATTTATCAGTTTACAATCATGAAACTACCCTGAAATCTACGTAACCTCTTCTCTGTGTAGAGTGGTAGTTACATAACTACCAAGGCGGTTATGCAACTATCGTCCTGCATTAAGCGATGGTCTTGTGTGAGACGGTTCCCTAATTTGGGATCTCAATAGTTACAATTTTTTTAACTTCCCAATCAATTTGTTTCACCTTTCCATGCATCCTTGGGTAGAGAAAGTATAAATAAAAAGTTTTAGAAGTGTTCAAGGAAGTGATTTTGGGTGAATTCTATTGTGATAAAACTTGAAAAGATAGAATTCTTTCTTGTTTTATTTTTTTGAGAGGATTTATTCATACTTGAGAAGTTGCGAGAAAATAGATACAATTATAATGAGTGATAATTCTTCTTGAAGTCCAATTATTGGCAATAAGTTGTATTTTTGGATAATTACATAGTGAAGGGAAGAAAATTTTCTTACCCACTAGATTTTTTTCCACATTAGGTTTCTCCAGGATAAATTGTGTCTCCTTTGCCTCTACTTTCTAATTTTTAAAGTATAGTTGTGGTTAATTGTTACACATTATATTGGATAATAAATAACTTAGCATCTTTCATTCATGTTCACAAGCACATGATCTATTTATTGTTAAAGTTAGACATTTTATGGATCTGTTTCTTGTTAAATTTACAAATTTTAAATATCATGCTTTGCACTGTATCTTTTACTAGTCCCACTGAGGCTCTTTGGGGCATCTAAATTTACTCCTCTTACACATCACAAGTGCTATTGTTTCATGATTGACTACTTATATATTTTATCACACTAATTTCCATTGATACATACATCCTTTGACATAATTTGTATCTTTCAAACATGTTAATGGGTGTTTTATGTGCAAAATTTACTTTACAATATGTTGTTTGTAACACTTTGTTTGACATTGTTTCCTATTGTATGTTATTGTTTTCAGGCTATGCCTTTTTTCTTGTATGCACATTGTATGATTTTTGTCTCTTAAGCTCTGATTATCTTGTGACATTGTGAGAGATGTCCCATTTTTGAAACCCTCTTTTTGAAGTATCTCTTATCTTCTTTCTTGATTACACATTTTATTCTACTTACATACTTGTTTTTATTGCACTAACATATCTTTCTATACATATTTTTTGCATGTGCCTTGGTTTCTACCATGTGCATCCCCTCCCCCTATAGGGTATCCACTTAAGATTAGTTTTAGGTCCTCTCCTTTGGATCGCATGCTCTTATTAGCATCACATGCAGCCTAAATGAAGGGGGCATACATTGGGTGAATTAGTCACCCCATACAATTACTTAGAGATACAGTACATGCATACACAATACATGAATAAAGTAGTCATACAATCACAGAATAACCAAAAATATGACTTGGGTCCTTAACATAGTACACACATCAGCGCCCAATGTTGGTATCCAAATCAGTCCCACCTTGTAAGTCAAGCAACATCAACTAGCTAAGCATAATGCATAGAGAAAGACAGACCAATATTTAAGTCATTTTGTATCTAGGGATGGATATGTAACTATCTTTGTCACTTTGACTTAGTAAATGTTGGATAGCACCTCACTAAGGGTATGACCTGCCCTACTACTTTAGGTTTTGCCTGCAACAAGGGTGAGAGGACCCATTTTGTAACTTGTATTTAGGAAATAAATTGACAGAATAACAATTTTTAGACACTCTTTCTTAGGTAGGTGGAAAGGAAACCTCAAGAAGACATGGTTAATGAAGACATCATCTAACTCTCACGAGTTTTCACACTTATAAAATGTATTTGTCTTCTAAAGAAGGCTCGGGTTACTAAAGATGATGATAGTTTCATCTTGATTTTGTATATTTTTGATAAAGGATGGACATAAATAACAGATTTCCTTAACATTTGTGCATAAAAAATGCATGCATGGGTAATTCAGGTGGATTAGATGGTTATTAATTGTGGTTTTGATGTATTGATGGGAGATTAAGTAGGATAAAGTTGAATATATAAACTACCTAAGTGAACCTTAACCAATGTTGTAGACAATTGTTCTTGATGCAAAATACAAATCACACAATCCAAGGAACTCCCTCAACCAGAAGGTTTGTATTCATGGAAGCCCAAGAATACAAGATTTCACACAAACTTTGAGAATCTAAACACAAAATCTAATGATAAATTCTTAATAAAATATTAATAATTTCTAATCAAATACACTCTAGATACCCTCAAGAACTGATAAAGATCTTAAATCAAATAGATACAACTTGATTTTAAAATTGTTTAGTATAGTATAAAGGAAAGCTACATAGGTAATATAGTTGCAGTTGCCAAATTTTCACTATTTAAGCTAAGGATTTGTGTAATTTAGATAAATTAACAATATAGGATTATAACAAAAATGAAGATAATTGATTCAAAGTAACACATATTGAAACAAAAATAACATTGCTCATGAGAACACATAAATTTATTCAAGAGACTCCAACACTTCAACAAGGGGACACAACACCTATGACCTCAATGTCTACCAATGAATGTACAGTGCAATCATCTTGGCAATAATGTTTGGGAAAGGATGAACAAAAACTCATGTATCTTAGATTGGTTCATCTTAAGACAATAAAAATATGATTTTTCCTTTATCTCTCTAAAAAACTTAGAAAAATTTAACCCCCCTTGTGTGAGAGTATTCTCATCACATTTATACCATATCAATCACTCACTAATTTTATTTTCCCCCCTAAAATCATGAATCTTCAAGGGAATATTCACCTTTACAACACATAGTCTAATCCATTATTATTTTCTGAAAATA